>OX384531.1:33321631-34054131 GCA_947538915.1 Tenthredo distinguenda | reverse complement strand
GGTAAGGAATTTTTCTGCATTACTCCACGTATCCCAATACATGTGTGTTTAAAAGGGAGTGTTCTCCATCGATAACGCGCGAAATCAAATCTCTTCACGCTGGGCTGCGTTTGGTGCGACTCGTAAATTAATTTATTAGTTCGTGTTATAAACATAAATCCCAGTAAAAACTGACTGACTCGCCGGGTCGGTACGAAAGTCGATAAGATGGAGAAAAATCACGCGCACTACACAGTGTGGCTGCGAGTATCTGAGATCTCTACCATTATCAATCCAAATTTACCCCACGAGTCAGCTCGCGGCGACATGAAACTGTAAATTTCAGTCGGTATTGTACCGAAATTGACTGCCAGTACTGCAAGTATGTATCAGTGAGAGATAACTGTATTCACCAACGAAATGGCGCGAGAAAGAAATAAGGAAAACTCCCAGTACCGGCGGTAGATTTCGGAACACAGCCTTGGTCGGCTCGCAAATTTACCCAGGGTGAGCTGTCTATATATGTATTACTCAGTCAACGCTTGATATTACTCAGTCAACGACAGCGGTTTCAAATACTTTATGGATTTGCTTTTCAAACTTTGGTAATAGTTAGTTCACATCGTAATCCAATTTTCCTCTGTAATATTAAATAAATACCTAGAAGAAGCTCTGCATTTTGCTGAAGTGTCCCTTTGGACTTTAGCGACAAAACTAATCTACAGCCCAGGCAACTTCGCTCGAAGGTGGCGCCTTGGTTCGTCACTAGTTTGACTCAGGACGTCACAACGCTGTAGTTGGTTTGGACAGAATAAGTTTGGACAAAATATTATAGTCTATGGTATCGTTTCTCACTACGTCAGTTGTGGCGTATATGTATTTTTACTATCTTCTATATCTTGTCGTTAAGAATTCAAAAATTGTTGGGCAGTCCTACACGAGCCATGTAGTTGAAAAGACTGATTTTATATTATATGTATAATAAAATTTAAGTACCGCTTTGAAATATCGAAAATGACATCTCGTATAACTCACTGTACAGCTGCTACCTAAAACCCGAGAAAGAATCCCCACATACGTACGTTTTTCCCCGATGTCGGGGCACCTTTATTCGAAAATCTGACCTTGGAACTTTATTAGCGATTATGTAACTTTTGTAAGAAATTGTACAATTTGTCACCAATTATTAACCGGTGGGAATAGTACTTTGTATACCAAGGAGGCAAAGTAGGTCTTTTCACACTGAGCATGAGTCGAAGACGAGTATTGCAAATACGCGACGCCGAAAGAGACCTCACCTCCATGGCGCACACTATATTTTATATACATATACCTATATGTATAACAAAAGCATGTTCTACGAGTTTTTTCATGAAGAGATTATGTTGACATCGTATGGAGTACAATCATACGCACGGGACGAGAGTGAATGCGCATGTGCAGAGTACGTATTTGGGCACTTCCCGTCCTAGGAGTGAAAAGTAACTTTATTTGTACAGTTTCCCACCCCCACCACTGATTGTCACAATCGCTAAAACGGCTACTTTCGGTACCAAAAACAGTCATGAAAAATCGCGTAAAACATGCTTGCGTTATACTATAACAAATTTTTCTGACCAACTCTAACAGATGCCTTTGACCTGCGTTGTTGATGTGTACATATGACTTGTTGAAAAGAAGATAATAATCAAAAGTTACCTCCGCTTTATTGGACAATACATCCAGAGTTGTTTGGAAATACGTCTATCACCCGTCTTTCCTCTTCAGTAGACTATATGTATTATTGTATTTTCGTTGACCTTGCTTATTTTCCTCCGCATGTCCTGCATTATGGCTCCATTTTATGTTATTCCGTTGAATCCTATGTATTTCATGTCATCTTATTTTTCCTTGCCGTCTACTCTGTGTATCTGCTCTACTCTACTACACTCCACCTGCCCCCTATACATTATCTACATACCCTACATATTCTATCTATTCTCGGTGTACCCACTTCTTTTCTGCGTGCTACGCTTCCGCTTGCCTGTGCTTTACTTCTTCTTCTAACTTAGTCCTAAGAATTTATATAAGTATGTTGTATGCATCGGTCGGTGAATCTCATTAAGTTGTTTGGATTGCATTTTTTTTTTTTTTTTTTTTTTTCTCTTCAAAATATACGTACAATAGTCGACAAGTTAATAGTATCATAATATAATGTTATCAATTCTTAGTACCACCGATACCGGTCGCCGCCACCGGTTTTGCCTGGGTTCTTCGGCGCGCAAGCTCGGAGAGAACGATGGGGCCGATATGTGGCGATCGAGGGCTGCTAGATATAGCTTTGTAGGTCGCTGCCACGGCACTCTGTAACATAAAAAAATCGGCTAGGCATTGATGTTGTGTCAGTTGTGGATGTATACGTGTCGGGGCGCAGACCTTCAGAGTGCGGAGGTCTCTGGTTACAGGTGGCAAGACTTTGTAGGGAAGCCGGTGACGGTTGGCTATCCAGGGATACTGGAGTATGCCGGAGGCCGTAGGCCGTTTAGCTGGATCCAAATGCAACATCCTTTGCACCAGCTCCTTGGCCTCGCTTGACACGACGGTCCATGCTCCGGTCTCAACGTCGACGAGGCCTGGGCCTATCCGTTCAAGGATCTCTCTGGCGCTATCCCCTGGACTGTTGTCGAACGGGATGCACCTGTAACCACGGGAGTGGGCGTTACGAATCGACTGGTACTCTGAGGTATCAGGTGGCTCGATCAAGTCTATACTATTTCGCGTACTCGATACGGCCTGATGTATGGAAGAATGTGAAGACATCATTACCTACCCGGAAAGCATTATGTAAAGGAGTACGCCAAGCGACCATATATCGCACGCTGCATCGTAACCCTGTCGCTTAAGTACTTCGGGGGCCACGAAATTTGCAGTGTAGCAGGGTGTCATCAGGAGGCCGTTTTCGGCCCGCAGTTGTTTGGCGAAACCTAGATCACATATGCACAAGGACGTGGGATCGCTACCCTCCTTCGCATACAATATGTTGGACGGTTTCAAGTCTCGGTGCACCACCTGCAATTCCAATCACACATCGGTCGCCCAGATTCCCTCTAAATATATGACCTGTAATTTATGTATCCGCATAAACCCCTAGGAATACGTACTCCGTTCTCGTGGAGATAGTGCACCACACCGGCGATAGTGTGCGTCACCTCGGCAGCCTCTCTCTCCGTAAGGTTTCGCCGCTCCAAAATACGATCTAGCAGCTCGCCACCTCGCAATAACTCTAGGACAAGGTATACCCGTCCTTCGTCCTCGTGAACCGAGCGCAACGATACTATGTGAGGATGCCTTCCGTAACGCAACAATATCTCGATCTCTTCGGAGGGGTCCCTCTTTGACTTGTCGATAACCTGTGTAATCAAAACAGACACACACACGCGCATAAAGCACACACACGACCGCGCACGCACACGCACACGCACACGCACACACCACGCACACACACACACACACACACGCGTGCGCGCGAAGAAAGAGAGTTTCAGAGATAGATAGATAGATAGATAGATAGATAGATAGATGAATAGACAGACGGACGGACGGACGGACGGTCGGACGGACGGACGGACGGACGGACGGACAGGCAGACAGACAAACAGACAGACCGACAGACAGACAGGCAGGCAGGCAGGCAGACAGATAGGTAGACAAATATTTAAAGAAGAACGGGCGTATGCAAATGTGGGGTGTGGGAGGGATGGAGTTAAAATCGAATGAAAGATTAGATGAGCTTGAAAAAACATTGAATACAATATTTTAGGTGACGGGTATTCTTTTAGAAGAAAAACTGAAACGGGGAGAAAATAAGGGAAGAACTTCCATGTAGTTCTTAGTTCTAAGAACATTTAAAGTATAGAGAGATGTAGATGAGATAATAAGGTGAAACAAGGTCTGGATAGAAAGAGCAATAGAGGAAGAGAATCAGAGTGGTCTTCGATGTATACAACATCAGCGGCATTGATGTCTGCAACATATAATACAACCGCTGTGCCCGTGGAGGGCACGGTGGCTTACCTTCACGGCGTACTCGGCTCTCGTACTCTTGTGGATGGCACGATAGACGACACTGTAGCTACCCCTGCCGATCGCCTCCTTCAAGTCATACTCGTCGGTGATGGTTGCGCGATTTACGTACCCGGGTAGTTTGTTGCACTGTGCCTCACCCGCGGTAATACTCGTTGCCGTTGCAGATACCGGCGGCGACGGCGACGTCGATATCGCAGGCCCCGCTCCTATTATAGCCTTTGAACGCTCGTCGAGGAGACAAGGGGCTATGAAGCTGAATCCCCGGAACAGCTCGTGGGCATTCGCACTTGGTGGCACCCCCGGCGAATCTGCGGGGCAGCAAAAATTTTATAATAAATAGACCATACTTGTATACAGACTATTGCATAGCTACACATGGATAGGTACTACATACCTATTGGTATAGGTCGTAGATCGGTAACTATTCGTTCAATGCTCACCTCTCGGCGTTTTACATGTGAATTCGCTGTCAAAGTAAAATGCCTCGTCCTCTCTGCTAACAGCAGGCTTGAACGGGGGTTTCACTCTCTTACCGAACAACGCGCCCCAATCGATCGAGGCAAAGAACGTGTGACTCTTGATCTCGTCCACGCCACCTTAAACGTGATATGGTAAGTAGTACATATTAGGTATGAATTGAGATGAATATTATAATGGTTCTAGTTGTTCTCTTATTGTCTGTTCACTACACCGTTGATAAGCTTGCTTTCGAAATCTGACAAGACTCTCTGGTCAGCGACTATACGAGAATTTTCAGATTTTGCGGTTCTTCTGCTCCCTTCGTGACGACGTGTATATTCACTCTCCTGATTAACTGGAGAAACGGCACCTCTGGACACCAAGGCCGATTACACGTGCGTATATTAAGAAACGGTATACGAAAAACGGACTCACCGGACCCGAGCCTGTTCGCAGGATTTCTCTTGAACAAAACGCGAAGCAGGGCTTGAGCATCAGTTGATATGTAATGCGGCATTCCCAGTTTTGCCTTCAATATCTGCGTCATTGTTTCCTTGCGGTTCGCTCCTTGGAAGGGGAGGGCACCGGTGAGCATTTCAAACTGCGAACATCATCGCATTTTGTGAGATCCTCCACGATTACAATTTCTTTGTCGCGCGGTATCGTGGACATGGTGCATGAGTGATATTGTAGGTGGAGCCGGACACTCTATACGGGGTGATTCAGATTGAGCGGACCGTATATCGAGGGTAGACTCCTTGTGAAATTCTAATATCAAATTTCCATTGACAAGAATTCGCGGGGCCGAATAGTTTCCGAGCTATATGGAAGTTCTCGGTTCACTAATCACAGAACTTATGTGTATGTGACCCAGACAGGGCTGGCCATGAGTGTAAGTTCAACGGTTTATGTAACGACCCGATCAGGGCATATTGGCAATGAACGCCGCGGAACATTTTATTCCGGACACGCCCGAGTACCCGTCAGCATTATACAGATATACTCGGCATATGTGTATGTACATACATACATGTATATGTATACGATAGGGAGCATATGTAGGTATATGTATCTACCATTAAAACACCGAAACTCCACCAGTCAGCAGCGAACGAGTGACCCTTCCGGTTTACCACCTCCGGAGCCATGTATTCGACGGTGCCGCAGAAAGAGTATGTTTTCGTGTCGTCCAGGGGCTGCTTGCTCAATCCGAAGTCGGTCAACGAGATGTGACCCTCGGCGTCCAACAGTATGCTGCGCAGTCCGAACGGAGAAGGAGGCGGTAACATTGAAAACAGAAACAAAGCGGCCTCGTTAAATGAGGGAAAGATATTTCGCAGAAGCGCGTATTGTATTACAAGGTCCTGGAAAGATTTCCAGAGGTTTACAGATTGGTTTCAAAGATTGCTTGAGATAATGCGCTAACTTTTCTGGCTTCAGGTCCCTATAGATGATGCCGAGACTGTGGATATGGCCCAGAGCGAGGGCGAGCTCCGCCAAGTAGAACTTGACATCGTCCTCCGTGAACATGACCTGAAATCAGAAGGGGGAAAGAAGTTCCACGCGTATTCTACGTCCTAACCATGTATACGCACGGGCATGGAAAAACCACGGCAACCCGCGGGATTACTGCAGCTATAATGGTAATTCGCTATAGCCATCGGCGTTACAATTATATACTCACAATCAGATCGACATAGCGCAGCTTGATTAACAATTCGAATAATCGGATTATGAGAACATCGCACAGACACTAGCGCGGAGAGTACAAATTGGACCGCACTGAAGCGATTTATAAGTGAATCTGAGATTCGTGGAGCAGATACAGGCGAAAAATAATTTCAGTTTTCAACTATTAATACAACAAGCTATAATAATTTCGGCATCCCTCGAAAAATTTCATCGATTATCTCCGATGAGTAATGTATTATTTTTTTTATCTTCACGCTGTATAGTATCGCATGATTATTGCCCTGGCAGAGCTAGGAATTAGTGTGAGACCAGCCCTGCTTGGCCTTGCAAGTCGGGCAAGAGAGGCAAAGAAAGTAATTCAGTCGAATCTGCATTCTGTGGCCTATGCACAGTGAATAGGAAACGCGTGAATATACCGAACAAGGAATGATCAGAACGTATTTGTTCGTCAGCAAGTACCGAAACTTCACAATGTATACCTGTATACAGGGTGATTCACTGCTACCGGGCCATTTTAGATAGGCGGATTCCTTGGAAAATTCTAAGACTAAAAGTCCTTTACCAAAAGTTCAAAAGACCTCCAGTTCCCGAGCTACGGAGGATCTAGGATAACCAATTACAGAGCTTATACGTGACTCGGACAGGGGCGTCTAGATATCTTAAATTAATAAAACGTAATTTTTTTTCGTCATAAGTAATTTCGGCATCACTTGTAACTGAAACTGGGATTGCTGCTGGCGTTGGTTTCGACGTCGTCCGACGTCGTTCGAGGTCGTCCAGGTCGTCCAGGTTATCCTCCTCGTGGTCCAGGTCGTCCGCTTCGTAGTTTTCGTAGTCCAGGTCGTTCGCAACGTGGTTTCCAGCGTCCAGGTTGCGCGCATCGTAGTTTTCGTAGTCCAAGTTGTGCGCATCGTAGTTTTCGTAGTCCAGGTCGTACGCCTCGTAGTTTGCGTACTCCAGATCATGCGCCTCGTAATTTTCGTCTTGCAGGTCGTACAGCTCATACTTTGTGTCGCCAAGGTCGCTCGCTTCGTAGTCTTCGTTATCCAGGTCCTGCGCTTCGTAGCTTTCGTTGTCCAAGTCGTGCGCTTCGTAGTCTGCTTTGTCCAGGTCCTGTGCTTCGTGGTTTTCGTTGTCCAGGTCGTAAAGTACGAGCTGTCCAACCTGCAAGACGAAAATTACGAAGCGTATGACCTGGTAGACGCAAACTATGAGGCGTACGACCTAGACTACGAAAACTACGATGCGCACAACCTGGACGCTGGAAACCACGTCGCGAACGACCTGGACTGCGAAAACTACGAAGCGGATGACATGTGCAACTAAACTATGTAGCACACGACGTAGAAGACGCGAACCACGAAGCGGACGACCTGGATCACGAGGAGGGTACCCTGGACGACCTGAACGTCGAAACCAACGCCAGCAGCAATCCCAGTTTCAGTTACAAGTGATGCCGAAATTACTTATGACGAAATAAAAATTACATTTTAATAATTTAAGATACCTAGACGGCCCTGTCCGAGTCACGTATAAGCTCTGTAATTGGTTATCTTAGATCCTCCGTAGCTCGGGAACTGGAGGTCTATCGAATTTTTGGTAAAGGACTTTGAGTCTTAGAATTTCCTAAGGAATCCGCCTATCTAAAATGGCCCGGTAGCAGTGAATCACCCTGTATATACATTAATATAGTCTCGACAGATGCTAGACTTACGGTTCGCGGTTATCCGCTGTCTGCACCCTGCAACGCGATCAGCCCGTTCATGGGAAGATTTCTAATACGATTTTCGGTCTTTGCATATCGCGGGGTACAGGCTCGAGGCTTTGGCAAACCCCCGAACTCGGAACCGCGTCTGCATGATCATACCTCTTTGGATAATCTAGTGAATAGATCACCGCCGCGAAGAAAATCCAGAATAAGGTAAAGTTTTCCTTCGGTTTGAAAGGCGTAATGCAACCTGACTATGAAGGGGTGTTCGACGTCTACGAGTATGTTCCTTTCCATTTTCGTCCTTACCCTGTCACGAACTGAAACATATACGTTTACCCAACATCTTGAATATTCATCGACAGATATACGAATTGGCTCATATCGCGGAAAGGGTCCAGGAACACTATTTTCGCTATTTTATATTATAATCCGACGTCTTTCAAAACTGTACAGTCGTCCTTCCGTCTCATTTCATTGGAATTCCGTGAAAATTATGTTCGGGTCCCTTCCCGTTATGAGCAACGCTATTCACTTGCGCAGTAGCTGTGGTATTTGATATGCATACGACATGAATACATATACATACCGTGGGAATCAGGTGAAACAGCACGGCCAATTTGCGCCAACGCTGACTCACTAAATTAGTTTATACAGCAGGGGGAGCCAAGACAATGATAATCTCCCTAAAATCGGTACGCGCGATTGTCAATATTTCGCGTATGGTTAGGATAAGTATGGTTGTGTTCGTCCTAGGGATTTTCTAGCGCAATGGGTGGCTATTCCCATGAAATATAAATTATTTGGCGCCTGCGCGCTTCGACCGTGCTGTTTCACCTGATTCTCACGGTATGCAACGAAACGAAGGACAATAATTGTTCTATGCACAAAATGTCCGATATACCTTTGAGCGTGGCCTTCTTCAGAACCTTCATAGCGTACAGACTCCCGCCATCCTTGCCGACAACCTTTCGCACCAGAAATACCTGAGCACAATAATTATACGGGAAATTATTAGGTACCAATGTCCGCGGCATTCCATTGGCTGTACAAATCGCGGCGTCAGTCATCACATAATGGTCAATCATGAAAAGTCGTTAGTGGATCATATATTATATGTATATCAGCCAACGCCATCGCCTGCGGGAAGCAACGCGGAAGCTGGCCAACCCCGTAGGCTATTATAGCTGCGTATGCATGCCTACATGTATACGTATACATAGATGCATACCAACATAGGCATATCAATATAGGTATATATATATATATATATATGTATATATATGTATATATAGGTATGGGCGCATACTACATATCGCGTAAGTCGGTATGATATATCGGTATCTGATTGTGGTGAGTCTTGTGGCTGGAAGCGGCACGCCTAGTTTTTCATTATACCTTTCCGAACGATCCTTGGCCTAGAACCTTCAGGAGTTCAAATTGGGCAGGATACGCCTTATCGTAGCCGTCCCGCGCCACCTCCCTGAGTTCGATCTCATGAGTTTCGGCACAGCTGTTGGAACGCGATCCGCGCGTATCACCCTGCGCGCTCATGTTAGCTTCTTCAATTGCCGACAGAATCTCGGAACTTTGCTGAAAAACAAATCTTGAGACTCATTTCAATTATCCCTATCCCATATACCTATTACAGTGTAAAATAAGTGTGTACGGCACCCGCGCCCGCAAAAGTAAATCCTATCTCATTATCTTATATCCGTTACAAATGGTAATTCTTCCCGAACGGGATGATAACGAAATGATGGCCGATTGCCGTCGCCTAAGCTCTGACTTCCTACATTCTATCTTGATGACTGATCTGGTTGCCTAATGTATGAGCCTAGCGCAGTGTCGGCCGGATTAAGACTACGTTTACAGTTACGCCTATAACAGGCATGTGTGTATAACCACGTGAAATATGCAGGTATACGTATATGCGTATACAATGGCTTACCTTCTCGGGTGCCTGGAGTTCGCTCCAGGGCACTGCCAGCGTAGCGAGCGGCATTATATTCGAACTGGATCACTCGAGTGCGAACCGCTGGTGAAACCTCGGCCTCCTGCTGCCGGTGATCATCTCGCAAACTTTTTACGGAGCTATATAGGAGCGTCAATGTGTAACCAAGACAACAAGCTGGACCGACCACCAATTTCAAGCAAACGGTCTGTCTCTCGTTTCACAGACGTATAAGATATCGGCTGATTTCCACCAGCCGGCGTCACTGACAACGAAATGCGTCCAGCAGGCACAATAGTCAGCTGAAACTGTAACGCGGCGGGTGTCAGGCTTGTCCCGAGGTGCGGCGGCGACTACACAAACGACGACGCCCGACATTTATGGAGGGGAGCTATAGCGGCTTGAAGTGTTGGTAAGGAAGAAGACTGTATGCTTCTATTGGCAGGAGGCACTTACTACTCGCTGCGACCGACCTGCGTATATACGCTTGTCAGGCTCGCCAGGCTTCCAGCCATGTCAGCTCTGACATGAAAATGTGACAGGGCGAGACAGGGGTATCAACGTGTTCTCTTACTCCTTATAGGTATATTCAACTAGGTATACATGGTTATGAGTATATTCGCTAGCCCGTACGAACAAAGAAACAATCCCATGCTTTCTCCGGAAAGAAATGGGCAGGAGGGGAGCGAAGCTCCGTCTCATCACTGCCCTCTCTGACCCACGGTGTACCTACTCGTGAAGAAATGGAGAGGAAACGATGTGTTGATGACGTTATCCGTTCCCCAGCCAGTCGCTTCAGACCGACACAGGAATCTATAAGGCAACCCCACTGATAGAGTAGAAGTCTTACGCGACCGGCGGACGATAAATCTACGACCGCGACATTCACGCGTTGATTGTAGGCGAGCCGTTAACGGAATGAGAGTAGCGTGGGTGGCAGGTAGCGCCGAACCCGAAGGCAGCGTGAGCACCACTTACCGAATATGCCTCCCATGTACCTTCCATGTACGTCGTGTGCTTGCCGTTCGAGGGTTGTCCAATTGTCTGTATAACTAGTCTCGGTCCAGGGCTCGGTTCGACCTCGACAGTTATATGTATATGACAGCGAGAGAGCAAGGTATGAATGCCGGCGGCAACAGATCCGGGGAAATGAATTCTTCGGCGTTTTATTTGTTAATAAGATCCCCATCGTTTGCGCTGTAAACGTAATACACCATACCTACCTTTCATGCTAACTGCTGCGGTATCTAAAGTGAAACACTTGCCTGTCATCATTAAGCGCTGAATCGAAAAAATTGCAAAGATACCTCTCTAGACGCAGTTTCGCGCGCTCTACTCAAATGCAAAGTTGTCGAGAGTTGAATACCCTCTGGTATATCTACCATATACCAGACGCTTTAATTCCAATCAATCACACTGTCTATAGATGTTTGGTTATAAGTGGGGCAGCGGTACGCGAGTAGACAGACAAGGTATTTGCCACATCCACGAGTGGGCGAGTGAAATCAACAGAGCTGAATAAACATTTTTAGCATTGCGTTAGCGCTCTACCAAGTACGTGGTAGCTTTAGCAGGCAGCAGCAACAGAAGCAGGGGTGATCGGCTTGATACAAGGCGTCGCCAGACGACGCTGGCGTCGTTGAGGCGGATACCGCGGCTGTGGCAGGAGGGGCGCGGACCTACCCTGTCGTAGCCCTGGCCAATTTTACCACCGGTCCGATCAGTCGTAGAGCGACGACACTTTGACAAGTAGCGCTGGGGCATTGATTTGTCGCGGGCGTAGCGATTTGCCAATTTTGCGTTGGGCGACGACCTCATTTTCACAGTAAATACGCGGATCAAACAAGTTCTGACCATCATCCCTGCGGCATCCCCTGCATATAGCAAGAGATTCTCACTCGTCATAGTTGGAACGCGGATAACCAGCAGGATTTCTACGACACGGGGCGACGTGAATTCGGTGTTCCGGTTTCGGGCAGTGCTAGAACGAGCGGCAGAGAGGCAGAGTGGTAAAGAGACTGTTGGGTGCTGGATTGATACACTCTCGTTTAGCTTTGTGCCGTATTATCATTACTATATCATGACCGCTGCAGTTGCTGTTGTTGCTGTTGCCTTGATTGTTGCTATATAGTCGAGACAGTCGTGAGCGTCACCGCCATCATCATCATCATCATCATCATCATCATCATCATCATCGTTACGTTGTATTACGGGTAAAGCCGAGGGCGCGTATAATTTGTTGAGTTCCTCCATAGGGGAAGTGTACCGATTTTCTGATTCTATCTGTTACACTGTGTGCGCGCGTCCGTGCATTCGTGCGTAGTGCGTGCGTGCCCGTGTGTTACACCGTGAGTCGAAGTGTTATATTTGGATATGCCGAGCGAAGCAACAGCAGCAGCGGAACAGCTCACGTGATACTTATTCGTCGCCTAAAAAAAATGTGGTGAGTTGGAAAACATTTGCGATAAAATAGGATGATCCTATAAGAATTTAACCATCATCCACGATGAGGAGATAATGTCAAGTTTTCACAATTTCATGATAAGCCCTCGACGATATGAATCGTTGAAAAATCTTTAAAGCGTTGCCAGCCAGTCTTACGCAGCGTATCGCATACCTATATGTATACTTATTATACCAATATACATATAGGTATATTGTATACGTTCGGCGTTTTCCACGCGCGGATTATGGCATTTATTTCACCCATGTAGGCTACACGTGTACCTATATACTTGTTATTCATTCAATCGGGGGTATCGCACCTGCCCCACGTCCGTGAAATTTGTTCTTCATTTCCATGTCTCGCCAGCGAGTTGCCGCCTGCTGGCACCAAAATTGCGCAAGTTAACAAATATGGTGTTAACAACAAACTGGGTGCAGATGGTGTGAACTTTCAGGGGTCGCAATTTGTGATTGATTCGGAGATCTATCGCAACTGTAGCGAAGGACAACGACGGATATATTATAGCGTTGAATTTACGTCACCGTCGCCGCGCTAGTATAAAATACCCAAGAAGCTGCCCCCAAGCTCGTCCGTATTATTCTTGTACACATAGTATATTATCAAATCCGATTGCTACTATTCCGCTGTATAAATTTGGAACCAAGTGGATATGTAGATAGAACATGTCAGCGCCAAAATACGTGTGCCATATTCAGGTCGGGCGTCTAGGACTGCCCAAGTAGTAACGCGGCTCTTTGGGTAGACATAACACTAACCAATATTACGTAATTCATTTGCTGCGGTCTCCTTTCGCATATACATATATCACAACATATTGATTCGAACAAGTTTAAAGCTAAGAGAAAATTGATTGGAACTTTTCAGGCGGAGCGTTGAATGACCTATATGTATACTATGAATGAATTTATCTATACATACACATACATGTGTGTATGCTATCGCACGAATATGTCGGTATAATTTTCTCGTATTGATATTATATTTTCCATATAATTTTCTTTATCAATACCTGCAGATATTTGCAGATCGATACATCGGATGACTATAACCACTTGTTCAATCTTACTGATTGTTCTCTTCCGTATCATACAACCCCGATATAATATGCAACCCCCGCTCGTAGAAAAGTCCCTTTGAAGATGGCATGATCCATGTGCAGGATATAGGTAACCCATATAGGAGCTCGAGGATCGCATGATTGGGTACCGGCGATACGGAAGAGTTCCTTGAAAAGTTCATTTTGGGGCAAAAATGTACAAGGTTACCACAGGTCATGTTCATTGACAGTATAGCTGTTCCCATTTCGACTAATCTATGCGAATGGACGAGCGGCGGGACTCAAGCATACCGATTACAAGAAATTATGAAAATTGACATAAAACCGTCATAATTAAGCAATAATAAAAAAATTGACGTATAGGCTTCAGAATTTTTTAGTCCTATAAGCACATCCCCCAAGGGGTTCAAAATATAACGCCGCACGATGACTACCACCGCGTACCTATGTAAGATATATATACTACACGCCACGCTTCTGTCGCTACGCCATACGGGCGTTTGTATACGGGCATAGGTATATAATATAGGTTTCGTGGTGTATACGATCGGCATATGTGATGCGGATAAAGATCAGTGCAGCGGTGTGTTCATCAAATATTGACACATAGGCTTCAATAGACTTTGATTCTAACTCCCGCGATGAACCTGACAATTTCGCGAGCTTAAGAGGAACAATTTATTTTTATACATTCATCGACGCGTTCAACTTGGTAGACGTCTGCGATGGGTAACTATAATAGCACCTAACTATAGCCACCACAGGCCTCCCAGTCTGACGAAGCCGCGTGTAGTCGGTTCTCTCATTGGAAACTTGTAGGAGAATGAGCAAGGCCCGCGTTGGCTCATAATATGACGAATGACGTTTCTCCAATATGCCTGATATGCATATGGCTCTTCCGGTCAATGATTCACTGCTATTTGACCAGTTACTCTTTTTGTCGCTAACCTCTCAGCGCGCAGTCCGCGACATTGAGCCGTATACCATGGCATCTTGGCTCGATCAATCGTCTTGATACGCGTGAGCTGGTCACCTATATAGCTCGGAAGACAGAAATCCGGACCTATGGACGACTTACTGCAGCTGTGGTGCTGGGGTAGGCTCGGATCGCCGCCGTGCGGTGGATATATTTTATAAATATCTTCGTTCTTGCGGTTCTCCGTCCAAGCCATATCCGCAAGTATTCAAATCAGCCGATATTCAGTCGATCCAGTCTCATCGGCAGAATATAGAAGCGTATGTTGTATATAGTATTGCTACTACTACTATAGATATATGCGGGGTAAAATCGGGGATGGATAGAAGACGAGGAGCATCAATAAAATTGCTCGTCTGCAATTTGAATCATTGTTACATATACGTATGTGTGCAGTACATATCAGTTACTGTATATCGACGCCGCTTACGAAAAGTAGCACGTTTCGAATTTCTTACGAAAACTAGCACATTTCGACTATCCACGAAAACTAGCACGTTTCGATATTCACCGCGAAAACTAGCATGTTTCGGTTTTCGCCGCGAAGACTAGCACGTTTCGATATTAACCGCGAAGACTATAGCATGTTTCGGCTTTCACCGCGAAAACTAGCACGTTTTGATAATATCAAAACGTGCTAGTTTTTGTGGTGAAAACCGAAACATGCTAGTTTTATCGAAACATGCTAGTTTTCGCGGTGAATATCGAAACGTGCTAGTTTTCATAGTGAAAACCGAAACATGCTAGTTTTCGTAAGAAATTTGAAACGTGCTACTTTTCGTAAGCAGCGTCGATATGTAACAACCTCGATGTTATACTATGCCCACCTATATACGGGCATAACATTTGAAGATTATCACGGCGTATATTAAACTTAATACATATATGTATATAAAGAAGTAAGCAAAGCGTCTACGGAATATCTGTCGATTTTGCCGTAACATGTAGGTAGATGTCATACATATACACCTCTTGCTTTCCTTGGAGTGCTCCTAGCCCCTGCAGAGCACCCGATTACCAAAACCTCTTGACAAATCGTTTATTTTGAGCTTCAACGGGAATGATTGACTCCGTCGTGGGCATAACGGACGTTTCACCGAAAATATATATACCGCCCTAGGTACACATATATACCACACCTGCAGCGTGCATAGGTAGTACATATACATACGCACCCGCTTGTGAGGCGTGTCGTTCGTAACGTATTTATATATATACCTATATATATAATATACTATATATAGGTATATGTATGCATACACAAAGGTAGGGTCCAAATTTTCAAGGATCGAGATGCAGATGCAGAATTTAATGTGCGAAAGTACGAAATTGATCTTGATATACCCACCGACATTTCTGTTACTATATGTAGGTAGTAAGGTGGTCCTTGTTTCGATTATTTTCGAAATTTGTGTTACGCACCCCCTAGATACCTTCCAAATATGTATATAGGAAAAAATTTCTGTAAATTTTGAGCTCATAATTTTAACATTAACAATTGCCCCGAAATTTCGAAACTCTTAATTCGCAAATACATGTAATTTTTTTAACCACTTGCTTTTTTTTTTATAACTACGATAATAATCGAATCGGGCTTCTTCCTAACAGTATAAGCAACAACTGTGCCAAATGTCAAATTGTTTAATCGATTATTATTGGAGTTATAAAAAAAAAACTAACTGGTTAAAAAAATTACATGTATTTTTCATTTAAAACTTTCGAAATTTCGGGGAACATATTTATGTTAAAATTAAGAGCTTAAAATTTACAGAAATTTTTTTCCATACATTTGGAAGGTATCCAGGGGTTGCGTAATACGAATTTCGAAAATCATTGAAATATGGAACACCTAGTAGGTAGTTATAGAGTGTCCAAAAGTTTCAAAGTTTATCCCGGCGATAAAAATCCTGTTTTTTTGTGTGTATATATATATATGTGTGTGTATGTATATATATATGTATGTAGTACGTACGTATATGTGTATACCGAGAAATTGATCGGTAGGTCGAAAGGACCGACAATTTGAAAGAGGGAAAAGGTGAAGAAAAAATGTGTATTCCTTCGGAGGAGTCATGTATAGAGTCGGGTAAAGAAGTTGCGTGCCACGGACGTGCGCAGCTGATAAATCTATAAACACCGGCACCTAAGAATAATTTTTAGTGATATATGTACTTGGTTAGCATACGCGTATAGTGCGGCATAGAAGTGTCATCGACACAACGAGCGATTTATATAGGTATACTGTATACCATGCAGTACCATGCACACCATGTTATCCAAGTTTGTAGCATTTGACGTGCGCCCGTGTTTAAAATCGAGTCTTTCACTCGCTCGCACGCTTAGACTAGTCACGCCGGTATATTCGAGCTTACTAAATATAGCAGACCTCCACTCCGATTCCCAGGGTAAACGCGGGGCGGCACGGCTTTGGCCGCAGCGGCATCATCGTCGTCGTTGTTGCTGCACCCGTATATGCATGCAGGGAGGACACAGAAAGCGTAAAAACAACGTGCAATATGGCTATAGCTGGTATACAAATATATATATATATATATATATATATATTATATATACACACACATATATATGTATTAGGGTGTTATTGTGGGGAAACTTTTTTTTTCAACTTGGAAACAGATTGTTCACTTGCAGGAAGGTAAAATAAGAAGCCTGCTAAAATTAGGGCTCCTAATATTAATATTAAGATGTGCCTCATCGCAAATTTCTATTTCCCATTTAAATAACACAGGCAAATATTTTTTTTTTTTTTGTAATTTTATACCTCGGCAATGACATATATTGTACAGACAAGCCCGTGACATATTTTTATAGAGAATTGAATCCTCGACCAAAAAGGTCTCTTATAATTTTTTGATAACTCAACTCTTTTTATTACTTACCCAATTTATTGATACATTCTTGGTACTCTTGGTAGGTATTAAAAAAAGTTGAGTTATCAAAAGATTATAAGAGACCTTTTTGGTCGAGGATTCGATTCTCTATAAAAATATGTCACGGGCTTATCTGTCTAATATGCCATTACCGAGGTATAAAATTCAAAAAAAAAAAAAATTCCCACGTTATTTAAATGGGAAATAGAAATTCGCGATTGAGTCACCTCCTAATATTAATATTAAGAGCCCAAACTTTAACAGGCTTCTCATTTTACCTTCCTGCAAGTGTACAACCTGTTTGCGAGTTGAAAAAAAAAATTTGCCCCAAAATGACACACCCTAATATGTATACATATATGTTATTATCAGCATATAATTCTTTGGACATGTCTGTAGGTATAAAGAAATACGTCATGCGGCGTGCCAATTTGGTATAGAAATTCCCATACAAGAGCTAGTTCAAGTTCACGAACTCACTGTTCAGCCCCATATGTATATGCGCAACGATGTGTAACGATGCGTAACGTCGCGTACAGTGTAGGGTGATGAATCCACGGGTGATGGAGCTCTACTGTTAGCCATCGGACGCGCGAATCTCAACGCCGACCGCAAACCCAACCGGTAGTTGATAATCGTTCACAGCGATTCACCTTTGTGTTATTATACATAGAGCTACCGCTTCTCTTTTGTGGCCCTTCTGACCTTCCCGCGAACGTTACCGCGCACAGGGGGGTTAGGAACGTATACCCACGCACGTTTATGTGCACTCTACGGTGTACACCCATAAAAAGTATAGGTATATACCTTTGCACCGGAACCTATATGCGTGTACATACATACCTACACGCGCACGCACACGCGCGCACACACACACACACACACACACACATATATGTATATATAAATACATACACACATCCATACATTCACTCATGGTGTGTACGGTCCAACGGTAGCGAAAGGATGAGAGTCCGTTTTCGGATACCCACCAGACTACACGCAGCTGTTATGCCACTGACACTTTTCGCTGACCTATATACATATCTGCTGTGGTCTCAATTCTAGGCTGCTGCCCCGCGAGACGCATGCATGAACCAGCTCAATTGAATTACGCGCGAGCTGAGAAAACAACGGCCTCAAATATTAATAATTACATTTAATTTACATAGATATACCAAGAGGAAATCTTGAAACTATACAGTCGACTGCGCATGCGCCAAATAATTCAATTTTATTAGTCGGTGAGATCGTCCCGCGATAATATTTCAACCTACGAGGCACGGGTGCCAACTTGCAAGAAATGAAGGGAAGATGTCAAACTCTCGCGCGTAAAGCACTCAATCGAGGTTATGTTATTTTTTATTTTAATTCAATTTCTACTGTATTAAATTAACACGATTGAATAAACTGTTCCCACTCAGCTACTTTGTGTCTTCCAAGCACCCATCATTTACAATTGGACCTCTGGTTATAAATGACCCATATGATCCGCGCAGGGTTAATATCGCTACACCGAGGGCATTTCTTGAAACTATACAGTCGACTACCCATGCGCGAGTCTCGTCGTCTGCTGAAGCAGGCTGACCATCCCGAGTTTTAGCTATCAAACTTTTTTTTTGGCGGTAATGTAATTGATACGAATTTTTCGGGTTAAAATCTCAATCAATTGCGGTAGTGATTCGGAAAGTTTGAAACTTGACGTTCTTAAAAAACCGTCGCAATTTATTCCAAACAGCTGATAGCTTGCTTCCATTCGATGTATCGCTTCATTTTTAGGGGATTTTAATTAAATCGATTAAAATTTAAAACTAGTGGTCTAGATAATTTTTGGAGCAATTAACTTTTGTTTTTCCATTAGGTAAGTTCTTTTTTGCGCCCATTGAATCATCTTCCGATATGAACTACGTTATTAAAAGCTGCTAGTCCATGCTGTTTTCTTTTTTTTATAATTAACGCTGGATCCAAATAAATAACAACATAATCGCGATTGAGTACTTTACGCGCAAGAGTTGGACAGCTCTCGCTTCATTTCTGACAAGTGGGCACCCGTGTCTCGCGGGTCAAGATATCACCGGGTCACGATCTCGCCGACCAATAAAATTGAATTATTTGGCGCATGCGCAGTCGACTGTATAGTTTCAAGATTTCCTCTCGGTATGTACACTATTCATTTCATCATTGACCCGGGACGCGTTGGAGCGACCGTCGCCATACGCCGACCTATGATTTACCCATCTCTCACCTGCTTTAATACATCTACACATCCTGATATACAGGGTGGGCTTAAAAGGACCGACAAGTATAATTTTGGTAGTACCCCACGAAGTAGGTAACTATATCTAGGCGTAACTTGAATACTCATGCCGGCTTCAAAGAGGCCTGGTGAATACATTGGTGTATGTATACTAGGTAAAGTCGTTTGAATACTACGTATAGTCGATAGTTCGCAGGTACTACTTGAACCTTTATTCTGCTTTTTTGGTTCGCAGGTCGCTGTCGCGTACAATCGAGCCATAGCATGACAGCTTTTAGCGATCAAAGTGCAGGAACACGTAGAGTGCAGAAGAGGAACGATTCGCTGCCAGATAGCCTGACTGACGCGATCCGAGTGACATTGGCGGTCTATGGAAATCTGGAGGAACCTAGCGCGAGACAAGGATCAGGATCTGTGTTAGGAGAAGCACTACTGCCGACCCATGAGCACGGACAATGGTGGAGGCGGTGCGTTGGCATCAGCGGGAGCGGCAGGGGATGCGGCCACGGCTGCGGCGTCGTCCGCGTCCTCGTGGGGACAGGCCGGCGGAGACGGGCCAGCTAGTGCACAACAGACGGCGCAACCGGCACCGCTTTCTCTGGCCCAAGCAGCTCCGGCAACAGCCCCCAGCGCCAAGGCGCAAGCACCGAAGAGGCCCGCCCGACGTGGCGGCAAGCCGCCACCCGATAGACCAATTCGTGCCCTCTACTGTCTGCCGCTGAAAAATCCGTTACGGAAAATGTGCATCGACGTGATCGAGTGGAAGCAACCTTTTTTTTTCCATACAAGTTATCTAGGGGGGGGGGGGGGGGGGGGGGGATGGGGCACGCCGAACCCCCTCAGGAAAGAATGAAACATATAATTATAACGGTTCCAAAATACAATATTTCGACAGTTTATTAACTGACTTACCTCGTGATGCGAAGGGATCTATTTCCGTATTATTTCTATGATTATTTGATGAAAGTGCAAGTCGTTGTTTTTTTTTTTTTTGCAATGCTTGAATCGATTGATGAAAATATCAGATCACAAACATCATCGGTATACATACTGTAACAAGGAAAAGTAATTTCCATTCAATGAAAACAAAGTATAGGCGATTAGAAAATCTACAGCATTTCTGGGGGGAGGGGGCGACATTGTTTCTCACCCTCTCCCATACAGGGAGTGTTCCTAATGTCCGTCCACCAAGAGTCATGTTGAGGTGGCCGAGAGTCGAAATCGGCAATTGTTTTAGTGATTGCAGAGTCCCTGATTGGCTGTCTAGGGGCAAACAATTGCCGATTTCGACTCTCGGCCACCTCAACGCGACTCTTGATGGACGGACGGTAGGAATTCACCCTGTATACATATTATATCCGTGTGGGGTATTCCCTGCCCAGACCAATTCACTCGCATCTTCGTGCCGATGATTCATAGTTATTTTTTCGCATCGTTAATCACATGGACAATCTTCCAGAATAAGACTTTACTCCGAATGTTCTTTATTTTTCGAATCTGCAAACTTCTATGCAATACGGGGGGAGATTTGAGTCATTCCCAATGGTACGATTCATTTCGCCCATTAATTATTTACTATGTATCTTTCAATAGAAAATTTCGAGGCTTCGACGCATATTCACAAGTATAGATGGATATTGCTGACACAATTCCTTTATAATAGAAATATCGTCTACATACCGCGAGGGCAAAAAGATCTATACGTAGATGACTAGCAGCATTCGGGGGGATAAAAATTACGCGATAAAATTGCAATCCTAAGCCGATTATGTCTTATTGTTCCAACCCTTCAAACAGGTTTTCCTTAATTTAGATTTCTTATAAAGACCCTTCGAATGGCTAATCCTGATGACGATATTCGCAAACTGCGTAGCTCTCGCTATTTACACGCCGTACCCGTCTAGCGATTCAAATTTGACAAACACATATTTGGTAAGTTGTGGGGAAACGGTAAGCTCTGAGCCCGCAGTGAGGATTAAACATTATATACACAGTATACATAACATACATATGTGTGTGTGGTCTCGAATTTCCTAAATTACTTCTATATTCGTAGGAGAAAATCGAGTATGTATTCCTGGTTATATTTACGATTGAATGTCTAATGAAGATCATCGCCTATGGTTTTGTCGCGCATCCCGGGGCTTATCTAAGAAATGGATGGAACTTGTTGGATTTCACGATCGTCGTCATTGGGTAAGTGAACGAAAAAAAACTAATTTATTATACATTGCGATGGTGTCACTGGAACTTTTGTAGAAAGGAGGAGGACAACATTGGTAGTCGTTAGTATATTCCTTTTGACATTCTGATTGAGTATTGACATTTTATTTAGTCACTTTTTCGTCTTGTTCCCTTTAATCTCTGACACCCAACTTGTACAGTCAGTTCGACCAACTTCGTCTCTGTAAATTTGTTGATAAATTAGCCTCTGATGATGGCAGAACACCACTGCCGAAACGTCAGGCAACAACCATAACTTAATGATTCGACTGGATTGATTGGGACCTCTCCTCATTTCGAAAATAAATTTATATTCGCATCTAACGATAGGCGCTAGACCGGCTCTGTTTGTATGTATACCTATAATGTGGCAATTATCACCTTTTGTCTCCAGGCTGATCAGCACGGTAATGACAATAATCATGAAGGAGGGATTCGATGTGAAGGCATTACGTGCTTTTCGTGTTCTACGTCCCCTGCGCCTGGTTTCCGGCGTACCAAGTAAGTTTAACGTGGGCAGCTGTATGTGTATGGATATATATATATATATATATATATACGTGTGTGTGTGTGTGTGTGTGTGTGTGTGTGTGTGTGTGTGTGTGTGTGCATACTATACCTATATACCTATATACCTATATACCTATATGCACAGTGCACACTGACCGAAAGGAGGTCTGTTTTTATATACCCATTCGTGCCGGAGATACTTGACTCGAAGACAAGTTTATACGAGGGTAACTAAATACCGATTTACGCGAAACTTGTGCAATATATACTATTCATAATAATCCAGGGGAGAATTTGCAGAGTATGAGATGTTGGTATACAAATTACAATACAATAAATTAGGAATATAGCTGTCCAAAATTAAAATAGAGATTCTTTCGCAGCCCGCTGTCGCGGTCACGACAGCTGGTGTCGTATACATACAATGAAATTATCGTATACGAATAGAATGAATAATTGTATCAGAAATTCCGGCAATTTGTCGTTGCAACATGACGAGATGCACCTGTGTAGAGATGATTTTCTGGCAAAGCAGTCACGGGTTATTAACTATTAACAATACATATGTATATGCGTATAAGGCGAACAGGGTCGGGCCTGTCACGTGTTGCGACGGGACTGACGTTTACGCACCAGCGTGCGATTCAATCAACATTTCATAATATGATAAATTCATAGAGACGTCACCGAGTATTAACCCCACAGCATTGCGTGCGTTTACTGTAGAGTATAAATAATTGAGACCCGCCACAGGTTTACAGGTAGTTTTGAACTCAATTCTACGTGCGATGGTCCCTCTGCTGCACATCGCACTTCTCGTACTATTCGTCATAATCATCTACGCCATCATTGGGTTGGAGCTATTCTCTGGGAAAATGCACAAGACTTGTTGGAACAATAAGACGGGTAAGCGGAAGCATAGTATACCTGTGTATATCAACAATAACAACAATAACGACGACGACGACGACGACGACGACGACGACAACGACGATATCAGCAATGAGAACAATGACAATAATGACGATAATGATAATAACGATAATAATAACAATAATAATAATCATAACAATTATCGCCGGCATCATTTAATACGTATACATATGTAGGAATTATCACATATATTATTACGTGGGTATAGTATACCTACATGTATCTGTAGCGTTCTTGTTGGAACATGATATTATAGGCTGCCGTGATACAAATATAGAAGTGCGGTATATTACCCGTCGCCTAGATTACTATATAATCAGTGTACGTTCGCCGATTCAACGAATTGATCTAAATTCAGGGGAAATGATGCCTGAACCACATCCGTGCAGCATGGACGAGGGCGGATTCAACTGCACGACCCTCGAGGGAGGTGATTACCATTGCAGCAAACGATTTTGGGAAGGGCCGAACTCTGGGATCACGAATTTCGACAACTTTGGCCTTGCAATGTTGACCGTTTTCCAGTGCGTGACTCTCGAGGGTTGGACCGATGTCCTGTACGCCGTGAGTATGATAATTACCTATACATAGACGAGAGGTCATACTCAGGAGTGCGGGGGATGCGGTATATATGTAACATATACCTATGTGTAACCGTGAACATTGCAAGGTTCTCGCATTGTCAGGCCGGGCACATTGACAATTTTTCACCAATTACAGATCGAAGACGCGATGGGAAACACCTGGCAATGGATCTACTTCATCTCGATGGTTATACTTGGTGCCTTCTTCGTCATGAACTTGATTCTCGGTGTGTTGTCCGGGTTAGTTACACAATCATTCATATACATGCCTGTATACATGTACTAATACCAACTGAACTGATACTAAATTGATTCTCCTGCCTCAAAATTTATCGCTCGCGCTACCACGCCGCGGTGGTAATACAGTCTATGTATATAACATACAGTATACCTTATTGTTTACCCCCGAGGTATGGGCCTCCGGTAAAGTCAACATTTTCTCCCCTCACACCATTCATCGGTATACCGAATTACTGAGGGGCGTAAAGGCACACGCGTGAGTTACTCTTTTATAGAATCAAACTATACGCGGCTATATATATATACATAGTGTTCAGGTGGACATTGTTCTATGGACCCTCTCATATTGCCGTGGGGCGCTCGGGGTTATCGTATTATAGATCTCGTCACAATTATCATCCATACGTAAATAACGTATTATCACTGCATCATATATCGTTCGCGATCGCATTGCATCGTTCCCAAATACTATACGTATACATACACACGGACATGCGCATGCGCGTGCACATGCACATATACCTATACCTATACCTATACCTATGCCTATTCAATATTCATATTATATACATACATCGCACATCTATACATATATGGAGCTCACCGGTGACAATTAATGAGACTTATGTGATAACGTTCACCTCGAAATCATGTACTATGTAGAGAATTCTCCAAGGAGAGAGAGAAGGCCAAGGCTAGGGGAGATTTTCACAAGCTGCGAGAGAAACAGCAAATCGAGGACGACCTCAGAGGGTATCTCGATTGGATAACCCAGGCGGAGGACATCGAGCCGGAGGCCGACGAGCCGCAGATGATGCAGGACGGTAAATGTAAGTGCGGGAGGGTCCGGCGTTGTGCACATAGATATGCCACGAAATGATACGCTATACTATGTAAACACGTGTATGGTATGCATCTATAATGTAGCTATTATAGATATATTATCGTTCCTTCTGTATTATTTTCTGCAGCAAAACAGCAAAACGAGATGGAAAGTACCGATCAGCTCGAGGGTGACGAGGACGTACAGCAGGAGTCGATTTGGAACAAGAAAAAGCGTGATTTGCAAAGGTTCGAGTAACATTGAATTGTGTGTTCGAATAGTCTTTTAAACGCGGATGCGGAAAATATGTTAATCATATCGTATCGTTGTCGCAGGATAAATCGTCGTATGCGACGGGCTTGCAGGAAGGCAGTGAAGTCTCAAGTCTTTTATTGGTTGATTATAATACTTGTGTTCTTGAACACCGGTGTGCTTGCCACTGAACACTACCGGCAACCGGAATGGCTCGATAGCTTTCAAGGTGAGCTCGAACTCTTCGCTTGTCCGTTCAACTATTCGTACACCTATATACGTGTATACCTATATGTATACACCTAGGTATATCTACGATATTTACCAGCGATTCTGAGAAATCGATTCATTGCTTCATTACAGAAATAACGAACGTGTTCTTCATTGGCCTTTTCACAATGGAAATGATGCTGAAAATGTACAGCTTAGGATTTCAGGTGAGTCAGTGACAAAAAGGAAAGCCAGGAAAAACACGTTACGTGCATACCTATAAGTATAGTAGTGTGCGTAGACGGCATCAGTTTTTTTTTTCTCACAAGGTCAGTCCTTGTATACGTATATTATACTATGTGTATTCAACTCGACAGGGCTACTTCGTCTCGCTGTTCAATCGGTTCGATTGTTTCGTCGTGATTGGCTCCATCGGCGAGATGATATTAACGAACTCGAGATTGATGCCACCACTCGGGGTGTCCGTTCTCCGCTGTGTTCGGCTCCTAAGAGTATTCAAAGTAACAAAGTGAGTAGAATAATACCGGGGGGCACCGTATAGCCTATACCTACCTATAGGTATAGTTATACAAACGCAACGAGAGTGCTGCGTTTTGTTTTACGTCCTTCCTTCCCTTCTTTCTTTCTTTGAAATTGACTTTTTCATCCGCTACGACACGCAATAGGTATTGTATGTAAGAAACGATTAACACATTAGATACGCGTATATGTATACGCGTAGGTATAATATAACATGCATATAGGTATGTGTATATGAACAGTGCGACAACTCCTCAGCGGTTTGAAAATATGCGGGTGGGTAATCGACGGTGTGTCTATATTTCAGATACTGGAGATCGCTGTCGAACTTGGTCGCTTCCTTATTGAACTCGATCCAATCGATCGCCTCGTTACTGCTCCTGCTATTTCTTTTCATCGTGATATTCGCCCTGCTGGGGATGCAGGTACGTAGCTCCAGGGACCACGGGTAGAACCGCGATTGGCAATTGAAAATTATTCAAACAATTCTCTTCCGTCGCAGGTGTTTGGTGGTAAGTTCAATTCCCCGGGTTCCCAGGAGAAGCCCAGGAGCAACTTCGATACATTTTGGCAGAGCCTGCTCACCGTTTTTCAGGTAATAACATAGCACTACGGTGTGCATGTATCACCGACCATATCGTATGCACAATAACTATATAGGCACTTAGTAATTGGTAATTGGTATATGTATATATACCTATAATCGATTCGAGTTATGACGACGTTTCATATAATCCATAAACCGGGCTTGTTCAAAGATATTGACAGGAGAGGATTGGAACATGGTGATGTATACCGGCATAAAGGCGTACGGCGGGGTATCGGGGTCTGGTGTATTGGCCTGCGTGTACTTCATCATTCTCTTTATATGTGGCAACTGTATCCTTTGCGCGTATACGAATCCAATTTGCCCACAAATATATTACACCTAAACGACACCTGTACCGGCAAAATATTATATAATGAATATGTATTACATGTTGGTATAACGACGGTTTAGTTCAAGTTCATCGAAGGAATATCCTCGTATCCTTAGCAGTGTGAAATAGACATTCTGCTGAACGTTTTCTTGGCTATTGCCGTTGACAATTTGGCTGACGCGGAGTCATTGACAGCAATTGAAAAGGAAGCCGAGGAAGAGGTAGATAATATGTATAATACAACTCGACTCCCAAACTCCTGCGTTCATGTATACTATACATGCATACATATCTATAATAGGTTTCCCACATAATCTGTATACGTATACTATACCTGGATATATACGGTGTAATGTCAGCTATACTTCAGGGCAACGATCGTAAAAAAAAAAAAAATAACTAGATATAAGTCATAGTGATCCCGCAATGATGACGTGACAATATTTGCAGGCGGAGAAAAATAAATCCCGCAGCGGTTCACCCAGCCGGGACCACCCTAGCGACGATGAGGTTGAGGACGGTGAGGAAGGTAGCGGTGACGAGGATGAAGAAGAGGAGGAGGAAGAGGAGGAGGACGACGACGACGACGGTGAGGGAGCGACAGATATTGAACAAGATCCTAACGAGACGATCGAGGATTACGAAGCTGCATTGGATACGGAAACGTGAGTTATTACAACTGCACGTGTAAACTGGGGAAAGAAAATTTTCCTCGGAATATAATTGAACATATATGTCTCCTCGTTCAGTGTATACTTACACGTATGCATACAGCTGCGTGCTGGTCGGTCGTTTCTGTATAATATCAACCGCAGCGACGACAAACTGCAGAGAATGCGGTCTACGTACGCGACTATAGTGCTACACACGTATCTCCGAATACCTTTACTATGTCCGAATACTTTACTCGTGGTCGTGACCCCGCCGCTCACCGCCGCTCGCGGGCTCCTAGAAGTGACTTTGTGACGCCGTGTTGTCGCACTAACGCGTTTTTCAATTCTTTCGCGGTTGCAGGCATACGATATTGGGACTCACTGCCCTCCGCACTCAAAACAGCGCCTACGCTAGCCTCCTTCAAGCACGGGCTATTTGCGCATTTGCTAGATACTGAGGACGCTCGTTCCTAAACTCTAGTTCTTTCTCTTACGGTTCTTTCTCTTAGGTGTTAGTTAATTTATAGCTTTAACTCTTATTCTTACTCTCAAGTACTCATGTATCATGATCTTTATTTTTAAAGTCACAGAGTAACTACATTTGTAATGCTCTGTGACTCTGTATTGTCTAACATTGCCATAGACATAAATAAATATCTATCTATCTATCCGTAGTCCATATCTAATTGTAATCAATTATTTTATTGCATAGTTCGGAGAAGGGGGAAGACTCCAACAGTCGTACGAAGATGCGTCTGGAGGTGGAGTCCGAGGACGAAGAACTGGGAGGTGAGATAATATTTCTCTCTCTCTCTCTCTCTATATATATATATATATATATATATATAGTATATAGTGTAATAGTATAATAGGTATACCTACTACGGGGGCACTATAATCAAGACGCGTGGGTTTAGAATCCGATAGCTCTTCGTGAAAAACGTGATGCATCGTGCAATATACTTCCTGAAACTATAGAGCTTGCCACGTCGAGGTATTACTGTATAATTGTTGTAAAAAATTCATAACCGAGGATATCGCTCCATATATGTTAGAAAACGTGTTTATATAACGCGAGCATGTTTTACGCGGTTTTTCATGCCCGTTTTTGGTACCGAAAGTAGCTGTTTCAGCGACTGCGGCAGTCAATCAGTGGCGGGGGGGGGGGGGGGGTGACAGACTGTACAAATAAAGTTACTTTTCACTTCTAGTACGAAGAAGTGCCCAAATACGTACTCGTATTATTGTACTCCATACGATGTCAACATAACCTCTATATGAAAAAACTCGTAAAACATGCTCTTTTCATATAAAATATAGTGTGCACCAAGGAGGCAAGGTGGCCGGTCATTTTACGCATCGCGTATTTGCAATACTCGTCTTATTGTTAGACTCGTCTACGACGAGTATTGCAGACTCACGCTAAGCGTAAAAAGACCTACCTTGCCTCCTTGGTACACAATGTACTATTTTGACATACTTGTATCCGTAGCTCGACTTCAACTCATTGCCGTTTCGTTTATAATGATATTGAAATTTTTTTATAATTTCCACATATTCCTTAGAATCTGACGCCGTAGTATGCCGCTTTAAAAGTATATAAAAATGATGGAAACCATGACGGGTAGGTACGGGCAATAATCGGCGGAGTGGTCATCTTGTCCGCAGCTGGTACCGTCAGTCGAAAGTTGTGGGATCTATAATATTCTGGCAAAAATTGGAATTGGAATTCGTAACCGGTTTCTAACATATATGTAACGATATCCCCGGTTCTGAATTTTTTACAACAATTACACAGTGATATCTCGACGTGGCAAACTGCACAGTTTTAGAAACTGTATTGCACGCTGCTCTACGACCTTTTCCCGAAGAGCTATCGGATTCTAAACCCACGCGTCTCGAATTAATGGCCCGATAGTATATAGAGCCATCGATTGGTATTAAAATGTATTTTTTATTCGTGATCGATTGGTGCGAGTAAGCATGCAATACGTTGCGAATTCCCTGCACCATATTATTCACACGTACCATATGTATATACCTTAAACCTATATGGATCTCGATGCTTCTCCCGCCTCCGTCACGTATTTCTATTGCAATTCAAGTCGGCGGTGTCGGGGAGGAAGTCACCGCGCGACCCCGTCGAATGTCAGAGTTCAATATGGCGACTAAAACGCAGCCGATCCCGGCTGGGTCTGCCTTCTACTTGTTCTCACAGACAAACAGGTAAGACGGAGCTAATTCTCTCATATGTATACGTACACCACCCAATATTAAACATATATCCGAGTGTAGTGTGCAATAATATAGGCTTCATATTCGGCTTGGTGCCTCTTTACAGGTTTCGTGTATTCTGCCATTGGCTCTGCAATCACGGCTACTTCGGAAACCTGATACTGGCCTGCATTTTGATATCGTCGGCGATGCTCGCCGCTGAGGACCCGCTGAACGGGTCGTCCGATCGTAACAACGTAAATGAATTAGCACTTCTTTCTCGCAGATATATATATACACATATAATGGCCGTTTCAGTAATTTCAAAATTCTGTAGTAATTTTGTTCCGAAAGTCCTCCTCAAAGTACTCGAATTCTCTGAAATGCAAGTTCACGATAAAGCTATCCATATCAGAGATACAGATGTTTTAATAGAAGCAGATTAAGAAAAAATTATTATTTCAAAAATGTCACACATCGGACAGGGTTGTCTCTAAAATTCCAACAAAAGGTCATCGATTAGTAGAAAATAATAAAAAAGATGGAAGATACCATGGCTGGTGAGGTCCACAGTTTGGTCGAGTTGAACTCGAATATACACACACACACACACACACACACACACACACACACACACACACACACACACACACACACACACACACACACACATATATATATATATGGTATATGCATGCACGTATGTATGCACGTACTTACACGCGTAATGCGATTACGAATATCTGCGTACGATTGCAATGTATACATACTCATAATTGAACACAAGTAACCGCATATGTGTAGGTATAATTTGTATGTGATAACGTTCGTGTGCAGGTACTGAGTTACTTCGATTATTTCTTTACAACTGTGTTCGCGATTGAAATATGCCTGAAAATGGTCTCGTACGGGTTCGTCATTCACGAAGGAGCATTCTGTAGATCTGCCTTCAACCTTCTGGATCTACTCGTCGTATGTGTCTCCATCGCGTCCTCGTTCATGTGAGTGAAATAAATAAATAAAATAAATAACGTACGAATGATGGCCGATCAAATACATTAGGTTTGTTTCTTTTCACCTACACTTTTTACACTCGCCCAATAGGAGGTGTATATTCCTAGTGAAAAGTGTAAAATCTGGTAAAAGTGTAGAAAGTGTAGCTAAAACGAACAAACCTATCGCATGTCGATACCCCCGAACCTTCATTAAAGGGCAACTGTCTTCTGTTGATTTTCGATTGCACAGGAACCGCGCCATGTCGGTGTTGAAGATCTTTCGGGTCCTCCGAGTGCTGCGGCCTCTACGTGCCATCAATCGCGCGAAAGGACTGAAGGTATGTCTCTACCCATCGTTATCGAAAATTATTGGACATATGATATATTTCCTTTTGATGGATCGAATATACCGCGGTTTGTCTATTCGTTCATTTGACAACCACACGTTGGGTAGCATTCACGATTATAGATGAGATTTTCAAAGCCCGTAACCATTAAATCTGCTCACCAGCCATCGATTCCTGTGATTTTTCGTTGTTTAGTGTTGCGTATAGTTCCAGCCCGCGAATCCGTGGAATCGCTATGAGGTATACCTATACTACATTCGACTCGTTCGAGGATCATATACCTACAAATCAATATGTATTCGCGTAGTCCAGACGCCTGGACCGACAAAAGCGAGCGATAGACAAGCAATTTCTCAATTTAGTACCGATGCATGTACATACCTATTGTCATACATATACATTGTATATGTAATGAGGAGAGGTCTCAATTAATCTAGTGATCACTGACTCGACTAGATTGTCTCTCCTCATATCTACAAAGTTCGAGTGTTACCTCCACAATGTACTATACATATATTTATATTTATTTAAATGTATTTTATTTATGTATTTTATGTATTATTATTATACAATGAATACGTGATATCATTTTCCAGAGTAAGACCACGTTGCTGATAAATGCATCTATTGATATTGTACCACGGGTATATGTCCGACATACGCGCGAATAGGTATTATGTACCGGGCATTCTATGTCAAATGAAATGAAAAATCAGAAATCAGGTCGTCGTCAATCCAGGACCGTAATATACCTATATCTATAGACTATACCTATACCTATACTCACAGAATATATGTGCTGAAGTCGCACACGAATAATCATGATCCTATAACAGTGATCATCGTGAACAGCTTTACGTAGATATACGTATACAGAGGATGTGGTATACATTGTAACGTATACACCCGCGAATGCGTTTGTCGCCGCGTGATATCGTACTGAAATATGGGTATACAGGTGGGTGCGTGCGTGCGTGTGTATATCCATATATGTATGTATACATACACCGAGTGCCGATGCTACGTATGAATAACGTAGGTAGGTAATCCCTACAGGTATTGTAGAGATGTGCCAACTCCGACACTTTTGGCGAATGTCGAGCGCGATCGAGATGACGGGCACTTGGGTAGTCGCGTCGGGCTGGACACCCGAACACCTCCACGTCCATTATACATATACGTATACCTTGATACCTATATTGTATTCTATATCGCGCGACATTCGAGCCACATTCTTCGAGTGAAAACGATATTGTAGTTGTTGTGAAAAGGCCGGCCTCCGCATGATTTTGAATAATTTACAAAATAATATGTATGATTGTATCCGACCGCATCCGATTGTGTACGCGTGCGGGTATAATTTACATGTATATGTATACATAGGTATACCTATCCTCGTTTCGTACATTCTTCAATTGTTATTCCGAACTTTATATTGAGATTTGTTCATGTTGACGCCAGCACGTAGTTCAGTGCGTCATCGTAGCTGTTAAGACTATCGGAAACATAGTCCTCGTCACCAGCCTACTGCAGTTCGTGTTCGCCGTCATTGGTGTTCAACTTTTCAAGGTAGGATACGCCCAGGCCCGATCTCAATTGGAACTACATTCAATCCCGTTGTAAAGTTCTTCATCTTTCCATTCCTCGGGGCTTCTCCACTTACGATCTGATTCCATTTACTATTTATTTGTATTTGTACTTGTTTTTCGTTTCTCACGTATCCTCCGATAACCGCCTTATAACAACGAACGAACGCCATCGCCCTTATCAAATTCACATACCTATTACGTATACGTATACCTGTATGTATTATACATACACAGGCTGGCCGGAGGGAATAGTCAAACTTGAATTTCGAGTTCCCGGAGTTCTTCTCCGTAAAATTCACCCTGCATTGACTCATTTCCCATACTATGCCCCTGTATTGTTATTACTCTGATTCGATCTACGTGTATCGGGTGGGGGATCGGGCGTGTCGTCAGTACCTTTTCTCATTCCATTCTTTGTTCTGAAGAACAAATGAAATGAAAAAATGCCCAATGAATTTTTCTCAATACGTGCGGGCCTGCCTGGCTTATAGCATACACGCGACAGTCGTCGGGTTATAGCATACAGAAATAAGCTGAATTCAGCGACTAACTGTATCGATAGGCTACAGAGAGAAGGTGGGCTAGTGTGCCTATGCCTATAAAGCTAGCCTACGGGGTATTCCTGGGTACCGCTGATATCACGTTTGCCTGACTGGTTTTATAATTGAAAAAAATACAGGCTTTATAAACCCGCGCTTGAATCCTATACATATATATAGCTGGAGGTTGCTGCGAAATCGTTTTTTACCCCAGCTGTAAATCAAAGACAACTAGAAAATCATAGTAAGACAACTTCCTTTCGCCTTTATGTTTCCTCAAATTATTCTCTAATCCATTTTCGTGGTGTTTTTGTTTTTTTTTTTCTCTCATCCCTCTATGGGAGAGCACGCCTCGAAAGTCAAGCTTTGAAAGGTATAATATACTATACAGCATATACAGCATATATTATGTACCTATATATAAATGGACTATCGTATAGGTACGTACGCTGTGAATAGTTTCATATAGAACGGAAAAATTGTGAAACCGCCGGCCTGTGCGGATGTATAAATACGTATCGGTATAGTATACGTATGCAAGACATACTGCATTTGTCCATTTATCGGACGATGACGGGGTATTTTTTTTTTTTTTTTTTTTTTTTTTTCTAAAGATGATATTGATACAATTATTGTATACTATACTCTGCGCGGGTCTATGTCAGTATTTAGTGGGCGTGATTTCAAGGCCGGTCTATTATGTAGTAATAGATTCTTCTATGATCAATGCACCTCCGGGTACCGTATCAATTGACTAGTAGTTCTATTCCTGATAAAAAAAAAAAGTTGTCTGTAATCCAATTCCTCTCATTCACCTCTTCTATCATTACACCTATCACCCAACGATCTTCGTAACGAGCTGCACCCTCTTATTTTATTCAATCCCGACACATTAACCGATTGACAAGAATAGCCGTTGTCGTTTACCCTGTAAACACAAATATACCTATATTATCGTTCATATGCGATATTCGCGTATACCTGCGTGCATACGTGCGGGTGTGTGTTGTAATATTGCAATACATACGGAGACGATCGCGTAGGAATAGCGCGAACGGCGAGAGGATTTTTGTGTTGAAAAGTTCTAACAAACGTGAAAAGTCCTCGTTAATTTTCGACAAATCAAACAAACGTTTATAGATATATGACATTAGCATACCTGGTAGGGCTTGGAAGCTCGGTATCCCAATGAATAGTTAATATAATAATTGATGGTCGTGAAAAGCCGAGATCAAGCCGTTGTCGTCTCTGCCTCGCGCGGTCCTACGTGAGATCGTCATTCATTCGCAACAAATTAGATTCAAAACTCCTTTCCAACAGGAGGTGAAATTTTCGGGGCGATCGGCGAGGGGTTTTCCAAGATCAAAGACTATGTATATGTGTGTGTACAAATTGTGTATATATATATATAGGTATATATATAATATATATATATATATATATATATATATATATATGTCTATACATACCACACGCCCACACACACACAGACACACACACACACACACACATATATATGTATATATATATACATATATATATTAGGGTGGCGCAAGAAAACCGACTATTTTTTTTTTCCAGTCTCCTATGAAATTATGTTAGTTTATCATGTTTTAAGAGCTCTCTCCAAAAATCAGCTCGATTAAAAATTTTTTAAAGGTCGCTCATGAATTATAAAAATTCCAAAAATAGTCAAATTATTTGTTAATTTTTTTGCTCGTTACGGTAAATTTGTGTACACGAAAGAAAAAATAAGTTTCTCAAAGTTTCAGCTTAAAATATTTATTTCTAAAGGTCGCTAATAACTTGACAAATTTTTTAAATGGCATTGCCTTTGATGTTTTCGAGCGACCTTTAATTATCCATATTGAGTTTTAATTTATATTTTTACTTTTAATAAGTATCACAATGAGTGAGAACACACCACGATAAAGCTTGAAAAACTTGAAATATAAAAAACTTATTATAAAACTTAATATGAATATTTAAAGGTCGCTCGAAAACATCAAAAGCAATACATTTTTTTTTTAAATTTAATTACGAGCGACCTTTGTAGATGAATATTTTAAGCTGAAACTTTGAGAAACTTATTTTTTTTCTCGTCTACAAAAATGTACCGTAACGAGCAAAAAAATTACCAAATAAGAAAAATTCGAATTTGGACTATTTTTGGGATTTTCAAAATTCATGAGCGACCTTCAAAAAAGTTTTGATCGAACTGATTTTTGGAGAGAGCTCTCAAAACATGATAAACTAACATAATTTCATAGGAGACTGGAAAAAAAAAAAATAGTCGGTTTTCTTGCGCCACGCTAATACCGATACATATATGTATATAGGTATATCTATATATTTGTGTGAATATTTAGCTCCATTTGCCTCGAGTATTACACTCGAAGGAATCCCTGCCTTTTGTCTTCGTCGTGTGGGAAATTGCATGTTTTATTATTTCCAAACGGGGTGTTGCTGTGGTGTGCCAATTATTAACAAAATTTTGTCACTAGCAATAGATGGAAAAATGAATAAAAGGATTTAAAACAACAAGAAACACAAAAAATAAATCAAAAAACAAAGAAAAAAAAACGAAATTCAAAAATATATATGTATACATGTACAGGGTATCTGGAAATTCGCGCACCATCTGCATACTAGCGGATTCTTTGCAAGAAATTAGGGCGAAAGTTACCTATGCACAAAAGTCCGCACAGGCTTAGTTTTCCTGTAAAAGCAGTTAATAACGAACCAATCAGCGTTCGGCTTTAGGAAAGACTGGCTAAAACTCTGCATACCCGACCGCCCCACTATACCGAGAACAAGGCAGTTTTTCCTAAAGCGGAACGCTGATTGGTTCGTTATTAACTGATTTCACAGGAAAACTAAGCCTTTGCGGACTGTTTTGCATGCGGGTAATTTTCGTCTCAATTCTGCGCAAGGGATCCGCTGGTATGCAGATGGCGCGCGAATTTCCAGACGCCATGTATATACGTGTATCCATATGCGATATGCTATAGGTATACATCTCTGTTTTTCACGCGTCCTACGCATATTGTATGTATACTATACATATAGTATATTGTATGCATACATACACAGAGAACTGGTAGGGGCGTGCGCCCTACATACACCTGTGACCAGCTCAACTCGCTCAGTTACAGAATTTATTGTTTATTATATAACGCGAACCATAATTGCTGCAACATGCATAAAACGAATATGAATTGTTCATGTTCATCATGTGGTATAGTGTCATAGGTATATGACGTGACGGACCACGGGAAAGAAAAATGAACGACGAAGTACCCGCGTCTATATGTATAGCTATACCTATATCTATAATTTATAATGGCACACATAACGACGGGTCCTAATGAAACAGCGCTATCTCGCCGAGCTGGATAGAAAAGCGCTATCTCGACGTGCTGCATGAGAAAAGGACTATCCCAACGTTAATGTTTGAATTAATGTCAATTGAGGATATATTATACATATATTATACTCTCCATATATGTATAATGTATTATATTCTCATTGTCAGTACATTATATTCACGATATATTATAGTTTCAATTGGCATTAGGTATTTGAACAGTAACGTTGGGATAGCGCTTTTCTAACCTGCAGCACGGCGAGATAGCGCTGTTTCATTAGGACCCGTCGATATATAGGTATATGACTATACAATATTGAAGCCGAGACGATAATTGGCGCATAGATTACGTATTCGGTCTCGGGTTCGTAAGAAGAATATAGCTGGCCGACAGTGAAACACAATTTTATTCCAGTTATATGTATCCGAACTCATCGTCAGAGGATTTTGATTTATTTCCCCGGCGGTATATACGTCCGGTGACCGGTCAATCTGGTAGCTGGCCGACAAATGTATTCTTCGATTCGCCTGTAATTATTTGCTATACTTTTGTTTGAGGCGGGGTTCTTGAGGTCGGTAATATTTTCATCGTCAATGGACTCGCGTTTCATATACGGAATATGCTTATGTGAGCTACAGTCATCTGCAAAGAATTGTGTAGATATATGTGTATAATATGTATACAGGGTGTCCCAGAACTAAGTACACAAAATGACAGGGGTAATAGAGGGGATCGAGCCGAGTAGATTAACCTGAAGAACATGTGGTCTCCGAAGTCGCGTTCGCGAGATACGACCGGTTGAAAAATCTCACGAAGTACAGCGGGACTGCTGATGCGGAACATAACGCTTTGAAATTCAATGTCAAAATAGCGTTTCCGTTCGAAATTCCTAAATTTCGAAGCGTTATGTTCCGCATCGGCATGTAGGCGAGCGCACTCATTAACAAGACTGGTAGCCGCTGCCCGCTGTGCTTCGCGAGATTTTTCATCGGCGACTTCGAAGACCACATGTTCTTCAAGTTAATTTACTCAGCTCGCCTCCCTCTATTACCCCTATCATTTTGTGTACTTAGTTCTGGGACACCCTGTATATATACGTAGATATGATAATAATATGGTGAGCAGGTTGTGCCTATATAAATATACCTATGTAAGGTCCGCATGATCCTCATGGGAATCCTGTAATTTTTATAATACGCGCATTCACGTATATATGCAACACCTACTCGGGTATATGTAGGTATATATATATGTATATATATTTAGGTATACTAAATACACCTATGCACGTGTCAGGGTGTACTGGGGTGACAGCTGAAATTGTTTGTGATTTTCGTTTTTTGTAATACTTTCAAATGCATCACCTCAAAAATTAATCCAAGAAGTAGGTGTTTTTCAATTTTTGACAAGAGTAAGAATTTCTGAAAGCGTCGAACGGACGATAAATATTTAAATATCGGAACGTGACAGCGGGGGGGGGCTTCGATCCGGACAAAAATGATTATAAGAAGAGCTGTGGAGGTGCGAAATTCATCAGAAAGGAAAGAGGAAAATTTATTTTCGTTGTACCCTTAATATACATGTGAACTATACCTATTGTACTCATCAGGGTGTTGCATTTTCTTTCTTTAATTTAAACGAAACGCCAATGCCCCTCGACACGAGAATTATTTAGATTGTGTATGTATACTTATGTAGGTATATACCGGTACAATATTGTGATACATATTAATAGGCGCTGTGACGATCGTCGCCGATCATTGCGTTATGATTATAAGACTGACTTTCCGCTATGTATATATGTTTTATATGATATACCACGCAAAACCAGGCATGAAATGGATTGATTACGTTAGACTTTATTATTATTTTTTTTAATGCCCCAGGAAAGTCATTTAAAGAAACAGCAACAACAACATGTATATAAAACATTCGCAATCGCCCCGCAAACTTTTGCTAGCAGTTATTTTTCCGTCGTTTTTTCGCGCATCTTTCCTGAAAACTCGAGCAGAGGAAAAAAAAATCGTTTCGACTGACCTGAAAATCTTTGGATATTTTTTTTTTTTTTTCTCTCTCACGAATTCCGTAAAAATCGACCGTCATACTATGGACGAAAAATTCGGGAAAAAATTGAATTGCTCCTGCGTATATTGTAAAAGTATTCCGACCAGCTTTCCAATCCCGAAATATAATATACCCTTATAATATAGTATACCTATTGAAGGAAACCACCGTGAAAAGTCGGTCCATTCAATGTCCGGTTTCGCTAGTAAATCCTCATATATATATACTATATATTTATTGTTTGAATTATAATATATATGTGTATGTATAATACCTCGCTAACGGTACCTGTTCTTGTTTCAATCATCGCTCCGTCCTGCCCGCTCTGATCGCTATGACCACCTGCCCTGACCTGAACTACGTAAAGTACGTAGTGAAATGCGTGATTGTCGCCATTAAAACCATTGGCAACATTATGTTGGTCACCTATCTCCTACAGTTCATGTTCGCTGTTATCGGGGTACAACTTTTTAAGGTAAAATGAAAAAAACGATTTAAACTTCCAACCATATAGCCACCTCCTCCCCATCCTCATACCCCCCGTCCTCCCGGAATTGTTCGCAGAGGTAATCATTGGAGAACGAAAAATGTATTTCGAGACGTCAAATTGGGGACGGCGTCGGCAACGAACTAATACCCTGCCCCTGCGTTTTTTTCTAACCCAAACGTTCGTAATCGCATCCTACTATTAGTGCATGCACAGTTCATGATCACTTTTTTCTACAAGCTATATTATACCATACATAATATATCCGTAAATCCTGTAGCGGGCGCGAGGCGCGGGCGTTTCTCTCGACCTTTACAATCAAATCCGATCCGAATTCGAGACGCGAACGTCTCCGCATCCGGCACCCTATATATGCCTTCACCAGTGTATACATAGGTATATAGTTTCGCAGTCGCCTTCCCCAATAGACATATGTGGAACTATACCGCCGCCTTAGACGACTGCAGTGAATCAACCCCGAGATCAGAACCCGAATTCCCCTTCACCCTGTTTCCACATAAATACATGTATACCTCGCATAGAGTCCTACCTCTGCATATAATACAATACCTCTATGTTCCCCCCTCTCTGTGACACAGCATCTATACCATGTATATATTATGTCTCATTTCACCAATCACCCGTACTATTTCATATTTCTTTTTTCATCCAGTAGCTACTATACTCTAATAGACAGATTATACTTATACCGCGTAGATTTATTGTTAGTGCATGCGGATACATTTTTCTTAAAATCAGACGCCGTAAGCTAGCCGCGCGGCAATACACCAACGAATATCACGTTGTCATGATATTGAATAAAAATTCCAAACTTGTGTGTACGCGCCATACATTAATTGACGCATACAGTGTATACAATACATAGGTATATGCACTGTAGGGCTGATAGTCCGTCAGGATATATCGAGATGTGCGGCTACAATATGAGGATACGTTGAGGAAAAAAAATTTTGCGGTATTCGAAGAGGGCATTAAGCCATATCTATATGTACTACGGATATACAGGGTGTTCATTTCAAAACTTTCCATTTTAATATCTCGAGAGCCAGAAAAGATTTATGAACGTCGTTTGCGGGAGATTAGAAGGTATCAAGGGGGAACCATATCTCCGTATTCGGTGATAGGGGGCGATACACCCGCTCGCCCCCAGCTACCCCAATTTTGAAGTTTCAAATAGCATCCCACCCCTTGTGACACATCAAATTGAAGCCCTCAATGAATGCCATCTTTTAGCGCAAAGTAAATCAAAATCGGTCGATTCGTTTTCTAGTAAACAGTCAATAAGTATGCCCATAATGTGAAAAATTCAAAGATATATGTATATAGTACTACCTAATTGAAGAAAAAACTATGATTTCAAACTTTAATGAATTTCGGAACTGGTATAATCGGTACGGTATGGATGAAAAGTGCGTAGTACCTAGTGCTCGGCTAGCAAATATTAGGTTTTTTTTTTTTCATCGGGATTGAAATTTGTTGTTCACAGGACATAGCTAGCTGACATTGAAGATCGCAACACAATGAGAACAGCTGAGTATCAGGCGATTCGTCGAAAGGCATTCCAAAATTCAAAGATGAATTGAAAAATTAGACCTTAGCTAATAGCTATACGATAAAACATTACTAGAGTTTCGTTAATCCGTTGAGATGCCGGGGAGTTTACAATTTTTTGATTTTATTAATGAGCGAGACTGAATTTGATTTCTTCTATCGCCGGATCATGCTTTTTTCTTCAGGTACTATTTTTGAATTTTTCACATCATGGAAATACTTATATTAAGCGATTACTCAAAAACAACTTGACCAATTTTGATTTACTTTGCCCCAAAAGATAGCATATGTTAAGGGCTTTAATTTGATGTGTCACAAGTAGGGGTAGGATGCTAATTGAAATTTCAAACTCGGGGTAGCTGCGGGCACGCGGGTGGATCGCCCCCTATCATCGAATACGGAAATATGGTTCCCCCTCGATACCTTTGAACCTCCCGCAACGGTTTTAGAACAAACACCCTGTACGTATACCTACATATGTAGCTTCGACGCACCTCGAGTTTGGCACATATATACATTAGGCTGTGTCTAAAAAAAGCAAGTTTTTTTTTTTTCGCGGCATCATTAAAGAAATGTAGTTTTTGGTCTAAAAAGAATCTGTGTTCAAGGAGGGGGCTGTAGGACCATTGGAAGTAGTGCCTCATAAGTGTTGTTGCTTAAGCGAGCGAGATTTTGTCTGCCTAAATATTTATCGAGATATGAGAATAATTTCGTTCCATTCTTTCTAATTTTTTCCGGGTATCAACCACTTTAACTTATTCTTTTAATTGAAAAATTAGAAAAAATATATGATCGATGGCCTTGGGAAGCATTTCCCCATTCAGCCGTAATCAAAATCACTAATGAGGCACCACTTCCAATGGTCCTATATGTATACAGCCCCCTCCTTGAACACAGATTCTTTTTACACGAAAAACTACATTTTTTTAATGATGCCACGAAAAAAAAAACTTTTGCTTTTCTTCGTTAGACACAGCCTGATATACATACATACATACATACATACATACATACATACATACATGAAACAGCTTCTACTGTTGTTGCTGAAATTCTAGTTAGCGGCAAGTCAACTTTGACCGTCTATAATAAGGGGTAATTTTTGTTCAACTTTTTATTTTTAATTTTTAATTCTTGTACCGTACGCGAGATCGCGACCGGGTGAATAGAAATAAAATCGTGCTTCATAATGGATGGTTGAATTCGTATCGATCAACCATATACTATTATTACCTATATATATATATATATATGTTTGTGAACTGTAATGTTCCAGGACATTTGGTAAGGGGTGTATACAATGGTATAGAACTGAAGAAAATACTAATTCATACGCAATTCTGCGAAAAAATATTCAAATTGTTACCATTATTCGATTTTATCAGCCTTTTACCGTTTCAGACACCTACTGTGCATTTCCAAGACACTTATGTTTTCTCCACCGATAATGAAGTAAATCACAGCTATTCCGTATTAAAAAGCAATTTTTGATGAGATAAGTGACAAGAAAACAATGCGCAGGTCGAATATTATTTTAAACAATGGCTTTCATGTAGTTCACTGCGATTTTTTGTTAGTGACTTTGAAATCCACAATATACCTACCATGTGGTGACCTGGATATGAACGATACATGACCAATGTCCTGAAACTTTGCAATATATCTGTGATAAAGTCCCGGAACTCAGTACTTCACATATTATACTAATCCTCCAGCTAATCCGGTCCTGGAACTTAGCACTCCACATACGCTAATCATCATACCCAACCAAATTTTTGCTATTTCGAGTACTAACAATAAGACGTAGAATCATAATATGAATGAGATTTCACCGTAAGCTATTGATTTGGTATCATGTTATAAGTCAGCAATTGAATGCATATACATTCCATTGTCACCTGGCTGTGCACATTTTTCAGATACCGTCACTATTATATATTCAGATAAGCTTAATTTGCAAATCAGTATAATCACACAGCATATCAGTTCTAAATATATTTTATTGCAACATGTATTACACAACAAGATAATATATAATATTTTGTACCTGAGGCATATAATATTTATACTTACACTATATCTATGCTTACACTGAGAAAAAAATGTTATTCGATCTATCATATTTCGATTTATTTGATCCAATGAAACTCGCTACATTCAACTAAATGTTATTCAACCCAAATAAATTCTATATCTGTTCGAAGAAATAACAAATAATTTATTTGGACCAACCGCACCTTAGTTAATTCGAAAAAATGAATTGTATGGGGAGTCGCGACGAAATATTTGATCAACTTTCTTGCTAAAATTCATTCATTCCTATTAAATATTCAACTTCGCCTATAAAACTTTTTTTGAAATGAACAAATTTTGGTTGATCAAATTAAATTGACAAAATTTACCAGAACGAATATTTCGTCGCGACTCCCCATACAATTCATTTTTTCGAATTAACTAAGGTGCAGTTGGTCCAAATAAATTATTTGTTATTTCTTTGAACAGATATAGAATTTATTTGGGTTGAATAACATTTAGTTGAATGTAGCGGATTTCATTGGATCAAATAAATCCAAATATGTTAAATCCAATAACCTTTTTTTTCTCAGTGTATGAGTTATGCAATCTCTAATATGATTGATATGGATAATAGAGGTTTATTGATGTGAACGAGATCGGTGGTGCACTAATATGACACGTTCTTTGTTAGATATCAGGGTTTCAAACCAAAATCAAATGCCAAATTGGCAATACTCAATTTTCTTAAATCTAATTAAATTTTGAATCAGACAGCTTCAAAGAAACTCGTAGAAAATCGTCAGCAGTAATCCTTTCACACATTATCTTCAAAGCATAGCTTCTTTTTGGTTTTGGTTTGGTTGTGAAGCCAAGTTTTAATTTGAGGTGGCGTTCGGTTCTTAAGACATGGATTTTGTATTATTGCCTCTTGGATCTGGTGTAGCGACGGCAACTTATTTTTAATTAGATTTTCACTGAATATTCTGAGAACTGTTGTCTTTTCATCCGCATTCCACGGAGTACGCTTGACTGATCCATATGGAGAGGCTGTTGAAAGCCAAGACAAAGTAAAAGTTAATTGAAATGAATATATACATCGAGATCCAAAATGTGGTTTGATTTTAAGCCTAATCTGAAATAATAATTCAACTACTAACATAGCGCTGATTTTATACGAAATAGACAGCTCCAATCGGAGAACTTACTTGATCGTTTTCTCTTCAAGGAACTTGTAAATTCTTTGTTCTGCGATTTCTCGTAAATTGACTTAGTGCCTGGTTCCTGATCAATATTTTCTAGCTCGTCATCACTCTCATCTGTTTCATGCTCATCATCTTCATTGGCATCACCTGCACCTTGTGCTGCTTCCAAAAGCTTCGACATTTGCAGGATCTCGCGATTCACTAATGGCTGTCGATAAATATCCTTGTGGATTTTCTCGGCGTGCCCCATAAAATTTGCCAAGTCAGTTACTTCGTTTTCTGAAAGATTCAATGAAATGCATGTGGTTGCGATATGCTTACGCAGTCTTGTGCCACGTAGTCTTTCAGGATTGGCAGCACCACATTCGACAGAGAATTTTCGCAATAAAGCACATGCCCTCAGGTATTTATATCTTGACTTATCTGCTCCAGGCACTCCAAAAACATATGGGTTTTTTTCTCTGATTTTCATATTGTTTCTGTGGTGTAGTAGGAGTTGGATGCTTTCAAATATATGGGTGTCTATAAGAACTGGAACTGTTCGATTTAGTTTGCCTCGGATAGTGAAGCGAAAATATTTTTTAGCAATTTCTTGACTTTGCTTTGATAACGAATTGAATAAATCTTTGTCAGTATCGATATCAAGCGTATGATGGCTCTCAAAATCTTCAATCAAAGTCCGCTCGATTTCCCCAGCACGGCGTCTATTGAATATTTGTATAGATGTGAGCGTTGTTTCAGCTAAGTTTGTCCATTCTTTTTCAGAAAATGTGTCGCTTAATTTTTCGAATGCTTCATTTCTTTTTTGTGACAGGTATGTGACGAGCTTCTTTATGTCTTCCATCGAAGGCAATTCGACTTTCTTTCGTCGGTTGTGTTGTGCTTGAGATTCTCCGACTCTCCTGTTGATGCTTATTGTGACTTCTTGCACAAGTAATTTTAGAAAATCTTTGACACACTTTTTTTTAGCATCATAATGTTTTTTGATGCATTCGTTGATGAGGATTGATCCGATTTGCTTTAGTAGAGTTCCTAAATTGGAAGCAACGCTCGGTGTTTGATAGCTGTTTGCACTGACCACTCCAAGTTTAGCTTCAATATTGATTGCTTCAAGTACATCATCACAGAACTTGGGGTCGTAAATTGATGTAAGGTCTGTAACATCCTTGTTGACTTTTCTAAGTGTTAACAGAAAACGACCCAACAGTCTTATACGTTGGCGGATCATGTCATAATAACGCCGATCTCCATATTTCTGGCACATCTTATTCGCGTAAACGATTACTAATTCATCATAGCGAATACCTCGCACTACCTCATCTTCTCGCATGGGAGGAAAAAGTACAGCCGACACTTCTTGAGTAGCTCGGGAATGAATTCGACGCACTACTTTTTTGCCCATCACCATAACTAGTCTGGTGCTTTTACTACTTCGCCCTGTGCATTTCGAGAAGTGGACTCTAAGGCTACTTACTGCAAAGAATGCCTTACAGTTAGCGCATGCTTTGAAGTTCCGGGCTGTCCTATCAAATTTTGTATTTGGTCTCCTTGAGACAATCAATTCGCCATCATTATAATCGCTTTGAGTGTTAAATAAAAAGTTTCCTTTTTTACGTATGATGTCAATTATTTGCCGACGTTCGCTGCTTTTTTTTGGCAAGACAACAAATTTCTTTACTTCTTCTTTATCTCCATGTTTCAATTCTAAGTGTCGAGCTATCTTGCTTTGTTTCTTATGGCAGAAAAAGCAGAAGTTGAATTTCTTGTCTCCATTGCGACCTTGAGATTTTTGAACCTGCATGTCATCATCATCCATTGCACGTGAGCCTGAAATACTAACTGATGCCGAAACATCCATCCCACTGGATACATTAGATTTATCTTTGGTATACGTTTCATTTTTCAGTACTTTGTAGTTTGCGTTTTCATCTGCTCTATTTTCAGCATCGGATTCAGAATCAGAACTGTTTTCTATTTGTGGCTCATAGCTAGGATCGTCAGGTCTGTTGTCACTTAGGTCACCATCACTCAGAGCTGTAAAAAAATAACATATATTACACTGGTTTGAGGATTTTGACTCATCAGTGTTTACTAGTACTTTTCACATCAAAAACCTGGACGTTATTTTTTTTTGAGACAGAGATCAATTGCTGCGTTGAATCAATACCTGCTGAGTGATGGGGTACTTCAAGTACAAGTTCTATCGGGGGTCTCGCATCGCTTTCTATCAGGTTTATCTTATTTTCCATGTTCGGGGTAAGATCACTAATAATATGGTCTGGCGTGCTGGTCAGTAATTCTTCGGAAGGAAATAATCCTGTACTATCCAACATAGATTCAAATTTACCAAGCGACGAATTGATATCCGAATCATTACCGTTTGCTTGCATCAGAATTGAACTTGCTGACTCATGCATTAAAGTATTGAAGTGGATATCATTCACAAGGTCCTTCTTCAGATTCCTGTAAGAGTCAAATTCCACCTCATAGCTGGGTTCTACATAAGATGATCCATCGGTCTCTGCAATGACCACCTCAAATACACCGCTTGAATTCAATCGATCAATAGACTCATCGAGTGAAATATTTTCTTGTAATAGCTGCTCATCTAATTCTTTGGTGTAATTAGGAACATATGAATGAATGTCTGATGGCGGTACGTTAAATTTTGGTATAAGAGAATCGTCTCGTGTCAACAGCTTGCAACTAGTCGCTGGGGATATTTTTTCAATATTAGTTATAGTTGGTTTGTCGTATGACAAATTCTTTTGTTTGATTGGAGCAGCTACCGGAGTATCTTCGATCGTAGGACTAGCAACAGGCGAGTTAATGTGTGACAGAGATGCTAGTACAGTAGACTCCAGCGCAACTGGAGAACTATCTTCAGTAAACAGCTTGCGGTTCACGTTTTGTGATTTTTTTTTAAATGTTTTATTCTTTGGTTTTTTGTGTGAAGCTTTTTTGGTTTCACAGCTGACGAGACCAGGTTCTATGCCCCTATCGTTCATCATCATATCCTCCAGCCTTTGACGTGTTTCTGAAAATGACATTTGTACTTGCGTAAAAAATATTATCAAATCGTATAGTTTATACGCAGACCTCATCGTAGCTCATATATGTGATTTTGAATTCATCAAGAGAACTATTTTAGAAGTTGAATAATAGATGCCTGATCTAGAAACAATAATTGCTGGATAATAATCTAATTAGATTGTATCTAATTACTACAAGAAAATTTTGAGCATTATATTTTCTTACCATTTGAAGCTAAGAGGCTGGCTTCGTATTTCGCACCTTTATATTTTACTATATACGAATCACCATCTTGTGTTATATTTTTCATGTGACATATTTCCTGGGATTCGTCAGTGAATTTTACTAGCCCAAACATTGCAACCAGCACAATAGTCAGTCCTATCTAAAATATAAAACGAAACGAATGAGTATACTGACTAAACTAAACTGAATTAAACTAAACTAACAATAAACGAAAGATGTCTCGGTAGTATGCTTCAGGTACAGATAATTAACCGAAAATCTAAACCCAAGATTTTGTGTTCTTAACTCTACGTCTTACTAATTGCAATTTTTTGTCACACTAGGATGAAAGCACTATTAAATGAACGACTTAGCAGATGATAAATCCTAGTAAATGAACCCAGTTTGTCATAATAAGTGAATTCAAAACGAACTTACCTTTGTTCTTCGATTATACCGCACATCGAGATGGCTGGAAGACATTCTAGACGTGCGTTCTGACGAATGTTGAACTAACCGGTATTTGGCACAAGAACACGTGCGGATGATACTATACACAATGTAATTTCCGTTCTGGCGGCCAATCAAGCAGCTCTAATTCAAACGTAGAATGTTGTGATTGGCCGAACGCGTGAAGAATATTACGGTGAACCGGAAAAGAGGTTTTATAATCTCGTAACCAGTGATTCTCGCAAATTAGAATTTAATGTTTGCCACAAATATTCACTGATTTTTAACAATAAAAACAATGGAACACTACCCTGAACAAAAATGATATTTAATCATTTTCTCCAAACTTTCTAAAAATCGCTTTGAAAAAGATCCAGGTTGCAAGTGGTTTAACATAATTCCGTCAATTTCTAAATTCCGAGACCAGATCTAAAACGTATCGTATACTTCAGGGTCATGGGTCACGTGGTTTTCTAGACCATCCAATTGCAACAATGTCATTTCAACTGTAGGCTAGGTAAACGGGCGCACATCTTTGATGCACATGTTGATTTATTAATTTCAGCCTCTGTAAATCCATGGCGCATTTCCAAATCGATTTTTTTGCGTATGATTTGCTTTTCTTGTAATGGTATTTGTACAAAATATCCATAGCCAATCTGACGTGAATATTTTAAAATGAATTTAACTGTTGCCTAATAGTGCAAAATGAAACCAGCAAAGTACGGAAGCATCTTATTGGGGATCGTGTTGTATATATCGAATGATCATGTCTCAGTACTCAAAATAGCAAAAGTTGTAATAATGCGGTCGAGGATGAGTACATGACGAGTGCCAAATTCCGGGACTTTTCGAGAATGTACTGTGAAGTTCCGGGACATTGGCTATGAACCGTTGATTTCCAGGCCATCCTACGATCACAATGACGTATCAATTGCAATGCAGGTCATGGGGTATATGATTTTTAATCAACATACTGATTTATCGTTCCGAACTACTGTAATTCCATGACGTATTTCTACACCGGTTTCTTCCGATGTAAATTGTCTATCTCGTGACGGTATTCATCTAAGGTGTCCACAGCCAGTCTGTGGGGAATTTTTTTTTTTTTTTATGAATTTAATGGGCGGCTGATACTTGAACTGAAATTCAGAAGATACCGGAAAGTCTCACCCGGAACCGTGATTATATGTCTGATATGGTTATTATGTCCTCAAACTCAAAATCGAAAAATTTTGATAAGGAACAGAATTAGTATATGTCGAGTGCTCAGTTCCGGGACTTTCCGAGAATGTACTGTCAAGTCCCGGGACATTGACTATGAACCGTTGATTTCCAGGCCGTCCTACGATCACAATGACGTATCAATTGCAATGCAGGTCATGGGGTATATGATTTTTAATCAATATACTGATTTATTGTTCCAAATTACAGTAATTCCATGACGTATTTCTACGTCGGTTTTCGTCCGACATAAATTGTCTACCTGGTGACGGTATTCATCTAAGGTATTCACAGCCAGTCTATAGTAGAATTTTTTTTTTTAATGGATTTAATTTATAGCTTGAACCGAAATTCAGATGATACAGAAAAGTTTCACCCGGAATCGTGATTATATGTCTGATATGGTTATTATGTCCTCAAACTCAAAATCGAAAAATTTTGATAAGGCACAGAATTAGTATATGTCGAGTGCTCAGTTCCGGGACTTTCCGAGAATGTACTGTCAAGTTCCGGAACATTGACTATGAACCGTTGATTTCCAGGCCATCCTACGATCACAATGACGTATCAATTGCAATGCAGGTCATGAGGTATATGATTTTTAATCAACATACTGATTTATCGTTCCGAACTACTGTAATTCCATGACGTATTTCTACACCGGTTTCTTCCGACGTAAATTGTCTGTCTCGTGACGGTATTCATCTAAGGTGTCCACAGCCAGTCTATAGTGAAATTTTTTTTTTTTAATGAATTTAATTGGCGGCTGATACTTGAACTGAAATTCAGAAGATACCGGAAAGTCTCACCCGGAATCGTGATTATATGTCTGATATGGTTATTACGTCCTCAAACTCAAAATCGAAAAATTTTGATAAGGAACAGAATGGGTATATGTCGAGTGCTCAGTTCCAGGACTGGATTAGCTGAAGGATTAGTCTAATATGTGAAATGCTAAGTTCCGGAACTTCATCACAGACAGATTGTAAACTCCCAGGACATTGGTCATGTACTGTACATTTCTCGGCTGTGACATGATAAAAATGTTACTAATCGTGCGGTGCGGCAATGAATGGTAGTCTTTTATGAATAATTCATCTGTGTAGGTCCAAATACATGATGAATGTCGTATTGGTAACATTTCCTATTCTTATACATCAAGTGTAAATTTCCAGGACGCATGCCATGCACAAATTTCCAGGTCAGTCCTGGAATTCAACAATTGACATATAAAAATTCCAGGCCTGTCCTGGAACCTGCCAAATGTCTTGGAAGTCTGCTTTAGGGCCTGAAAAGTGTCTCGGAAGTATTCAGTAGACACACATATATACGCATGTAGTACGTATGATATGAGCGGATAGAAAAAATCGTAATATCTGTACGTTAATGAAAGCTAATCTTTGTGGACTTTGACCTGAATACATTATTCAGATATATACGTGTATACAAATATATCATATTGTCGTTCGTCTTATCATGAATAAAATTATAGCCAGCCAGGGACCTGTTTGTGTATATGTACACATATAGTCGAGTATATACGCATATTATAATAATACTTCGCTGCAGGTTTGTATTATTAGTACGCGCGATTACGTTTTATGATACTTGCAAGCAATTATGGAATCCGAGGTTCCCTGCATATGTGGACAGGCTGCTGCGGACTCAATACTAACATATATAATTAGCATACATGTTTAATAATTATTTACTCAACCATCTATATACATATATATGTATACATCTCATGTAGGTATAACAACTATAATTATGCCCGATTCCCATTCAACCCTGGCGCCGGTGTCGTTCGTATAAACTCATTTGCGCTCTACACATATAACATGATGATACGATTTCAAACTTTGCCACAACGTGCCTATACCCTATATCCTTGGACACTAGAACGCGATGGGACTTTACGAAGGGTAGTATATCAGGAGTTTAAAGTTTTCTCGCAATACCTGACCGTCGATTTTCAATATAAGAATATACACCCTTCTTTACCTATACATACCTTCGTGTTTCAATCAATCAATCATCGATGATCCGTGCCTCATTAATCATTATAAATATTCTGCTCATTAACAAATTCTATATATCTATAATTCTATACCTATATCGGCAACGCGACACAGCTGGAATCTGGTTTGAAAGTTAAATGAAGAATCATGCGACACCGACGTCGGTTTAAAATCTATACCTTGTATACGTATGTATGTATGCACATACATGTGTGTGTGTGTGTATATATATATATATATATATATATATATATATATATATATATATATATATATATATATATATATGTGTATATACACACACACACACACACTAGTGTATAACTAAGGAATGTTTTTATTTTTGAATTTCGTTCGGTGTTCGTTTCTCTTCTCTACATCTATTGTACTTCATTAATTTATCTTTGTTCTCTAATCGCACCATACACACATTCTACATCATGACACTGTGACAGTGATTTTTGCGTGTGAGATTTTTTGTTGTATTATCATAATTCTCACATTACTTTCTGGGTCTCGCTAATCAAACATTCTTCTCTGGTCTGTAGGGAAAATTTTTCTCTTGCAACGATGGCTCGAAAATGACGGAGCTGGATTGTCAGTGCGTATACTCATGTACTATATACTATATATACTATAATTTTACCTTCCGTCGAAAAGTCTTTTGTCACACTGCCCATGAAAAGTTCGAGATCACCTGAGAGGAGACGTCCCCACTTGTCCGATTCTATCGAATAGATAAAAATCGCTGGAGATATAACACACCACTGCAGGATACCGCATTTCGCGATATTTCTTCCGAATAATAAATAATATTCCTGTACGCGCAACGGTTGCGCTTAAGGAGCATAAAATGTGGAACAGGCCCTTCGGGTGCATCCTTGACTAGTATGCGTTGCCTGAAAATTATACGCTTCCATAAAGTCGTAAAGAGAACGAGCAGCTGGAAAAATTATTTTCAGACTTTTCGGACGGCAGTGTAGACACTTGTAGGCGTGTGCGTAAAATACGAGTATAGCTGTGCGACGGAGTATCGAAGAGTGAAATATTTCCAGGGGCACGTATGTGGTATACGACGACAGTGTTATGGCAAGGCCGTCGATCAGCAACCGAAGTTGGGTCCGGTACAAATTTCATTTCGACGACGTCGCCAAAGCTATGTTGACTTTGTTCACGGTGTCAACGTTCGAGGGCTGGCCGACGTAAGAATAAATTTCTTGAGCATATGTCACAATTACTAATTATGTCTGCATTACATTCCCCGCAAGCGCATCCCCATAAAAGCGTGTATATACAGGTAAATTCTTTACAGGCTACTCCACGTGTCGATTGATTCGAATAAGGAGAACTACGGACCCATCCACAACTTCCGACCGATCGTCGCCGCCTACTACATCATCTACATTATCATCATTGCCTTCTTCATGGTCAATATTTTCGTAGGCTTCGTTATTGTTACGTTTCAAAACGAGGGCGAGCAAGAGTACAAAAATTGCGAACTGGACAAGAATCAGGTGAGAACAGCACCTTGGGAATTATATACCTATACGCCCGTACAGAAACGCGCGGTGTGTGTACTATAGGTATATGTAGGGTACGTAAAAAAGGCACCAGCAGCGTTGCCTATGTATCCGTCGAAATTCGATTCCCCGGCTGAAAATTTCTCTTCTTTTCGTTACCACAGCGTAATTGCATAGAATTTGCGTTAAAAGCGAAACCGGTGCGGCGCTACATCCCCAAGCATCGCATACAGTACAAGGTGTGGTGGTTCGTTACGTCGCAACCGTTCGAATACACTATATTCACCCTGATCATGATAAACACGGTCACCCTGGCGATGAAGTTTTACGAGCAGCCACAATTCTACACCGATGCCCTGGACGTACTAAACATGGTATTCACGGCGGTATTCGCCCTCGAGTTCGTATTCAAGTTGGCCGCATTCAGATTTAAGGTAATAATGATTGGTGTGAAACAATTACTCTTCATACCTCTATAGTATATTAGTACGTATGTGCATACACGCATACACGCATACATACATACATACATACATACATTATTTTAGAATTACTTCGGGGATGCTTGGAACGTGTTCGACTTCATCATTGTCCTGGGAAGCTTCATAGACATCGTCTACTCGGAAGTTACCGTGGGTATACATATACACATATATATATATTGTAACGTGTACGGCTATACCAGCCTATACTGGTATAGTCGTACACAGCACATACGGATCGCGCAGGTGGGGTGACGCCTGATGACGTCACCAACGGTATATAATGAGCAACGCTGAGACGCAAAGCAGCGTATCTAGCCAGAGCGGCAGTGCGACTCATAGCTTATCTCGATAGAGCGGTCTTGAGCCAAAGCGGCCAACCGACTCGTGTAAATTCTTTCTTTTCAAATCACTTAACCTCAAAATATCGCTTATTCTTCCTTTTGTGCCAAAGCGGCCTAATCGAATCAGTTTTATATAAAATTTAGTCATCTAGCTAAAATAGCATTTGAACCGAAATCAAATATCAAACCTCAAACCAAACCTAAATCAGAGACAAACTAGCGCAATTAATTATAAGAACTAGGATAATTTAGACTTTAAATTCTGTTTTGTATTACATTTCATTTCATTTCTTTACTTTACTTCACTATAACTTTCGATTGAGATCTCAAGACTTTTATTTTATGTTTCTTTATGATTTATTTTACTTGGTAAATTTATGATTTCTGTTATATTCCTTTTCTTTGTAATATCAGACTCAACGAGTATTATTATCATTTGCCTTGCATCAGGATGCTATGCAAATGATAATAAATATTAAACACTTGTAGAAATCTGATTCTTATCAATTCATTTTCAAAGACCCTTTCTTACTAATCAAACATTAAATTCATCTTTCAGCAACTTAGATTCACTTTGTTTAGCTAAAAGGCAGCTTCGGTGAGTGTGTTGGACAGCTACGGTATAGCTATAATTGGTACCCTAGTCTGAGAACACACATATCCCAAGTCTGTAACAGGCAGCTTCGGTGAGTTTGACTCAAGGCAGCTACGGTATAGCTATAATTGGTACCCTAGTCTGTGAGTCAAGCATATCCCAAGTCTGTAGGGAGGCAGCTCTGGTGGAGTAATATCCATCCGAGTCTGTATTAGGGTTTTCAGGGTTTTTCCAATTTTCCCCTTAGAGGAGCTCCAAAAATTACATTTCACCCGTGACAAAGGACACACGCGGACTAGGTTAACTTCACCAGCCTTCTGCTGGTGAAGCATAACCAGATAAAGTTACAATATATATATATATATATATATATATACATATATATATAAACATGTAAAAAGTATGTTTTGGGACTGTCGACTTTTTGGGCGCCTAATTACGATACTGCCTATGGTCGGTCTATGATAACACTCGGGTGCGTCCTCGCACTGAGTCGTGTGTTGTGGTTTTTGTTTTTTGACGGATTTCAGGACCGTATTTTATGGAATTGTCCTCAAACTATGCATTAGATAGATAGATAGTTTGAGGACAGTCCCCAAAGTATACTGGTGTCCTCAAAGTATGTGTTGAATAAATAAATTTCTATAACCCCTGTCCCGAAAGTAAACAATAGATATATTTATACATATATATATATGACCTCGCGCACCTATAGGAGTTCAACCCTGCATGCGTGTTAGAGAGCCATCTTCCTCCTCCTGTTGCGAAAAAAAAATAACAAAACACCTCCAGGAAACGTATACTTATAGAACGATAAATATATTCTTATTCTAATGTTTGTAACTTGTATAGCTAACAATAAATACACATATGTAGTTTAACGTAATATGTATGGGGATTCGGTTATTCAGCCCGGCGGCACCAGCCTCATTTCCATAAACTTCTTCCGGCTCTTCCGCGTGATGCGATTGGTGAAACTCTTGAGCAGAGGTGAGGGGATCAGAACTTTACTATGGACATTCATCAAATCCTTTCAGGCTCTACCGTACGTCGCCCTGTTGATCGTCATGCTCTTCTTCATATACGCCGTCATTGGGATGCAGGTATGTATATTATAGGTAGTTGTAGCGATCACCATTGCATCGGAGCCATTTGTTGTAAAAGGTCGCGACATCGTTGAAGATAAACCATTTTTAATTCCTCTCTGGTCTGTCTTCTTCAATTTCATCATCAAATTGCGCACCGAATTCAAAGTAAACGAAACTTGGTGAAAGAGAGACATAATAAATAAATAAATAAATAAATAAATAAATAAACAAACATTATTGTACGAAAATTATTTTGGGTGCAGGTATTCGGTAAAATAGCCCTCGACTCCGACACTGCTATACATCGCAACAACAACTTCCAGACGTTTCCGCAATCCGTTTTGGTCCTGTTCAGATCAGCCACAGGTAAATTTATAACGAAGATATGTTATACGCGTGTGTACCATACATTACACTGGCCTACACACATTTTGGTGCCTAGGATTTTAGAACTGATTTTGGTTATGTCTAATAAGGTGATGTCAAAAATGTTACCGGTTTTTTTTTTTTTTATCAGCTCTAGTTTATGAGATAGACAAAAAACGCATTTTCACAAAAATATGGACTTATTTTAACATTATACATGAAGAAATTGTCTTTTAAGTGATTTCCTAGAGCGAAGTTCTCTTGGGCAATCGCGCTCAATTCCCCAGCAATAGTCTGCCATCATATGAACTGCCCACATACACTGTCGGTGAGAAGTTCGAGACCACCAGTCGAAAGGACCCCGGTTCAACTCCTTATGGAAAATGGCTTTCGGTCAAATTTTTTGAAACTCTGGGAAATGTTAGTTCTTGAAGTGTAAAACAAAAGTCTCCATGGCCGCAAAGCTCAAAAGCTCATAGTTTTTTAGATATTCCATCTCCTAATGTAAGGGTGTAAATTTGGAGTAAAGTGGTTTGAAAATGTAGTATAAATGAAAATTGTATCATACGACTCAATATGGGAGTTTTTGGGGTCACTGATTGCGAATTTGACAACCATTTTGTCCTCAACCCCATTTTGAGGTGTGAGAATCAGGTCTGAGGGTGAAAAATAAAAATCTGTGAAAAATGCATCCAACACGACTCTATACGGGTGTTGGGGGTTGCTCAGGGGTCGACTTTTTTTTTTAATAAGAATCTACGTTTAGCGTTACCCAGGAATAACGACGTGGCCGGACGTAGTAGATTTCTATTCCCGTCGGGGTGCTTGGTTAGCGTGAGTTTCACCCCCCAAAATGGGGTTGATGACAAAATGATTGTCAAATTCGCAATCAGTGACCCCAAAAACTCCCATATTGAGTCGTCTGATACAATTTTCATTTATACTACATTTTCAAATCACTTTACTCCAAATCTGCACCCTTACATTAGGAGATGGAATATCTCGAAAGCTATGAGCTTTTGAGCTTTGCGGCCATAGAGACTTTTGTTCTACACTTTAAGAACTAACACATCCCAGAGTTTCAAAAAATTTGACCGAGAGCCATTTTCCATAAGGAGTTGAACGGGGTCCTTTCTTGCCGCACTAAAGGTTAGGTAGCGGACTCAAAAATAAAGATAATCAAATTTCCCTAGCGTCGCGTCGTTTTAAAGAGGACAAATTTACCCTCATTTTGCTTTTTTAGAAAATTCTCTACGAATTATTCTGGTGCCGGTACGTACTGTTGAACATGGCCGTTCTTCGGCTCTTTTTAGCCGCCGAAAGTTGACTGCACAGCTTAGGAAAAAAATTTTCCTCGCTTTTTTCTATGGTCAATTTAAAAAGGATATCAAAACCTCAATTTTCGTTTCTGAGAAAGTTTCGTGCGATTTTTTTTCGCCCCGGTATCGCATTTTTAACTGAAAAAGATATGTTCTAGAAAAAAAAGGCGTAATCCAATATCTAACCATAGGGTTTCAGAGAAAATGTCAAGAGGGTAAGTAGTTGCATAGGTTTACACTGGAGTAGCTAGAATTTTTTCAGATTGTTTTTGGGAAATTTTTTGGGAACTTTATTTTTTTTACGGCCCCCAGTATCTGTTATCAATTTTCGTTGATCTCTCGAAATATATTCACCACAAACGTAACAAAACTTATAAGGGTCGTTAACACAACCTCTCAACTTATACCAGCCATATGAAATAATAAGACTAATTTCATCGGTGTTATTGTAAGACTCGATGTTTACGAATAAGACCGCAAAAAACTCAAAATGAGGGTAGTTAGTAAACTAGAGCTGACAGGTTTAAATAACTACTATTGATATATGATAAATTACCTTCCTTATCTACCACAGACACAAACAGAGCTGCACCAAAAAAAAAAATTTCTAGGCCGGTGTTATAGGTGTTATATGTGTACAGGTGTACTGTTCTCTGCATATTAACACCACGCGGCATCCGCACGGGGGACTATCATTTATGCATGGGAACTCCTTGCTCGGTTACAGGTGAGGCTTGGCAAGATATTATGCTGGATTGTTCATCGCAGCCGAACGTGGTAAAGTGCGATGATCAGAGCGATGACTTCATCAAGAATAATTCGACTAGTTGTGGGTCGGACATAGCGTTCCCGTACTTCATCTCCTTCTATGTACTCTGTTCCTTTCTTGTGAGTAATATATCACTCCACGCAATACCCTTGTGAATATACGCATAGGTATATGCCTATATGTATAGCATATAAGAGCGTACGATGGCCGGACGCTGCCGGTTACAGTTGCGGTCTACGAGTGTGAAAAGTTGACCCTCCCCTTATTGGTAATTTGGCATTTCTGTTGCAGATCATCAACCTGTTCGTAGCTGTGATAATGGACAACTTTGATTACTTGACGAGAGACTGGTCCATCCTCGGTCCCCATCATCTCGACGAGTTCATTAGACTTTGGTCCGAGTACGACCCGGACGCCAAGGGTCGTATAAAACACCTTGACGTGGTAACTTTGTTACGTAAAATATCACCGCCGTTGGGATTCGGTAAACTTTGTCCCCATAGAGTCGCCTGCAAGGTGAGAGGCTACCACGGATAAGCCGATGGCACGGCATGCACCTGTACCATACTACGTATACCGCATCCGTACCTATATATATATATATATATATATATATATGTATATTGTGGTACTAATCCATCCCTATTTTTCAGCGATTGGTCTCTATGAACATGCCCCTGAACAGCGACGGCACGGTATTGTTCAACGCAACGTTATTCGCAGTGGTGCGAACCTCACTTAGAATAAAAACTGAAGGTAACATTGACGACGCGAACTCGGAGCTGAGGGCTGTGATAAAAAAAATTTGGAAAAGGACCAGTCCGAAATTACTAGATCAAGTCGTGCCACCTCCCGGAGGTGGGTTCCGATTACTATCCTCGTTCAGGCTTCTCCCTTGACCTCCTCGCACAGTAACAATATAGCAGCACAGCGATCATACCTGTATGATCACGACATATGCAATAAAGAAAACTCCTCATTCAGTATAGAATAAAGACAAAATACGCCGCGTAGATATGTCGTAATATATATGATACTTCGTAATGATCGTGTGAATTTTTTTTTCTCAACTTTTCAGTCGACGACGAAGTAACCGTTGGTAAGTTCTACGCCACCTTTCTTATTCAGGACTACTTCAGAAGATTTAAAAAGCGGAAGGAACAAGAGATGAAGGAAGGAGACAAGGATTGTCACAACACGGTCACGCTACAGGTGAATCAACGATATACGTATACATATATTGTAGTATACTCCCCGCCCCCCGCGCCCGCAAATTGGTATAACCACAAATCTATGCGAAATTGCTCCTTTAGGCTGGTCTGCGAACTCTTCACGAAGCCGGCCCGGAACTGAAGAGAGCGATCTCCGGTAATTTGGAGGAGCTGCTGGATGACAATCCGGAACCGACACACAGGGTCAGTATATGAATAGTATGAATCAGCTAGTAGCATCGTACCTACATTAGGCAGTAGAAAGCCACGTCCCAGGATAGTAGATCTTGACCATCACCGCGGCTGCACGCGAATAACTTATTATAGAGAAATACGACGATATACCATCAAATGTATTTGTCAATTTTACAGAGAAATCATTCGTTGTTCGGTAGCGTGTGGTCCAGCATGCGGAGGGGCCATCACGGTTTTCATCGAGCAAAATCGTTGAAAATTAATTCTGCCGCTACAAAGGTAACGAGACGTATTGTATACATGTGTATTACACACGTGCCTATATACTATATATATATATATATATACACATAGGTATGGATATATCTATAACCTACAATCGGTACAGTATACACCGATTTGGCAACAATCATTTCCTTTCCGACTCTTTTGGCTTGTACTATTCCAAAACAAGGAATTGAACTTTACTTATAATATGTGTATGTATTATGTATGTATGTATGTATGTATGTATGTACACTAAACGCGTTTGATTCTGACCGGTATGGAGTTGACCTCACAGTCTTCTGTCTTTTTCCTTCTCTATATCACCATGAATCACTGATCTCTATACTAACTAGAGATCAGTGCCATGAATAAAAGGAGACAAATGAATGTGGGGCCAACTTCACACCGGTCAGAATCAAACACGCCAAGCGTACACTCGACATACATAAATGTGATGTGCTAATTTGAGGGCACCCTGCACATCGGATTACATTTCATTGCACCTTTGCACATTAATTGTGACATACCTCTGACGGGTACTGATGAATATTCTCACATCCTCAGATCTCGCCGACTAATTCTATCGACTTTTTGCCATACGCGTCGACGAAGAGGGGCATTAACGAAAACCAGAATCAAATAACAGCGAGGTCCCATCAAGTTGTACCAAATATTGCCGGGTAAATCCGAACCTCATATAATATGCAGATATGTGTTATACTTTCACGTACTAGACGTATACCTGAGGGGTATACCACTATATTGGTCATACAACTCTACATATGTATATTGTCCCAATTTCATGCTTCCGAAAAATCTACCCATAGAATACATACAGGGTGAATTCCTATCGTCCGTCCACCAAGAGTCGTGTTGTGGCGGTCGAGAGTCGGAATCAGCAATTGTTTGTTACTAGACAACCAATAAAGGACTCCGTAATTATTAAAACAATTGCCGATTTCGATTTTCGGTCACCGCATCACGATTCTTGGTCGACGGACGTTAGGAATTCACCCTGTATATCAACTGTCATATTTGTATACCCGCCAGCGGCCTTAGTGACAGCGCCATGAATCAAATGGGAATCGACACTAGGCATATACGTGCCGAAGAAAATATCCCGCTGCGACCACTGACGGTCTTTGGAAACAGCCCAGGCCTGCACCAAATGAACTACCAAAATGCGTACAAAGTCATAGAGTAAGTTGAGTAAAGCATTGAATGATGCGCTAACATCGTTACGTTACCATTGTTTTTGTTTTTAAAGAAGACGAGAGAGAGAGAGAGAGAGAGAGAGAGAGAGAGAGAGAGAGAGACGGACGGACGAACGGACGGACAGACAGGCAGACAGACAGGCAGACAGACGGATAGACGGACAATAAACAACATGAACAGTACGCCTCAGTACGGACACACCATTCTCAACAGAGGTTCACTGGAAACTTGCCACGCTCTATGGTAGACAACTCGTGTTCTTGCGAAATCGACAACGGTGTCGTACGACATCCATAGAACAGCCACAGAATGGCAGCTGCCGCTACATTGTTGTCTGTAGACTGTAGGTATGGTCGTACCGCGGCGTTGTCAATTTCGCCGGAATACGAGTTGCCTACCATAGGGCGTGGCAAGTTTCCAGTGAACCTCTCTATATAAGAGCAATACATTTGCTGCTTCAACTACCAGAGTATATGCATGTATGTAGGTGTGTATCTATGTACATACATGCGTAAAGTGTTTTGCTTTATTATGAATCGCGACGACAGTCATCACCATAATTTTGTAATGCAATAGTAGGTTACCAATTATTTATTACCGTTCCATGTTCTGTTGATTGTCGTACGTTTCAGTGGGCCAAGTAGCGGCAACTATCTCCAACCGAAAAATGAATATGGTAAGATTAGTTGAGGCTTTTAAGTATCATAAATTAATGGCCTCCGACTCACCACGCTGAGCGCCTACTGCTTTTTTGCAAATTATTTGGCATGCCTGTGGCGCAATACATTATCAGTCTTGCTAACAATTGGGTTGAACGCTTGAAACCTTGTTCGTCTAACCATACCTATAACGCACGCCCAGATTACACAAGTTATAATAACATTACTTCAAATGAAATGGGAAGCCTGCGGCCATTGTGACAAATGTTATGATTGTTATTTTCGGTTCGAACGCGGTGCCTTGATTATTATCACTTCACACGTACGATAGTACGACTTTTATTCATTTTATCATGACTAGGCTCTTCACAGGTCGTATAGGTACTGCATATTGACGTACCTTACAGGTATACATGCCCTAACATCGGACTGAATCGATAGGATACCTATCCAATGGACGACGGGATGCCTAATGATATTCAGCTACGGTATATTTCGGAGTCCTACCGCTCATTATTGTGAGCTGCAGGAAAAGCCTATAGAATTTTTCTCTCACTCATACTCCGCTTCCGCTATAATCAATATCCGCCTATAGGCATAGTCGTATAGTTGGGGCGAGGATATGTGAGAAAGATATAACGATTTTATTCGCATCTGTCTTCTTCGGTGTGGTCAATTATCTGAGCGCAGTCGAGTCTGGGTATATGAGACGGGGCATGAGATACCAATACACAAGGTATTTACAGAACCGCGTAGTTGTATCGCGTGCTTTTGGCTCGTGCTCGTATATATTACTCTCTCGTTGTAGGTATAGGTACGGGGTGCTCTGGCAAAATTCACTTTTCGTTCGAAAAATACGGGGCTATAGATGTCAGGGAATCACATTTTATTTCAGTTATTTTTTTTTTTCTCCTTCTTTACTCCTCTTTCTTTCCTATAAATCTGGACCATTCGAGTCGGTATACGTGTTATGGAAGTACAAGCTATATAAGCAATGCCTGCAGGGGGTGACTGCATCTACCTCCCCCCCCCCCCCCCCCCCCCCCATCCGCATCTGACGATCAACGATCTAAGGAGGTGTGTATTGTCTGTGTTACGGGTCGCGCAGTCTTCAGGACGGATTCGAGCACCAATTGATGCCCCCAAAGCTACCACCGCGCAGACATCGACCCCTGCGAACCGCCCACGCCCTCGCTGCCACCCCGACCGCGACCGCAACTTCCACTTCGGCGTCAACCGTCACCAAAGTGACCACCAATTTCGGCCTAGCAGCCGGGAGCCTCAATGGTGGCAACTTTCGCACAACTGCAGCAACGCGCAACTGCTGCGTCGATCATTCCACCGTATGGACCGATACCGGTACGGTAAAATCTAAATATTCGAATGTGATCGTGAACGATTCAGGGACTTGAGGACTTTGTTCAGGATATGATATTGACAGAACAAGGCCGTAGCAATGGTCGCCAAGTATGTATGAATATACATACACATAGATTAGCGCGGTTCAGATGTAAAAAGATATGTCGAATTTCTCATAAAATTTTGCGTACCCTTTCACTGTATAGAAAATAGACCATGAAAAGCCGAGGCCAGCAGGGCAATTATTTTTACTATACTGCCGCATCGATTTTCGATTTTGAACGCAATTTCTTGATGACACTCTATGATGAGCTGCACGTCCGGCAAGCGTTAGAATGGTTAAAGTACCCGCATGTGCATAGAAATTCTACTTGCCAATATAATTCAGAATCTTTGGTATTAACAATCGTGTGACCAATACCCCCCCCCCCCCCCCCCCACCCACCCACCCACACACACACACACACACACACACACACACACACACACACACGCTACTTATCAATTAACCGACCCGACCCTTGTATAGCATGTCGTGTCATTTATCCAACAAAAAATAAAAATGAAAATGAAAATGAAAACGATAGAAGAACTACAGCAAACGAGACGGTGGAAAGTGGTATTTTGTCCGTGCAATAATAATATTCTCGACAAAATTCAGCTTGGCTTGCTAATGGTTATCATTATTTCGTGCGTAAACTTTTCCCGTTTATAGTTACATGGTCTGGCGGGAGTAACGGAAACGCCGGAGCGGAACGCCTGTCGCACAGCCTGCCGGGAAGTCCAGCGGACCGGAAACCAAACTTTGACGTAATCGGAAGCGCGGAAAGTCTTGTTGGTCGGGTAATAAATTTAACATTATTGTCATTCAGATTAAGCATTACAGCCGGGTAACGATCGGTAATGAAAATTACTGGTTCAAATTTGACGAGAGAGACACAGTTGACATGACGACGATCAGGGATGACGGGGCGAGTTCACGAATTTATCGAAGGGTCGTTGTATATTATCTATACTGTACAACGCGTGGGTATGTATGTAGTACGTATACATTCATGAGCGCGATGCGAATACATATATGAAACTTGTCCCCGCACGCAGGTACTCGTCGAACAAGGTCTGGGCAAATATTGCGACTCTGACTTCGTCAGGTATACATCGCGGGAAATGCAAGAGGCACTCGATATGACCAAAGAAGAAATGGACGAGGCCGCACACCTCCTACTCCTCCACGAACAAAGGGGTCAGAATCTAACCTACCAGCTACAACAACCCGATCGCGAGCCAAACAGCAACGCGAGACAAGATCGTCAACACGGAAATTATCCCAGGATCCAGCAGCAGCGACATCATACCAATTATGATACCGCGAATCAACAATTAGCCATGTCGTATGGTCAACGTCAACAACGACAACAACAACCATCACCACCGCCACAACAACAACAAAAACAACAACAACAACAACAACAACGACAGCAGCAGCAGCAGCAGCAACCACCCTCTTAACGACATATATATGCGAGGGCACGACACAGTGTCGTCTGTCTTAAATTTTTCTATGATTCCATATTGTCCCCGCGATATTACCGTCTTGTACCTGGAATTCGACCTCATTGATAACGAATAATCCGACCTGGAAATGGTCGTTGAGTTCCACGAATACCGTTCCAATATGCTTATACATTTTGCTGCGGTGATCCGACCGTGCGCTTATCGCCGCAATTTGCACGCCATCTAATGTCAACGGGCTCGCGAAAAGTTCTTTTTCGAAACGGGCCAGACGATGAAAAGGATTGTGGAAGTTGGAATTATTGGGGCACGATCGACGGAGTTATACAACGGGTGTAACTGGGTTTCTCTAATTGTATTTTGTCGGACCATTAAAAGACGTAGCATGATAGGCACGAGGAGTTTGTTTGCTGGAAGGGAGGAGAAAAATTGAAGAAAAAGAGGAAAAGTAAAAGACTTAGACCTCCCTTGCATTATTTGATGGAATTGAGGTAACAAGTTCATAAAGAGTACGAAGAAAAGATAAATAAAGAAATGAATTTTTAATCAAACAATTTCTCAGTTTAACTATATAGGTTAGATATTCTACATATATATAACTACTCGAAATCGATCGAAGCTCTTGACCTAAGAGGTTGAGGGTACGATCCGATCTTTCTAGAATTAATACCCTCGTTTCTATACCGTGACAAAGTTTTCCCGCCACATCGGTCCAACGTAGAGATATACATACAATTATTTGTACTGCGATATTCGTATATAACTGGTCGGGATCAACGAGGTCGCGCCATTGTACCAGCGAGTTTATAGGACATAAATATGGAATACCTATCACTCACGATGAGATACACGATCAGGGTTGAACGACCGGTCTACGAATTGCATAGTTATACAATTATAATTATTATGATGATAGGAATAACAAGAATAACAATAATATTAATAAAATAATAATAATAATAATAATAATAATAATAATAATATTAATAATATTAATATTAATAATACTGCTGCTACGCCGCAGGTTCTGTTATACGTCGGATACATACTATTATAGATCGTGTGCAGGAATATAATGACTAAATCGATGAAATATTAACAAGTGCCTAAACAACTAATTACTTCTTTTGGACCAAAGAAGACTTTATTATCAACTTATAGCCGATAATGTTACGATTACGATTATAGAATGAATTAATGTCGATCCGTGAGGAATTTTTGGAAATTAAAGACAAAAAAAGACAAAAAAGAAATAATAATTAAATAATGAACTGCACACTTAGTGTGCAACTAACCTGAACCCATCTAACTATCATATTCGTTGATTGAATTTTATATACATGTACAAGGTGGTCGATTTGAAACGTCGATGCAATTTACTTTTGAACGGTATATGGAAGCTGAAAGAGTAATTTGAACCATCGTCTATTGTCGAGTATATCTATCAGATTGTTGAGCTTCAAAGGGGAATTCTTTCTACCATACACTACACATTTCGTAAATTCGTTCACGTTTCAGAGATTCTTGACAAGAAAATGGTTCTCTTGATTAGAACTCGATCAATTTTATTGTTTGAATTATCAAACCTGTAGCGGGCAACGAGCCAAATTCAACGATAATAAATAAAATACACACCTCTTTGATCGATTAACTTTTATTTTTTATTTTTTCATGTGACCCACATCATGCATACAATTGTGGAGCATATCCGGGTTTCAAGTCACCGCCGGTGGTGCTGCTGCTCTAATATGGACTTTATGACCTATGAACTCTTCCCTAACCATCGTCGTATAGCAGTAGCTCGTATCACTCTTATAAAACCGACTACCATATATTATACATCGCATATGTGCTTCTTTTCTCTTCTACAGCTGTATACGTGTGAAAATTTGATATGAGTCGGTGGATGTGTTACCAATGCATTTAGTACATACCTATATATGTATATTCCTACTACGATGTTACCTATTGTTATAAGGACGAGGACGGATGTTTTGTGATTGTGAGCTAGTCTCACGAGGAGATATTGAATTTTCTACATCAGCAATTTGACAGGGCGAAAAATCAATTACAAATAGCTTTGTATGCATGTATGCATGTATGTATGAACATGAATAGGAAAGGTGGCTGGAGTATCGCGTACGTTCGTTCAAGTGATAATTATGCGCACGCGTTTCAAATAATCTCGAAATACACGAATAATGTTGTTATTTTACATATTCGATTTACGTGGGTAGGCACATGGGTATAATTCACTTATACTGCGTTTGCGTTCAGATTGAATTAGAATTTTTTATCATCGTATCACGCCAACCAGAAATATACCTATAATCATGTGATACACACGTCGCGGCGGCAGAATACCGCCGCCGGTTCGAGTACCTCGGATATAATAGACAAGGGAAATTTTATGTTGCCGATTATGGGGTTGTCAGAATTATTCATGTATCAGATTAAACTTACAAGGATGTTCAAATATTTCAGGCGTCGTTGTGTTCATTCAATACCGCCACACCGTATGCGTCCACCTATGCATGTATGTATCCATGTATTTAATTTATACACGTGTACTCATCCTCGCCGAACGTTAAAGCTCGAATCCTACGCTGCACGACACCGTTGTATCAACTTCAACTTACGTCCCCTTTCCCATTACCGCCTATTCTCCCACTGAGATATTTGACGCACATCTTTCGTAAAATTCATCGATCATCGTTATATCTTTTATTTAGCCAGCTGCGCTGCCTTTTTCGCTTTGACAAGTTCGACCAGTTCCTGCGGACAAACACGGGTGAATAAAAATCGTCAGCTTAGCCCTGTTCAATGTTAATAATTATATTTTGTGATTTTGTGTCTTTGCTTATACCGTATACCTTGTATCTCCTCATGCACTCCTTCTTTGTTCTACTCGGTATGCAAGCAGCGATCTGATCCCACCTATCCTGCACGGATGTCGGGTAGGTCTTCAGGGCTTGTTCCAAGAGCTTTTGTTCCACAGGTGTCCAAGGCTGAGCCGTATCTTTTCTGACGTCCTTCTCTTTGGCCGAGGTTTCGTTATCCTCGCCGTTACAATTCTGTGTAGTGTTGTGATCGGGTGTGCTCGCGGTGTTGCATCGCCCATTTGTCAACGGATTATCCAGACGCTCTGTTACAGGCGGCATTCTGACATCTATGTCGTCTTTTCCCTTTTTCTCGGCAATAAAATTATCAAACGCTTTCTTGTTCGCTCGATCTTTCATGCTGGACTTACTGAAGTCGGTCGACTGTAAGTCCTTTGCCTTGGCCAACACCTCTTTAGCAGTTCGAGTCACATTCGACGATACACTGCTGTGCTGATTTATGAAGTTTGCCACTACCTCCCAACGTTGATTAGTCCCAGCTGGAAATAGGTTCACAGCTTTGATCAACAGCTGGAGGTCGCTCTCGGTCCATGTGGTAGTTGTAGATTTCACTTGTCTCTCGGGTGTAGTATTCCTCTCGTCTTTTTCCACCACCCCGGCCCGACGCTCCTCTTGAATTTTCTGCTCTGCCTCCTCGACCACGTCAAGAAAAGCCTGCCGACCTTCGACCTGCAACTTTTTATTTACCTCCTCAAGCCTGGCAAGCTTGAACAATTCACAAATCTTTTCGACGCTCTCCATGTGTTTAAGATTTTCGGCTGGATCTTGGGCGTAGTAATTGTTCGACTTGCAAAGATCTCTGATGGCCTTTCGCTCGCGACGAAGAGCCTTCTTCTGGACCTCACGTTCTTGCTTCAGAGCGTCGGTACGAGCCTTCTCCTCGGACTGTTTTCTCTCATTTTCAATGCGTGCTAGCTCAGCCGCTTCTCTAGATAGCCGTTCCTCTTCCACTTGCCTCGCTTTGGCTGCTTCCTGTTTAGCTCGCTTTGCCGCTGTCTTTCTCTCCTTATCGTCACGTTGGAACTTCTTTATTCGGGGGTCCAGACCGTAGGCAGTGTCGACCAGCGAACGAATACGGGTCATCTCTTCTCTCTTCCGCTTGGCCCGCGTCGCCTTGTTCTTCTTCTCAATCCACTTTCGCATGTCACGGCTGAAATGAAATTTGAAAGCATTGTTAATTTTCACAACCTCAACTATGTTCTTTCAATGGCCATTTCACAGTGAGTTGTTTGTTTGCAACAGTCGGAAATGCGGTGAAAATTTTGTACAATTATTATTGACCCTTACAAGACTGCAGCCGTACAATTATTAAGCCTTCCAAAGGCAGTGAATTTGAGATATATTCATCCCTTTACTAACTCGGATTGCTGAGAAAATCCCCTGACTCCCAGGCTTTATAGCCACCCCCGTAGAACCTATCTGTATGAAACCTTACTCTTGCCCGCTCTCCTTATCCTCCTCGTCAAGGTACGAATATTCGCGCCATGATTCGAAGTCGTACCAGAACGAATAGAATCGCTCAACCTTTTCTCTAGGCGTGTCTGGACCACCGAGCTGCGGAACCGGTTTCTTCTCCGACCATCTTGAATTGTCCTCAAATGCTTTACCCATAACCTGTCGATAAAAGTCACACTATTTTCATGCAGATAATGGTCAGGTAAAATGGACAGTCATTTATCAACGTAAATCCCTTGAGTGGCCTGAAATGCGGATTTCTTACCTCATAGAAATTATTCTTAGCATCCTTCTCCTCAGGAAGATCGTCGTTAAATCGCGGATCGACGCTATCGTAGCTCCGCCTCTTTACAGGATTCCCCAACATTTCCCAGGCACGAGTAATGCAAGTAAAATAATCGTCGTCTCTTCGCACCTCTTCACCGATCGCCTTACGCTTGTCTGGATGGTGCTTAAGAATTTTCTGTTTATCTGCAATTTGACCAGCCAATTGAGTATTGCCAAGTTCTCATGTCCCCTAATTCAGAACGAATGCCATCTTGAATTAAATTGACTTGAATTGAATTGAATTTCGACGGCCCGTGTACTCGATAAGATCCTCACAGACATATTCTATTCATTTAGTTCAATTACAAAAATGAGCCCATGGAACCTACAGGCTCGTTTGATGTCATCCTCCGTAGCTCGGTGCCTGAGCTCGGTCATGCCCAATACGGCATAGTGATCCTGATCCTTCCATTCTTTAGGATCCAATGATCGCAAGTACTCGAGGTCGTCTTCAAACTTATGTTCGGCGGTATCTTCGTCGTCAAACGACTCAGAGTCTTGGGCCGACAAAAGATTACTTCGCTTGAACGGGACATCTATTTTTGTGTGGGATGCAAGATATAAAAAAACTGCACCCACTGCTTCGACGGACAACGTTCCGAGAGCTGTGAAACAGAAATGACATACTGTGCTGGTGTACAAGGATAATCTAATCATTTCCTAGGACGATCCGAATGACTTACAAAAGTACATACCATAATTTTGTAATAAAGGAAAAAAGTACATGGACGCATTGGTCTACAAAAACAGGGATGTCTCTCTAAGAACATTGACAATATCCTGTGTAATTGAATATCAAAGCGTTCAACAGAGCAAGGAGGTTAAGAGAAATATAGCAACATTTTTGGGTTCGCGTGACTCGCGGATAGTCCGTTGACAACATTGTAGCAAGGCGAGGGGTTTCGAGAGACCGATTTAACCTTACCAAGGCCAACCTAACCTAAGCTAATCTGATAACTCTGGCAGCTATACGGTAAATGTATAGCATGAGGGGGCTTACGTGATATCGTGCTGAGGATGATACATTCTCCGGATTCTGGAAGCTCCATAACCGCGGGCGAGCTGGTGCTCAAGCTATCGAAGATTATTCGCGGATAATGACCTTTTTTATGGCTGAGGGAAGTGGGTCCGGACCGTATAGATTGGTACCAGTCTTCACGCTCGGCATATCTTTCTCCTCGTTCTCCTCGATGTTCCCGCTTCGCCACTTCCTTCGGCCGTTGTACCCAATCGCGCCGTCAGCGTAGGCTGCGTAGGTTCGGCAGAGCGCGGCGGCAGCAGCAGATCAGAAATAAAGAAATGCACAACAAAAATATGTATCCTACATGGCCGTTTAGTAATGATGCTGCCCCCTGTCCGGGCCGGCCCAGAACCAACGTGAACACATACAACTGCAACAGTTTTCTTGCGAAATATAATATCTCGTGCGGCACCGGGAAATGTGCGCGCTCGCGGTGGGCGCCCCGTGAAACTAGGGGCATGATCCAAACGAAAACACCAATCAGGCGCACAGTGTTACCCTCGGAACAAGGAACGATACATTTGTCACGCCGCCAGACTACAAGGTTACATCGGCGGAAACAAAGGCAGGGCGCCGATACGGGAAGGTAATACTGAGCGCCCGACAACTCCTAGCGTAGAATCGCCCATACTAGTTTCATGGGTCGCCCGCCGTGAGGGCGGCACTTTGACACTGACGCTCTGAAACCAGCAAAAACGGCTCGCTGATCCCTCTATCTCGACATGGCCCGCGCGGGCTCTGCCGGACGTCGCGCACACGATGCCATAACAAGATGGAGATAGTTTCCGGAACGCGGACGGTTTCGCGGTAGAGATCCCGCGACGCGCCTGTGTTCGTCATTCGTCGAGCTTCGCGCGCTGCTATTGGCTTGTGTGGTGCGGCCCCAGGGGAATCGGCGAATACCCGGGCTTGAACAGGCAACGCGTAATTCCGGATTATCCGGCCCCTGCGCTGGTTCGCACGTTCGCTCGTTTGCTCGTCCGTTCGTGCAGCGGTGTCTCGCACTCTCGCCAGTTGCCGGCACCGAGTAATTTTTCCAGTAAAAATAGTCATCACCCGAGACACCAACGGCTGAATCGTCACTAGTTTTTACTGTAAACTGGTCAGCGTCCCGCGTTATACATCGAAATATCGTCTAAATATTATTGGATCTTCTATATTCGGGTGTTTGCGATAGCCGACGTACCGTAGGACGAGAGTGAGTTGGTTCGCGTGAGGATTTCACGGCTGGGAGAGCGAGGGGCAACTTCGGAGCAACGTGATAAAGTTGGAAAAAACACAATGGCCGCCGTCGAGTATTATCAAAACGAGAACAACGAGGAGGAGGAGACGGCGACGACGACGGCGACGACGACGGCGGGGGTCGCTATGATACCTGGCGGTGGTGGCGGCCCAGGTTCGAATCCGGCAGGCGGCGTAGCCCAGCACCAGCAAGGTCAGCAGGGTCAGCAGGCGACCGCCGGTATACCGGGGCGCGACGACGAGCGAAAACTTTTCGTCGGCGGTTTGTCGCGTCACACGACCGACAAAGAGCTCCGTGATCATTTCGGTAAGTTCGGCGAGATCGAGAGTATATCTGTTAAGATAGACCCGTACACCGGCGTGTCACGCGGTTTCGCCTTCATGGTATTCACCAATCCCAAGACAATCGACAAGCTACTCACTTCTGGCGAGCACTACATAAACAAGCGTAAAGTAGACCCTAAGCGGGTCAGCAAAAAGGCTCAGCACGGCAAAATATTTGTCGGTGGTCTTACCCCGGAAATAACCGATGACGACATCAAGACATACTTCGGCCAGTACGGGACTATCGTCGAGCTTCAGGCACCTTTCGACAAGCTCAAGAACCAGCGAAAAGGATTCTGCTTTGTGACTTTCGACTCACGCGACGTCGTCTATAAGCTTCTCAAGACCCCCAAGCAGATAATCAACGGCAAGGAGGTGGACGTCAAAAAAGTCAAGGTTAACCCAGAGGCTAGCCGTCAAGGTTTCTGGGGCAACCAAGGATACGGCTATTACGGAGGTGGCTATGGCTACATACCTGAGTATGCAAACGGCTATCAAGGTGGGTATGACGACTCTTACGCCGCCTACGACTATGCCGGTTACGAAGGCTACGAGAACGCTGGTTACTCGACGCAAGCCAAGCCACGGGGCAACGGTCAGGGACCGCGACAGTTCCAGAGACACCAACCGTACTAGGGTTAAGGGCTGATGTCAGCCCGACTACGGGCGAGGCAACACCAGATGCCCAACAATAAATATTAATCAATCCATGAGTGTACTCTCAACAGGGGAAAGGTGTGAATAACTTTGTCCAGGGCGACAGAAGCGACAGTTTCCTACACCCTCAACGAGAACCTTGCCAACTTTCTTTTCATCCGTCGCTACGCACCTGTCCTCCTATCAACACGACAGATGGAGCTCACTTCTATACTAGATTAATCCGCTTGAGAGACCTTTAACGTATAGCTCTTTTGATTTACTTACGCCGGGCTGCTGTGGCCAGCCGCTGGGATGACTTGAAGTTATCCATAAAAGATTTAAGTATATTTTTATTTCTTTGTAAATTTAGTTTAAACCTTGAAAACGTACCAACGATTGAAAATTGTTTTCTAATAAGTAAGCCAATGTCGTGGTGAAAACGAAAGAACGACACGTTAATATTACTCTATCCCTATCAGTGCAACTCTTGAATTCCAGAGTTTAAAACTGAAAATTATTGAAAATGAGAAAAGAAAAAAAAAACTCAAAATTCACAGTTTCTAATTTGTAAGACGAAGAAAAGAGAGAAAAAGTAAAATGGAAAGAAAAAAAAAACGCCGAGCATTGCGAGATATCCTGTATAATTAATTTACGATTATTTAAAAGCGATTAGGTGTTAGAATGGAAAAATGAAACATTTCGACAAAGATATACATAATTGAAATAACGTAATGAATGTACAAAGAAAGAGAGAGAGAGAGAGAGAGAGAGAGTGCGGCGAGGGGTAGATGGGGGGTGGGGGATGGAAGTGAGATGAGATCTGGTAGGTGAGTGCAGTCTACGCATACACCTCACACTCGCAGGCACACGCATGCATATATAGCCATATACCTATATAATGTAGTGTGCGCATGTATGGCATCGAATAGAAAGCTGGGCTTTTGAACAAGAAACGCTTCTTTATCAAGTTTTCTTCCAACGAGTTGTCCTAATAGAATGGACCATGGTTGCATACAATGATGTTGATCATGACGATGATGATAATACAATACAATAATTTTAGTCATAATAATAAATACAACGAGAACCACAGCCAAACATGTGCGCGTATGATTAATATAAGTATATACATGTATGTAAAAATATTTTTCTGTCTCGGTCTCTCTCTCTCTCTCTCTCTCTTTCTTTTTCTTTGTACTTAATTCAAGGATCGTATGTAAATACAGTACGATCAACAAATTAAATCTTCGTGTCGTCAATGGCGACAGTGCGACTTAGAATACGAAGTAAGAACAAAATATTGATGAATTTTTTTTTTAATCAGACACAAATGGAAATAATAACAATGGATCAAGTATAGTAGTCACATGACTTGTTGTCAAAACTTGATTTTGTCTCTACGGCCTTCTCTGTCGACCACCGCATTCTTAAAAGACTGCAAATATTAATAAATGATATATAATATTGTACATGCAGGCGCAGCTTCGGTCGAGCATAATATACCTACACATATTATACATATATATAAAAAAAATAAACTAGATCAAATACTACAAAATTGTAAAAGACGACAACGTGATGTACCATTGTCTGGTCTATAGGCAGAAGAAAATTGTTTGAATGGGGGGGGGGGGGGGGGGGGGGCAAAAATAAATGAAAAATTACGTTTAGATTACATGTTAAAAATTCATGTCGTAAGTTTGTAAGGCTGACGAAGCTTTAATTCTTGCAAAACGGTTGCTTTGAATAATACAAAAGCAGCTAAGCATTTTGGCTTGGATGAAAACATGATATTCTAATTACGTTTCACGCGAACCGTGGGTTACTAGTTCTTCTCTCATAAATTCCAAGTCAAATTGTGCTTTTGAAATTAATCATGTATACTATGTATACCGTATTCTTCACGTGTGATGCAAATTGATGAAAATGAAATTATATATCAAATGAAAAAGAAATAAATAAGATAATAATGATAATTGTAGCGGAGAGATGTGTGTCGAAAGAAATGAAAATGATGCAAATATTTTGTTACTATTAGTTACTATTTCGCTTGTTTCACCCATGACACAGTGTATATTTTAATTATAACAAAAATAAAATACAGATTATTTGAAACGTGATCGGCATAATTGCATTGAGTTGGTCCAGTCCACGCAACCAGCCATCGGTCTCTACTCCGCTTCCCGATTTGTATCCAAATATATATTATAATTATATTATTGTCTTTCAATTAGCTAATATTCAGGCATAATAACGTGGTGGAGTAAGATGGTCGGCCGTCTCAACAATAATGATGATGGTGATGGTAAGAGGAAAATGGTTTACGCCCGATCGCTCATTGTTAGTAGTTATAAAATACATAATATGTATATCGACGGCGTGGTTTGATTGTTCGACCGTTCAAATTTGGTGCCTTGCGAACGCGCGTCCGTCGCAAATCACGCAATGGCGTGGGAACGGCTATAGCGGCGTGCTGCACGAACCCGCGCGTCCATCTAGATTGTATAATAACCATGCCCAATTGCTTACCGACCGTCGCGACTCGCGAGCCCAGCGGCCGTGTTGTGGCCGCGGATAAATACGCCTGTCACAAAAGAAGAGTGCTCCGCTGACATTTTTCCGGCACCTTTCATACTGCGAATGAATAAAATTTCAACATAATATTCCTCAACGTTTGCCTCTCGTCCGTGCGATTCACGTTGTGAAAGACTGTATGTGATTAATACATTGCACTCGGTTTCGTCATGGTGTACCTAATGGGTGTAGTTATATAGTATTGTGTGTATATGTAAGATTGTACGCGGACCCCTCTGCTCCTGGTTCAACGTCGTCCGTAGGATTCGCGCATGGAAATACGGGGTCGTTGAGTACCCCGTGCTGTTACAAATGGTGAATACCGGGCATATGTAAATATGCATATCTTTACGTATTGCGTATTCATCTCTCCGCATAAAATCCAAGGGACGAGCCTCTCGCGAGGAATGGATTATTATTATTAGCGAACTCAGAGCTTTCTTAGGATTGTTGGAATCCGAGCGAACTTAAGCCTTTCGAGAGGCTACGACAGACGACTACCACCGATATAACTTGATTAAACTGCCCACGCGCGTTCTTGCTACAAAAGTTTAACGACACACATGCAATACATGTATACACATAGGTGCACTATACCTGTATTTATATTAACATTAGAGTACTGGGTGAGCAAATGTGGCTATAGTACTACGTACAGATGTTGCATTACGTACACTTGTGCACTGTTGTTGTATGTATAGGTAGGATATTTATGTACTACATTAGAGACGTATGTATCTACTTATGTGTGTTACATACGGCAAAGGTATTTGGCCTATAACACAGAATTAAATGGGTACAACCCAGTGGTCAACAGTATTTGACAGCCGAACGTACCCCAGAGCCTAAGATACACGGTGTATCCATAATCCTATCCGTCTAGCAATCCCCATCAGTCTAATTCCATTGCGACGACATTTGTAATACATACATGCATGCGTGCATTCATGGTACATACATGCTGTTGTCGTTGTGCTCGACCGCGAGCGACCGCGGGCAACCAGGAGTTCGCGATGTTTCGTAGATTTTTTCATACTGCTCTTTATTTTCCTTATTCCTAAATGTCGGCGTCACTTGATTCGTGTTGATCCAATTGATCGCAACGTCTGATCATATCGGGATAATAAATATAATAGCTGCAGTGTTGTGCTCCGACCTTTTGTAGGTTAGGTACGGCGGATAAGATTGCTCAAAGTATCTCTGGATAACTGATCTTAGTAGTTTTGGGTTAAAAAAAACTCTCAAAACTATATGGGCTATTATCTTAATCTGGAACAACTTCAATAACCAGCAATCAGCCATTATTCTACCCTTTCAGTTTCAGATTGCGAGCAAAGATGCGCTCTGCGCCGGTCAATATAAGCACAAGATAAACTGGCTTTGATCCCGTTGAAACATGCTCAGCTAACACCATCCAAAATCAGCTCCAGGGTAGAGTTGGGTTATTGAAAAACGAAATCAAGATTGATTCTCCTGTTTGTTGTATCAGGCAGATAAAGTGGTGCCGTTGGCTTTATTTAGCCAAATGTTACTTAGTGATAAAGACAAGTGGAACGGTAAGAAAATTATGTGTCGCTGCGACACTGAGGTTGCTCCGGAACACGCATCATCCTTGAATTTGGCTAACAATAGGTAAGCCCTTCAGTGGAATTACGCATAACCCGAGAACAGGGCAACGAAGCCAAACTCAGCAGGTGGCCATCCTATGTCTCGGACTTATAAATTTATTATACAACGGGAGAAATACTATCCCTCGGAAGAAGCAGCTGGGCGACAAGCTAAGGGCCTTGCCAAGTTTTATACTCGGTAAGATTACATCCAACTTTTCCCTTATCAGATATCCTCACGGAGGGTGACTTTTTTTTTCGGAAAATCGTGCCAAGGTTCTTGGAAATTTTTAATCGTCCACTGCCTTCTCTATAATTGATTACAAACGAGGGATTATCATTCTTCGAAGTTTACAAGCAAAATCTCTGGGCTTTTTATGTTTTTCTGGAAGGCCGAAAATTCTGTGAATACTCAATTATTCATAACAACCCTGCTGTAAAATTTCAGGTTTCAACGTGGAAGTCCTAATGCTGAAAGAAAGCATATCGCCTTACCTAAATGTCCGCATAGAAGAAGAGCCCTACGTTAGGCTCGGCAATGGACCGCACGGTAAAACAATCACGCTTTTTTTGAACTAGGTTCCAATGTTCAATCACTTGACTTGCAAATCATGTTTTTCGTATGCCTACAATTCGCCCTCTTGTATTCAACTTTTAGAATTGATATTCTAAACAGAAAATTTGAAGGCTTGAGAATATAAGAAGACCTCAGAGAGTAGGAACCGAGAATTAGGTTGCGGCTCTGCTAATACACTGATCGTTGCCCTTATTTACTCGTTACAGCTTATGTAACGGAAACATCAGACGCAGCGGAAGCTCCAAACTACAACCATACCATTGTTGAAGTATACTTCGTGACTCCGATACTCTGCATTCATTGTGAGTATTATCCTAAATACCCGACACATTCCTACCGAACAGCTGATTTGAAACACATTGCACACTTACTTAGGTAGATCCATCTAAGTTAGCTGACTGAAATTAAAATGAAAATGAAACGAATTGAATGAAATCCAAATCACAAATAAGAGTGTAGCCAGTCTTTCTCCTAGCTTCCTCATTAACCGCAGCTTTTCGGGTCTGTGACGTATTAAGAGGAGGCGTGATTTATTGTGTCGGATCATGCGACGAATCGACCACAATTGCCAAAATTATTTTAATAATGAGAATTCCTTTATTCAAGGTAACGACTATATCTGGGGGACAGGAAGAGTTGGCGTCAAGTGTAAAGGTAATACATAAGGAATACATAAAAACATAGTATGTGCTAGCCTACCACGATATACATATAGGTGTATTTTTTCAATTCCGTAAGCGAGCTTCAAGTTACCCCCGAGAATTTCACAGCTGTCGCCGAAAACTTACATTGCCAAATGACCTTGCGTTTTTATTGACACCGATATACCTATGGCCAACATTAGCCGCGAATCACTTCAACTTCCAGTATTCTTTATTCGTTTGATTCCGAAATCTCAAAAACTAGAATCTACCGATCCATTTTCGATTACTGGGACGAGTCGAAGCCAGACTACCCCAAGGAAGGAAATATCGCGAGGAGCCCGATCGAACCGTTGTGTTATCTTCTGATACCGCAACTAGTGAAATCCTCTTATCTTGTCCATCTGTCAATCAGTCATCACGCATCGAAATATTAACAAGAGATATGAAAAATGGCGCGTGTAAATTTGCAGTGTAAGCGCCGATCTAGCGATTGGCAAGGTTGAACGGGCTGATGACATGCGTGATGAAGCTTCTGCCTGTCCGGGGTGGTAAAGGCTCTTCCGTCCTACCAATCGGAAGACGTTGCCCTCGTTGTCTGTCAATTTGGCTGTGGCTCCCACCACCCATTTTTCGATTCAGTCGATGTATGATCCACATTCTCATCTCAATTGCACATGCTGTCGCGTGTCCCGCGATACATGCATACATACATACATACATACATACATACATACATACATACATACATACATACATACATACATACATACATACATACATACATACATGCATGCATGCATGCGCGTACGAAAGTCACGCACGCGCAGCTCCCGTCAGAGCGGGTGTTCAGCTTCGATGTACGGCCGTGGTTAGGCGGCGCTTGTTGAAACCGGGAAAGACGAAGAGAGCCGAATGTTCCCCTCCCGCAGCCATTGGCATAACCCTACCCGAGCCGAGGACGACAACGACCGAGTACATTCTCGTCGTATGATCGGGCAGTTCTGTCTATTGACCGAACTTTTCGGGCTGGCCGGTCAGCTGTGCGAGCTAAGGTCGCCCCCCACACAGCGAGCCGGGCGCTTCCCTTGTGTGTGTTTCTCTCGTGTCCGATTCTAGCCACGCTCTTCCCTCAATTTCCTCCGCCGCGCCCATCCTATGTACGCTGTCCTTCGCTCGCTAGTATTCACATAGCCAGTAACGATATTCGCGAAAACTCGTCGTCGTTCTCCTCTTCCTGCTCCTGTTCCTCCTGTACCTTCTTTTTCTCCTCTTTCTCTCTCTCTTTCTCCACCACCTCTCCCCTTTTCGCGGCCTCCCACTCCCATCAATCCTCGCTCTCTCTGTCTCTTCCGTGGCTCTCACCTCCTCTGTTGGATATGAAACGCCCTCGGCCACGCGACCGATTCTCACTCGAGCGCCCGTAATATCTTCAACGTCGTACTCTACGAAACTCCATAAATCCGCACAGAGATACAGCGCGCGTGTTCCCAACTTGGCCAATTGTCTTCCTCTTACCGTTTACCTGTCACCCTCGCCCTTTATCGCCCTTATAACAAAAAATCAACATCGGATCGAGCCCCGTCACTGGTTCTCGTGCCCACCGCAAACGGTCAAGTATACATACACGTATACTATAGATACACATTATATACATTGCACTAAGATCGCCACAGAGAACCACTGACCGCTATACGGCCGCCGCTCAACTCCCGAACCGAGGAATACAACATACCGCCTGGAGCTGCAGCCGCGACTTTATTGCAAGTAATAATATTATGAAAGCATTAAGCATAACGAGTGGCAACAATTGTGTATATCTGTCGCTGGGACTCAGCAACGATAAGATCAGGACCAAGAAGAACGTTGAACAGTCGTAATTATAGTAGAAAGAATACCGAGAATGTATTTTGCGATGACAATGGTGTACTGGTAATATGATAATGGCGGGGCAAAGAAGCTTATCGCAATAGATTGTTAAATATACGGTGAGAGTTGGTGCAGCGCTGGTGTGGTTCTTCACGAATATTAAATAAATACGTGGTGACAATAACCGGCACCTGTCACGGCGGTGGTTCCGCGCAAGTATCTCTTCTACGGGCGAATAATCCCGGGTGCTCCATGTAGCTATATCATGAAGGTAAACCTATCCTCGAAGACGGAGTGAATAAGAGAAAAAGGGGGGCAGAGAAAGGAAAATAGACAGACTGACTGATTGACAGATTGACAGATTGATAGATATTTCATTGAATACCCATATCAATATTGGGCATCGCTTGATATACATATACACAAAAAAGTAGGGCTATACAAAAGTGGAAAGCACACATGAAGAGAGGGATTGAACAGGGTAGAACGGAGGGAATGAACAGCGGATTTCTGTGACCGTGGAATAAGAGGTGTGAAGGGAATAACGTCACCTGAATGCCCACCTCCAGATCGTGCGGAGGGTATGATAAACCGAAGTTTTGTAATTCGCATAGGGGGTGTATGTGTAGATGTATCTACACGAATATCATTGAAATCTATCTATATACATGTGATGCAAGTCCGGAAGTGTCTAGAATTCGATAACTTGGCATGCGAGATGAGCAACAACCAATCTCTCAGAGTTTTTGCGGGACAAGATTTGCTTCAATTTTAATACTGTGCGCTGGTCGAACAACACCAGCAATAAGGGACGCACATTAAACCATATCTCTAGATACGTAAACGGCCGCTAGCGTGGCGGATAAATCTCCGAGAATATATATATTTCCGAATAAGAAAACAAAAGGCAAAATTGTGATGAAACGAAAGTCACAGAGCTGTATCTTCGTTGCTTTTGATTTCCACAACACGTGACTACCGCTCTGTGTATATATACATGTTATTGTACGTAAAACGGAATGAGGTCAACATCCCGAGGTCTCCCAGGTTGACGGAAAGGATTCTTTGTACAGTTCTTGGGTCATATTGGCTTCGAGTTGATAACGCAGAAAATATGAAAAGAAGTCCAGGTGCTTGAGTCTTGGTCCGCCACCGAAATGAACCAAGCTACGGGCACAACGACTGCACAGTTGCATTCAGGAACCGGAATAAATACACGCGGCGAGGACGGTGAAATTGATCAAGATGATGACGACGACGACGAAGTTGGCACTGACGATTGTGCAGCGAATGATAGAAACAGTTCCGCAAAACGGCGCGCCGGGAGCGAACCGACAAAGTCCCGACTGCTTACAGTCGACGCGGATAATTACATGCTGCGCCAAAGTCCTGGGGACCAATACCCAAGTGGTGAAGCGACTGTCGGTGGTGGTGGTAAGCTGCAGCAACCCTCACGGATGCTCTGCGGTTCGTTCGGCGAATCCTATCCCCCGTTACCGCAGCAACCCCTCAATTGTGCCCTCCTCAATCTCTCCTCGATCGCGGCGAATGCACAAAACGAGTCGTCGTCATGGCCGTCGTCGTTGCCGCTCGTCAACGTATCGCAGGCGTGTCGTACACCTGGACGTTCGAATTCGGGCAGCAACGAGGACGACAATGGCGACGACGACGAGCAACAGGTCACTGTCAACACCACTGCGGGAATATGGTCCGTTAATTACGGCGAAAAGGCTCGTCTCGCGATGCCAAAGTCCGGGCAAGTCAGCTGTGCTAGGCCTTTGTCTTTTCACCGCGTCGTATGCTGGTGCGACAGCTTGGTTGACGAGGCGAGAACGGGGTGGGAGATGACGATTACGGAGGAATCAGATGTTTCGATGAAGGGGACGAGAGCATTAGACCGTGGTCGCGGTAACAATAGTAGTAGCAATAGCAGTAACAATATTGTTAACGTTAGTAACGATAGCAACGCGCACAGCCGTACGTCGACTAATAATGGCTGCAAGAAAAGGGGGTTACTCCAAGTCTCCACTTACGCGACAAATCTTTGTTGTTGTATGTGCGGTTCTTTGTGCCCGACAGAGTGCCACGTGTGTTTTCACCTCGCCTGTGCAGAGTACAATGGTCAGCACCTGTGCCAATGGGTCGACAAGGTTCCATCCTGTTCCGGCACTACCTACGACAAAGAAAAGGTACAGGCTTGGGCCGGAAGTCTATTGATGATATATATGTTGGTTATGAAGGTGATGAAACTTATTGATCCTATGTTGTTTCATCTCACAGCCAGTGAAGGAATGGACTGCCTTGAACGTTGTTGAATGGATGTCAGCCCTCAATCTCTATCGGTACGCAGACGTATTCAAGTCCAAAGATATCAAAGGAAGCGACTTGTACCACTTGGACCGGGACAAACTCATGGTAAGCAAGAATAGGTCACGTCTGTCTCTTTGGGAATGGCATAACATTCGTATTTTCTGTCCCTATCCTTGCGAGCCTCTAAGACATATGTATATGTATAAGACTGTCACGCCTGTTTTCACATGAACGCAGAATATGGGAATAAAGGACGAGTTCCACCAGAAGAACATCTTGGTGTGCATTGAAGAATTGTGTCATCCTGTATCGCAGAACTCAATTCTGACCAGCAACACACAGCAAACAACATCCGTAACAACAGCTCAGGGAGTTGTTAGCACTTCTTCGACCTCCACAATTCCGCAAAATGGTATTTCTCATTCTTTGGTACCCCGTAGCTTCAGTGTACTTGAGAGATGCGACAAATGCAACAAGTACCTGCGTGGATTGCTGCATCAAGGCTTCCTCTGCCAAGGTAACGTATACAAAACTTCAAAGTTCACATTATGTGTACATACAGTTAGGTATCGAATATGAGATGATTTGATCAAGATTGACATCTTCTATCCATAGCTTGCGGATTGGTTTCCCACAGAACTTGTTCGGCGACTGGTTTACCTTCTGACTGCATATCCCCAGATACTGATCATCACCTCACCAACTTTAGCACAGGTGAACAATCAGTTTCATATATTTTATCTGCCAGTATCATCTACCTGTGTGCAGACGCGTGTAACAACCCCTGTACCAACCTTATCGTTCCAGTCTTTGGTCTGGCTTTGTGCTCACAATTTGATACGACAACGCACTCCGCTCCGATCCTGGTGGAAAGATGCACCCGCGTACTCGAGGACTATGCCTTTGCCGACAATACTTTAGATTTGTACAAAGTTTATCACAGCACACCGCCCAATGAGCAAATGCTCGAACTTCGGCAAAAGATTAATGACGGTGAGAGTGAAGGAGAGAAAAGTATACTCATATATAATTCTACATATATGACAATTTCATGTACAACTACACGTATGCATATATTTAAGGCAATGTAAGGATTTATTGGTAGCAGAATTACAAGTCATTAGTATTATACAAATACATGTGTATCTCTGGCTATTTTAAGTATAGGTGATACTGATAATCTATTAATATAATATCTGCTACTGTTACAGACGTAGAGAACGTCGATCTGTCCAAGTACAGTCCTCAGTGCGTTGCGAGCTCACTGAAGAAATTCTTGCGAGAGCTACCTGACCCCGTTATCCCTGTCCAGTGGTACGACACGTTTTTGGACGCTTCTAGTAAGTATATATAATGTGTTCGGCAAAATTTACAGCTATCCTAATCGTCTTTGATTTCCCGGTAATCCATACATTTTTCAGACCAATTTAACTTGAAAGAAGACTGAAACCGTGATAAATTATAAATGCAAGGAGCAAATAACTTTTCCCAAGTACCCAGAATAACCATGCGGATCTATTGTAACTGTTTCAGAAGTTAAGAACGATGAACAATGTGCCAAGTGCCTTTATAAATTGGCCGGTGATCTTCCGGAGCATCACAAAAGTACGCTCCGTCACCTGATGCTACATTTTTGTCGTATATGCCAGTTACAGCATGCCCGGGGCTACAGAGAACCACCAACGATTCTCGTCCAAGTTCTCTGTCACATATTCCTACGTCCGCCGTGGGAGCGTATCATGTGAGCATATGGCCAAAGTTGCTACACCGCATATATCACCCCTTCATTCACAAATAATAAAGCCAACGACACCCAACGGATTTCACATGACAGATCAAATATACGAGCGCTCTTTGACAGTTTGAACTCGGCATATTTCCCTCACCTACTTAATAACCGCCTATCTCTTTGTCTGCATAAATCAACTTTCAGCCAAGTCGTTCACAACACAGAGGCACACATTCGAATAATGGAATTGCTGCTGCTTCACGGAGAATGGGGGGAGAGGCTACCGGAATTTGCAAGTGCTCCGCAATTGCCTCCTCGCAAAGTGTCTAGGCCACAGTTCCCTGTTGTCGATCAATTTACAACAGTTATGGCCATTGACGAGGACTGCTGCACGACCGGGAACGAACGATTATTGGCAGATAACAACGGCAAGGATCAATCACAGCCAGAGAGTGGCTACTATCAGCTGCAGCAACAGCAACCGCTTCAGCAACAGCAGCAACAGCAGCAGCATCGGTATACATTTTCTTACTGTCGAATAATCAAGAGGCCTACCTTACGCTTTCACAGATGTTTTTGTGGGTCCGGTGTGTCCGAAAATTTTCATCAATCAAACTTGATCGCAATCATTCACTAGTCTCCCAGCTATATTGGGGCTATATTTTACAGAACTTAATAGAAAAAAATAAAATATGTATCCAATGTTCTTGATTTCCGCATCCAGGCCCCGAAATCTCCAGGAGGCAGAATGGTACTGGGGTGATATAACCAGAGACGAGGTCAACGAACGATTGACTGACTCGCCGGATGGTACATTTCTAGTTCGTAACGCCTCTTCAAAGGATGGTGAATACACGTTGACCTTGCGCAAGGGTGGGGCGAGCAAACTTATTAAGATTTGTCATCGCAACGGGAAATATGGTTTCTCGGAACCTTTCAACTTTCAGTCAGTCGTAGAATTGGTCGACTATTACCGGAGCTGTTCCCTTGCCCAGTACAACTCGACGTTGGACATTAAACTTCTCTACCCTGTATCGAGGTTTCAACAGGTAGGCTTTACCAATTATACAACATCGACACACAATCTATCTCCACTAATGCGTACACGTATCGCCTGGCATACCCTGATATACATGTGTATTCTTGAATTACAGGATGATGACATCGGCGGCTTGACGGACATGAAGAACGTCGTTCAAAAATTTCTCGAACTAGACAAGGAATTGAACAACGCAATGAAGCAGTATGACGATTGCTCGGAATTGTATCTGGGAACTTCTCACGAAGTTCAGCTCAAAAGGCAGGCATTAGACGCGTTTACGGAAGCCATCAAAATGTTCGAGGACCAGATGAGGCTGCAGGAAAGATTTCAGAAGGAAGCTCAACCTCACGAAATTCTGACGTAAGAAATTGGACCGTTTTTCAATTCAATGGTTCTCAATATTGGTCAATGTGAACTCTATTCGGTAAACGACACCCGTGCTATTTGGGTTATAACGATATTTGCAGGCTGACTACGAACGCGGAGGTATTAAAGCAGCGGTTGATGTCTCTTGAAGAAAGCAAGGAACAACTGGACGAAAGTTTGAAGCATCAAATTGCTTACAACAGAACACTAGAACGCGAGATGCACAAGCTTAAGCCTGAAATTCTTCTACTCCGTCGTCAGAAAGACAAACATCAATCGTAAGGGCATTGTTTTAACTTTGGTATGCAATGTGTAGATACCCTGTATAAGATAGACATGCTCGCGCTGTCCCGATGTGTGATCACAGTGTTTGTAAACTTGTTACATCTTGACTCAGGTGGCTGAAAAGCAATGGTATGAAACAACAACGAATCAATCAGCTGGCCTCCAATCACTCGTTGGCGAACGTTGCTGTGGTCGGAGATTTGCAGGAGGCAGACCTGGAAATTCACGCGGACGAAAAGACTTGGTTGTATCTCGTAGGACTGCGAACTGACGCGGATCGTCTGCTGGCTGGAAAACCGGACGGGACGTTTCTCGTTCGAAGATCCAGCAATGGGCAATACGCTCTTTCGATTATGTGAATGAACTTTAATAATATTTAGTCATTTATCAGGGTCACAGGCGAGTCTAGGTGTCCCTTAGATTCCGGGAATATCCGGCAATCCATAACTCCACTGCATACTACTCTTGTGTCGTACAATCTTGCTTGTGTCCTGAATACTTGCGAAATTCTCAATCAACTATCGAATCTGCCGGAATGCTCGAATTTTATTGATCGTATCTATCACTTGATTGGAACCAAAGTATGTCCTCTGTAGAGTGCATCTATTTCTTTCCGACTTTCTTACCGCTCTTCTTCACTCTCCTCTTCGTCAATAGGAGATTGTCCGACGTTCTATTAATGTAAATGAAATGTTTTCAGGTGCAAGGGCACGGTGAATCATTGCATAATATATGCTACCGAGCGAGGATATGGATTCGCCGAACCGTACAACATTCATGAATCGTTGAAACACCTTGTACTACACTACGCCCAGAATTCACTTGAGGAGCACAACGAAAGTTTGAATACTACGCTGGTATATCCGGCGTTTGCTTCACCGAGTGCCCTTGCTCGTCTTCAGGCACAGATGCAAGTACAGAATCAAACCCCTACGTCACAGCTGGGCTTACCAAGGCAAACGTAGGAGGGTTAAAGGGGGGGATGAGATGATATTATTTTCTTACGGGAGATACGTAATTTTCCTGATTGGAGGGCGTGACGATAATAGTTACTAAAATGGTCACGATCCAATGATTTATTTCTATGGTCGTGACTAAGGTCTTGTAATGACGAACTTCAATTCTGTCCCCCCTCCCCGCCCCTAAATAAAAAACAATTTAGCCATTCGTAACAGTAATCCGAGTGATATACATACATACGTTGATTTTTAATATTCCGACAATCCGAACCATTTTATGTACGATCGTCCGAAACTCGCCATAAATCGTAACCGTCGTTGTGTTAACTATCACAAGGGATCACATACCTTGATTTTTGGATCGAAATAATTGTACACGCAGTCATACCAGTTTTAAAAAGTGTTATATATTGCGAAGCAAACTATTCTCTATGTGTTTTTGAAACACTTAGGTGCTGTTATACATAATAGTATAGCTGTTCGACGGACTCAGCACGGACCAGAGTGCAGATGTGTGATTCTTAGTTTTATCGCAGCCTTGGTGGAGGCTTAAAGTCTGATGACTGATGAGATGAATGTGTGTTCAATTCCGTTGTCATTGACGATACTTATAGATATACCTGTATATGTATATACACGCCTATATATATAAATATATATATATACTATATATAGGTACATGTATATTCATCTCACGGCGACCATTATTCGACACGGTCGATGAACCAATCTATTTTACTAGTAAGGAAAATCGGCACTGTTGCCACAATTACCTATAGTCGATATCCTTGTGTTCATTGTTTCAAATTATCTCCCGTATGATGTATGATTGATCTTTACGTTTTAAAGAGCAGAAAACAGAAGATAACAAAAACAAAACAAAAAATGATATGTACAGGGTGAATTCCTAACGTCCGTCTGCTAAGAGTCGTGTTGAGGTGGCCGAGAGTCGAAATCGGCAATTGTTTGTTACGAGACAGCCAGTCAAGGACTATCTGTAACCACTAAAACAATTGTCGATTTCGACTCTCGGCCACCTCAACACGACTCTTAGCAGCCGGACGTTAGGAATTCACCCTGTATATAAACGTCAACCTACCACGGTGCGCCAATCATTTGGGCCCGTGACGAATGATAATATAAATACATACATACGTTATATGAATAGCTAGAGTACTGTAGAATATGAATAGGATAATAAATCACTAATTTGAATGGATTGAAAATATGAAATACTTGGAATGTGATCGCGTGAGCAATGAGTAACGTTTGGTACTCCTCAACTGTAATGAAATTCGTTCAGCTAGCTAGGTAGCTTCTGGCATACCTAAATCGTACGATTGGCCGTATTTAAATGCAATGGAATCTATGGATAAATTATGCCGGTGAATTTTGTGTCTACGGAGCGGTCAGTGGTCACAAAATTGTTCCAGTTATATGTGTAGCTGTGATACATTGCTATACGCATACCTGTTCGATCTTTCAATCTTCGTTCTTATGCATTTTCTACGACAGACTGATACGGCTGCAAAATATCTTGAAGACAAATTTTCTCGTTTGAGTAGCAGACGATACTAATTGGTCATGCCCCTTTCCCAAGAATCTGTCTATGGGAGGACGAAGATTTCCTAGGCTCATTCATTTTTTTCACAGATCATCCGTATTGTTTGAAAGTCAAGAAAGGAAAATAAAAGAAAAGAATAAATTAGAATAGAATAGAATATAATAGGATAGAATAGAATAGAATAGAATAAAATAGAATAGAATAGGAGCGGATAGAATGAAGAAGAATAGAATGGAATAGAATAGAATAGAAAACGAATCACGTGCAGCAAACTAGTTCCTTCAATCTTCTCGTAGGTAGGTTCTCTATCTAGTTTGCTATAGAAGGCCCCTTTTTTTACGAATTTATAGTGTCGTGTGTTCATGGTAGGTAGTGTGTGATAAAAAAATTGTTTTCGACTTTCCGAAATTCGCGAGAATGTTTTAAACCTTGCATTGATAGTTATCGACGGAAACGTTCTGACTGACAATTTGATTAAAAATCAGGCCTGCTTATGGAACGATTGAATTTCTTCAATCATTGAGCCAACAACATCTTCGTGATCCTGTACACTATACAATATGCGATATAAAATATAAAATATAAAATATAAAATATAAAATATAAAATATACAATATAATACTATGTAGGATACGTACTCAATAAATTATGAACCCGATATACTATATACATATATATTTTAATTACGTGGAGAATTTAAATAATAACCTTGGATGAAAATAATTTAAAATTTATGTCAGCACATACACGATATACATACGCGATTATGTACCTTGTGGTATGTAAGTGATATACGATTGAGAGAAGTTGCAAAGATATGATGTGAGATACGTAAATTATTATTATTACCTGTACGCACGCGCGATTATGTTCAAACCTATTTAGGTACCATATTTCATGTGTAGTATACATATTATAGTATAATAGTATGTGAGGCTCTAGGGAACGAGAGTCGCATTGATTTTCTACACCATAACTTATTGCAATATCAATAGAAATTTGATCATGCTTAACTACTACGAGGATTTTTTTTGGTTTGAGGCTGGCCGCAAACGGATCCGATTGGAATTACATAAAGTTCGCACGTGACTATAATCTGAGTCATCACATTTGTGCCGTATCGGATACCATGCTTGCAGATAACTTTACATACAGGGCTGGACACGAAATAACAATTCGCAAAATATCTACCATACAATATATGGTATTTTAAAACCTGTATCATACCGAACAGGCTCGGTTTCATTTTCCTTTTTCCCTGAACACTCGTCGCGTTCTCTCTGTATTCACCTACACATGTATTGAGTTCTGTCTTCTGTTACTATTCATTGTTCGCACCGTTATACCTATTTCAATCGAAACCTCGTTTCGCCCGAACACACATAAACACATGTACAAACACAACACACGACTCGCAGAGGTGATTGATCGTGGCCAATGGGCCACCATACTGCAGCGGATAACTGTTCGTCGAAACTCGTTGCTTTCTGATATATAATAATAATAATAATAATAATAACAACAACAACACAACGACGATGACGATGATGATGATGATAATAACAACCATAACAATAATAATAATAATAATATTCTATCGAATGATACGAAATGTGAGATTTTCTAATTTTCAATATAATTCGTATAACATATATGTATAATGAATGAGAGGATCATATTAAATTACATAATGTATTATGTGATCAGTCATTTTTAAATTTTGAAAAGTGGTCGTTATGTTGTATGTATGTAAGTAGGTGTATTATATATATGTAATAATTATATTATTCTTTCTTGCTTTCAGTTTTATACTTTACTATTTTTCTAACATCTCGTGATGAAGAGTTGATTATTCTAGATATTAAATACGCGGAAATCAGCGTTTATAGTACATGTAGATATATACAGACACAGGCACGCATCTATATGTATCTATACCTATATCGTGTGCAGTGATATTTTTAAATTGGCGAATGTGAGGAGAAGAATGAAAAACGTTGAGGACACAGTGCGTGAATGAATTAATTCCCTTTCCATAACATCGAAAATATAATTATGACAAAACGTCGAGTCTTGCTCTTTTCTCACAAATCTTCCTCCAACAACATTAACTTACAAACAATGGAGCTGATCCAAGGCAAGCGATATATTATACATACATATACAACTGGTAGATAACAATACCCTTATAGGTATATGTACAGGGTAAGATGTAACAATATGCAACAGTTTTTGAATGCGAGATGCATACAATTGACGAGTGTGTCATTGACACTTATGTATACAATTGTCAATCTCACAATGATTTTGTATTTACATTCTCGACTTTACATGCGATAACTGCTCTAACTTTTGGCTCTAATTTACTCTAATTCTACGCATCAATCGAGTTACATAGATGTACCATAATTAGCGTCGCATTACATGAAAGCTAAATACAGTTACCGCGAGCATAAATTAGTACGTTTTCAATGGTCAGACCCGACCACAGCCAGTCCACGAGCGATACACAGTTCTGCGAATGCATCCCATATTGATAAACTTCGCAAGATCGACGTATGGTAGTTTACCATTTACATTTTTGACACAAGTTCTACCTCCTGAATGCACACATGCCCCGAATTATCACGACATACCGTCACTGACGAAGAAGATGTGTATATATATATGTATATACATATATATGTATATGTATATATTTATTATCATGCCTTCGCTGTTATACTATATGTATGTATACACACCTATAACGGTCAGCTAGCAAGCATCGAGTACATACGATCGTGCTACTACCCGTTGCCAACTATTGTAGTATACATACATCATACCTATAATAGTGACAATTATAATAATCAATAATCGATGTGCAAGTATAACAGAAACTTTGAATTTAAAACGCGCGCCATAGTGCTTATCGCTTTGTGGCAAACAAAGGTCTTTTAATGATGAATTGTTGTTGTATCTGTGCAGCGCACAGAACATATATCTGCATTTTCTCCTAACAAATAAGCTCGCCCCGTATCTTATATTTCTTGTCAAATGTGAATAGAAACCGAGGTTTGCCGCAAGTCGAGGAGCCTGTTTGAAAACAAACTATTACGTGAATTGATATAAGAGATTATCGATGGTACGTTGGGTTATATTAATAATATAAATGTATGCTGTCCACTGTGATACAAATATTTGTTTTGCATGTATAAATATATTATATTATCACGAATAAAAGAACATTAAACTAAAAAAAATGAAAATAAACTGAAGTTAAAAAAAAACGACCATACACATCACCATAGTTTCATTTGTAGCTATACATACCATGTTATACTAGGTATATTATCTGAGATTGAGTAAATCTTCCAGAGTTCTAAATTTACATGAAACAGATTATGTGAAAATGGCTATCACGGCCGTTAAATGTAGATTATGTTCATCATTACATTATTGAGTTTGGAATCTATCCAAAAGAAAAAAGGACTGAATTTTTTGCTCTCAGATAATCTTGCAGTCATACTGGAATCAGGGACTGTAAGGTGCAAAACACTGTATGAAATATCTAAATTTTTATATTCGATTGTATAATACAGTCTAACATAAAGGTATGGACAAGTAACTATAATATAATGTCGCCTTCAACGCTGAAAGTTGTCAACTATTTCATCATATTTTTTCAATCGAAACTCTTTTCTAGCCTCGTCGAGCAATATATTGTGGAGGAGATTACGCTTCTGTGAATATTCTTGATGCAGGCTCGGGTACATGTTACCTGAAATCAAACATTACTGTCATTGTCCTGCTTCCCCCCTTCTCTCTATCTATCTATCTATCTATCTATCTCTCGCTCTCTCTCTGCGTTTTGCGTTCCCTAGTCCACTTCCGATAATTGTTCTCATCGCAGGAGTCTGCCCCAGGACATTAACGAAATATTTATCTACTTATTGCTCAACTCTAGGGCCCAATACCTTTCAGCTCCAACACAGATTTTTTGTAATATTCTCCAGGATAAGGTCGTGGTGCGTTGTACATCTTTGTGTACGAATTGGTAAAGTCCGTGTATCGTGGTACCAGGACTTTGAATAACTTGTGTACATACTGCTTTTCCAAGATCCAGAAATCCGCCAGCTCCATTGTTTCATTGTGACAAGGGCCATGCCTCAGGGCCTCCGATATGAGCTGTATTGATGAATTAACAAAACTGTCATTAAATCTTGATTTATTCGGATGCGCGAGGATAAGATTGAGTTGGATCTTCCGGGATTGGACAAATGAATCAACGAATGAAACGTCTCGTTGTTCAGTCAGTAGACCGCATATTCGCAATCGCGTGTTGATTAATCGTTATAATTACGCACGCGCTCAGCATATCCTCTCGTTTCTTCTGCTCTGTTGAAATTTAACTCGAGTCGTTCGTATTTTATCAGAGCCGTCAGGGTTTTCCTCAACTTCAACAATCGGCCCTCGGGTCCGGCTGGATTCTTGAGTTTCCTGGGTCTCGTTGGAACGTGAATGTTGAGTTTGGGCACCAGCTTCGTTACATTAGCTTGACTCATCGTCGCGGGCCGAAGGAATTATTCGATTTATTTGATAAAAGATACGTGAGAGCCGAAGAGGGTCACCCGAGATTCTCACGATTACTTGAATTTGAGGTTGGGTGTCCCAAACTCACAAGCTCGGGAGCCTAGAGCAGTGCGCGTGCGCGATTTACATTCTCGACGATTGGTAGAGATCATGTAGAAAACTGTCGTTTGACGCCAAGTAAAATTAGGGTGCCGTCCCATGTGGGGCCGGATCGCCGGAATCCGGAATGACTGAACGGAACGGTGTATGTGTCGGTGTATACATACACGCAACACATGGAAAAGGTCACTAGATTCCGTTCCGGTTTTCCGTTCCGGCCCCACATGGGACGGCACCCTTAGTATTCGCGGTTTTTTTTTTTCTATGAAAACTCTCCCTAACCGCCTCAACTCCCAAGGGACGTCGTAGGGACGTCGAAGTGGTCGAGGCTACAAATTAGGTTGGCTAAAGAATGAAAAAAACGCGAGAAAATTAACAGACGCCTTGTGTCGGAATAGTTGAGAAATTCGATTTCTCTTTACCGAGAATGCATAGCTGCGGAAAATATGAGTTTCCAAGACATACCTTGAGTCGGTCACTTTTACGCGTAGGCTGCGTCAACTTTATAGTCCATAGTTTCTGGACCAAAGTGATTTGTTCTCGATAAAAGTGAGTTTGAGATTTCAGTTTGGGTAACCCACGGCTTACTTATCGGCGTTTTTACCACGAGTTCCGATACCTAGAGCCGTATTATTTGGAAATGACGAGTGCCTACGTTCGCTCTGGGATTTCCGAGTGATTCAGCGTCGAAATATCTATTCCCCTTGTCCCGCAAACGGGCAGGAATATACATATAATTGTATAATGCGAGGAATAACCGATGGGAAGGAGGCGTACTGTGAGAATTGACAACTGACATTTCTCTCCATCAAGTAAGTGGAAAAACAAAAGGGACAACAAAAACAACAACAAATAATATCGGTGCCGATCAAATTCTTTGTAGGAATATTAATTTATAGGTAATTGAATTACCTACAGCTTCGTGCGTTTTTAGACATTGATCATCGAGCAGACGCGGAAAGCGTCTGCCTCCTCATTCGATTTATCCGTCATTCGTGCCCTATTTATCGGAGAATTCCAACAACTGTCGCGCGGGTCGCTATACCTCGTCTGTTCGTCTCGTTCCACTATCGCCGCTTTCGAATAATTCTCGGTCCATAATCCGGATCGTCCACAAACAAATTGACGCAATTTTCGCGAAAAGTTGCGCTCGAACATTCCGTATCATTATTTTTCATCATTTCGTGACTACGCGATTAACGCAAGTAGTGGACTAGCCAGTTCTCGTAAACGTCTTGATCCTCCCTGCCCTAGCTGTCAGTCTGTTTTCTTGTCGTTAACAGCTTGGCATAATATATTGGATTGCACATACTGATTTTTTCCAGCAGCTGGAAGGTAACTAATACTAGATTAAACCGTTTCAGCGGCTACGAAAACAGGTGGGACCAAGCTGTGTCAGATTCGCGAGTTGGGAGGCGGCATAGCCAATTCTGGCACCATGAGAAACTCATGATGAGGACAGACGCACCGCAATGTTTGCTCTCCTGAAATCCAAGCTTACTAATTCTCTGGGAATACCAAATAGGGCTGAGAAATGCCTGGCATCCCTCGGTCTGGACAGATAACATTGATCTTGTAGAAAACTTTGGAAGAGGTTATCACAGCCTACCGATATCTACCAGGTACCAGAGAGACAAGATGGCTGCAAAGAATGATGCCTCTCTCTCCAACGACAATCGAAATGGAGGTGAAATTGTTTGCTTTCGTTTTTTGTTTTTCTTCCATCATGTACATACATTACGTTACTCATCGTTTTCCTCTCTGCTCCGCACGCGCAGGCGGTAACTTTGGCAAAGAGATTCTCAAAATTGGAGAGGCAAATGGTTTGGTACATCTTGTCCCACCAAGCTATCTCTACAATACCGGATCTGGTCAGGCCATCAGGGATTCCGAGCTGGAACATGGCGGCCACGATCGTGCCTCCGAGGATGAGCTTGGACCGCTCCCAGCAAACTGGGAAAAGGCCTATACCGATACAGGAGAAGTGTATTTCATCGAGTAAGTGATCAAAATCAAATGTATTGGTAAATTTATTGACCTTCTGTTCAGCCTAAATGAAAAATTGCACAGGCGCTCTTGCTTCACCGAAGCTGGCGCTCGTGCGCAGATATCACATTTTATACAAAATCGTTCTCAACACATTCATACACGTAAGATGGACTGCGCAATTAAAATAGTATAAAGTTGACAAGAGAAGTAGGACGAAGAAGATGGGTGTGTGACAATGAAGCGCCTCATCTATCTGTACATTTCGTTTCAGCCACAACAGCGGAACGTCCCACTGGCTAGATCCAAGACTGTCAAAATTTCAGAAGCGCTCTCTGGAGGAATGCTTGGACGATGAGCTACCCTACGGTTGGGAAAAAATAGACGATACCTTGTACGGGACTTATTTTATCGATCATGTGAACCGGAGAACCCAATACGAGAATCCAGTTCTACAAGCTAAACGGGCCCAGCAAAGCTTGACGGATTGTAAAAGTCCGACTTTCACCAGGAATCCAGATAAACTGAAAGGTCCGAGGATACGGTGTACGCTTCTCAAGAGCACCAGGGGACTGGGATTCACCATTGTTGGCGGAGACGACACTGTCGAAGAATTCCTTCAGATCAAAAGCGTCGTACCAAACGGGCCTGCCTGGATGGACGGGAAACTGCAGACTGGTAAGAAGACTAAGTGGCCTAAGATCTGCTACCACCTCACACTTCCTCCCTGGCTTATGATATCCCTCGAGGTATTCTCACTCAGTTTTGAATTTAACTTGTCTGCATATATCTTTCCAAGGCGACGTCCTCGTCTATGTCAACGAAATATGTGTTCTGGGGTATACACACAACGAAATGGTAAACGTATTCAAATCTATATCGAGCGGGGAGACTGTTAACCTGGAGGTGTGTCGGGGCTATCCTCTGCCTTTCGATCCAAACGATCCAAACACCGAAGTTGTGACTACGATAGCAGTTAGCGCACCGGGTAAGTGGGCAGCGTTAGTTTGCTTGTAGGCACTTTCACTGGGATGTAATTGAAACTTCCAACTCTTCCAACCAGTATTTCAAACATAAATACAGGTTTAGTAAGGATGAGAATACAATTTCGATTCAATTTCAACATATTCATAGACCGATTGATAATTCCTCGCCTCCAACTCCCTAGGCCAACCGATGGAAGATCTAACTCTATACATGGACGTTGATCCTAGCCTACGAACAAATGATCATTTCAATTTTGTCGATGGGAACTTCCTGCCAGTACACGCAATACAAAACGGGGAGAACCTGGCGACTACCTCTGTCAATTCTATGCCCGACCTCTGCATCTCGGACAAGATAGGAACGATAAAGAGGCCTAACAGTACTGACATATTACGGGGCGACAGGGTGGAGCAAGAAGATGATGATGACGACGAAGACGATGACAATGACGAGGACGTCGACGAGGAAGAAGAAGAGGAGGGGAAAGGCGAAGAGGAGGCGGAGGAAGTTGAAGGAGAAGAATCTCGAGTATACAAAGATCATTCACAGCCTCCGTTGACTGCTGCCAAGCCTGAGTTCCTCAGCATCTCAATTGTGAAGGGTACAATGGGATTCGGCTTTACGATAGCAGACTCCGCACATGGGCAGAAAGTGAAAAAGATTTTGGATCGTCAGCGTTGTAAGAATTTGATGGAGGGTGATATATTGGTCGACATAAACGTGACTAGCGTGAGAAACATGTGCCATTCCGAGGTGGTTCAGGTGCTTAAGGATTGCCCGAGAAATCGGGAGGCGCTTATACATGTCCAGAGAACGCACAGAGGCAAGGATAAGAAGGATAGGGGTACGGCTGGGTTATTCAGGAGCAAAACGCCTACCGCCGATCTCTACAGCACACGAGCAAAAGCCATTGTGCCGAGTCGGCCAAAGACTCCGTTAGTCGACACTAGGACTACGGTGCACAGGCCAAAGACACCCACCACCTGCACCAGCGTGGATAGCTCGGGGTGGTCGGCGGAGCCTGGTCACGAAGCTAATTCAATTAACGATCACCGTTACAGGTATACAGACTTGGGCGAGGCCCTAAATTTTGCGGATGTACCTTACCGAGGAAACGTAACTGCGCGTTTGGCCGAAAATTTTGCCGATCTTGCTAAATTGGACGACGAACCAGCAAAAAACTCCGACAAGTCACGGTGGGGAGCTGCCAAAGAGGACGATCCTGATGCAAAAGGCAACTCAAGGAACGATTTGTACTCAATTGACGTTCCTCGTCACGACGGATCGACTTCAAAACAGAACGAAGGTCGAACTGGAGAGTATAATTATCGAGATCCGTACTCAGGACAATCCCACCAAAGATACGTTGATCAGCAGTTCGGTTATCATCCCTACGGCGTTGGCCAGGAACAAAATGTCGACACCGGCGAGATTTGGGAAAAGCGCAAAGAAACTACTAGTTTTGAACACGAACAACCTCACTCCGGTTCTCTTGCCAGGTACGTAAGCTTGAGAATTTTATCCAGATTCTTCGTTATGTAACATGTGCATATTGTCCAATTCTGATCGATATCGATTCGGTTAATTATATCAGATACCATCAGCAGTACGGCAGTGAATTAGTCTGCCCAGTTGCGCCAGGGGTCGAGTGGATCGAAATGTTGGTAACGCTAGTGCGGCAAAATACTGGATTTGGTTTTCGGATAGTTGGGGGTACAGAGGAAGGATCGCAGGTTGGTTATTCGTCAGAAAACTCAACGCAATTTTGTTGACGAAATTTTTATCCTTAGTTGATATTAATATCCGTTCTAATTGTACAATGGTTAGCAGGTTTCGGTTGGGCACATCGTGCCAGGTGGAGCTGCGGATTTGGACAATCGACTGATAACTGGTGACTTGATAATGTCCGTTGACGGGGAGAGCGTTATGAACTCTTCGCACCACCACGTTGTTCAGCTTATGATAGCGGCTGCGCAAAACGGCCGTGTTACCCTTGGAATTCGACGCAGAGTGAACATCCAGGATAGCCTTCACTCGTCCTACGACCGTCACCAGAATCTAAAATATCCCTACGACATAACTGTTTCACGAATGGAGAACGAGGGTTTTGGATTTGTCATAATATCCTCATTGAACAAGGCTGGCTCAACGATTGGCCGTATTATCGATGGATCACCTGCAGAGAGATGCGGCCAGCTCAATGTCGGGGATCACATTCTTGCGGTAAATCATGTTGACATCACAAACGTCTGCCACAAGGACATTGTCAATCTAATCAAAGACTCAGGCTATTCGGTAACACTGACGATCGGGTATCCATTAGACGATTGTTGCAGTACTCCATCGTTGTCGCAAAAAGTAAGTATGCAGAGAGATACGGTGAGCGAAACTTGAGGGGTAATTTTTTGAGTATTCTCGAGCACACAGAAATGGAGTAGGTCGACAGACAGTCGGCTATCAGACGGCTATATCTTGCGCCGTTTGATTTGTTTAAACAGGATGAAACAGCCGGTGACGTCGACGGGGGTCAATACCACGCGGTCGAATTGACCAGAGGTACGCGCGGATTTGGATTTAGTATCCGGGGTGGACGAGAATTCCAAAACATGCCGTTGTTTGTTCTACAGATTGCCGAAAATGGGCCAGCATCGGTCGACAGTAGATTGCGGGTAAGCAGTAGTCAGGCCGAAGATCTTATTTCACGTTCTACCATTACACTTACATACACTCCTTTCTCTAGCAGAAGATTTTATATTGAAATATGATTACAGATCGGTGATCAAATCATCGAGATAAACGGCATAAACACGAAGAACATGACGCATACGGAAGCGATTGAAATAATTCGTAATGGTGGTCCTTCCGTTCGGCTGTTGGTCAAACGAGGCTGTCAAATGCCCTCTGTTGTCGGTGCTCCGACCCATTTGTACGACATGAATATATGAGTAATGAATATATCCGTATAGGTACAGGTATAGGCAGATACGTGGGAACGTGACAAACTTATTAAACTAAGCGCGATTTTCGGGTACCATTGCGTTGTATTTTTCTCTCTTCCTCTTTCTTTCTCGCTCTCTTTATTCTATTCCGATCTGTTCTATTCTATTCTATTTTCTTCTATTTTATTCCGATCTCTCTCAATATAGCAGTCTACTACGTCTTAAGCAAAGGAGATTAGGCATGGACATTAAACATTAGGTGATAATAATGTGGTATGACCACACGGGCGCTAACAAAATAAGCGGCGTCCTCGCTACATCGCTAATTCTCCGGAATATCAGTTCAGTCCTTCAAGTCAAACAGCCTAGAATAATATTAGTATCTTCTCAATTATACTCACGTCATTTTCTTCGCATGAGTTTTGCCCGGGGCCATTAACTGTACCAGGTGACAGGCGCAGAGCCGTTGGCCCATTCTAGAAATATTTTTCCCCATCCGAGTGTTGAAAGAAATGCAGAATTAACCTGCTTGGAAGTAATACCTGGTGGATAACTTGGGTTAGATGGGTGAGATCGCTCAGCCAGTTTTCTTTTTATAAATCACTCACAGTGGTCTAAGAGGCCACTCGAGAAATTTCACCCGCATTAAAAGTTGCAATTCAATTTGAGGGTGAATTTCAATTTGTACCACCGATAAAGCGTCGTACAACCTTGATAATATTGTGATAGCTTTGTGGAATCGTGCCTTTCACGTGTCTGACAATCGGCGGATCAAATCCGAGATCCCGTCTTTCGAAATTATTCATCAGGCTTGTTCTAAAACTCTTCGAAAAAAAGATCATTCAGACTCAACATGAGTTTGAATTAATTTTACACACAACTTTACACTGTGTAGCGTATACAAGACATACAATTTTAGCTGAGCTAACATGCAGTGATGTGAAACTTGTTTGTAGCTTGTGAAGTTTCGGGGCTGCTTATTGGTAGGTTTATAGATGCGCAAATTGCGATATTTCTAAGTACGTTTGGAAAAGTGGAAACTTAGTAGGTACATTATTCTATGAAATTTTTCTTTTCTTTGTTTCCTTTTCTACATGTACGCATTCTATTGTTGGAGATTATTATTCGCCGATCTGGAAATTGTCAATCAGCTCATGTTTTCAGTAGGTGCATGTATACATTCATGTAGAGATGTATGTATGTATGTATGCATGTATGTATGTATGCATGTATGTATGTATGTATGTATGTATGTATGTATGTATGTATGTATACATGTATGATACATGTATGATATATTACACTTATGTATACTGGAAACTCTCGATCCGGGTGATCAGGGTTTTAATCGAGTAACCGTAAGCCATTCTATGCTCTGCTTATCCCCAAAGTATTTTTCCCATTGATTTATCTTATCTGTGTTAAGTTGTACATTGAAAAATGCCTAACAGTTCACTAATCTGCAGACGATTTGATTGGCAAGACGAGATTTATATCATTATCTTGGCAAGAATTTGAAACATTTTCCCGCGCGTGCGGGTGTTTCATAATGCTCGCGTATGTGTAACCTGAATGAATCCGTCTTCCATTCGTTACCCTGGAAACAAACTTTTTCGAGTGATGTAAATTTATGCGCCGATCTGAACTTATGAAAATCTTTAATTTAGAAACAGCAGCGTCGCTATAAGTTAATTCCACACAATTTTTAGTCGTGTATTGTTGTAATTTAAGTCTGCAAACTTGAGACTGTTTTGAAAAGAGTATAGGTGTATTTTTATATGTATTCCCAGAATCGAAGGAAATATTTTTTTAAGCCGCATTATATAAATATATATAAATATTATACATATTTTTAATCCACTGCACGATCGATCATTATTAGTACTACGCAATGTATTTTATAATGTATCATGTTTGTCATAAATCATAATGTCGTGTATTCTTGGATCAGCCAGCCTCACAGGTATTTATTGTCATTATAGTACGTACAATAAAGCTATTATATTATTAATACTATGATTATCTAACGAATCTTCATGCACTCGGCGGCAAACGTTCGCTTTGCATTTTGCAGAATTCAAAATTCGCGCAAATTTGAATAAATATCCAGCCAACGCCGGTCTACCTGGGGGCTTATTACGGTTCTCGAATCGAGTGAAAATGACGAAAGTGAGTAGCTCTCGCTATTACGGTGAATCTCACTAGGTGAAAAGACCAGATTATCCGCGTGAGTTTACTCGACACGAAATTCTGTGTCGAGAACCGTTGTGCGCATGCTCGTGAGCGTGATTTGCCTGGATTTGCAAGTTCATGGCAAGTTCAATCGGTTCCATCAAAAAATGAATTTTTGTTGGTTAAAGAATAAAAGTTGTTGATACGCGTGAATTTGTACGATGAATAATTTAGTGATCGTAATGGTTATGCGAAATCGGGAGAATCGAATGCTCAGAATACGGCGAACACTACGCGATACCTCAGACCCATTTAGTGTTACGGAAAACGAATTCCGTCGATTTTACAGGTAAATATCTTTATGCCTATAGAGGTTATATTTATCAATAGTTTACATTTACAATAGAAAAAAATAAAATGGGATGTACAAATTAAACGAGTATTCAGGAATTTGTTTGAAATTTGTGAACATGCATCTATGAACACATTTGGAGCACCTATTGGTACGTTTAGAGGTTATGTATTCCTATATGCAAAAAACCTTACGTTCATGATAAAATATGTACACATGTATAACGGAGATGAAAATTAGGAATACAGCGAATAAAAGGTTATTTTTTTTACAATTCTTAAAAGATTATCCAGGGAAGCTGTGCGAGCATTAATTGCAGAATTGCGACCTTTTCTGCCAAACCCAAGACGGAGTCACGGAATTGCTGTAGAATTACAGGTATTAAAGTAAAACATGATTAAATATCATTATAATGTTTTTCCTCTTTGAAAAACATGGTATTCATTGTCGGAATTACATCTTGTTACAGGTTCTAATTGCATTGAATTTTTTTGCGTCTGGTTCATACCAAGCACGAGTTGGGCAAAACTATTTATCATGTGTAAGTCAGCCAGCAGTCAGCAAAATTCTATGCAACGTAGTCAACGCATTAAATATTGTAATGCAAGACTGGATCCAATTTCCAATTGAAGAAGCAGAAATTCAGCGTGTCAAGGAAATGTGAGTTTGTGATAAGTGCATTGTTTTCCTAAAAGTAACAATGAGCCACAATCTTATAGAAATATGAGCAAATTGAATTATCATTGTGTTAAATAATGACTTCGATAACATGAGAAATACTTTTTGGTTTCATACTGCAGGTTCTGGGTTAATACACAATTTCCAGGTGTCATTGGAGCGGTAGATGGAACGCATGTAGCGATTGTTCCTCCAAAGACTGAGAGAGAACATATTTATATTAATCGTAAATTATATCATTCATTAAATGTTCTTATTGTAAGTATGACATGTTTGTAATGTACACAATCTGAATACATCAATTCAAGTTTATGAATTAATGGTTAATTCTATGAAATTATATAGTATATTATTCATTTGTAGGTTTCGGATTATGAGGGTAAAGTGTTGTCTGTAAATGCTGCACATGGTGGGAGAACACATGATTCTAGAGTTTGGCGAGCATCTCGTGTATCTAATTATCTACAAGAGATGTACGTTGGAGGAAGAAGAGATGCATGGCTGTTAGGTAATAGTACAATTGATAAGAAGTATTTTTTTCGGTTCTGGACTCGGTATAATCATTTTTTAGTGCATAATAAATAACAGCTTTTCGTTCGTAGGTGACAGTGGTTATCCATTATTGCCATATTTGATGACACCTAAGCTTCATGAACCTGAAGGATCGCCAGCGGCAAGATACACGGATTGCCATGTCCGAGCTCGCTCTTGCGTGGAACGATGTATAGGAGTCTTGAAAGGGAGGTGGAGATGCATCAGAAAAGATAGAGCTCTGCATTATGCACCAGAAGTTGCAGGTATAATTGAGATATAATAAACCATCATTCATGATCAAGTAAATATGGCACTCATATTTTTATTCTTAGCCCGGATAGTGAATGCTGTCTGCGTCTTGCACAACATTGCTTTGCGATGGAGACTTCCAGAACCGGAGTACTTTTATGATGAAATTGATGAAGAACTACCACCATTAAACGAAAATCAGCCAGTTCAAAGTGGGAATGAAGTTCGTCAACGAATCATTAACACTTATTTTTAAAATAAGTTTAGAATTGTAATGATTCTTCGTTATGCGAGTGGATGTGTGAAATAAGAAAGACCAATTGTAAATATACAAATTAATTATAATTTATTTATGGTAACGATTTTAATAAAATATTTGGCAAAAATTATCACAAGCGTTTTGTACTTTTTGCATTATTAAAATACATTATTCTAAATATGATGGGACTATTTTTTCAACGGCTTCTTTAATAAGTGTCAGATTATTGTTGATGTTGGTCAAGGTGTTCAAGCATTCAATGGTTGCGTTTTTCATAAATTCTAATTTCTCTTTTTTTATAGACATTTTTTCTTTGGAAACTTTCAACTTTTCCTGCTTGATTTTCATTTGCTCACGCATCAGCTCTACAGCAGCACTGACATTAGTTTCTTTCTTTTTGTTGGTCGTGTTCTTTCCTGTCGAATAAAAAACAGAATTGTGAAATTATTTCTAAATTATATTAAATTATATAATATATTTACATTAAAAAAGTATATAGATCATTGCCTTGTACTTGACGTATCAAATTATCTCCCTGCGGTGTATTTCTTGCAGAGGGATCGGCGTTTTCATCCTGTACAAAGTTTACCGTAATATCTTCTATTTCAGACTCAGCATCAGAAACATGAATATTGTCTTCCAGCTCCTGTAAATATTTGATGTCATATCTCTATAAGGAATATGTACATATTCCATTCACTAATACTAAGAATGAAAAAAGTTTACTTGTGCCTGCGAGTAAGCATCATCCCAAATTCCACTTCCAGAAGGTAAGATGGTCTCTGCTGTGTCTATCATTTCCTTTCTGTTTTTTGATGAATTATGCTTCTGGAAATTATATTTTTATTTTTGTCAAAATTAAATATTCTATACCTTATACATAGAATGCAGTACACACCCTTTTGAATGGTGTGCTTTGGTACGATGGTACATTTTCTTCACGTAATCTTTTTGGAATCTCCTGCGGCATGCAACCTTTCTGAATCACACGATCGAAATTCCCTCCCTCAGGAATATCTATCAGACCTGTCGATTCTGCATCTATTGTTGCCAATAAATCTTCTTCCAGTTCTGTTAGCTGTAGAACTTTTGCTGGTCCACCACCGGTACCATTTGCGTAGCTTCGATTACTCGCACACTTCTTCAGAACAGATGACTTCCAGTCACGCCATGTCTTAATTAATGTAAAATATACAATTTTTCAATCATTTGAACACTGTAATTGAATATTTTCTATCCTCGTAACTAAATGAAATATCTAAAATCCTTATATAACCTATATATACCTTTTGCCATTCTTTCGGTCCTTTCCGAGGTCCACATCCAACACTATTCAATGATGTTGAAATGATCAACCACATATCATCCTGCATAAATAAAAATAACTATCGTTAATAATTATATTACTTGTTTATCAACTACGATTGGAATACTGCATTGCAGGTTAAGATTTTGATGTATATTAATATAGAATATGCGTGTGAATGAACCACTCACCATTTTTTTTTTATTTCCACCATTATACCGCAATCTTCCTCGCGCAAAATCTTCATTTTTCTTCATATACTTCAATAGTATTTTTTTTTGTCCTTCTGTCACGTTCATTTTCTTTAGCAATAGCAATTAGCAATTCTTTTTACGCTTCACAACAACTCTTATCTCTTATATGTTCTCTGAGAGAATGGCGCCAACTTTTGTGAAAATGTGAGATCCCTATACCGGAAGTGCCTAGTTACTTCACATTTTCACCCGAGAGATCCATAATAGGGTGACTAAACTCACGTGAGATGAAAGTGCGAGAAGTGAGTAAACTCACTCGAGAACCGTAATAAGCCCCCTGAAGTAACGATCGTTGTATACAGGGTCTAACGAATTGTCGCGGCCTCCTACCCTCGCGTCGCAAAACCTTGAATCATGGGAACACGCAGGGTCTCGAGTCTGAGCAACCCAGTAAACACGGTTCGTGTTTACGAGCGTATAGTGATTGCCGTATGAAATACGCATACGTGTGGGCGGCTCCGGACACACTGCGCAATGCGCAGGTTCCTTACTTAAGTTACTACCATCGCACCTTTCCGAACTCCTCACCATTTCCAAGAAAATGGCGCTGCGCGATGGGGAATGACGTCAATGGTCCAGCATTCAGAAAGTCAAATGTCACCAAAAATAAACGCGCTATCTTCGGGGAGCCCAGTCACAGTTCTGAATCCGCGGAAACTCATTCGCGTATAGAATCGATAGAATAACGACGCAATAGCCTGTATTTAACGTTCGATCGCCAATAGGGGCATTAACTCAAACTCATACAGCAGTGAAATCGAAGGTCATCCTAAGGACGCTTCCGCCGAACGTTGGTACCACTGACGTGAAATTGATCGCCCGTATATCTATTACCCGGAATATATTATGTTCATTCCAGGACCCGCTGGGCGAATGTAAACAGGATTGCGGAAAATACGGTAATGACACGACTTATACCAAGTGAATAGCAGTGATATCATATCGTGGATAGATTTAAGGTTATTCAGTTAAACGCGGGACAGTGATACAGAGTGCCGTTTCGTGATAATAATTTATCGAGACCCCCGCAGTGAGGTTTGTTTGGTTCTCTTGCCAGGCCTACGAAGATCGCGTTCAGGAGCGGGGCACTCAATACAACATACGTCGAACCTCATACCTAGGCGAGCCGCTAGGAGGTACAAAGGTAACGGATATTCGTTATGATGCGACGAGGATCTTAACCCCACAAGATACCAGCTGCAGGACCATCGTCAATTCGTGGAGGGTGAGTTCAGTTTCATTTTTTCCTTCTTCCTCCTCCATCCCTCTCCCTCCCTCTCCACCTCACCGATTGGACCATAGTCAACAGATAATCCACAACTCCCCCAGCTTACACTATGACAAAAATCGTCAGTGTATATTAATAGACGTATAGATGTGGCATTGTATGCCGGATCATTCAGGTCTGCCAGTTAGAGTACAAAGAATTGTCTGTTCATCGACTGTCCTGCATCTTTGACTGACTGACTGCCTGCCTGCCTGCCTGCCTGCCTAACTGACTGACCGACCGGCCGACCGACTGTCTGTCTGTGTGTCTGTCTGTCTGTCCGCTTTGATTTGACCCGCTACGACAGCAGCTGGGAAGATACTGTTACATATTCAATGTACTGTTATTTCATTTTAGTGATGGGCACGCGATGTTGTCCAGAAAGCCGTGTCAACAAAGGGTATCTAGCAGAAAAATGTGCGGACGTTTACTTTGGTTCATACATATTCAACTGATGAAAAACTTTAATGGCAAGGTTCGGTTGCACAGAGAAGCTTCCCTTCTGTATGGCCAGACTCACTTAGACGAGTCTTGTATAACCATTACTCCGAAGGAATTTTCCTTTTCCACAAAAAATCTGAGCGCTCATTCTGAGCATTCGAATCGGTACCGATGTATAGGAGATCCAAATGAGAACGGTACATCTAACAAAGTTACTTGGACTTCCAATGGATCAGAATCTAAGCGAGTAGTTGAGAGAAGAGCCAAGGGTTCACCAGAGGCGTTGAGCTGGGCAAAATGCTTGCAGAATGGTCACGGATTGCGGGTATTCTTCTTCCTGAGCCTCCTTTTCGCTTCCGCTAATTGCCAGTCTCATAAAAACCAAACTGATAAAACCCAAGCTGATAATCAATGCGCTCTCGGAATAAAGACACCGGGAAGTAAGTTCACATATTCAGAAATTTACCCAGATTATCTTTGTATCTGTGAGTTTTGCCTCTTGAGTAAAATTTCATGCATAGATAGGGGGTCGCTAAAATCTTTCAATCAATTAACCATATGTGTCTGTTTGTCAGGAACATGGCCAAAAGGAGACATAGTCTTGGAGGATGGACAGCCCTTGAGGATATATTGCATGCTTAATGAGACTTTGACGGACCCGAAATTTATTGGGAAAAATGCCTCGGATTTGGTCTTTTATCGACATGATAAAAAGATGGAACCCGAATATGTAAAAGTTATTAATTCAACAACGAGCATGATGTACGTGGAGAAGGTTTTTCTATCGGAGAATATGTATTACTGCAAACTGAGACTGAATAATAGCCATAGCTACAGGGACGAGGCAGTTTGTCTGAACAAAGTTGTTGTCGGCTGTAAGTATGCATAGGTTTTAAAATCACAGCTTTTTTATATTCACATCTGTTATTATTGACGCCCTCCTACTATTATCGATACCCTCCTATTATGGCATTTTCTCAATTTAGCCTCACCCCTCCTTCTTACTTTTATTTCACAGTCAAGCCGATGAAGCCACGTGATTTTAATTGCATATCGCAAAACTGGGAGAATCTTACCTGTACTTGGGATCCGATGTTCAACTACATTGCAACCAAATTCACTCTCGGATTCAAGCTTCCTGGCCGTGCTGGTGGACGGGCACTATATCTATGTCCAAAGTCCCAAGATCCAAAAAAGACAACCCCAAACAGTTGTCTATGGGACGTATTCACAGATCCCATTTACAGACAGGTCTACGAGTATTTCACGTTTATATTGACCGCCGAGAATGTTTTGGGAAACGCCAGCTTTACGTATAAATTTCATCACTATGCCCATGGTGAGTGTCCCAGGTTCCGGAATGGATCCCGTGGCTATATGTTAGAAAAGAAACTTCGTTTGATTTTCTTAAATATGCAAACGAGCTTCAAATTGGGAAAAATCACAAACGTAATTGAAAGTATTTAGAATCTTGAAAGAAAAAGAAAAAGAATTTGCCAAGGTCCTTTTTTCTGTTCTCAATAAATGAATGTTTCAACTTCCCAACGCATGAACTCTGCTATGCAGACAGATGGCTCTAAGTGTGAAAATTTTCCAGTGATTCCGTCAAAGCCAGACAATCTGTCATTAGTCAACAAAACTTACTCAAGCGTCACGCTCCATTGGAATATACCGATGCGCATGGCAAACTTTCCACCTGGCCTCTACCACAGGATTTCTTATCAGAGCCAATATGATAATAAAGAAACTTGGATGGTAAGCGAAAGACGAATGTACTTATGATCTATCATTTTCCATGTCATCAAAACAATTGTAATAATTAATAACTCAGGCCGTTTATAAAGTAATAATAATCAATGATAATTACGTAATAATTTCAGTCCGTAGATATAACGAACCGAACTCATGCCAAGGAGATATATTACAATCTGACCGATTTGCAATTCGCAAACACGGTTTATGACATTAGAGTCTTCATCAAAAGTACTAAAGCAATCGGCAATGACTCGTGGAGTCAATTCAGTGACATCACGGTCAAAACTGCAGCTACATGTAAGTTATCATCCCTACATGTTCACCCATTTGGAAGGTCACATTACCTATAACAATAATAGGTATATTGCTCTGGCGTTGGGGGCTTACAGGACATATGTTGCTATCCTCTTTACTGTATTGACATACCATAGATATTACATAAACTTATGAATATTACAGTATTGCAAACTAATGTCATCACAATAACGCAATTTCTAGTACCGGGTGACTCGCCGAGGACAGACTACGGCAGTTTCGAGATTGCGGCGAATAGCAAGAGCAGGGACGTGTACATATATTGGCAAACTATTCCGGCACACTTGCAAAATGGAGACAATTTCACTTACCAAATTATTCGCGTCGAAGAGAATGGCAGACTATCGGACAAAAAGCCATCTGAGAAAAAGGATACCTACGCCAAGTTTAAAGAAATCAGTTTTGAAAATTTTAAATTTGAGATTGCGGCAGTTAACGTCCTAGGGGAGAGCAAACAAAAGGCTGTGGTTTACGTTCCGCGTCAGTTGGACAGTAAGTTATGCCTTTAAATAACACCACTACCTGTGTGTCGAATTATGTCATAGAACACAGATTGGTCTCTCAACGTGCACGAATTCACTTTTTCCAGAACCACCCGAACCAGTCTCTTTTACCAAAATCGCATTCGATGGAGGTCTTTACGAACTATCCTGGAATCCAATGAGTAACTCTAACATCACCAATTACACAATATTTTGGTGTGAGAATGACAGAGATCGGCCCTATCAATGCAGTGTGAGTATTAAAATACTTATACCATATCATAAGCCGTTTATTCCCCTGAAAGCCACCTCTTTTCAAAACCTTGTCAAGTTCTCAGCGATAATTTTCGTTATTATAGCTCTACCGTGTCATTCTTTTAACAGGGATATCTCGACTGGATTCATGTCTCTCCAAATATAAGCATATACAATACAACGGTGCCCGACTCACAGAAAATCTACCAATTCGCGATAGCAGCTAACACGGCAGAGGCCAGCAGCGGTATGGTGTGGGCGTCCTGTACGGCGATCCACAATAAAATTGTTGGGAAGATGAAGTCAGTGTGGATAAACAGTATCACTTCGCACAACATAAGAGTTGGATGGAGGCTAGAGTGTTCAGACAGAATTGACATTATCACAGGCTTTATCATATATTATTGCCCCATTGTCTCTCCGTACAATGTGACCTGCAAAGATCCGATGATGAACACAACGGTAAAGGGAGGCCCTCATACAATGATCGGCGATCTGATGGGCCTGAAACCCTACACAACGTATAAGCTAACTGTCGCTGTATTGACTAAGAACGGTGAGGGACATCAGAGCGATCCACTCTACAACACTACCTTAGAGGCAGCCCCGGCACAACCCCAGCGTGTCCATGTTACAAGCGTGACAAACACGACTATCAATGTTGAATGGGAACCACCCAGCGCTATAAACGGCATGCTCAAATACTACACCGTTTACTATAACGAGAACGTCACAAAAGTTGAGAATGGCACGAAATTACTGCTCCACAATCTCCAGCCCTACATCTATTACAACATCACAGTATCCGCATGGACAGCCGACGAGGGGAACCGCTCCGACCCAATAATCCAAAGAACCGACATTGGGATACCGGGTAAAACCGACCCACCAAAAATACGTTTTGATAACTTGAGCCAAGTTCACATCCAATGGAACCCACCGAGAGGTCCGGGCGGTAAACTTGATTATTATGAGATAATAACGGCCGACAATGAAATTCATAGCAACATAACTACATGCAACACTGAGTGTGGTGAGTAATAGGCAGTAGTCTGCCGAAGGCTTTCACAATATATACATTTGTATATGGGTATCAACAAGTAGGTGTACTCTGGGCCCTTTCAAGGCTGGGAGAAGTCGGGGAATCTTAGTTTCCCTCACGCCTGAGCATAGTACGTAACAACACGACTTTATTACCATTGCAGAGAAGGACCTGGCTATACCTGACTGCAGCAACGTCGGTCGTGGGAAATTGTATCATTTCCAAGTGAGGGCCGTTAATTTTGGACCCGATATGGAGCGCTTCGAAGGACCCTGGTCTGACCCTGGGGAAGGGAACTGCTTTAGTAGCGGTAGGTTTTTTAAAGAAAACTAATCATTCGTATGATTATCTATTCGTTCAGCCCTGCAACGCATATATTTTACTGCTCCTTGCAGGACCATCTCCTGTAGTCTGGGTTGTGATATGGATCATCGGATGCTTCAGCGGCGTAGCCTTCTTAATGTTTCTGGGGTACAGTTCGAAAAGGTAATTTAATTTCATAAAATTTTTTATTTATTCCACAGTTTGTATTTACAACCGTGATACACATGTATCCATACCCGGGAGATAGACTGATCATGTGATTTATTTCGAAAAATTATAGAATATGGATAAAGTGCAAGGCGATGCAAGATGTGGAGGTAAAACTACCGCCTGGGCTTCAACCTAACATGGTATTTAGAAACTTATTCTCTAAAACTTATTTCCGTGGCATACCCGCTAGCTTATCACAAATCAACATTTCGATTCAATTTATCTTCTCCACCAACAGAAGCTACTGGGGAAGGGCAATGATCAGCATGCCCAGCAGCTATCGGCAGATTCTAGCGGATGCTCCAGCGGACAAGAGTCGGTTACTTCTTCACTAACCTCGGACTCCCATGTCTCGACCGACAGCAGTGCTGACATAGATCCTGTACCCATGTCACCAACAAAACTACCAGAGTCAATGCCTACATGGGAGTCGTCGAGTCTGCGACAGCGCTACGTCTCTGGGAGTACCAAGCCCGATTCTTCAGGCGATCGTTCATGCTGGGACCCTTATGTCAAGGTTGCAAAGAATACGGATACACCCGCACTAGATTCCCTCTCCCTTGCCAGATCAACGCCAAACCTTACGGATGGGACTACCGTTATGACTGCCCCAGCCTTGTATCTCGATTCGCAGCAGCATCCCTGGACGTCGGCTGGGTACATAAGCATGCCGTCGTCCGAGGAGGATTCGTCAAACAATCCGAGCCCTCTGCCACGAGGGAAGGGGAGTGCCCAGGGCATCTATAGTGTGGTCGGTCTGGTCCCTTCGCCAATGTCTCGCAACACGGCTGTCGCGGAGGCAATGAGTGCGGAAAGGAATCAACCAAGGACCGGGGACCTTATACCTCTTGAGCCAGAGGCCAGGACAGAACCAGTTGTCGTAAATCCATACGTCAGCCTAGCTTCTCTGGAACAGAAGACGAGGAACGCCGGTGTTAAACCGCAAATTCCATCCCTCGGAGACTTCACGGGAATGGAGTTTGACCACCAGGTTAGAGAACAACAACAACAACCACCTCTGTACTCAATATCTGACAAGCTATCGAAGCCGTACGTGCAAGCGGGGCTAATCGACACAACCAAGACGTTATGTCTGTCGAAAGAGCACGACGATTCCAACTTGCAAAGGACGCCATACGCTTCGCCAGCAACGATGGAAACGAGCAGCGGCAGGCCGCTATTTGCCCCTGATTACGCTGACCCCTTGGTCTCCTTGTCCCAGTCCTTGATCGAGTTACCATCGAACACTTACGTGCCGGTGGATACGGCACGTGGTTTGCCATCCGTGCGGGTCAACGCGGAATCTGCGCAGATGCAAAATCCGTACGTTGCGGTCAGCACGTTGGTATCACCGTCGGAAGCCCCGTTTCTGAGCAATCGGCGAATCGGCGGAGATGACAACCACCCACCTGCTTCGTATCCCTTCTCACCGCGACTAATAGATACGTCGGATACGAGTACGCAAAAATTGACTGACTGTAACGATCCGGTTACACGGTCTGCGACATCAGGCCCCGCATCTTTACCCGTCGTCAAACAATCATCCGGATATGTAACCATAGCGGAAAATTCAACGCGGCCGTGTGATAACTCGACGTTGCAGGGTTCAGTTATGTCGTACATACCTCATCAACAGGTTAATAAAAAATCACCACCACCCAGTTACCAGCCGAATGTTGGTCAAACGGACGAGCAATACAGCAAAGTAACGGTCGTACCGACCACGACATAAATATCTTCGTACAGAGAGCTGCTATATACGTTAAAGAATAGCCATATTTTGATACACTGTGTAGAGGTATACATGTACATGTATATGCATATGCATATACCCACGTCAAAGGACGTAAATCGAGCAAAGGAGAACGACCGTTCGAACGTTTGTTTTAACTCTTGAATAACCCTCAACTACATCGAATCCTCAAGCCTTATTGATTATTGATATCGGATCTTGAAAAACGAATTTGACTGAATGAATATTGACCTGGGATATGAAGGCCGCAGGGATCTCCGCGTTTCGTGTTATGCCGGTACGATGGTCACTGTAGTGAATAAGTAATGTCTTGATGATTTTTAATCAGTTTTTCTATTTGTTTCCCCCCTCGTATACGTGTTGTGATAATGATAATGATAATGACTATGACGTCGATATATATATATATATATATATATAAATCAATCATGAAATGCAAACTTTTCAAATTGTATCGAAATCCACGCATATGTATACATGCGCACATAATATTACCGACACGATAATGTACTTGCCTTGATTTACGAAGTGTCTATTTAGGGATTCTCAATTATTACGCGTTTCGACGACGACAACGATGGGGCCGAATTTAATCTAATTGTAAGCAATTACAGCATGTCGATAAAGTATTGAAAGAATAATAAACGAGGGGCAAAGATTAAATACAAGTATGTGATGCAAATGGTACAATATGTGTGGATATGTAGATCGTGGTTTGAGCTGACGGAAAAGTACGATGAGACTTTATCCAACAATATGAATTATGACATCCTCTCCTATAATCATGAAAAAAGGAAGAGAAAGTAAGAAAAAGAAAGAAAAAAAAAAACGCCAATATTAAACAGAAGTTTTTATTACTGATGATAGATTTAACGCAAAGAAAAATATCCATATGATGCATAATACTTTAAGCTAGTCATCGGCGAGTAAACTATATGCAGAGTTGTCGACAAGTGCCGGGCCTTTTTTCACGTACCTGTAGTTTAAATACAAGTTTAAATACTTATATGAATAGATGCAATAACGTTTTAGATTTTATTCACATTCTATTTTTGCTGTATACGAAGAACTACACCATGTACTACATCGCAGCACTATTTTCACTGATGATTGTTTAATAATAAGTCAAGTAATATTAATGTTAAACTTTCTATTCCGATGACACCAGACGGATTGCGATCACGGCGTTCTCTTTGGCGAACGTTCTTATAGTTTAATTGAATAAATCTCAGTAAGAATCTTGTTATGATGAATACATCTTCTTAATGTATGCATCTTACAAACAGCATTTATGCACATTGGGGTGGGTCATTTTGGGGCAACTTTTTTTTTTCAACTTGAAAACAGGTTGTACACTTGCAGGAAGGTAAAATAAGAAGCCTGTTAAAATTTGATCTCTTAATATTAATATTAAGGGGTGCCTCAATGCAAATTTCTATTTCCCATTTAGATAACATGGGAAATTTTTTTTTTTTTTTTTTGAATTTTATACCTCGGTAATGGCATATTGGACAGACCAGCCCATGACATATTTTTATAGAGAATGGAATGCTCTACAAAAAAGGTCTCTTATAATTTTTCGATAACTCAACTCCTTTTAATACCTACCTAGAGTACCAAGAATGTATTAATAAATTAGGTAAGTAATAAAAAGAGTTAAGTTATCAAAAAATTATAAGAGACCTTCTTTTTAGAGCATTCAATTCTCTATAAAAATATATCATGGGCCTGTCTGTACAATATGCCATTACCGAGGTATAAAATTCCAAAAAAAAAAAAAAAATGTCCTATATTATTTAAATGGGAAATAAAAATTCGCGATGGGGCACCTCTTAATATTAATATTAAGAGCCCAAACTTTAACAGGCTTCTTATTTTACCTTCCTGCAAGTGTACAACCTGTTTCCAAGTTGAAAACAAAAAGTTGCCCCAAAATGACACCCTAATGCACATGTATAATTTCGATGGGGAAAAAAAAAACTTGGGAATAGGTAGCTATACAATAAATGATGTTGAAAAAGGCCCGAAACTTTCGTAGACTTTTTCTTGAGATGTATGTGCAAGCCTGAAACCAGGAAACAAAGACATTTTTTCCCGCGTGCGACGTTCGCTGTTAGCTGATAATTAATGAGAATGGCGCTAATCACGAACAATAATTATCTTCAACTGCAATATATTTACACTTCTTTCCGTAACGTCGCTTAGAAGCAACTGTTTCACTTTTCAATTAGTCTGGTCATTCTCTGTCTGTACCCGGCTTTTGGCAAATAATACGCAAGTACGCAGTTTGATGGGAACTTTCAAAAGGACAAAATGATAACGATCGCATATACATAGGTATATTCTCTGGAAAATTTGATTCTGCATCAACGAATATGTTTATAGAGTTCTTCCAAGGATAGATGAGATCATTCATGTATTTAATTTATATCACTGAAGATTAATCAATTTAATAGGTATGATAATACACTTAAATATTCAAGTTTTACATATACTTATTTCCTCCAATGTAAATAGAATTTTACTTATATTATTATTAATATTAATATTATTATTATTATTTTTTTACTATAATTTTTATTGTAATAGTTCTCATCTAACATTTTGTTATATACGTATATATAATTGTATATTCTACACACAGGGTGATAGGCGTAATCGGGGCCATATTCAAATATAGATATGCCCCTCTCGCTCTTGGCGACGGGGGGAAAGATGCCAATTCATCATTTCTTTTTCAAACAAAACCATCAGTTTTAAACATACACCATACTTCGATGTAGCGACTTTTTCCTACGGTAATATAAACACAGCTCCGAGTATTCATCTTAGGACCTGTTAGTACTGACAAAAAGTTTCATTCGACCACTACAGACGTGAATTATTCTAATCACGAAGCTGAGGCTTTCTTATGTTTCGCGGAAGTTTCGACAGCGTGTGCAAATAATTATCAGAAGACTCGGACAGCAATGCAAACATTTTAAAAAGGATTTCATAAGCATTTGACCATTGGATCCATTGGCTAATAAACAAGCCTGCCACATAGATCGCTTATTCTTAATTTTCGAAAGAATGGTATTTGCAATTTATGGATTCACTTTTAAAAAAATGGTACAATTGGAATTTCCAATCACATTCGAATGTGGCCCGGCTCTGTGGATCACTCTGTATTAAGTATAAGAAGTTTTGCATGCAGGTTGGCGTGTGTTCGAGATTGGAGAGAAAAGTGAAATCAACATAAATAAAATAATGATTACTGATAGGTACTACTATAATGTTACAATATTGCGACGTGTTAATTTACACAAATACAAATACATTTATATATATATATATATATATACACACACACACACACACACACATGTATATATATATATATATATATTGTATATATATATATACACACGCACACACACCTACATATATATATATATTTATTTTTTTTTTATCGTCTATACATACTATATAGGTACGTGTAATTAATAACACTATATTAATCAATTTCTTTTTTTGCCTCATACGGCCGAGGCAAGCAATATACGTATAAGCTAGTTTATTGTATATCATCTGTTTATCTGTATACATGCATACATTTATAATTATATAAATATTTTCTTTAGTTCGAACACGTACGATGAAACGAATTTTGGTAAAATCTAACTAGTTATAATGTAATAGTTGATTAGTAATTTGAGATTAGGATTACGTTATTGTCGTTTCGCCATGACGACAGAAAACCACTGCTGGAAACTGATTTATTTCAAGTACCGGTAAAATATAGAGCCGCACCCGGGCACACGTTATAGGGGGGAGAAAATTAAATCTGTACACCTATATTGGGCTTGGTGATCATTTTTATTCGGTGCGACCGCAGTTTTCGTCGCCAATTATTTAACACAATGCGATCGTTTTGTTTAATCAGAAACTTATTAGTGATCCATATCGTACGTATATATTATATCGTACCATAACTGTTTATACGCGTAGGGGAAGTTTTTTTTTTCCCCCCCGTTTTTCTCGTAGGGTTTTGAATTATACGTAATATAAATACTTATCTACTACAATATGTTATATTGTTACTGCAGCTGCGGCGGAGCTAGTTTTTGGGTGGGCTTCTCGTTTTACAACTTGATTCACCCGATTTGACAGATATGTCACGGATCCTACACGCTATACTAAATAATACTTACGTGTAAGTTATCATTGTACGTGTTATTTTACAATCTCGCAACAGTCGCAACGATAATATAATATTTAATATATTATGTATGGACTTACAAAAATATTAATCTTAAACTTTGTACAGAGTATTGTAAAATATATTTTTACTACTGTTTTGGTTTCACTACATTATTCTATGACTTTCGTCATTTTATTCAAAGCCATCATAACCGGTCGACCATTATCGTGAATAGTTGGGTTTTTTTTTTTTTTTTTTCCGGAATACACTTATCTACACGTACGAGACCCCGTCCGAGCGGTAGCTTTGCCAGATTCAAAATTCAAATGTTCCTGGCATGCGTAAACCATTTCGAGCTACGAGCAAATGTAGTGAGCCGTAACGGAATAAAGAATAGTACAATCTTATATGAAAAATGCCCGATTTCACATATCTGGAAACGTCGGCTCCATAAATAATGTTAGTAAAGGTAAAGGGTAGACGTATGGAGCTGGAATCGTCGTCTAGACTTGAAACGTCACTACAATTTTCCGATGAGCAATCCAAGCGACAGCTAGAATCGTACGACACGGTCCCGACGCGACGGTTTGCTGCTGCTGGAGACGATGGTGCTGCCATCGGTGGCTGCAATCACGCAACCCGGCCAGCTCAATCCTCGGCCATTCTGTGTTCCCGCGACCCGTGGTTTATATCAATGCCATATTTATTTATTTTTCGCCTTGTCTAGTTTATGGCCAATGTATGTTAACATGGCTAAACCTAAACTAGATCTCTGTAGATGGCTGTGGTAGACGGTTGTTACTGGTCGGTTGTACGAAGCTATTTAAAAGGAAAGCAAAGGAGGAAAACGTACAAGCCCGGGGAATCTTGGTCATAATTTGAATGTAGAGAGAGACATTAATTAATCACTATCATGAATGACCAAGAAGCCGACGGTTAACGGCGGCGTATCGTCGTCGGTTGTGAATCATTCTGTGAATACTCTACGTAAAGGATAAAAGACTGCGAACACGTCGCGAGTACTCGCATAGATACGTACGGCATACCTAGTTCCATGCCCCGACCTTCATTCGGTCATCTTAGAAATCGCCAGCAGTTCACCCCGGCAACGTATAAACACGTTCCTCGTAACCTGAGTCCGCGGTCTTTGTCGCCCGCCGCGCCAACAACTGTCGGGTGCCACGATGTCGTTGTCGCCTATGTGTCTATCGTTTTCAGCATCATCGTCGTCGTTGCCGCTGCCGCCGTCCTCGTCGTCAATGCCCTCAATGTCGCCGTTGTCATTGTCACTACCACAGCCCGTATGCACCACGGCAAAGCGAAGCATCGACGCGCCTCGACTGCGCTACCCCGCGATGTAGCTCTATCGTCGCATCAGTTTATTATTTCACATTATCAAGAGTCAGAGTAACCCTGACGCAATCCGTACCACAAATAAGGAGGTTAGTTTCCATGCTGGAATACTCGGGCTTGTTCACGTCCAACGATAACTTTCGTTCAAGTGCCTTTCCCTTGATTAATACTACGCTTATCATCTCAACAACCCTACCATAAGCAAAACCAATTACCAAAACCAAAACCAATACCAAAATAAGAATCTTAAATGAAAATACTGTAACGTCCGGACGAAACCGGCTCGCCTCATTTCGCAGTTGAAATTCAACACGGCACAACCTTACGCATCAGATGACAAAAGGGTTGAGAAACTTGCTGTCCGGGTACTTCTGCTATTCAAAATCAATCATTCGAAGGCATAAACGGACCGGTGAAGTTCCTTTGTAAAAAAAGACAACAAAGGATTAGTGGCAAAGAGTTGTAGTGATATATTCAACTCGCCCAGCACAATGTCGCAGCTGAACATAAGCTCTGGTAAGCGGGGCCGCGGAGTACCTGGCACCTCTACGTCAACAGCCTCGGCGCTCAGTAGTTCAGCCGATCTTGCCAGCCTCTTTGAGTGTCCCGTATGCTTCGACTATGTCCTGCCACCTATATTACAGTGTCAGAGCGGTCACCTCGTATGCAGCAACTGTCGCCCCAAGCTCAATTGCTGTCCTACTTGTCGTGGCCCCCTAGGTGAGTGTATACATTTGTTATCCATTTAGTTTATGTGTGAATTTCGTTCTCCGTTCATCTACAGATTTGTAATCTTTATCTGTTCAAAGGCGGTGGATGTTGTGGCTGTTTCATTCTTAATCAACTTTTCATGTAGTATATTCTATTTTAACATTCTTCGTTATTGGGGTACAGGGTGGTCGCGTTGGTGAAAGGAAAAGCATGTTTGATATACAAATAGGCATGTGCTGAATCTCGGGTTCTCAATGCTCCGTCTACTACTTTTTATAATGTTTCAATATCTTTCTGCGAATGTACAAAAAAAAACAAAAAACAAACGAACAAACGAACAGGTAACATCAGGAACCTGGCGATGGAGAAAGTGGCGAGCAACGTAATGTTTCCCTGCAAATATTCAACGAGTGGCTGTACCGTATCTCTTGTTCACACGGAAAAGGCCGACCACGAGGATGCTTGTGAGTTTCGTCCCTACAGTTGTCCCTGTCCTGGCGCCTCGTGCAAGTGGCAAGGATCCCTCGAACAAGTAATGCCCCACCTCGTCATGAGCCACAAGAGTATCACAACCCTACAAGGTATTTTATGACCTTTGTATCAACCAATACTTTAAAGGTTCTGATAGAATAATATTGTTGTGTCTGCTGAAAACATTATCTTTCTTGGCGGAATCAAGGGCTTAGATATCTTTAAGTAATCTCATTATCATTACAAACTTTGATTCTGTTCCTATCACAATTTTAGGAGAAGATATCGTGTTTCTGGCCACGGATATTAATCTTTCTGGAGCTGTAGACTGGGTGATGATGCAGTCGTGTTTCGGCCATCACTTTATGCTAGTTTTGGAGAAACAGGAAAAGTACGACGGACATCAGCAGTTCTTTGCCATTGTTCAACTGATCGGCTCAAGGAAACAAGCCGAAAACTTCGCGTACAGGTAGCAGGACTGGTTTTTCTTAATAATAATCGTAATCTGCGATCGAATTTTAAATTACGTATGAATTTTCGTACGTAAATACGAACGAATACATTTGTAGTTAAACAGGATTGTTGTCTGTAGAACCTGGTTCCGTCGGGGAATTTAATTAAAAACCTTGGATGTAGAATGCAGTTACTGAGATATTTTCAAATAATGACTCAACTATTACTTAGTACTTATTCATACTTGTCATTCATTGCTAGGCATTATTCATGTCATGATTGACAGATAATTTTATATTCGATAAGAATGCAAGAGTATCATTATGCGCAGGTTGAAGTTAGTTTGAGCATTTGATTCTGAATCCCTGGTCCCTTATTTCAGATTGGAATTGAACGGGCACAGGCGACGCCTTACGTGGGAGGCTATGCCGAGATCAATCCACGAGGGTGTGTCTTCGGCTATTCTAAATTCCGATTGTTTGGTATTCGACACGTCGATGGCACAGTTATTTGCCGACAACGGTAACCTTGGCATCAATGTGACCATTTCAATGGCGTGAAACGTTAACGATCAAATTAACGACGTTGGGCGATTGAAATTTGCCAACGATTATGATGTATGCAGCGAGAACACCAATTGTCTCGTAGAAGCTTAAGGAAGCTGCTTTCCGCGACTTCTTGTCCCTACCCGCCGCTAAATCCTCGAGCCTACAGTAGCTTTGTACCGCCGTTTGCGACATCGACGTCGAATGTTGTCTACGAACGGGGGATGATGATAAAGTACTTTGTCCAAGTTTCAGTTTGCGTTCAAATTGAAACTTCGCCGGGCCTTGCCCGTTAATCGTCGGCTTAGTCATTCAGCGTAACGATAGAGACATAAATAACCGCCGCTACCTGTGCGTGTTTCCATATTGGATAGAGGCTTTATGGAATTTCGGCAAAACAATTTTCCCCATTTATTTCAACGGCTGCTAATACGTCATTATCCTATTCATCTTCCATCATTTCAGTATCAACAATAAGATTTGTGGAAAGTTTCATAAATTCATCGGCGGGCACTGATAAATAAATATATCATTCGTCGAGTTCTCACAATTATTATTGAAAATTGATGGTATCGAATATACTGTATGAAATGCTTTAAAGAGATCGGAATTGTTAAGACTTTATACGCGATGTATTTATTGATTAAGACTTAGAGTAAGTTCAACATGATCTAAGAGTGATATAATATACATAAATACGTATATACATATAGATGTGCGTGTATGTATGTATGTACGTATGTACGTATGTATGTATGTATGTATGTATGTATGTATGTATGTATAACAATACACATAAAATGTCGTTCGAACGAACGTCTAAAGATTAATATACATTTATAAAACGTAAGGCTTTAAAACTAACAACAGTAAGAGAGTTGTTCGTCGATTCACATGTAACATCGACGTTCCCCTTTAATTATCGGATTAACAGTCGTTTTAGTCTTTAACTCAATTTTTTGTTTTGTTTCGTAACTGTGCAAGCTCCGCCTGATCTGCCCGGTCTGACTGTGAGTTTCTCTTGTCTTCGCCGCGAATACAGGCGCTTTAATAAACGTTTCAGATACGAAATGACTGATTCGATTTATCTCATTTCCGGGCAAGCCTGCAGGTTTTTCTTTGGTATTTCCAACTTGTTTTTTTTAAACGGAATCAAGTAGATTTATTTTTCACAAAGCAACGTCGTATTTCCTTTTACTCGCGTCTGCTTCTACCCAGATGCGCGATTTCATTTCATTATTTATTCGATCGACGTCTCGTTTTACGGTTACAGAAAAGTAATCGAACGATACAAGATATCATGACATATTATGACACAGTTTTCGTTTAGTTTTTAAAATTAATATTAATAAGCTTAAGAATCAGAGTGAGTAACTTTAAGATAATCTATAGACACCCCTTTCGTCATTAATTCTGTGCCTCTGAGACATTATCCGGGAGCAGTTTAAGTGGGGGATTTTATAAGAAATGAAACTATCCCTAACAGCACGAATGCGTCAGTTTTACATGGGAAATATTTTTGGAATCTTATTCTGAGTTCCAGTTACATTACATGAATATATCAAGATATTTGTATGCTGCATGGGGTCATAGATTGGAATCTAATTGTAACGTGTTGTGTTTGGTCCCCCGATTGAATTGCCATCATTCCGTTTGCGTTTTATTTTATCGATGATGTGACGGTATCAAATGTTTACATTCGATTTCTATGTCGCTTGGGTACAGAATTGAACGCCGTTCCGAGAGTTTTCACCAAGAGAGAAACCGACTACACGATGCCATGTGTCTGTTGAGCTTCTTTCCCGGCCCTTCGCTCACTTTTCATTTCTCTACTTTCATTAGCCCCCCTCTTTGCTCCTCCACTCTTTATAGTTCCTCTTCTCTGGTTAATGAAAATAAAAGTTTTTTTTTTGATAATTACGATATAATGTATTTATTCTTCACCACGCATCTTAAACGATTTATGGTTTATGAAGTTGAACGATTTTTATTTAATTTACCCCATATAATATCGAATACTAATTGTATGCGTAAGACTCACTCGACGATACAGAAAATTCAATTCTGTCGTTTCCCGCTTATTGCTTCAACGGTGGTTCGAAAAGGTGCCACCTAATTCAGTCCGGTAGCTGGTGACCCCTGGTATGTAACATACGAACTACTTTTGCCGCAATTAGCGGGCGGCAACTACTTTGAACTCTCGGTCTCGTCGGACTTACTATTTATTGCTGCAGGAGAATTACTGCTGATTCATGAAGGTGTTAATTACATCATAGCGCTTGTATAACAGTTATATGAACTCCATCAACCACGTAACTAGCGCCAAGACACAAAATTTTGAAAATAATGAAGAACGCCACGAATACCCGACGTCCATACAAATACTCTTCAGAGTCCAGTAAACGTCGCATGGATTAGTGGCTCGTTACGCTTTAGGGCTGCAATTTCCGCCGGAACTAACGCCCCTGTTGTAAACCGATACTTTGTCAGGTGTGAATCCGAATGACCAAGGCACAATCATGCTCACAATGGACACGCATCCTTTTATAAATGGTTACCACTCATTCCAACATATTTTTTTCACTCAGACATCTTTGCGACAATTATACGCTTGCCGCGCACCGACCTCACTGTACACGTATACGTACAGTTGGCCAGTAAATTACTCAAAAAAATCTGGTGTACTATGCAGACAAATGATCCCTACAATTTATAGAAAAATATCTGAAATAAACTCTCTTATACCTATAGGTATGTATTTACTGATACTGCAATATTTTCAAGATCCTTCACATGATTTTGTGCCGATTCTCAAGGTTTCTCATAATATATGCGAACACATATGTCAGCCCGTTGCAGTGCGAGATAGAGAATATAGCTAAAAGAAAGTTTGAGTTCAAGATCATCGCAGCGTGGATATAGGTATATGTAACAAATTGTTTATGACGCAATATATTGGCGATCAAACGTAACCAGTCGTCAATCGCCAAATTAGATGAAATGGATCCCATTTGATAATTTATAGTTACGTAAGTGTGTAACATTGTATAAGACTAATTATTGTGTTGAGGATATCAACCGTGACGTTTGAATATCAAAACCATGAGGAAATTTCATACTTCGACAATGTGTATACCCTAAAATTTGCGTAATAGATGATGGGTATGAGAGAAGATTACCATACGCCCATACGCCAATACGCAGTACATACCTACCTATGAATGCATATGTAATATATCTTGCCAATTTTATGTTTCGCTACTGTACATATGGGTAATTACGATTCCGTCCCTCCTCGTTACGGCATATCCCATTCGGACTTGGGTATAAATGCCGGGCACAGGCTCCGCGGGCACCTAACAGTCTTCAGCGTTTCTACATGGAAGATGTACGACGGTTCGTCACCCGTTTCCCGGAGGAGATAATTAATACAAAGTTGCAAGTCGATACGTTGAATCGACCGTCTTGAACCGCAAGTCATCAGTGTGCCGCATTACCTCGCATTCGACTATTTTATCATTGTTTTTACGCCCAATAAATACAGCTCCGGCTCGAACATGGGTGGACTAACAAGCAGCGATAGGTAAGAACTCCATCAGTGATTTTTGTAAACTACATTACTTTCATTTCAATTAGACTGACAACCGCGCGTTCTATCGTTCCTTTTCTTTGCTACAGGTCTTATACATATAGGTATGATTTATGGGACTGATCGTTTCACTGCCTCTTTCTTCTTATACATACTTCGCAAATATCTCTCGCTGCCTGGCTAATGTCGAACACGTTATTTTCCTTTTACTCAATTTCGTATGTTCCAGTCTTATAACTACGTTTGCCTCTATCGGTACTGAGTTGGTTGCAGTCTGACCTCTGTTCGCACCCTATCGTTGTTTTACATTGGTCGGACTGCAAAACAACTTTATAGATATAATTCCTGAGTCTATAAACGGTGTTGGAATGTTGAAAATACGTCTATTATTGTTGAACAGGGATATGCATGCGTTATTTTTCTGTGAGTGAGAAAATTCCCGATAATACATGTCCATGCGGATGTATACAGTGGCTAGTTCAAAGTTTGTTAGTATCTTGTCTCGAGATTCAGTACGCTGCATAGTGGTCGTCAACATCACTTGCGGTATGATATATTCATTACAGGAAGACCTCGAATCGCGATACAATTATCGGCTGAAGAACGCGTAATTTCTTTGTGGACAGTTGCCCATCTTATTGATGACAGGTTGGCGCGGGCAGACCCGGTGCATACTTGACCAGCGCAACGAAAAAATAATTTGCTATATTACCTAGAGTGCACCGTATAAATATACATACAATATATGCGTAGAGGATGATTACTAGTGAAACTACATATAGGTTGCCCCAAGTACCAGCAATTTTCCACTTATACCGCTGCGTGATTCACGATTTTCTTTATACGATATGTATATTATATAATATTCTCTCTGTATACCTAACAATTTTCTCAGGATTTCTCATTATACTGTCGTCCATTGCATTGTTTCAACTACACTCGTGATTTTATCACACAGTCGTGACTACGATATATGCTACAGATCAAATAAAAAAGTAAACACATAACTCGAATGTTGACTATAGGCACATGATAAGCACGATTATTGTAGTGATTAACTGTTCCCCTAATCTTTCAGCGATTCGCTAAGCAAAGTCAACTTTACCATCAATGGCGTGGAATATACAGGTTGGTATATAAATATACATATAGATTTCAATTGGTCCGTGTGCTCTTCTCACATGCGGTAGTAGTCGCGGATTTGGACCTTCACCGTCTCTGACACAGAGATTCGTAATTGTATTTTCCAGTCGATGAGACTATACCGTCAGGAACTTCGCTGAACATTTACCTTCGAGAACATGTCAATCTTCGTGGTACGAAGTCAATGTGCCTCGAAGGTGGTTGCGGGGCATGTATCGTCGCTGCTAAAATTCGTGGCGAGATAATGGCGATCAATTCATGCCTCGTTCCCATTTTGATCTGCGATGGGTGAGTGGGGACATTTCGTCAGGAGTCTTGCCCTGCCCTTGCAGAACAGATTTTTGGTCGGGACTTTATTCATAATCCCGAAAAATATTTCCTCTCATCGCCTACAGGTGGGAGATCACGACCATAGAAGGTATCGGGGATCGTAAGTCGGGGTACCATCCAGTGCAGGCAAGATTAGCACAAATGAACGGTTCGCAGTGTGGTTACTGCTCGCCTGGGATGGTCATGAACATGTACAGGTAATATATGCATTTTCAGGGCCTCACGCGTCAGATGTAATTGTCATAGCTCGTGATCTATTCGGGGATTGATATTTTTCTCTCGTATAGTTTGTATAGAGGAAAAAAGGTGACGATGAGGGAAATAGAAAATTCGTTCGGTAGTAACATATGCAGGTGCACGGGGTACAGGCCAATCCTGGATGCTTTCAAGACGTTTGCGATAGACGCCGATCCAGAATTAACAAAAAAGATTCAAGACATCGAGGTGAATATCCTTTGACTGTTTTCGAGAGGGATGATCCATGAAACCGGCAATCAACCGAGGTCCTTTTGTCCTCAGGAAATATACAAAATGAATATTTGTCCAAAATCCCGGCAAGTCTGCGGGGCGGAGGGATCCTGCGGCGCTGTAAAAAAGACCAATGACCCTGGATATCGGCACATACTTCTGGACGATGCCGAATTTTATAAGGTCCCAACGGTCGACGAGTTGTTTTCTATATTTCAAAGTAATCCAAACGCGAGCTACGTCCTCAATGGTGGCAATACAGCACATGGTGATTTACAGATGCGTATACTCAAAGCGTTCGCGATGGGACATCGCCTTAATACCTATACACAATTTCAGGAGTGTATCGCCTCGAGAAACCTGATCTCTACATAGACGTAAATGGTATTGTTGATTTACACCGGGTTAAGATGGGCAGGGATGGTTTGGCGCTTGGGGCAAACTTGTCGCTCACCGAAGCTATGCAGAACTTTGAAAAATATGGGAAACAGAAAGGGTTTGAGTACTTGAAGCATCTAGTACAACACATAGATCTAATTGCGAGTGTCCCTATCCGGAACGTGAGTTATTATCGCGTCATATACAAATTAAATTTAATAGTTCTTCCTGATTTCGATTCATAAACGTCTCCAGATTGGCACCATGGCTGGTAACCTGATGATAAAACACCAGCACCATGAATTCCCGTCTGACTTGTTTCTGATCCTAGAAACCGCCGGCGCTCAACTACACATACGTAAGGATCCCGGCAATGGGTTGCATTGATAGTGTCGTGTATGGTAGCGGTAATCGAATAATGAAAAAGAGAATAATTTTCAGTGGAAGACCCTGGAGATAAGAAGAGCGTAAATCTTTTGAATTTTCTCGAAATGGATATGAAACACAAACTCATATACAGCATTATTTTACCATCTCTTGGAAGCGAGTACGAATACAGATCCTACAAGGTGCGAATTACTCATATTGATATCTGCGGTAGGCACAGAATTTTTACCCCCCCCCCCCCCCCCCCCCGCCCAATGAGTATCTCCATATGTTTTCTGTATTTTCGGACAGGTAATGCCCAGGGCGCAGAATGCCCACGCTCATGTAAATGCCGGTTTTCTTTTCAAACTTGACGGAGGTGGAAAGGTTTTGGAAAAGCCGAATATCATCATCGGTGGAATTAGGCCCGACTTTGTAAGTCCACATCATGAATCGGTCCCGTAACAGGAAACTTGTTATTGTTAAGAATATACTACTATACATGGTCACTCGTTGTATTGCTTCTGCAGCTCCACGCCAACAAGACCGAAGAATTTTTAACAGGTAAGAACCTTTTGGACAGTGATGTATTCCAGAAAGCTGTTCAAGTTTTGCACGACGAATTGGCCCCTGACCATGTACTTCCGGATTATTCCCCAGAATTTCGCAAGACTCTCGCCGAAGGTTTATTCTACAAAGTGAGTCCGCAAGTTTGAGTCTTTTTTCATTAATCCCCGTTTCAAGGTATATGAATTTGTGTGTGAATTGATAAGACCGCTCTGGTCGACTTGCAGTTTGTCCTGAGTATTAAACCGGACAATATTGACCCCAGACTGCGGAGCGGAGGTATGATCTTGGAACGTGGGCTATCATCAGGCAAGCAAGACTTCGAAACGGATAAAAATATCTGGCCCTTGAACAAGCCTATGCCAAAAATCGAAGCGAAATATCAAACCTCTGGTGAAGCCCAGTACATAAACGACATGAAGACAATGCCCAACGAAGTATTTTGTGCATTCGTGCTTACCGATGTCCCTAACGGGTCGATCGAGCACGTAGACACAATGGAGGCTTTGGTAATTAATACGACGCAGCATATTATTAGATGAATTCAGAGCTTGCTTTTTGATTCGTGTACCATAACTGCACATACTTTCAGAAAATGAAAGGAGTCATTGCCTTTTATGCCGCTAGCGATGTACCGGGAAAAAATGTTTTCATCCCAGCGGAAGCTAAGCAATTTTATCTTACCTTCGACGAACCGGTGAGCAGCCCTTATATCCCTTTGCTTTGAAATAACTCATATACCTTGGCTGAATTCATTATCCATCCGTAGCTATTCGCTGATAACGAGGTACTATACGCGGGTCAACCGATTGGCGTGATCGTGGCGACAAGCAACGCGATCGCAAACGAAGCAGTGAAGAAGGTAAAGGTGATTTACACGGGCGCGTTGAATGAAAAACCGATCGTAACCGTCGAAGATGTGATTACGTCAAAAGACGAAAGCAGAATCATTACCACGGCGATAATACCAGCTCAAAGTAAAGGTACAAGCAATTAATAGTAATGATTTCATACGTGTATTGCATACCTATAATAGGCCGTGGGTCTGGGATAAATTTTCACCCACGATTGACATATGCAGGAACTGATGTCAAACACGTGATAAAAGGGGTGTTTTCATGCGGAGGTCAGTACCATTACACAATGGAGACACAGACCTGCATTTGCGTACCTGTTGAAGATGGTATGGATGTATACACGTCTACGCAGTGTATGGACCTGAACCAAATTGCCATTGCAACCTGCTTGGATGTACCACATAACAGGTAACTTACTAGATCTATAGGTAGAGGTATAGCTGTGACATTTTGTGCTGAATCTTGATCCCTGATGGGACGCTCATCTTATCCTCAGCATCAACGTCTACGTGAATCGTATAGGCGGCGGTTACGGGGCGAAGATATCACGTTCAGCCCAGGTAGCTTGCGCGTGTGCTCTGGTCTGTCACAAGTTGACTCGACCGGTGAGATTCGTTATGACAATTGAGAGCAACATGAGCTCAGTTGGCAAGCGTTCCCCAACGCGTCAGGAGTACGAGGTTGGCGTAGACGACAATGGGAGGATTCAGTATCTGAACTCAAAGCACTGGTCAGCAGCCGGTGCGATATGCAACGAGCCTTTGGGCCTCGCGGTTGCCTTTCACTCTGGCAGTTGCTACGACAATGCTACGTGGACCCGCGAAGGATACGAGGCAAGGACCGACACACCGACAAACAGCTACTGCAGAGCTCCTGGTAAATCCCCCCCCCCCCCCCCCCCCCCCCCCCCCCCGCGTGTTTACACGCAACTAAATATGCAAGATATATAAAGTAGAATTTTCAGACTTTTGCAATATTTCACGAGATCCTCTTCATGATTTTCTGCCACAGGATCTACGGAGGGTATAGCCATGATTGAGAATATAATGGAGCACATCGCACGAGAGATAGGCATGGACCCGGTTGACGTTAGACTTGCTAATATGGACCCTAACGAAAATGGCACGACTAAAGATCTCATTGAGGATTTGAAAGCCACCGCGGACTACGATACGAGGAGGAGGTCCGCGGCGAGCTTTAACAGCGTACGTACAATACATACCTATAAGGATTTTCATCAGCACTGTGTTCATTTATCGTACAACCAAGCAGAAACGTAACAATTTTCTTCTCGTAGGAGAATCGATGGAAGAAAAAAGGCATTGCCCTGCTCCCCATGAGGTATGGATTCATGTTTTACGGACAATTCAACGTTCTGGTTTCGGTTTACGCTCGCGATGGAACAGTCGCAATTACTCACGGTGGTATCGAGTGTGGACAAGGCATAAACACGAAGGTAATTATACCATGTTATACCCATTCATATCCAGTATGATATGGGCTTCGGAAATTACTAATCAATAACAACGATAATCCCTGGTTACCATATTCAAATGATCCAGGTTGCTCAAGTGGCTGCTCACACGCTGGGTATAGATTTGGACATGATTTCGATAAAGCCAACTAACAACTTGACCTCGCCCAACACTACTCTGACCGGGGGTAGCTGGACCAGTGATTCCTGCGCGTACGTGAGTACCACCTGAACCGATCTGATATAGGAAATTATAATATTACACGTAGGTATAGATGTGCACCGCATTGGCACCTCGGTCTACTCGTCTTCATATAGTATTATTCGCAGGCCACAATGATGGCGTGCAAAGAGCTGACGAAAAGATTGGAGCCGATAAGGGCAGAAATGAATAACCCGGCATGGAAAGAGTTGATATTCGCGGCTTACCAAAAGGACGTTGATTTGTGCGCACGATACATGTGAGCGTAATGATCGATACTAAATATGATCGCGAGCAAACGGTGTAGGGGATGATGTACATTTTCATGGCTCGCATATATATATATATATATATATATATATATATATAGGTTCGCTGCGTCAAAGGACGACGTGCAATCCTATGCTATTTGGGGATGTGCGATCGGTGAGGTGGAGGTCGACCTGTTGACTGGGCAACAAGTTATAACCAGAGTTGATCTGATGGTGGATACGGGTGTCAGTATGAGCCCGGAAGTGGACGTTGGACAGGTTGAAGGGGCCTTCGTTATGGGACTCGGGTACTGGACTAGCGAAGACTTGATATATGACCCAGAGACGGGGGTTCTTACGAACAATAGAACTTGGGTGAGGCATAGGTGGCGATTAATAATTAGGGTGAATGACAACGTCGCGTGATTGCTTTCAGAACTACAAGCCACCCGGTGCCAAGGATATCCCAGCTGATTTCCGCGTCTCATTTCGTAGGAACGCACCGAATCCGGCCGGAGTTCTCAGGGCTAAGAGTGAGTCGCTTCAACCGTTACGGATCGATTATATGCATATTTATTTCGTAACCCCAATTACACATTCGCAGCTACGGGCGAACCACCGTTGTGTACGAGCTACGTAATTCTATTAGCGATTCGTGACGCTCTGAACTCTGCGAGGACCGACGCGGGAAATACGGACAAATGGTACAACCTGGGTAAGTGGATGGGGTAGATGGGGATAAGTTTGATGGAAATGAGGACCAATGTGCATTCTTATTATTATTCATTCGTTCGTTCAGACGCACCAGCTACCACGGAAAAGATTCTGCTGAGCAGTCTAACCAGCAGAGAGCAGATGGTCCTATGAGGTAATTGACTATAGGATATGTGATACAACGAATCCCCGAGCAATAAGGAAATAAATTGGGCCACCCCAAGGGATATGATAATACGTCGTTGTTATCGCTAGTTGTGTATCAGTGTTCGATTTAAGAGCGACAGGTATTCGTAGTTTTAGTCTCTCAGATAGGGCCAGGAGTAATGGCAGGTGGAAGTAATCAGTAATGTATACCGGCATTATCAATTAAAAATAATTCACGTAGTAACTTTATTTACATTAGATATAGATATGGCTTCTTATTACGTGATAGTACGTGCACGTCTACCGTTTAAGCCTTATTTTTCTGTCCAACCTCGCTGTCATTATTATTAAGTATTGGCATATGATGTATTCTCATGCACCGGACTATACATAGGTATAGTATACAGGCCACAGGGTGAATTCGTAACGTCCGTCTGCTGAGAGTCGTGTTGAGGTGGCCGCGAGTCGAAATCGGCAATTGTTCGTTACGAGACAGCCAGTCCAGGACTATCTGTAACCACTGAAACAATTGCCGATTTCAACTCTCGGCCACCTTAACACGACTCTTAGCAGACGGACGTTAGGAATTCACCCTGTCCCATATACATACATACGTATGTATGTGTAGTATAACAGAACGCCGAAGTAATGTATAATCGTTACTATCGTCGCTTATAGCCTATTACGTATTGAGCGTCACCGGATCATCTCACTTGATCTCACCACCTTCCACAGCATATTTTTACAGCCGTCTTATTCTCTGCAGTAGTCATTTCATTGAATCTGTACTCTTTTTACTGTCTCGAAGTTTTTCCCACCGATTGATCTTGCCAAGAGGATAGCAAATTACCGCCGATGCAAGTATCAGCGAGCCGGAAACGTAAAATGAAACATCGTAGCTCCCGGTAATATCCATGAATACACCTGCAATTTCAGAGAATACACGTTATTACTGATCGGTATATTTTCACGGAAGTTATGGTTCGTCGTATTCGCGGCCTGTCAGCTGAGTCAAGGCCTTTCAAATCTTACCAGCAAGAGGCGCTCCAACGGCAGCTGCAACTCCTTGAAAAAGTAAGGCCAACCCAAAGGCGTTCGTCAACCTCTCCAAGCCCATCAGATCAACGACCAGAATGGACCTCAGTGCGGCGAAAACAGCTGAACCGTGAAATCCGTTCGTATTAATATTCGATATCATGATATTTGATCTGGTGAATGAATAATTGAGGAATTTACTTACAAATACTTAGTCCGAAGGTAGCTGCGTAAAAAAACTGATACTCCTTGGTAGGGGAAAGTCCTGAAAGTATAGTTGCGATTCCACTTATACTAATGCCGATGTTGTTTACCAATAAAGCGTCAACTCCTGGTATACTGCTCGCAACGCCGCAGATTATACGACCAATTGTATTAGCTATACCAATTACTGATAAGAGGAACATAGCCGTTTTTTCATCGATGTCATAGATCACAGCTCTGTCTGCGAAGGAGCATATGGCAGTCAATTATCGTCGAGCTTGTAAGGGGATTTACAATAAATTGGATTGGAAGGGAATTGATTCTATCCTCTGTCGTGAATTCATATTACCACAGGTATTTTACCTCGGAGATACGTGAAAGGTGTGTAGAAACCCAGCATGGTGAGGCCACCGCTAATGGATAGTATCAGGAACGAGGGACTCTTCAAGAGGCTGACGTCCAGCATTGTAGCCAATATGCGACGGACCCCTTCGGGACATAGGTAGAAAGATCCGCTTTCCTCTTCGGCCACATCAGCCTCGGTTGGAAGCCGCGTAACCGACATGTGATAGCCAACCGAGGACATCTGAAGGGTCGAGGAGTATAGTAGACCTATTATTTATTATGCGCGCGAATTCACCGAAGAACGAAGATTATAGATTAACAGTCGGATGCAATACTGAGTCTCCCCGAACCGATAGCTTCTCTAATTACCTGGGACTTGTAGTGAGGTAGTCTGCTCAATGAACCGCCGTAGAATATATCATCCCTGTAGAATGGTCTCTGAATACTATCCTTGACAGCATTCGCGTGTCTTGTTCTGTACGATTTTTGGCTTGTGTTGGAGTTGGATCTGTCTCGGCGAGCGCAAACGGTATGCCTTCGTGTCTAATATATGGATAAGGGAAGGTTTCGGGAATTAGTCAGACAAATTATCGCAGAAATGTCCAAATGAAATGCAGAGGATCAGATCCACCAGCAAAAAATTAAGTGAGTTTTCGCATACCGTTGGTACGCGCCCGTTGAGACGTTCCAAATCACCGCTAAGTAGATTGTTTTCCTCTTCGACGGTCTTACGCTCCTCTTCAACAAGTTCTGATTCGGGATATATCGGGACTGGCAATCTGTCTACACTTCTGTTGTTCATTTTAGCATGCTTGGATACAAGGTGAGTATCTTTGTGCAGCGAATGCAACGATCTACAGCTGGAACAGAGGGCAAAACGTGTCTGAATATAGACACCCAACTCCCAGAAATATGCCAGCTGTGTCAGATGCGGAATTTATTAAAGTACGTTCCCATGTATTACATGAGTATTGGGATCGTGTCCCAAGAATCCTTCAAAATTCAATTCCGCCGTGTTATTTGTGGTTTTCGTTTTCTCTTTGTATCATTAGGCACGAGAACGTTAATTAGCTTGGCCGAGATTTATCCATGCACGAGGTATAGGTATAGATCGCCTGAATACTCTAATTGCGATAGGTGGAAAATAAGTTTTGATTACTTGACAATATTAGGGCTGCTACCGATTAACTGTGCAGCAGTTGAGAATTCAGTGTTATTGTTTGTCCCGAGGAGACGACGCCCCGGAGGGTGGGTTGTGTAGAGGCAACCCAGAGAGCCAGATTTTCCGCACAAACGTCCCATCTCGATCCCATCCGTCTTCTCTTTCGCGGCATTCACCTTAACGCGGGATGGTTTGAGAGGTCGAAGCAGAGCCCCGAAAACGGCACAGTTCAACAGCATTCCTGTACCGTATAAAATACTAGTGTTGAATCTATTGCTGCAGACATTACGAATGGGTTCGTTATAAATCTCTCGATAGTTGAATGGAATATTGTACCGGCATGAATGAGGAGAGTTCCTCGCCAGCCGTAATGATTGATCAAGATCTCAGTGATCGGGGCTAGTACGAAAGCGCCGATTCCGGATCCGCAGACTGCAATAGCTATCGCCAAAGCTCGCCACCGTTCGAAGTAAAATCCTGCCGATATCACGGCAGGGACGTAGATCAAACCAGAACCGATTCCACCTAGGTGGGTAAAATGGATATTTCTATATAGTTTAGAGAATTAAACCGTACAGGAGCTGACCTATGATTTAACTTACCCAACACGCCGTAAGAGATGCATAGAAATTGGATTGACTGACTGAAGAATGCGAGGACGAATGCTGTAGAACTTATCACACTGCCGAGCATTGCGACCAGCCTGAATCCGTACTTGTTAGCGAGCGCCGAGACGAATGGTCCTGAAAGATTTTACAACCCCCTTGGTAGAAATTATTCTGTGATAATCGAAAATGAAACGCAACGAGCTACCGACCAGCTATCAGGTAGAATCCAGTCTGCAGAGAGCCAACGAGGGCGACTTTTGCCTTTGAGACGGAAAATGCATCAGAAATATGTGTCAGAAATACACCAAAGCTGAAGATGATACCGTCCACCATAACGTTACACATGAAAGACGCTGCGACTATGACCCAACCCCAACCGCCGTCCGGTGGCACGATCATCTGCACCTCGATCACCTGACCAATAAACATACAAGATTCAGAGGGGACTGATACCATTTTTGATGAATCCATATTTCTTGAAATTTTGAATGAAAACGCCCTGTATATTGAATGCAAGCTATCGGCTACTTGACCGTGTTTTACGTAAACCGATGTCTTATCTGTTATCAGAGCAAGATTTGCACAACGTTGACCTCTTGACATTAATCGGTCTAAAAATAATCAACTGGCATATTTTTTATCACGCTTAAATCCAACTCATCAATCTGTGATTTATACGCATATACGTATACACAGAAGATAAAAACGGCGTCATCGCCAAATTTATTCGTGAGATCAAATAATTCTTACCTCATCGTCATCTTGATCATGATCCTCGTCCGTTTCGCAGCAGCCCTCTGTATGATTGTCAGGCCCGCTCGATCTCGCGAATCTCTCCTCCTCCCTTTTGTCATTTGCACCAACACAATCCTCACGACAAGTTGTAGCCATCCTGTCGAATCTGTACAATGATTCACAAAATCGAAGTACCCTGATACTATGACATGATGTAAGTACGCGATGCAAAACAAACACAACACATTCATCTCCCCGAATGGTTCTATTCCATTATATTTTCTTATCACTCTTCTGGTGTTCGAGATTTCGCGGCGTGTATTGTCAATCACGTGCAGATTGTAATTTTGTTGACAAGAGGCGCAATCTTGTAAATAATAGACACTGTCAATGTGAGTAATCGGTATCGTAAGAGTTTACAGCATGCTCGATGGTAGTGTTGGTGAAAAGACAAGGCACTTTATAATTACGTAGGGTCAAAAGACCAACTGATAGGGGATATCGTCGTTAAGTTTCAAATGGAACAATGACCCGCCCAACCTTCGGGTACATAAATTAAATTCGGTTCCAGATCGAAATAATTAATCGATATAAATTTGATCATATACACTCTCCCGCTGGACCGCGGTCTCATATACGCCTGCATTTTTATAACGTTATATATTTTGAGTATAAGTAAACATGCTTTTACAGCCTCGCATCATTCAGCCGCTGTATCAATATTGTTGTCGATCAATGAGACAGACCGACGTACGGCGCTAAAAAATCGTGCATATAATAGGTTTAATCGAAGAGGAAGGACTGTGAGGGGCTGATATATATCGGAAACCTCTCCGTAATATATACCTATAATGCTGCAATGGCTTGTAGTATATATCGCTATTGTGGGATTGATCACTTTGCAATCATTTTGCAAGCCTGCACTTTAATGCTTCAGTGAATACTTGGAATTGAATGCAGTGAAAATAAAAATTCAAGCTGCTGCTGGTATTTCCACTACGATGCGGTCGAACCGTAAAGCATATATTGCAGCACACTGGTATTGTACAGTTATACCTGCAGGTATACTGGTAATGTAAGTGAATATGAAAATTAGTAACCATATTATCAGTATAATGAAAAACAATCTTTACGCTATTCTAATCACGAGTAAAAATATGTGTAATTACAGCCTATCACATAAGGACAGTGATTCAAATAATTGTTCTACTGCAACACCTTTCGCCCTTCACCCGTCTCATTATTTTTACAAATAGGATTGATTATTTATTCACGTAATTATGGAAGTATCTATACTTATACACATACGTTCGGCGTAGTTCGGTGCAGAGTCTGTAGCTGTATGGGTGAAGTACTTAAATATTTCACATATACGTAATGGTGTAAGTATACACGCGGTCTGAGGGCCTACAATGATATATATAGACACAGGTAACCCATGTGGAAAACTATACTACTGCGTGCATTAAATATACAGGGTACGATTTGTACATCTATATATACATAGATTTGAATAAAAACTCTTCGACCTATATATCTACGTATGAATGTATGGATACATAGTTATTGCACTGAAGTTGAACGCACCGATTCACACACACGTCCGTTTAATGCAGTGAAATGAGAGGAATACTAAAATTCTGTCGTCTCGCCGCGTATTCATTTGCCACTCACCGAACGTGTGCGGCGTCCATACTATGCTACTATGCTGCTGTGCTGTACTGTGCTATGTGCCATATGTACCGCGTATTATACATTCGTTGACAAGTTTTCAACTCGTATGCTCCGGGTAGCGGGGCAGCGGCGTAGCGGGAAGCATGCTGACCCCGAATGTCCCCTTTACTATAAGGAAAGCGCAAGTTTACTTAAGATAGGTCGTTTGCGGTCCGACCGACGCCGCCTCTACGCCATACGGTGGGTATCACCCTCCGTTATCTATATATAAGCTGCATTCGCTCGCTACGAATCAGTGTTCTTACTTAAAACAATGGGGTGGATTGTTATTGCCAAGTATTGGCGTCCCGATAAAAATATCGCGGGCTTCAGCGCTATTAAACATCATCACTCTCGCATCGAGTCGCTTATCGATCTTGCGAAACAATTGATAGTCATTTATAGCGGTATAACATCTTAAGCTATAATGAAATTTCGACTGCCACGGCAGTTTCACTTTCAGTTTCTTAAGAAAGATACCAAATATTGAAATACTCGAGGTGAAAGACAGGTTCCTGCTATACTGGAGTTACGGTGACGCCGCATCCCTACCTATAGAGCACCTTACATTCTACCAATTTCAAATTTAGGCCAAAAAGCAATGAAAAAACAGTATGAAAATCGAATGTATATTACATACATAATAGTTATGTGTTGGGGTTAAAGGTGTTCAAACGCGCTAAAAATAGATACAAGTTCTTGACTACTGATATTGTGAGCGCATCTCCGTATCCGAAGACTCTTGTCTCTCAGCGTCGAATCATTCTGAAGCGATAAACAAAATTCTACTGTACAAAGGATTCAAATTGACTGCCGCTTTTTAGTTCGCGGCAAATATAGTGCGCAAAATTACCACGGGGCGCTAGTCGGTAGGTTGAATCAGGACGGATCAGCGTTTAGCAACAGGCTCTTCACGAGGCACTCGGCGGTCAGCCACCCTATTAGCCCTCGACCTCCGATTTTCGAAACGCCCGATTTACAAGCAATGAAAATAATTCCGCGTATGTAAGGGATCTCTGCACGGAAGAAATCAGAGAATTCGGGCAGCCAGATCGTGCCTCGTCCCAAAATCGAAAGATCGCTGGATTCACATTTTTGGTACCCAGCCAGAAAATTCGTTGATTTCCATCTCCTGCCGTTAATGCACGTCCCGCGCAGATTCGAACTGTTTCCCCTAATATTGGCCCGAGACTCTGAGTTGCTCGGTTCCTGGCGTGAAAATATATTGATTCATCTGCGGAATCACTCTAAATATGATTTTCAGGTACTGTGATTCCTTAAAAATTAGTCAATATCCCCGAAAATCAATATTAATTGTTTTTCAGCAACAAATAATGAATTTAACAACGCGGAAAATTCATTTAGGTGATTGCCGCTCGCTGTTTGCGGCAAAAGTAGTTAGTGAATTCGCCGCCTTCTGGACTACATTAAAGCCCCATCTATCAGACCAACGAGAAATCACAAAGATGCAATTTGGCTTGGCTATCATAAGACTTACCCTGCGGGTTGCGTGTGATAAGGCGGAATTCAAACATCCCGCCTCGCGGCTGAATTTCAAATCTGTATACTTACAATTTTCGCGCGAGTAGATACCTCTTCGTGGAGAGATTTGAGTTAATGAAAAGCCTGAGATGTTTAGAACTAATATAAACGCGTAATCTGAAGACAATTGCAATACCGTGAGATTTGTTATTCGTTTCAAACTGAAGATACTTGTGTGTGTGTATTAGATAACTGCAGCGCAGTATCGAATAACAAGGACAGAAAACCATAGTTAATAAAAATTCATATTTAATTCCGAATAAACATTACCTAAAACATATTTTCTTTGTACCATTGTGTATATATATGTATATGTATATATATATATATATATATATATATATATATATATATACGACTAATAACTGTGCTCTCGTTTGTTTTGTTTGAAAAAATAATTATATATAAAATTTGTGATTTAATACTATATTCACGGAAATCTATGTGTATATATAATACATGTATGTAATATTTAATAGAGTTTTTGGACATAACAGTTTTTATCGATCATATCTCTTTACTTCTTCTGTAATTCGTAATACCGAAAAAGATGCTAATATTAATATATGTTCAATTTAAACAGTGAAAGTCATTTCTCACCATATGATTTCTACATAATTATACATATTTTATCATACATTATTATACTATTTACATATACTATTTATTGTGTCAGCTAAAAATTTACAATTATTGTTGGGTAATGTTCTTTATATAACTTACAACTTAGAAAATCACATAATTTCAATAAACTTCAGCGGCTTCTCTCTAAACGATACATAATACCATAACATTATACCTTTATGCTTCACACTACTAATATAACATATCAAAATTTCGGAATTTAAACACGTGTGCCATTGTTCAGTATTCATTTATGAATGTATGCATGTGTGTTCGCTTGTCTGTGTTTCTATCTATTAATTCACTTATGTATATCTATAATAATAGACGCGTAACGTATGCAGAGTTTAATAATTGTTCTTGCTCTTTATCTATTCTGTCTATTTTCCTTTTTTTCTGTTTTTCCTTTTTCTCGTCCTCCTCCGTATCCTTCGCATCCCCCTTCTTTGTTAATACTATATTACAAGAAATTATTTACATAATTTACTACAACAGCAACACAATATGTTAAGAAATAATCTTTATACCCCCGACGAGGCTGGGCGCGCATTTAATTGGTCTTCTTCGATTATATATAATAAACTCGCGATGTACAACGCCATGCGATGCGTTCCTTGGACGTTGAACTGAATACAAAACGTTGAGGGGTGGCCGGTGGCGAAACGAGTAACGTAAAAAGCCCCGTTAGCGGAGGGAGGACGGAACGTTAGTTCTCCTTGGTAATCGTATATGCCGCGATGTACGTATGGTACCATTGCGTAGATATACAACGGTAGAAAGAAATTCATCGGGTGATGAAAAATTATTTGAATGAAGGACAAACGCACCGATATACTATACATATACTAGTCTCATTACATGTATGTATACAGAGGTAATCATACTACAGACGCGAGAGGAATTAGTTGTTTTTTTCCCTCTCTCTTTTACTTTTATACATAAATTTAGTGTGCGAATTATTAAAACTTAGGCACCATTCATATACATAAATATAATTAGTAGAAATACCAGATTGGGTTTTAGTAAAATTAGTTAATCCTACAATTCTCTCGTTCAAGGCGTTGTTATCTTGTTACTTTATTCGTTATTCTTATCAACCATGTATTCTTTTTTTTATCATGTTCTTTTTTTCCCATTTTCTTTTCCAGGTCTTCTTCTACATCTATATAGGTAATATACAATTATTTTTCTCCTCAGGTGTGGAAAATTACAAGTACCAGGCGCCAGAAAGTCTCTACTATTTGACTCCAGGAGGAAATGTTATTCTAGTCATGTAAGCAAAAAACCACAGAACGACAACTCCATGTCGCTTTTCGCAATGCCCAGCCAAAATAAGTACAAAATTATGAGCAACTGACTAAAAAATTATGGTATACTTCATTGGAAGTGCACTTATTTGTTCATTCTTCGTACCTCCCCCCCCCCCCCCCCCCCCCCCACCGCCACCAAAGTTTTAAATGTAAAGCGTCAAGTATTCGCGGGATTCGTCCGAGTCGCCCCGCTACGTCCTTCAAGAATGACCAATTATTCAAAATACGCGGGGTTCCTTAAGCTCGACTAAAAATTTGATTACGATTAGTATACATAATACATCGTAGTGACCGTTTGATTTGATTAATTTCCACCGTATTCTAGGAATCAGTTGCCCGAATAAACTTGCGAGAATATTCAACCATGCAAATTGCGCGTTCGGGTGTATAATTAATGTCGAACACACCATGTATATAAATTCTACGAGTATGAATCCTATCCGGGTATAAAGTACGTGGGTAACGTGTATTAAAATGAAAAACGAAAATAAAAGTAAAAACTTTATAATCCCATCCGAATAGGTGAGACGCGAATATTTGACGAACAGGTATAGGCGAATTGTCGCGCTATTCGATTCTGCGCGGAATATATCTCTTATGTTGGTCAAATTTTTTCTATAACATTATATCGAAGCGTCGTCGCAACGCACAAAAAGAAATACCTATATATTACTAAAAAAGTTTAATAAGGACGATCGAACGAATGCCAAAAGTACATCATTCGATAGTTTTCGTGCCTAAGCACGAGCCTTTTCACCTCATCTTCATTTTTTCCAGATTATTTAGGTATAGACATAATACTTATCTATGCATTGTCGTGACGTGACAAAAGTTCGGAGAATAAAAGAAAAAGAACTTGTCAACCTGACACATCGAATGGCGTAGTTTGTTCACGATTATTAATCAATAATTGCTTTCTCTCATTTTCATTGTAACGCGATACACGTAACGTCAGGGCGTTCTGAAATACCGATAACGAATCGCTGCGGCTAAACGATTCGACGAGCTTTGTATTCTTATCGATTGAAAAAAAGTAAAGTAAAATAAAATAAGACAAAACATAAGATATTAAAAAAACGAAAAGTAGGTAAAATGATGCAAGAATTGACAAGATGTCGTTCAGTAAATAAAAACCGAAACAAAAAAAGAAAAAAGGAAAGAAGCGAGTTTTTCTCACGAAGAATGTACACTACTCCGTAACTACCAATGTACTGATATGAAATAATTGTAGTATTGAAACGTCATCCTCGTCGTCGTGGTTGAATGCGAAAAGAATAACAAGATTTGAATAAGGCTACAGCCAATGTAATACTGTATACTTGATATTGATACTGTTGACCGCGTTGGGGAAAACACAAATAATAAAGGAAACCAGCAGCTTGAAAATGCAACGCTATTCGTATTCCACCGCTCCATAAATTTCGACCAAAAAATCCCGCGTCGGCGTTTTATTATGCTATATAATTTGACTTTATCTCGCTTCACACTGCGGGATGTACACTATAATTATTGTTTCTCTCTCTCTCTCTCTCTCTCTCTCTCTCTCTCTCTCTCTCTCTCTCTCTCTCTCTCTCTCTCTCTCTCTCTCTCTCTCTCTCTCTCTCTCTCTCTCTCTCTCTCTCTCTCTCTCTCTCTCTCTCTCTCGCTCTTCACTTTTCATCAATCACAGTATAAAATAAATACTAATAAATTGTCTTACGAACGTTGACATGCAACTCGTTCATAGGACGTATTTATTCATTCCACTAATCCGTAGAAAGTTGTACGAAAGAAATTATCGGTAACATTAGCGATATCGACTACTTGGTCGATTTCGTCGCATTATAACACACTATGACGGTTGGAAAAAAAAAAAATGATGCAGTTAAATAAAAAGAGGCAATTTTTTATGTGTAATTACACATCGACTTTTCTGCTACTTTTAACTGGAAAATAAGTATTGAAATGAAAGTAGATGACACTGAGACCAAGGCGATGTTAAGTACAGGCTATTATTTTTCAGTAAAAACATAGAACAAAATCGAGGAGAATTTAGTTATATTAAATGAACCGTATTTCTCAACCGCCCCAATACATATCTATATGGAGTTCAATTCAATATGCAACATTAATTGATCGAGACGTTATGTTTATAACGGTTTGAATGACTATAAGAACAATTTCGAAATTCATTGAAAAATCTCTTCAACATCCACACCCCCCCCCCCCCCCTCCCCCCTCCCCCCGCCCGCAACGCTCGTTAAACGGTGACACCGTTTCTGCTTCGAAACCAACTTAAAAGTAATAAAGCACTTGAAAGCTTTCGGCAATTATTATAAAACAGATTCTATCTGCTTGATCTCTTTCTCAGGCGGTTCTAGGGGGGATGCTGCTGTCTCAACAATCTCTGGTATATCATCCTCGTTCTCCTCCTCAATGTCTTCGTCGATTGGCGTTAGAGTGTCCATGATAACGGGTTGTGTCTAAGGATACATTGTCAAAATTTTATGAATATAACCCTATACTCTGAAAAAAATCAGAAGATATATCTAGTTTTCATCTACTGTACAATTTCATTCATATTTTCCCGATTGTCGCAGGGATCAGTCAGAATAACAGTTTTAAAGATCAGCCCAATGATAATCAATGTTCACATTACCTCAGGCGTGGTGCATCTCTTCATGGCTGGTGCCATGAAGCTAGTTATCGTGCTGATAAAGAAGAAGAATCCTGCCATGAAGAAGGCATAATCGTAGGACCGAGTTGCGTCATATACAGCCCCAGCCAGGGGTGATCCAATGATAGCGGCCGCTCCTCGAAACAGGATCAAAAGGCCGAATGCATTCGTCAGTTTGTCCAGTCCGAGTAAATCCACCAGAATAATTGACGTCAGTGAAATGTATCCGGCTGTTTATGCAATAGAATCATTACCCGGGTAAAATGAGGAACTTTTCATGGACAAAACAACGCTGGAGGCACAACATCTCGCTTGTTAAATAATAAGGGAACATCTCCAATCCGAAATTAGCACCATTTTAAGTATTGGGCCACGACTAATAATGTTCTTCACCTAATATCGTATACATGCATGTGTTTATAATGTATACTCACATATGGCGAGGCCAAAGAAGATACTCATAGCTATGTAAGCGCCGAGAGAGTGGCAAAAAGGTGCAGATAAAACGGCGAGAGTGGCGACAATCAGGCAAACGTTGTTCAGGAGTAAAGAATTGACTTGCGGAAAGTCAGCTATGAAGCCGCAAACCACACGACCAACAGTGTTTGTGATTCCAATTATTGAAATCAGCCAGGAAGCTTCATTCTTCAATAGTCCCTATAACATGATCGGTATACATCATTAGATTCTGGTCTACGGAACTGAGCCTTGTATGAAAACTAATATTCTCCTAGCTTACTTTCAGTCAAGATATGATGTATACTCACGCCCTCGACTGCAGCATCGACGAGGTAAACGAACGGCACGTAAAGCCCGGCCATACCAAAAACGTTACTAATACCAATCAGAAGGAATACCGGATCCTTGAGCAGGGACATGTCCATCATAGTAGCGAGTGCCTCTGTGAAGGACTCGGGTAAGACAAGACAGGGGCAGAGTGGCTCTGAAAGATCGAATACCGGTTAGATTGAGAGTTCATAAAGTGATACAAAAGACTGAAAATTAATTAGGACAAAAATACGGAATCATTGAAACTTAATCGCATTGTTACTTATCGTGCGCTCACTCAGAGTAGCGTTGGGGTGGCCGAGAGTCGAAATCGGCAATTGCTTGCTACTAGACAGCCAATCAAAGAGACGATAGCTACTAGAACAATTGCCGATTTAGACTCGCGGCCGCCTCAATAAGCCTCTTAATGGGCTGACCCACTAGTAGGAATTCACCCTGTATATACACTTACGCAGCGGAGGCTTCTCTGGGTCAATGTCGCGCGGATCACCTCGTACAGACTTTGGCAACGAGATAACACTCTGCCTATAATTTGCGAGAGATTTTTGGCTCTGACACTCGGGCAAGTTCAGTACACTACCGCTGTAGAATATATCTTTTCGCGACATCGGTCTAATCATTATTGGTTTCTCCTTCTGTGGTATGCTGGACTTGCTCGTCGTAAATGTAATGCTTTCGCCGTCCTGTAAGATGAGACAAATGTCAGGAGACAGTTCCTAGTTATATAAAAAAAAGGAACATGCATGAAAATTAGATAGAAGTTCAGAGATATCGAAGAATGTTCACGGCTCGCACATCAGACATTTTCGTCGTTCTATTCTTACTCAAAACTTTGCCATTACTCACGTCGCATTCGGCATTGTTGTTGCGTGATCCGAGCATACTGCTTGCAGACAATCTCAAATGAAGACTCCTCCGTATATCGCCGTTAGAGTTAAGAGTGGTACGGGAATTCTTGATCGCGCTAAGACTGGGCTTGTACCTCTCTCCGGTGCTGGTCTTCCGGATTCTGTCAAAGAAAGGGACGGAGCCATTCTTGGGCAATCCTTGTACGTGGGTAGTGAACGCAGGCTGAGATGCGTTTCGGGGAATATTTGCCTTGTTGAACTCAAGACTTTCAGTTTTCTCAGAATTCTGCCCATCCTTGCCCTCTTTCCCTTCCTCCATTGTTCTGCGATTCTTACTCTTGTTTATTGCATTCTTCAAATCTACACTTCCACTCGCCGATGTTCCCCCTGACGATGATTGCTCCTGTACCTTTACCTCAGAGATAGTTGGCAGCGTTGGGACTGTCGGCACAGGTGTCAGTGGAGTACCTGCAAGACACCCGAACAGGAATGTCAATTTCTTTGTCATTCTTGTCCGAAAATTATTCACAACTTATTCTTTCAGCTCAAAATTCACCTGGCACAAGCTGATCTAAATTAAAACTGGAATGTACTCCTGGATCAATATTGATAGGCATTTTCATCCTCTTCTCCATTGAGCCGTCCGGCAGCTGTACCATGAAGTAAGAACCGCCGATGCTGCCTCTTTCCATTTGGAACCTCTTCTCCTCAGCCATTCGCAGCAGCAATGGCGTGACGGACGAGGTTTTAGGATACTCGAGGGGCCTCATCATGGCACCAAATACCTGATAGTTGGAAACATTGCATGGTAAGGCGGTGCATTAGGATGGAAAAGAGCGCCTGCCTCTGTAGAGCAAAATGCGTATTTGATTTAAACAAGTTAAGACCTACCGCACAATTTAAAATAAGGCCAGCCAGTATTAGATTAGCTCCTTTCCAGCCAAATTGTTCGAGGAGAATAGTCGCCATGGGTGCAAAAACAAAGGTGCCGACGCCGGACCCACAAACAGCAATCCCTGTGGCCAGAGACCTCTTTGTCTCGAAGTAATAGCCGACACAGACAACTGCAGGTAGGTAGATGAGACCGAAACCGATACCTGTTGAATATCATGAAAACTGTGAGAATAAACAAATTTGAATTAGACTCAATATGTCGCTCGATATGAATCGTTCGGATCCTAACAGGAATGAGGGTGCAGACGATGATCGGAATCAATCGAAAGGTGATCAGAATCAATCTAAAGGTGATCAGAAGTAATGACAGTGGGCAATGTACGGTACAGTCTATGCTCTTACCTCCCATAACCCCGTAGGTCAGCATAAGCATACCAACAGAGGACGAAAATGTTGAAAGAACAAACGCAGCAGCACCAATAAAGCTTCCCGCCATACAAACGGCTCTGCATCCGTACTTGTTCGTTAAGGCACTGACGATGGGACCTGAAATAATTTCAATCCCAGTTCAACTCGAGAGACGATTGAAAATCTGCAGACGAGATCACATAACGGCGTTTCTTACCTGCGCTCAGGTACATGCCCGAGAGTAAAGACCCTGCCCATGCCGCCCTGCCTTTACTCACTTCGAAGTAATCGACAAATACAATAAGGAATACTCCAAAGGTATAGGCAATGCCGTCAACAATCATGTTGCACATGAACGAAGCAAACACCACCACCCAACCGTATCCACCGTCAGGTGGCGGTGGGATATCGTGGTATTCGCATAGGGAGCCTTCATCTTCGGGGGATACTTCATCTACGCCCCCGTCCGCTCCCGTCAATCGGGACTGCTCCTCGACAGAGTACTCGCTCTCCGTCTGGAAAAATTCAAGAAAACCATGATTCGTTAGGTGAAATGGTGTATTGGCTTGTTTCTTCACCTTTATCAAGAAAAACGATACTGTGTAATGAACCGCATATCGTCTGGGAACATTCGTCGGAAGCAATACGCTACATCATAGACAGAAGATGTAAACCTTATCGAAACCTTACGTGCCTAATTACTAATAAAATATTATTCCATGGCGTATTTTTCCCTAAAGATGAAGGAGGGAATGAACGAGCAGGCGGGTATCTAAAATTATGTAGTCTACTTTTTTATTCCAGCAATATTCTTATGCATATAGGTAAGAGGAGCCCAGCTATGTGATCGATAAGGTGTTGCAAGAATTTCCTCTCTCAATTGATTCTGGTTTACCTTGGATTCATTTTCGATAATGTTGAAGAGCAGCAGCTTTGATTTTCATATGATTAAATGAATACTGGAACAAGGTTGCACGGACAGTATAGACAGCTGTTTAAATTAAGTTTGAAAAAACAATCCTCCACAAGGTTCTACCGATGAATCTTATAATTCAACAAGGGGGAGATCCCCACCATGGCAACCGCAGAAGAATTGTAAACACACTGCTGGTGTTATAATGATGCTGATGATGACGCTGATAGTTGCGGCTATTAGCGAAGGAGGAAGAAAGTTTCCATAGAAATTCCATGGTGGTGTAATAATGAATGAACGAATGAATGAAAGCAATTTAAATTGTGAGTGAGGAGAATACGGGAATCGGTCCGCGTACCGCTCCAGGCTCTCTTCCCGTTCGCAAAGTGTTCTAAATGAATGTGATTGACCCTAATTAATCGCGAGCGACGCTAGTTTATTTGTAATATGACAGTCGACAACAGTCGGTCTTAACATCAAGAGTAAAACACATTTTAATTAAAGACATGGCTGCTCTCAAGGATAGTCACGTGGTCCTCGTGTGGGCACGATAAATACTACTCGGGACACACCTCCGCGCCTTTTTATATATGTATATATGTATATATATATATATATACACATGTATATATATACATAGGTATATATATCCTGGTAGGTTGAGGCAGATTATACTCGTCCCCGACGGCTTTCAACTTCAACGATTCTCCGAAGCCCAAGTATCGAATGCATAAAATCGTGTGGATGGTTGTTGGGGATAATTATCTGTTCTATTTGAAAAACTGTACGACTGGCTAAACGGAAATGAATTACTCACCGTGCTTATCTTTCGTACGCGGCGTGAACCATACTGGCCAAACTGAGATTTATTTAAAGAAACTCGCGACATTGTCACTAAGCGATGTTCTATTTCTAAATGTCATGCGTTGTGTATCTTGTTGTTATCGTTTGGTTTTACTTGATTTTGCACTACCGTGTTTCAGTGTCCCTTATAGGTATTATAGTTTATTTCATGCAGAGTTGAAAGATCAGAAAAGACAACCGTGTCACAGCACGATAATAATACTTGAACTTGCAGCCGAGAGTTGTGCCGTTAAAAACGCTCTTTCGCGAATTCTTTTTGCATACAGTTTGATAAGACGGGTTAACGCTCAACACTCGCGACAAAAACTATGCGTATAGTCGCAGAATCAGCTAATGATGATGATGATACAACGTAACACAGAGTATTTTTTCATTGTAATAACTACGGCTAGTCGCGTCGTCATCACTAAACTTTGTATGTATGTATAGTATATACACGTAAAAATATTTGGCAGCCAAGGTTCAAGAGCTTAAAATTAGAACGCGAGAATTAGCTACGTATCTCGGGGGTACGCCGTTTCTTTCATTATGCATATCATATTACAGTCCATGGTTTATTAACCGAGGTTACGTATGTGATGCTTGTCGTCGCTACACTCTTACGTGGGTATTCTATACACGTATGTATGTATGTATATGCATGCATGTATGTATATGCAGGTATTCCTATTTGAAAATAATTAGTTGCGAAAAAGTAATAGGCCAGGGTGAACACCGGGGGTTCTCAAATAACACTCCATCAAAATATTCAATCATGGAGCTGACTAGCGTCGGATTCAGTTTTTTATCAGAAGTCAATTTTATAACCACTCCGCGCACAACCGGTCTATCGCCCTTGTTATTGTTTCAAAATTTGCCAGTCGACTACTGCTGTGCTACGCTATATGCCCTCCGTTCGCGAAATTCGCACTTTGCACATCCTGACCGCAACGCCAACGGCAGCCTTGCGGAAAATAGCTGCGACACGACCATAGAATAGAAATGTATAGAGGGAGAACCGTCACGTCCACCTTTGGTTCGTTTCGTTGACAGCCGATCGTCTAACTATTTGTTCTTCAGACGGCGAGCAAAATAATTATTTTCAAATATATCAGAAGGATTAAAGATTGCCGTATCCACGGAAGCGAAGCCACACCGGAAGCGTTAGAACGGCTTCAAGTCTCATCGGCGGCTGCTGTTAGAACCGACCCCGACGTTTCGGGCGCCAATTATTTTATAACTATTATTGTTGCCTGAGCAAAACGTTTATGAAAGAATACGTACGCGATGCATCTCCGGTTTCTGTTACCGTCTACGATAGGAATTTCTTCGACTGATTGAAATCTATCTTCTCCACAAGATTATCATACTATTATTGAACTTTTTGACGTTTTAGATTTACGAACAACGATCAGCGCACACGGAGTTGTATAACCCACCGGTGTGATAATTGTACAGAGACTATACATATAAGAGGAAATAACATTTAGAATGTGCTTCGCATAGTTTGATATTATGCCCGACGATGACGCAGTGGGTGAATTAATTCGATAACAACCAGCTACAACAATTACACTAACTGGTCGTCTGCTTCTCATTAAGTTCTGCAGACGCTCATACAGGCCTACTATACCTAGGTAGTACATACATACCTATATTGTATACATCGAATGCGTTGATCTAAAAATTCTGCTAGAACTATACATGTAGTACATACGCATATGTATGAATATAGCCGCATATTTCGTTCGATGTATTAACAACTGATGATTACAAGTATACAATAATACGGTTGTTATCTCTTCGAAGACCACCTCTTGATTCAAGTGGATTGATAAGAGTAGTCATGCTATATGTGTGCAATAACGTCCGGCTGCGGATTTAGACATACATGCAAGGGATGTACGAAAATCTACGGATTTTTACGAAGAAAATCTAATTTCCGTGATCCCTCCAGCAAGAAATTCAAAATTTCTTGAAAAACTCCAATTCGTCGGAATATTACAGCACGCGACTTTCAACAATGAGATTGCACCACTTTTGTAAATCCGCAAGTAATGCAGATATCAATTCATCGTTGATTATAGATTTGAGGGATTAGCTTGTCAGATTCCTATGACACACTGCACATGTACAATTTTCTTCAAATATAGCCAGCTGTTTATTTAGGGCAGGGAAAAGTCCATCGAGAGGAACCGTGCTCAAGAGCAACAAAACGATAGCTGGTACAATATCCGCGATTAATAGATATGTCAATAATATGTTCAATTGTAACAACATGTTGTGCCGAGGACTGGGGCGTTAGCGTTAGCTTACATCATGCTGTCTCTATTATATACCATACCGCGGGCTGCAGGTTGGCATTGATAGCCCAACTGATAAGAACACTGCTCTAAACACTCGAGAGATAAAATTATACCCAGACTAGATCCAAGATCTTGGCTACCGATAGCGGGATCTATCTCATCGCATACCCGTAATTGGTACGTACACATCTGCGATAAATAATATGCTTGAAACGATCGATCACACGCCTTGACCGTTTACCTATATGTCATACGAGCACCTAGCTACACCTATATGTCGTGCGTTTCGCCTGTCGTTTGTGCCTACACAGCAAAATATGATAATATACATACCTATACCTTTTCAAGAACAGCTCCTCCATAGGCGATTATCATCAGAGTACAATGACTGAACTACTACATTAATTATAGCTTAAATACTATTCATTATACACGGGGCTCTGACCCTTTATAGCGGGATGTGAAAAAATTGCAGACAGATAACAAACTTGAATCATCATAAATGCTATATAGGTATAAAAACACTACATAGATATATATCAAGAGATAATTGTGTCATGGTCTTTGAATATACGATGGAAACTACGGATTGTCAGATCATACCTTATATCTGATCTTCAACCGTGAAGAATTTATCTAGCCGAATTAACTGTAATTGTTAATTTTTTCAAGTATAGCAGTTTATATTGGTATATCTGCAATAGTCGCAGGGATCGCGACCATACGTTATAATAAAGTTATGAACTATCTACCATGTCCGTACAAAAAATCCTGAATGTACCTATATAAGCCAGATAAGAAGAAATATTTTTCCACGAACCCTCTGTCCTTATATCTTGTTTAACAAAGATAATTGCGATATGATGCAGTGCACAGGATTCCTCACTTATACTCACTAACGCGAACAAAGAGAATAGCTGATCTGTATTTGTGTGTTAGTTCAGTATGATGATTTCACTCAGAATATAAAACGGTCAGCAATTTATACAGTAGAGAGATAATATCTTTGTTGAGTTTGAGAGCAAAGAAAGAAAAAGAGAAGAGAGAAAAGAAAGGACTTTCATAACAGCATAATTAATTGAAATTTGTATAAATTTTTCGAAAATCTTATACAGAATCATATTATCCCGATACCACGCGTATACTCTACTAGGTATACCATAAGCTAAGATCAGAGTGTAGCGCCGCGCGCACACGTGAATTTAAAACAGACGGGAAGACAAATACATACCCCGTTGAAACGTCTAAACTAAAGAAATCGCCCGGCAGCTTTATTGTGATAGTATAATAAGAAATGATGGTGTTTAGAATGAAAGGAGAAGTGATATCTTAGTGAAGATTATGGTCGATAGTAAGAAGACGAGTGACAGTCAAAAAATGGTTTCGTACCTTGCTAATCTTTGGTGTCATCGGAGCTATTTATGTATGCTTGACTGGGTGCGCGAAATTCCCAGTGAGTATATAACGCTGCAGCAACAGTGGATTCAGTTTATTGTATCCCGCAACAACGGCTCTACTACTGGACAATCTTATGAGATCAATGACGAATAAAGAATTCTGAACAACTGATCGGTCGCGGTGCGGAGCGGCGAGCGGCAAGCGGAGCGAACAGACACCGCGCGCGCGTGCCGCGATACTCGGCCAATCTACCTAATGTGTGCTTATAACATATACTAGGTATACAGATAGATATAAATATGTCATGTAGCTATCGCTGAATACAGATATCCATTCTGCATCCACCTACAACTAGCCACGGTCTTCACTCGCGAATCGCTACTCTCGCAACTCAGTAATCCACAGCTAATCTGCACTATCATGGTGCTCCGCTGCAGCCACTGTGCCACGGACAACCAGCTGATGTGGTAGATACATACATATTATATACATATAGGTATAGAGCACGACGTTCATTACCGGGAGGTTAACATATCGTGGACGGGTGCGCATAAATCGAGAAGCGGATAGAGGTGTGAGATTCATTATATGTTGCAGTATACGTATGCACTGAATATATGCCTAATGTCAGATATCCCCGACGTGAGCGGACACCGCATGACCAACACTACCGAGTTGTTATAATTACACGCCCACGTATTCTATGCGAGTTGTGTAGCGTATAAGTAGGTAAATACGTATTGTACTACTCTTATATAAATATACAAGTTCTGAAATTTATGCATGTATCTATGATGTTGCAATGTTATTGCATATGATAATGGATTAACAGAGATCATAAAGTTGAATCGTATAAAGTACGTCATAGTGTTATAGCGATAGCAGGTAGATTCAATCTCCAGGTAAATCGTCCGTTGAGTTATCTTCATCAAATTGAAGACTAGTAGGTACATCGATAAGATTCCTGCAGGTGTTTGTAGTTATTATACAGTTTTTTTTTTTTTTTTTTTCTTGCTTTTCACTAAACTCCGGCAATCCATAATATAACAAATCCTGTTCTCTTACCCGTATTTGTGCAGTGTAAGTACTTCGTGTACACTGTGATAGTAATCGCTGCAGTAAACGACTCGGTACAAAGTTCCCTCGTATCATTGTTCATAATGTGCGGAAGTGTATACATATGTGGATATATACCATAGGAATACTACATTTCTTTCTTGACCAATCGCAATCTCTCCATTTCTTCTCCGTGTGTCTGTCGTTGATTTTTCCCTACACATCACGAGATTTCTCTATTTCATTTTAATTTATTATTATTTTGATTATTTGACTCGTTGAATCTATCTAAGGCGCAGGATCAACGACCCAATGGCTGCAGTATTTGATTATAGAATAATAATTGCTCGAACAGCTATACAATCGTGTCAAAGACCAATTTTTAATAGGTATACATGCGAACAAGTGCCTGACATGAGTAAAATTCATACAACGATCTAATATGTATAATAATATTTTTAATGCCTTAAGCGCGAATTCCATTGTCCTTTTCCAACTTACGATTAACTCTAACCGCATGATGTAATTTCAGCCAGTCTTTGGGATCAGATCATAAGACGTCTGTTTATAAGACAAGGAAAAATTCACGAGAGCATTATAATTAATTCAAAGAAATCGTATTTCTCTAATTAACTTTCAACTCATTTCGCGGTATAGTTGCTACAGTTTCCGAAGCGATATAATTTTTTATGCCACCGCACCAACGTACAATAAAGAAAACGATTCAATTTTACCCGTATTCATTACATATGCATATGTTCTATACGCGCGGCCGCTGTTGTTTCACGAATCAATCACATTTGAAAATGAATTTATTTTACTGAACGCGCCAAATGGACTTATACATACACCTATACCTGGAACGATTTACTGTATATTTTAGATACAGGTTACATCTGCAGGGTATAATGAGCAACGGTCAGAAAATAGTATATCCGCAATTAAGCATATTCTATGAAAATTCGCGGGAGCGTGTAGAGATCGGGAAGTGATATTACACGCCCGTGCATGACGGTAGATGATCGATATTGAGAAAGTTATTGGGTAAGGATTTTTCGAAAACAAGATGATCTTATCGATTGCGGGGGTATAGCCATTTCATGAACGGTCAATATTCTGACACCTGTGAACCAATACGTTCTCATTATACCGCAGTGGTGTATGTATATATTTGCACGATAATCACATCTGTATATATACCTATACATATAGCGAAACGGAGTGAACTTATGTCACGATTGTTTAATACATCATCATGCTGAAAAAACAGTTGAGATAAAAAAAGAGCTCACTACCGAACAAACAGTCATATACGACGACCTGTATTATTATATCATAAAGTTCATCATCAATCCACGTGAATCGATGAACTGGAGAGATTTCTCCAGTCGAGGTAAAGAATACATCCGCGAGGGCGATTGTGTCTCGATAAAAAGAGAAATGGTAGGTCCGTTGATGCGTGGATACTTATTGCTGCAAGTATTGACTCGAAAATACACGTAAAAGAAACCAAGCGGCAAATGGCTAATGTATGTAACGTATGTATGTATCAAATACGTGGATTTTGTCGCGTTTGCTTAAAAATTAAAATCCAACCTTCGAGAAACGCCGCAGGATCATTTCCTTCCTTGTGGGCAGCTCCCGCGCGTTCCTTCGACCAAACGGCGCCACGCCTCGGCCGCCTCGTTCGCTCGATAGGGGAATAATATTACCTACATCTATGATGCGGTGCACATACATACATACACACACACATATATATATATATATATAATACATACGTATCTAGTACATACGTTCATCTACGCGTATTATCGTATAGAATATTATTCGAACGATTGAATTCAAATTCAATCATATTCGTCATCTCGATATAGGTTTGTAGCTGCAGCAGCTCGGCTTTTGTATATAGGAAACAGAAGAACCTATAGATGCCTAAATTCCGCAGATATGAATAGTGACTTTGTTTGTCAACATGATGAAAAAAATTATAGAAGACTTGATAAGAATATAACAATATATTGTCCTGCGTTTTCTCCAAGCGTAATTCCTTACGGTTTGAACCCAATATTAATATACTCGGATCGAATAATGGGTCAAATTTGAAGATGAAAGATTCGAAAAATAAACAGAAATGCACACATTCTAGAATCAGGATTGTCTGATCGTCGCAAAGTGTGCAGACTAATATTGTTACGCGAAGAGCCTTGCAATCGATCAATGCAACGAAAGTATACATATACCTATATGTAGGTTGAAATTTGTCGCGATCTATCCCTGCGCAAGTGTGAATGAATGTATAAGCATAAATCGGTCAACGTTTTGTGAAATGGAAAACAAATCATCACGCTTATAGGCATGACCTGCGCTGAATAGGGAATGAGGATAGAGTACAGGGGTAGTTTATACAATGGTAAGAAAAGGAAAGAGAAAACCGTAGAACTTACCGCCGCAGCGTTATCCCGATGAGCTGAAATGTGTAGGCCGTCATCGTCGACGATAATGTCTTCGGATTGTTCTTCGCGACTATTTGCCGGTCCCATTGCAACGGGAAGAGGGTGATTTAGAGGGCGAAGAGGGTTTAGGCGAGCCCCCCCCTCTGCACCGGACTAGCCCCCCCAACTAGTCCCCGGCCAGCCCCCGACTAGTCCCCGGCTAGCCCCCGACTAGCCCCCGACTAGCGACTACTCGCACTACCTACACTGGACGACAGACTCCCGCGGTTGTTCGCGCTCCTTGCTTCCTCCGGGTAACAGCTGATAGCCACCCGGATACATGGAGCCAATGCGGCGGCGCCCTGAGATCAATAATCGTACCTTGTGGGGCCAAAACGAGGAAGGCTCGCCGGCAAGCACATATATACCTATACATGAATAGATTATACACATACATAGAATAGATACGCCTGCGTATGCGACTGACTAACACGTATCGCACCATGCCGCTATATGCATGTGTATACCCATGTGGATACATGGGTTTATACGTAGGAATGTACGACGACTGCAGTAAGATCGTCCTCCGAAGGTCCGCGCGATCATTGCGATATCTATGCAATATATATATGGGGCATTCCACGCGGAATCGACCGCTTTTGACCCCGACCCCCTTCGATTTGGCTGAGACTTTTTCATCTTTTTCTACCCCACTAAAAACGTTTCTCAGAATTTTTTCAAATTTTTCTACCCAACCGAAAAAAAATGGCTCTTTTTTTGTTCAACTAGCCATAACTTTTTCAAAAATTGACTTATCGGGACGTTTTTTTTTGCAAATTGTTGGGTTTTGAATGTACTTTTCAAAAAACTGAAAATTTCTCGATGATTACCATTTTTAATTTTTTTTTTTCTTTTTCTTAGAAAAGACTTTGACATTTTCTGCAAATTATCTGAAATTTGCAGAGTGGTGTTTTTTCGTTTTCTATTTTTTTTAATCAATTGAGAATTTTTTTTTTTTTTTTTCAACTCAGCTTATTTCTTATAATACTATTCTTTAAATTTTCGAAAGAGAAACTTCCCGATAAGTCAATTTTTGAATAAGTTATGGCTATTTGAAAAAAAAAGAGCCATTTTTTTTCGGTTGAGTAAAAAAATTTGAAAAAATTCTAAGAAACGTTTTTAGTGGGGTAGAGAAAGATAAAAAAGTTTCAGCCAAATCGAAAGGGGTCGGGGTCAAAAGTGGTCGATTTAGCGTGGAATGCCCCATATATGGTATATACGTATACTACGTCTAATGGTGCTTTGTATTGTAATGAATCGATAAAATGTACGTGCGATTTGATAAAAGAGAGTTATTAATTATGATTCATTTCGAATTGATCGGGAAGGAATTCAATGATTTTTCGCGCCGGTTATTATAGAGCAGCCTCTTTCCCCGAGATTTATTCTCACCGTCCTTGATAATAGCGGAGTGACGTGGAAATGTGTGATACGCAGATACGCAGTTCTTCGTTTAAATAAAGAAAATTAAAAATAAGCTATAGTTTTCCGGAAATAAAGAAGACTCTCATTTTTCACAAGACTTTTTCTCGGAGGGGGGGGGGGGGGGGGCTACACTCACGAATAAGGATTGTGCAAAAAATTTGAAGTGAAAAATTAGAATTGAAAAAAATTGAATCTGGGGGGGGGGTCGTAACTTTTCTAATTGGGTTTACCGGAATTTACTGAACTCGATTCAAAAATATCATATTACAGCTATACCAAATAATTAAGCAACCATATTTAGGTAGCACGTGATTATTACAAGTTTTCCTCTATCTGTACAATTCCCGACGTATTGACCCACTTTTTCAATCATCAAAGAAATATGGGATGGTTATTATATTGCGCGATGTTTCTAGGCGGTATCGGGTTAGAAATAAGGTTGATATTATACGGCTAGTGAACTTTTTTGAAAGTCCTTCTAGCAAGAATAAAAATTTACGAAAACAACTGACCTCGAATAAGCTGCATATATTTATTTAATGTTCTGCTTTGCGAGCAAATAAGAACAGGATTACAACTAGGAAGTTACTGATTATTTATGTTCAAGTTTTGATTCCGTGTATTTGATCGGACGCAGAAACTTTGTATTGAATGAGTTTTCGCTTCGCATTTCTGGCTATCCGGATCTACAACAAGAATTATAATCATTCGGAAACTCGACTGATTGGTAATAACAAAGAACCCACTATTATCAGCTTTGGAGACTGGCTGAAATTTATTTTCAGGCGAAAATGAGGTTGAAAATTTCACTGAAATTCAAATTATTCAATGAATAAACGAAACACGGAGTTAATCTTACCTTTGTGAAGACAATTCCCGCTTTTTTGCTCAATCAACGTTTGAGACTTCTTGAGATTCGACAAAACCTCCCTGGCGGTAGCTGCAACAGTTTCCGATTCTGTCCCCGAGAGTTCCTGAATTCTATTAGCTGTTACTGCTGTGAGAATATCATCAATCGTCGACTCGTCCTGTAGATCGAAAGTAATAGATTGCAGCAGGCGCAGGGAGAGCTGCTTCAGTTCAACGGACGCCGAGTCATCCATGTACTGGCCAAGAACCCTGCAGACCCGAAGTTCCATCAAATATTGCAGACCGGCTTGATTTATACTGACATTATACAATATCATCAGCATCAACCTGTGGAGATGGGACGAAGGGACAAAACAATAATTTACCTTATCAAGAATTGGTAGAAAAGTAAAAGTTTGCGAGTATATGTTGTACTCTAAATAAAGTAGGTTTCCGTTTTCAATTTACCTAGCTAACGACCTGCCTCTGGACAAGGGCACAAGGGGCATAAGTTTGACTATCTTCTGCAGCAAATCTTTTCCATTCCGATGTGTGACCAAGAACTGACGTCCTTTGGGGCTTGCCGACAGATTTGTAACAATGCCGCAGAGTCCCATTACAAATTGAGACTCGTCGCTGTTCTCAGAGGGGAATACAGAGCCGTAGGTGTTTATAAATGAGACAAAAGTTCCATTGACGATGCACAAGAAATCCCCAAATTTTATCTGAAACTAATTCACCGCACGCAGATTTATAATGGCGCATTTGAAGATCATCCAAGCTAAGAAGCAAACAATTACCTTGGATAGCCACATGTCTATGACTTGGGGAAAGCGCGATGCTTGCCACACCAAATTTCCAAGAACTGCTCCCAGGCTGGCGCAGAATGTACTCTGATGCATTACCTGTAATCATTTCAGATTAGAACTATATCGTTAATAGGGAACGATGGTATAAGCATATGTTATACCAGCAGAGAAACTGAAACGAATTTACAAATAGCCCGGAAATTGAATCAATTCTTATTACAGTTGATTTCTGATATTACAATAGTATGAACTCAACCTAATCGAATAATTACTTGATTTCTTAGCCTGATAATCTCGTCCTGTGCTCTTCCAAGTTCATCCTGTTGCCCCAGCCATCGTTTGTGCAGTTCGTCGTAGCGGTTTTGTACCTGGCCAAGTTTATCCGCACTTTCTGCGAAAGGATAAAATAAACGTTAATTTCATACTGTTAGTCGTCAAATTATATCTCCACCTTGTTACCCTATTACTTCGAATGCTTTTGAAATACATTATTTTTTATCATTGTTATATTGTTATTTTCTCATCACAGCTAGGCTGTGACCTATAACATTAATAGCCCTCGTCCATTTTGTTCTATATTGTTCTACCTTTTTCAAACGCAGTCAGGGGTCCCAAAAGCAAAGCTGCATCTTCCTTCAAGGAAAGAGTATGTGACATCATCTCTGTGGCAGTATCGCTGGGTCCCGGCCCAGCTAGGGATGGATCCGTGGAAAAATCTTGTACCAATTTATTCAAATTGCTGCCAACCGTTCTTAGCACCGTACAGACCTCGTCCTACGGAATATTAACAATGCAAATGTAATAAAAATAGTAGTAGTAGTCGGATTGAGGAATCTTCTGCAGTGTTAGTATTTTTTAATGTTATTAATTACCAAGAATTGTCCGTCTTCTGCCATTACCGTGGCCGTAGAATGGCCATCCGTCATTTGAAAGCACTCGGAGTGATCCGGTAATTATTGAGTTTCAATATAATTCGGAATAAGAATCGCTGACGGATATATGTCAGATCGAATATTTTCAATATTTATATCGTCTCCTAGCTGGAATTCCGCGTATTTTACATTTGCCTGCCACATCCATTGGTCGTAACCACGGCGACCCGCGACTAGCCGTGGGGTATGAAATTCAAATCTTCGCATTTCCTGGCGCGAGCGACTCCGAAGTTCGGCATATACTTTCTAGTCCAGAGGTCGCGAATGCTCTAGAGCGAAAACTGCGTTGCTCCCCCACGGATTTCTGCACTTGCCTCGTTCAGCCGCACTGACACGACATACACGGAAGTAATATGCAAGCGCTGTTAATCGGTGTGAACCATGCGCGATCGTATGTCTTTACGTCTTGTTGGAGATTCGGCTTGAGAGCAGCCTTGACGACCTTCTTGACCGATTTTTGCTTCCAAGGCCGTTAATTCTGTGCCTGACTCTGATATATTACATCAATGCCCCCTGTCTCGACACTTGTTACCTCCTCAGTCACCAGTGCCGGTGAGTGAGCGTAGTTGTCCGACAGGTTGTGCCGCGGTCAGTCACGGTTAGTTGCAGTTTCGGCTCCGGACTAGTGCCATCCGTTCTACGAGCGTTGTACGTTTTCAACCGAATCTCTCTACTCGATCCAAATTAACGATGGCAAACTATCATAAGCCAGAGTCTAAGATGATCCAAGAGCTGAAGGATATCGCGACGAAGCTGAGGATTCATTCGATCCGTGCGACCCAGACAACAAAAACCGGGTACGTAACAAGATTGGTATAATACAGAGCGATGCGATGTGTACACGTGAATATATTTTATCCATGCATATTGTACTGTATGAATTGCGAGGGGTCATGGGGTTAGGAAGCCGTACTTTATTAAATTGAGAACACGATAGGCACCGCGGCCTCTGGCTGTGATTGGTCGGAGAGCTAACGACGCGCCATAATTTACCTCAACGGCCGTAGCAGCAAATCATATTGGCACACGGTTTATTGAGATGTTATCACGTTATTTACGCTATCGTGAAGTAAGTATGTGTAATCGCAACATTATCGCGGACAATCACACACTCTCTGTCTCTTTTTCTCTCCCTCTCTCGCTCGTTACCCGCGGCTCTCTGTCTCAGAGATTGCAACAGCCTTCGATTTTAACCTATAAATTCAAGCACAGCTTGTCCCCCTTACGCCCTTGCGGCTGCGTGACATAACCTAAGCCCACCGATTTCTTACAGAAATCTGTGCCTAAACCTGAATTGTGGGTAATACAATCACGATACTTGTCCAGTGACAACACGAGGCGTATTCTTTTGACCTTGTGATCGCTTGTCACTGATCACTGTGATAACTGATCATAAGTGATCATGATCAGAGTGAAAAGAAGAACGAAAAGTCGGGACGCTTTCGCGCTTAGAATTGTGTTCACTTTCGAAGTGAACATAGAAAATGTGTGATTACTATAAAGTGATCACGATCACTTCGAGTGCGTGGTGGGGAAAGCGATACGAGTCGAAAGAACAAGCTTAAAGCGATCATGATCAGTTTGTTCAGTGATCACAAGGTCAAAAGAATACGCCTACGTACAGAACACACGAGCACCCATCAATCTCACAATCAGTCAGCCAATAATCAGATATGCTGACTCGATTTAATGAGCTTTGCATAGTAGCGACACCCTTGGATGAAAGTATTATTTACACCCGCGGTTCTATTAAACCGTAGCTGTAGCTGTGTCTTCGCCGTTTTATTAATTGTTCGTCGTATCGGTTTATTGGAAATTGAATGGGTATACAGGAATAGCAATGCAAAACCCCTGTCGTTGATTTTGACTTAGTGCAAAACTCAGTTTTTCCACACCAATTCGGATAGCAATGCATATTATTCCGATTTATATAACTATAGTGGGATTTTTTCTTTTTCACTTATTAGTCGTGAATATGAATAATGGGATTTTTTCTTTTTTCACTTATTATTCGTGAATATTTATTTTCTTTGATCATATTGATCGATGATTCGTGTTAATTGCTCGTATAATATTATAATGTGACTAAGATCTTCCATCATTCCTTGCCACCAGTGTGAAATAATAAAGTCTGCGACTGTTTTCCATGCCACAGGTGTCGTTTGAAGATTACGTAACACGGGTTTCGCCAATTTTTTGATATGTTATACGTAAATACAATGTATATGTATATCGACTACGATTTCGTTATTCGGGGTTTTCACCAGATAATAAGCATGAGGTGCACGCGATCTCGTCCAGAGTACTTCAATGCCTACGTAATATCTTGTTATTGAGCAATCGAATAGCACTTTACTGATTGTGTGTATATAGACCATTCCGCCCGTCTTGATTTGAGCTTCGGTTTTTGTATAGAGGACAAAATGTCCAGTGGGGCTCAAAAAAACTTTACTATCTGATGTCTCCCTTAATTGAAATCTGTTAAAAGAAAAAAACTGAATTTAAATACGATAGTTAATTGAATTCTAAATAGATAAAACCCTCTTGCGCCATCGTTTATGTTCCCCTTCAAATCTCGAGCAACACTCATCTGAAGCATGTTGTTCTAACTTTATATTCCTTTTCGGATTAATAGCTTGTAATGATTGGAACACGCCATCCCTCGTAACTCATCGCACACTGACGCTCCTACTATCGCACACGTATTTACAGCTGACGATTACGGAGCTTATTCGTTCCGATTGGAAGGGAACTTATGAAATCCAACTTTACTATACTCACGTTAGCGCGTGTTGCTTGTATGTATCGTATGTATGCATTGTATGTGTATACCATGCCATATCTACCGCGACACTGTAGTTCTTATCAATCCGTCTTAAATCTCCCCGAGATAGAAGCATGAAACACGATTTACAATTAATGTCACATATATCATTTCCCCTTTCACCGTATAACGTACATAATGAGCTAGTTGACGCTTCCGTCTATAACGCCTGATCTGTTACCCTGTCGTAAAAAAGGTCATAATCATACGCGGACACCGAATTTTATCTATGATAAATTGAACATCATTCGGGGGTCGAATCGTATTAAGCGTCAAATTTAGCATACATCTAACGGGCTCCTTCACCGTGCGTTCGCTGCGGCATGCATTTGTGCTCTTAATCTTTACTATTTTGCTGGATGAACTCTTGGCACCTGAACTTTGACCTGATATCGCTGCTTAGTTCTTATCTAACCAGTCGAAACCTTCGTGCTTAATTTTTGATTTCGCTCGGAAAACTGTAGAAATTGATGCAATTAATTCTATCCGATACTATCTATCCGAAATTTGCAGCAACATTATTTCTCGGTTATCCAATTCGTTGATTAATGATACGACCGGATCTCTCATCTCGTGCACATCGATTACGCTATCCCGATATTAGGATTCAGACATGGAAGGATGCGAAATTTTTCAGTCAGGCTTACAATACCACAGGCATAATATTTATTAAGATATAGGTATGATATAGTGTGTATATGCAGGTGAAGGCATGTGGCGTTTTAAGCATGATTCTGGAAGTTAGTGCGATTACGATGGCTATACAAGGTTCAAGGCGTTATATCACGTGTCGCGTATCTTCATACTTCTTATGTGCATACGTATACGTCGATTATTAATGGATACGTAATGTATTTCTCGGTAATTTATGCACGCGTAGACGCCTGTATGTACACGCTCTTGAAAAATTTCGTTCTACAGCAGGTACTTATAGTTAGCTGGTAGGCATAAGTGTAGGCGCATTTTCATTGCAACGGGCCGTTATTACGCGCGGCTTGTACCTAAATCGAGGTGGAATAAAATGACATTAAGAATATTGATAGGTACTGTTGCATTAGAAAAATGAAGAATAATCCCCATGACCGCGTCTGATACAATTGAAAATAAAATATAGCTGTAGACATCAGTAAATTCATTCAATTGATTTATGCACACGGGGGATGAATGAATATTCACAAAATTTTAACACATTTTTGTTGAAGAATTCAAGTCGAGTTCTTCTACTGGCGAATAAATAGGGCTTGCAAAAGATTGTTACAGTCGGCGAAGATTCCAATATACCGCGTTCTCATACACCTGCGATCAATCTACATATATTTGGTGGTAATACCTATACATAACTCTGATAAGAAATTCTATAGACTGATACCCTTTCCACGAGACAGATGGCCAAGAGTAATAGTACATTACGCACCTAGGGAGTAAAAGTAGGCCATTCCAAACCGCGTGTGAGATTGGCAAAAACCCAGTTTGGGATGGCCTCTTTTACTCCCGTGTGACGTATACTATTTTTCACCACCCCCTGCATCGGAAAGTACGACTTTCCGTTCACGCGAGGGGCCGAAGGTCGCACTTTCGGTGCAGGTGTGGTGAAAAGTAAATTCTGGCCCAACACACCAATAATGTGTGAAACTGTAGATGTGTGTAAAATGCAATCTAGGTGTAATATTAGGGAAAAAATTCTTTTTTCTTTCACTTTGCACGCGAGCTTACACCAGATTGGCTGATTCCAATCTGAACCGGCATCTCGCGGTGGAAGATATGACGTCAAAGTATCCCCTCCAGTTCGGAGACTGTGCCTCATCCCCGCGCGGGCTGGTCATCAGTCTGGTGGTATAAGTTGGTCCGGGGTAGACGGTTAGATTCTAGTTCACGTTGAACGCTTGTAGCGACGGGAGAAGCATAAGGAGAAAGAAGAAAAAGTTGAACGCTTGAACCTGACGGTCGACGGTTCCGAGTTGTAATAATTTTGAGCTAAATTCGAAATAGTCTGTTCACCGGAAAAATCATCCAAGATGGTCAAAGATATCGATGTGCAAAAGCTGAGGGACATCGCCACCAGGCTACGAATTCATTCGGTTCAAGAAACGCAAGCGTCTAATAGCGGGTATTTTTAGGAGCTAAATTTCTAATAAAAATATTCAATTAAGATCCGGTCACCATTCATGCTGGATAAATTCGTTCAAGCCATGCTCTTGCTACTCCGAAGAATCGGATAACTCGTTTGAATTTCAAATAATATCGACCTTGCAATAAACAATATGGCGGATTATTCAAAACATAGCTTGCTATGTCTGATTATTCAATATGATTCCAAACATTTCTTTACCCCCCAGATGATCCACCGATTATATCTTGTTGAAATTTTGCTTCCCCACATTATTGGCCAAGGTCGGAAGTCAATCAAATTTTTGCACGCTCGAATTTTCGTTCGAATTGATTATATCTAATTAATAACTATTCCGATCTTTCGCATATATGTATACTGATCTAAAGGGATTCAAAAATACTTTTGATTTTTTTTTTAATCCAATCATTATTTCCAGCCGATAACTCGATTGCATTGAATACAATAATGCATCATATCATTTCATTATTACGTAATTTTTCTGCAGACATCCAACATCATGTTCATCCATGGCAGAAATCATGTCTGTCCTCTTCTTCCACACTATGCGCTACAAAATCTCCGCTCCTAGAGATGCGAGCAGCGACAGATTCATTTTGAGCAAAGGACACGCTGCCCCAATTCTGTATGCCGGTGAGTAATCCGCGAGATATTGAACTTTGAGAAATTATCAGAAGCAAAAAGTCTCAGTCATAGACTTTTGATTCCCATAATATCTGAGCAAAGATTGTTTTCTCAATCCGTAGCTTGGGCAGAGGCAGGATTGTTCCCAACTAGCGAGCTTCTGAATCTCCGGAAATTCGACAGCGACTTGGAAGGACACCCGACTCCTAGATTGAACTTTATTGATGTTGGAACCGGATCCCTTGGACAGGGGCTGTCCGTTGGTGCAGGCATGGCCTACGTTGGCAAGAATTATGACAAGGCTAGCTACAGGTGAGAGCTTTGGTTCATTTCAGTTCTTTTCAAGCTCTCGAAAGATAGAATTCTCTGTTAAAATACTGATTCACGTGTTTAATAATTGTATTTGGACTGTAAAGGACGTACGTATTGGTCGGAGATGGTGAATCCGCGGAAGGATCGATTTGGGAAGCTCTAAACTTTGCTTCGTTCTACAAGCTAGACAATCTTTGTGTAATCTTCGACATCAATCGATTGGGACAGACTGCACCGACTTCCCTTGCTCATAATTTGGAAGTTTATCGTATACGGCTCGAATCCTTTGGGTTCAACGCTCTTGTAGTCGATGGTCACGACGTCGAGGAACTGGCTAAAGTACCGATATACCTTTGTACACTTATCGTCCATCAGTTACCAAGGTAATTAATCTTCCTTCTACGTTCTATAGGCATTCCATGAGGCCCAGAATACCAGCGGTAGGCCAACCGCCATTCTAGCTAAGACTTTCAAGGGTCGAGACTTCCCTAACATCGAAGATTCTGATGTCTGGCACGGAAAGGCACTAGGAGACAAAGGGGATGCAGTCATCGAGGTTTGAGATGATTTTGTTGTTGAAAAGAATACATCAAATCATGTCACTTGTGCGTTACTAATTGATTGTCGAAATATTTCAGCATTTAACTTCACTTCTGAAAAATCCTGGCCCTCTTTCTCTTCACCCGCAAAAACCTCTCGTCGATGACGCTCCTGTCATTGATATCACGAATATCAAGCTAAGCGCACCACCCAGCTACAAATTAGGCGAGTCGATTGCTACCCGTGTTGCCTACGGAAGCGGCCTTGCCAAGGTGAATATTATAGTATGATTTTTCGTGCGATTTAAACTATGAGAAACTTTCAATATACCTATGTACCGAAACGTTTGATTGATCAGCGTTTTGCTAATGAGTATACGTTAACATAACGCGAACCTTGAACAATCGTGGAAATTGTTTCAGATCGCAACCAACAATTCCCGAGTTATCGCCCTGGACGGTGACATGAGGACTTCGACTTACTCCGATAACATCAGAGCCGTAGATCCGGCGAGATACATCGAGTGTTTCATTGCCGAACAGAATTTGGTTGGAGTAGGAATTGGCGCGGCTTGCCGCGACCGTACCGTCGCCTTTGTTTCTACTTTCGCTACATTCTTAACGCGTGCCTTTGACCAGGTATCATATACGAGCCGTTAAAACATTGATAATTCCAACGCACGGGACTTCGCAGATAGGTAATGATGGATTATTCGTTCTATTTTCCTTTTAGATTCGGATGGGTGCTGTATCGCAGACAAACTTGAACTTCTGCGGGTCTCACGCCGGTTGTTCGATCGGAGAAGACGGACCCTCCCAGATGGGTCTAGAAGACGTAGCCATGTTCCGGTCGGTGCCTGGATCGACAATTTTCTACCCGAGTGACGCCGTCTCGACAGAACGTGCGGTAGAATTAGCTGCAAACACGAAAGGCATCTGCTTCATTCGTACCTCGCGTCCGGCGACTCCGGTAATTTACAAGAATGACCACGTATTTGCGATCGGGAAGGCCGCGATTGTCAGATCATCTAACAAGGATCAAGTTCTGATTATCGGTGCGGCGGTTACATTGACCGAGGCTTTCGCGGCCGCCGACCAACTCGCAAAGGTTGGGATACAAGCTCGTATCCTCGATCCGTTCACGATAAAGCCTATCGATGGTGCTACGATAATTAAAAACGCGAGGGAAGTTGGTGGCAGGATTGTCACCGTTGAAGATCACTACTCTGAGGGTGGTTTGGGCGATGCGGTACTTGCGGCCGTCGCCGAGGTACGGGATATTGTTGTAAAGAAGCTAGCCGTATCGGCTGTGCCCCATTCCGGGCCTACCAAGGTTCTGCTGGACGCATACGGCATAAGTGCTCGTCACATTGTTGCCGCTGTTCATGAGGTGCTGAAAGTTTAAACGTCCGTAGACTGCGGACGGGAGAGTAATTCGTAAGACGCGGTGGGCCGCGCGGCGAAAAACTTGCGCTCGACAATAAATATATATAATGTTCTTATTTACCAATATACCTATATCCGGTGATTCTATAAATAAATTCATACATTCGATAGAAGAAACTTTCCACTATACATACTATCATTATGTATGTTTCCTACCATGTACATTCGATGCTAGACGCTATTTTTATAATACTGTTTAAGTTTGACGTTTAAGAATATATCTCTATATGAATGGTATGCCCTCTGTACTAACAATCTACGAAAAATGTATGCGAATGGGAATAAAAGTGCCGGTACAAAATTGATTATCATTTGATTAAAGCCTGAAAATGTTGGAGAAATACAAAAATTTCTTGTAAGCAGGTTTATATTCGCTGCAAGGTGGAATGATCGAAATAAAATAATGAAATACAATGTTAAGAGTAATTTTCTTTTGCAAAAAAAGTTCTCTAATGTTTCCTTGTAGATTATGAATTGGCGCGCGATGCGTGTCGTCCAGGCCACGATGGAAGATAACGTAGATCGGCACGTTACCAAGGAATCTGGGAGTACATGCATGCGTACACGACGTCGGCGCGAACTGTTCAATCGACGGAGTCGAAGATATTCGAGAAGTGAAAAAGTGCTACCTATTCACACACGCACACGCGCGTACAGGTGTGCGTCATTGTACGTGTCTGTATTGTTTGCGCCGTGGTACAGTGGTGGTTTAATATTATTTTGATCTTACTTTAGAGTTTCGGGGGGTGGCGGGCCGTGAAGATGGTTTATTTATTATTAATTAGCAGATGAAACCGAATCCGTTAATAACGTTACCGACGTTGATATATTCAAAATAATAGTAAATGCGCGTCCCCAGTGACCGTGTCGTCGTCAACCGTAGGCGGTCGGAGCAGTAAGCGTTTCGCAGGGAAGAGTGGAAAAGTAATATGGCCGCCGCGAAACTCTGCGCTCCGTAGAGAGTACGGTTGTGTTGACGTAATTTGGTTTTCGACTTTTGGTCAGTTTTGTGATTCATTAATGCTAACGAATAGCGAGGAACGCGGGGCTGTGGCGTGTCGTGTCGTGTCACCTGGGTGCGTGAATTTTGTGTTCCTGGTCCGAAGTACGGACCGTTTAAAACCCGTCAACTTACACATGAATCATTCGCTTGTTTATCCCATGGAACAACAATAATCTAACAGCGTGGATTATAAGTGCTGAACAATGATAAATCGTGGAGTTATAACATTGTTTTCATTAGTGTCTGCGGCTGCCTGATCTCAGGGTGGCCGAATAGCAGGGATTTCAAGATAAATAGCCCCGGGATTTGGGCCGTTTAGGTACGAGACGAAGGTGGCGCGCGACCCAGCGGATTACTTAGACCGTTCGCATCGCACGTTCCGCCTGTCAAAACCAATTCCATACTGATGTTATGATGTGCAAGCCCATGGAATTTGACAGCGAATGATAAAACATAGCCTGATGAACTCGCTTCATTTACTTTTCATCCTAATGCCTAAAATTTTATGAATATTCTTTGATAATAATCGGTCAAACGAGGAGGTCTCTCAATGCCTTCGATATCGAACAGGTTGAGCCAGGTCGGGGCCACGGAGTGAAATATCAATATAAAATAATAAGTCGTTTCAAAATATCGGAGTAACCGAGGACGGCCATATTAATATTAGTGTGAAGGTGGCGTTAGTGCCGAGTGCGTTGGCTGGCTGGCTCGTGTTTTCGTGCTGCCCAACTGTGAACTGAACCCCCGGCTCACGGCGGTATTATTTCACTTGGTAGTGGTGTTGCTCTTAGTGTGTCGTGTGGCCCCGCTGTGATGGTGTCGGTGATTGTCGCTAACTACTGACTGCTGACTGCCGTACCGTCGTCGAAACTCGAACTGACTTGTGGCTAGTGAATGGTGGATTGTGTGAATGGTGATGGTACCTTGTGATATCTGGGCTTATACGCTCGCGGGTGAATCGTATCTCGCGTCGAGAAATACTCCTATAACAATAAGAAGTTATTTATGATCGTACTTGAACACGGGACAACGGAACGACGGCGGACGTTCTTCCGCACGCGTCAAATTCATCCTCGCATATTTATCACCTACCCGAGCTAATGAAGACGGTTTGTTTTACTTTCTTTGCAACCGTAGATATTCTGCCCGAGATCTATCAATCAAATATTTTCTTTTATCCCCCCCCCCGCTCCGCTCCTCGCTCTCTCTCTCTCTCTCTCTTTCTCTTTATTATACTTTTTATTTTTGTGCTCTATCTTAACTCTCTATTTTTATTTTTATTTCTGCAACCCTGAAATATTTTCTGCGTGTTTTCATTTTTAGCCTGATCTTCTAATTTTAAAATTTTCTTTCAAATTTTTAATATTCATTATTTTAAAACTGCCTCTTTTCTACAACTGTCTCTATTGTACCATGTTACTTATGTATCACTATCTAGTCCTTAGGGGATCCCCGATCCTAGGACTTAATAAATGCACTTCTCTCTCTCTCTCTCTGCAACCCTGCTTACTTCCCTGCTTACTCACTCTTTACAAACATTGCTATTGTGATAATAATAAAGAATTTTCATTTTCTCTCTCTCTCTCTCTCTTTTTCAATTTCAATTCAATTACCTTTTTTCTATTGAATTGTCAGCCCAGGGTAACCTTGAAAATTAAGGATTTAGGAAGGAATTCCCATATGCTGGTTTGCATGATATACAATCTTTTGTTTCATATTTTTAATTTTTAATTATCAATATTGAATTTTTAATTTAATTTAATTTTATTATTCACTTATTCATTTTTTTTTCTTTTTTTTTAAATAATTTGTAAATTAATAATTTCTTATATTTTTAAAATTCAATCACTTTGTTTATTGTTTATATATTTTTTTTTTTAATTTAAATTTTTATTATTAATTATAAATTTTAATTTTTTAATCAATTTTTAATTTTTAAGTTGAACTTAAAAATTTTAAATATTAATTTAATTTTATATTATATATCTTTGTTTTGATTTCTTTTTTTTCTTTTTTGTTATTACATTTGCGTATGGTTCTTCTACGATAGATATATTTTCATTTCATTTTATTTAATATTATTATTATTATCTGCTACATTATTTTGGAACGTTATTAGCTTATATCATATGTACTCTATTTAAAACATTATTATTTGCCCCAAAGGCTACTCGGGCATAATAAAAATCTAATCCAATCCCTCACTGTCTCTCTCTCTCTCTCTCTCTCTCTCTCTCTCTCTCTCTCTCTCTCTCTCTCTCTCTCTCTCTCTCTTTCTCTCTCTCTCCCCCTTTTTTATTCTTTTATTTTCTTATTCATTTTTATTTCTTATTATTATTATTTAGTATTTATTACTTATCTATTTTTAATTATCAGTATTCATTTTCATTTATTACTCTTTATTTTTACCGTACTGTTCTGACTTACTTGTCTAACACACTTTCTTCATTTACCTATTTTTCTTGCATCTTATTCTTATTAATTTTCCTGATACTGTAATTCTTTGCTGTTATATTTTCTGTTTTTTTGTTAATTGTTTCTTGCCGCGAGGCGTATTTACGGCCGAGGCATAATAAACGAATCTATCTATCTATCTATCCCCCTCTCTCTCTCTCTCTCTCTATTTATCTCACGCTATCTCTCTCTATCTCGTTTGCTATATTTAATCTGCTTCTCTTTCACTCTTTGTGAATCTTCCTAACAAACACCTGCTTCTTTACCTCATCTTGATTTTATTACGAAATTTGTTTTGCCCTGTGTTACGGCAACTTGTTGCCCAAAAAAAACCTAGCGACACTGCTCGAAAAAACTAATTGCCCAACTTGGCTATTCTCACAAACAATTTGTTGTTTACTTTTGGAAATCGTTTTTTCTACCATCATGTCTCATCTCAATTAGCAATTTCTTTCCTATAGCCAGCACAGGGTGGAGTCGTTTCAAATAGAGCGACGGAGTAGATGGTATAGGATATCTGAGGTAGACACCTCGCTAAGCTGCTGATGTCAGCCAGGGGTTGCGCGTCGACTCCCAAACGGCGGTTGCATTCACAACCAAGGAGTAGCTCGTCCATATATTTGAGACGAAAGGCGATAGACGTTCATTATTTCAGTCCTAGCCTTGTAGTCGGATCAGGGTTGGTTCGATACCTAAACTGTTGCTGCTTTCGACACACCTCTGAATGTCTTCGCACATCCAAAAGTCGTGCGTGGTGAGTTAAACGCCGACTACTCCCCTTTGCCCAGCTCTTCTTCCATCGAACATCCTGACCACTATTTACTTTCCACCTTCAGGGGCTTGAGGCAACTTTGAGTGACAGCAAAAAGAAGTACGGGGACAAGGTAAACGCTCTTCTGTCCGCGTGGGAACATGTCACTAACTTTATACCCGCGGCTACGCCAGAAGCTACACAATCGCTCATAGAATGGGTCCACAAGTGAGTTAAACTTTATCTGATCATTACGTTTTGTTGCATCAATTGTAGTTTCCTTCCAATTCCATGTAGATTATAAAACGCGAATGAATCGATAGATTTTATTGACTTTCTCCTAATACGGTGTTATTTTCTCAATACCAGGCATACTTTAAAGTTGGTATTGCGGGGAGAGTGGCCAAAGTTGTCACCCGCTACAAAGACGCACCTCGGCGTTACATTGCAGAGGTGCTCTACCCACCTGGGCCGGCATCCCGCAGCACCGCGCTGCGCTACATTGATCGCTCTGGTACATGATCCTTGGACTCGTCCCGTCCTCGGTAGTATTCTAAATGGACAGCCAGATCCGATGCTCGAAGACGGTAGGAAGTCCATTTATGAGTAGTCAAATGGATAACAGATTTTTGTATAATTTTATTACAGACTTGTGTCATGTGTATAAATAATTTGTTGAATTCGTCTCTCGAAATAATATTAAGAGGCAATTATTGTTTTGTCTGAAAGACTTTCCAGTTAGATGTTGGAAGTTTAGAAGTATGACCACAATTTTTGATTACAGAATTTTGTTGTTCGGAAAAAGGCGAATTGTTAACAATGAGACTTCGAATATTGTGTGAGGAACGCTGCGAGGACCTAGCGGTTAATCTGGCGGCCGCTTGCATCCGTTCGCTTCGAAGGAGCGATCAGTTAAGATCGGCCTGCGAAGCTCAACACGTGCAATACATGATTGATGTCTATATCGTACTGTTGTACAAGCTCAAACGCACGCAAGACATATTCGCTCAAGTATTATCACGTTTTTGATATTACTATTGTTCATAGATTCGTATATATACATTTGGCAAGTCCCCAGGACAATGTACTCAGCTGCCAGTAGGAAATTCAATTTCGCAGTAATAATATACCTAGATTAGAAAGATACTCTCCATTTATCATAACAAAGCATTGTTCGGCAGTTAAAATTAATGGATCTCGGAGAGGGTTTGGCGCTGGTGCAGAGGCTAGGCGGTGAAACTCTTACCAAATATGGTACAGCAAAAGTTTGGAAGAATTCGACACGAGCAGCGGAGCTGGTGGCTCAGTATTTGGTCACAGCTGGAATGGTCAGGCCTGTCGATGAGACTGGATCCTCGACCCTTGAAGAAATTATAAACTCCTGGGCATTGCTTCATTCAAAGCTCAGGGAAATGGCGCCCACGTTACCTGGCATGATACGGAAATTAATCGAACCTGCAGAAAGCGCCCAGCACATATATATATTTTGCGCCATACTTGGTAAACACGTGAGTAATAATCAAACTCTATATCTTATTATCAATATTTCAATATGAATTTCAATATGAATCTATTAGAAAATTTACTAGCTGTAACCTGAATTTTATTCATTACAAGGAAAAGGATATTTAAAATGAGAAAACAATTTAATTACCTCGGTTGAATTTGAACCAATATTCAAAGTGAAGAAATTACTATCAATTAGGGTGATCTGTTGTCTCGATATAACTTGGCAGATTTTAATTGATTTTATTGAAGTTTATGCCTCTTTAATTACAGTTTGGAGGCAACATAAAGCCGCTGATGATTGAGCTCTACATAAGGGCGTTAACGACAGACATGAACGAGCTGGAGAGTCAAAAGGTGAAATCTGACAAAGAGAAGGTTCGAGAAACGGCGAAGCGTTTGAGCGCTCAATTTTTGAAGCTGGCTGACGTAGTGGTCGAGAACATTGGCATAGCGAGGGAGTGTGTTTTGACTGCATTTTCTCTCCACCCGACAAGATCCTGCTTCGACAGAATTCGTGAAATGGCAATAGCATGCGGCAAGACAAAACGGGACGGTGACCCCGTCGATGAAAACGATTGCCCTGCCGTGTTGAAAAGTTTCTTTGACACGGGACAGGAACAACAACCAGCTCCCACCCGGCGTCCAAGTCCCGAGGTACCAGCGGTAAGAAGAACCGACCTGAAGGAAACTCCTAAGGCATGGGACGGTCGTATATCAAATAGCTTAGCTACATCTCCGCGTCGAAACGAGCCGCAAAACTCCGACCGGTGTTTGTTGCATCCAAAACGTGACCCTGCCTCGAACGGTCCATTGGGTGAGCTTTGTTTCAACTGCGGTGAGTTCACAGGGATAGAAATAGTCAGGGTAACATCACCCGAGGTAGCGCCAAACTTTGAACGTACTCTAGACGCCCTGATATTAATAAAAGGGGATGCTGTGACTGGCTCTGCTAACTACGATGAGAAGTCTGCACCGAATCAGGTACTCGATGCTGAGAAGTTGGGTGTATCGGCACAGCTGTGTGACGACCTTGCAGTTGTACTCAGCAGTCCCCGTTACCACATGCTTAGCTGGGTTCTGGATTGGAAAGAGTTAAACGTACTGTGCGAAAAATATTTGGAGAATGCAGAGGAGATGCGCAACACAAACAAAGAGCTTAAGTATCTGAACATTGATTATTCACAGTTCAAAGACTGGCCGTTAGAAGAGGACACTACCAAGGATGTCTTTTTTGGCATAGAAAAGGGGTACGAACAGTGGGCGGACGTGCAGTCGGATGACTCTGAAGAATTTGGTAGTTTTCAACCGGCCGGTCCATACAAAAGGTCTTTGACAAGGAGGAGCCTCGAGGATACAACTGACTCGGACAGTGGCAGTGTACTGAGACTTCGTCGTGCCGGAAGACCGAAGAAAATTCACAGGCTTGCATCGACGGATAGTGACTACGACGAAGATCCGGGAAGTAATACGACTTCACATTTTCGTGGTGTAAACGGGAACGTTGATAGATCTGTGATGATCAATGATGATGACACAGAGACAGATACGGACACAAATACCCAGGATAGTCAGACTGATAGTTTGGGTAGCGATGGCTGCAGGCAGGATAAGAAACCAAAGAAAAAATCATCCGCCGCTAAAGACGCCGGCGGTAAAAGCCGCGGAAAATCGAAGCTCACTGTAGAATCAATGTCCCGTTTTCATATGCTCGTTAACGACAATGTCAGACGTTCGGCGGAGGACGTTAGCAGCTCTGACATAAGCAGTAACGATATAATAACTCTTTTCTCAGCCGACATGGATGAAAGCAAGTGCGAGACTATCAAGGGATCTTCCTACAACGCCGAGACACCTCTTATTATCACTGAAAAAAGGAGCGATCCGGCTGTTTTGAAGTCATTGCGAATGTTCCGGTCGCACAATGTTAAGAAACGTACGAGAATTAGCCAGATTCTTCAGAAGAATATATTGAATAAAAACAAAGACAGCAGTCCCAGCAATAATAATACCGGCTTGTCAAAGTTCTCGCCTATGCTTGGGACTCTGAATCTGAATCCAAAAATTATTTTAACCAGAAGCGACGAAGTGAAGAAAAAGATCATAGCACCATCTAAGAAACTCAGCCCAGGTGATATTACCAGCGAATTATTAAACCTCCAGAAGAGCATGCCTTTCTCACCTAACAAAAATACAACGATAGTCACTAGCGAGAAGACCACAGGGTGCAAGGGTAACTTGGAGTCTGTCGAGAGGGATATAAGGGTAGTCAGGAGCCTGAATTCCGCTAAGCGTGGAAGTGCGAACTTCCAGGGGAAAACAAAGTATGACATTCTTGCAAAGGCAGTGAGAGACTCTGATATATTAGCCAAAAATGTACCTGGCTTAAACTCTCTGGATATGATGGTGCCGCCCCGGGTTCAGCCAACTGTAAACATAGTTCAACTATCAAGAAACATTCCACAGAGCCCAAATCCTGGTCCAGTGAACAGCGGGGGTACACCTCCTAGAAATCGATCGTCATCTGTCGCCGGTGGCGGTATTCAATTACCTGGCACACCCACCTCTAGCGGGCATGACAGCGGCGTTGGAATGAGCCCTGCGGATCGCACGCCGCCTTCGAGGTCCCTGCTTCAAGATATTGGCGAGGAGGCTGATCAACCTCCAGACACGCCACCACCTGCCAATTCTTTGTCGTCTAACCTTGAATCGGCTAGTCCTAGATTGACAGAAAATAGACGGGAAAGCAGATGCATTTCGCCGAATAAATCGTCGTCGTCTTCAGTGACTTCGAACCCTGTAACTCCCGTTGTTACAGTGACTTCTGAACAATTGCAGATAGTTTGCAAGCCGGATGGAACGTATAGATTGGCTTCTGTCAATCCTACGTCTTCTTCTCTGTCCTCTTCGTCGTCATCCTCGTGTTCTACGTCGTCACAGTCGTCATTGTCAGGTCAACGTGGTATGCTAACTCTGCAGACTATGGAGGAGAATAACTTTTCAAGGTCTCAACAGATACAGAGGGGCTTGGAAGTCTCTGGATCTTCTACTAGGACTATTTACGACGGTCTTAACGCCATTAGTGTTAAATCGGTCCATCAAACTAATCAGAATACTCCAGGTTTGCCAAAGTTTCAACAGGCTTTTGGCAAGACAATATACACGCTTACTAGCGACACGACTACTGTAGCTGATTCCGTAACCACCGATACAATGTCTCAGCTCACCTCTGTACCAAAAACAACGAATTTATCGAAGGCAGTTCAAACCTCAGTACAAAATACTCAGACTAACGCCGGGGTGGGCATTCAGTCGATAACAAACATCCCAAGTCTACAATTATCAACGTCAGGAAGACAGATTTTAAATATAGTACAGTCGTCAGAGGGCGGAGGCGGTAGCGGAGCCACTGCCACAGTTGTAACTACCACATCGGGAAACGTGAATAATCAAACTTTGGCACAGCTAGTCCAGACTTCGTCATCTCCAGGTGTAATATACACGCACAAAATACCCGTCACGATATCAACCACAAATCCCAGCCAGCTCAATATCATTCCGCACGCCTTATCTCGTGCTGGTACCGTTCAAGGAAACAGAACGCCCGTTGTTAAGTTGAATATAATAAGGGCTGGCACGCCTTTGAGACAGCAGAACATCGCCGGTGCTATACAAGCAGTATTGGCAGCGCCTAGAGTACAGCAGAACGTCAGACATGACAATTTAATCGGCACACCTATCGACGTTCCAACAAACCAAGTCAGCTCTACGACATTGGAACAGCTGAGAGAGTTTGAAAGTGTTTTGGAGCAAGTTAAAGAACGAAGCACAGTGCAACCTCAACATCAGAGCCCTGAGGTCGCCACAACGACTGTTCAAACTCAAACACAAACCCAAACGATTCTGCAACAGAGCCAACAGCCAGGAAAACACCATGTCGCTTCTAGCGCTCTCGCTCAGCAGATTCAGTTAATGTCTTCGCGGGCCGCTGCAGCTAACAACGAATTCTCAAACGCGAGTAATACCGTCACTTTTCAACAGGAGGTATATCCACAGCAGAAAGTATCCCTGGCCTACGTCGATCAAACTGCTGTGACACAAAAGGTAGTATCAACATCTACACCGGTCGTTGTTGTGACGAGCTACTGCCAGCCCGCAGCTTCTCCTGCGCTCAGTGTGACCTCGCAGAGTTCGTCAAGTCCCTGTGTTACACCAGCGCCAGTGCCGCTGCCTTCAGCAGGAAAAACACCACCTTTATCAACAGCTAAGCCAGGGGGTAAGAAATCTGCCCCAAAAACTGTTAAGACTAGCGCGACTAATACCTCTAAAGCACCGCCGGTACCGAAACCGCAACAAAAACCGCAGGAGGACGAGCAGACTGCGCAACGGATATACGCCATCCTTGACGAATATGCCGAACAGCTTAGGAACTCGCCGGATCTTAATAACAAACCGGCACCAAGAAGAAGATCCAATCCACCGACTAATCCTAGCCAGTCTTCTAAACGCAAAAAGTCTGGGTCTAGCAAGTCAAAGCCACCTGGCCAGCAGAGCTCGGAGCTCAGTCCTGGGACTGACGATCTTGGACGTACTATGGGCAGCGAGGATTCTTCATCGGGTGTTGTACACGTTCAGGATAGTCCTGTTAGTATCTCGGTGACTGACGACGGCCAGACAACATCTGGCGTTGAGACTACGCCAATTGATATTAGAAATTTAGCAAACGACTCTAACGACGCTGTTGAGTTGAACGTCAAGCGACGTAATTTGATATTTGCGGATCAGACAAATGATGTCGGACAGCCGAGGGCAGTCATTGTACAGGAAACTGTTCAAACAGCTGCAGTTAGCGTGAGCGAAGCCTTGGCTTCGGTGACTGGAAAAATTGGCAGCACGGCGGTATTGGTGCCTGGTACAAACTACCTTCTTCCCATGAATCTGATGAAGGGCGGTCAACAGTTTACCATAGTTTCGGGCGGGTCAAAACTTCTCGCTACTGTTCCTACCACCGTAAGAACTAGCAGCGCCAGTAGCGTGTCAAACGCTCTGGTTCTTCAGTCATTTTTAAATCAAGCTGGTAAAATAATCGCCCAACCAGCTCAAATGAAACAAGTCAAGGTACCTACTCTTCATACATTGAATACGGGCCAACCTTTGACTCAGCAGCAGCAAATCCACCACCAACAACATCATCACCAACAACAGCAGCAGCCGCAACATCATCAACAACACCATCATCACACGGTTCAAAGTCCTACAGTCGTTATATCTCAAAGCAGCACTGGAACCCAGTTTGCTACAGATTCTGTTGAGCGAAATAATTGCGATGGCAATGCAAAGGTCGATGGCCCAACCTCGGCCAATATAACTTTGCAGGAAACATCAGGAAATACGATAATTGTTAATAAAACTCCGACGATCGGTTTGATACAGAGAAATATTAACGATTATACTGAGAATCAACAGGTCTGTGGCGTTATCACGAGCAGTCCCAGTCTGACGCTTCAAAGCACAAGATTGTTCAATTCTTCGATCGCAAAGCTCACGACGCCTGCGGGATTGAAGGCCGAGAACGTGGTGTGTCTGGCACCAGCGACGATGACGCAATCTCCGGATAAAAAATTTAGCCAGGACAGCAGCAGTGGTGGGATTAGTAACCAGTCGGAAAAATCTATGGCTATACAGACTGCAACGATAGCTCTCGCGTTCACACCTCAGTCTGAAGTTTCGGTAATAAATACCATGCAGAAGGAGACTAAGAACAACACTGGCTTAGGCATGGGCGGAGGAAAAGACAAAATTCTATCACCAAAATCTGCTAAGAGAAAATTCGATGATGAACCAGTGCCAGAGATGCTGCCTAAAGGTACCAATTCTATCGTTGGTTCAACAGTGTCCAATACCCTCCAGAATACATCTAAGCTAGGTGAGATATTTGACCAAGTAAATGCAGAAACCTTACTATACTTTTAATTGAATAATTTGGGAGCCTTCTAGCTAGGTACATGTAATCATATCAATGTATAATTCGTGTTCATTTTTTTCCAGAGAGTGCAGCAGTAGACGGAAACGATACTCTAACTAAAGAGGCATCTGCACAATTTCTAGTGAGCAGTGTAGTGGTGGGCTCTGATGTACAGGAATCACCAGCACGAAGGAGCAGCGAGAACGTCGTGGACACTGTGTCGAGGATAGGAAACGGGCTTTTGTGCGGAAACGCAAGGCTCCAGGAGGCGTGGGAGCCGGAGCGTAAGCCATCATCCCCTGACGTGCCGTGGAGATACGTGCCAACGTCGTCTAATCAACTGGGCTTAGAACCACTGAAAGTATATTCATCGCGAGAGGGTGAGAATCCAGAGGGTGCGGGTAGCGGTAGTGTGCACAGTGTCGTACACATAATAAACAAAGGCCAAGGGATAGAGATGGCGAGTGGTCAACTATTCCAAACGACTACACCTACGACGACAACAACGACGAAGAAATACTTCATGAATCATACCCTCGAACCTTTCCAACAGTACTCTAACAGATCGCAGATAAAGACACAGCTTAATCCGCGATTGGATCGTGAGCTTCTTCAGCAAAGGATGGAACGCAAGGCGGCAGCTATAGAGCGTGAATTAAGACTGCAGAAGAGTTTGTCGGAGGAGTGCGAAGACCTTGGAGTCGACGAGCCTAGCACAAGCGATCTATTCCCCGAAGCGGATCTACTCTTTGACACCAATCATTCACCATCTTTCGACCAGTCCTCTCAAGACGCGACCTGCAGTCAACCCTTAGGATTAAAGTCGTATAATTCTTCTTCATACTTTCGCCACCTCGAGTCATCTAGCAGCAGTAGAGATGCGAGTCCGGTAACGGATTTCAAGGCAATTGAGCGGAGAAAAAACACCACGCAAAGGACACGGACCATCAAAGACACCCCGAAGAGAGCGAAACGTGAGAGGAATGATGACGCGCTCATTAAAAATTCCTCGAAACAGTCGAGGCTAGATATGCAAGGGGCAGATCTCAGTCAAGACGAAACTTCTAACAGTAATTCAGACAGCTCGAGTCGCTTATCACCCTCGAATCTCATGTCTGGGATCGGGAACGAGACGGCGAAGGACTGCAGTCTTCAGCGTGTTAAACTGAACTCCCGAGTTACTTCCAAGTCCAGTTCACCGAGTAGTACCTCCGATCTATTACCCTCCTCAGTAATGAAGCTCCAGGATACAGACGACCTTGATTCAAGAGCTACAAACGCGAACAATGTTTCTGCGACAAGCTCGGGTGATGAAAGTTTAACGCTTTTGGGGGACGGCACGGCCGATGTCACGATGCCATCGCCGTTATCTCCCACAACTGGCACTCTATCATCGACGCACAAATACACCTACACTAATAAAAAGCGATCGATGTGCAAAACAATGCGGAAGGATTACCTTACATGGGAAAGTCCGGTCTCAGATCAAGCGAGGACAAGCAGTGAGGACGACGAAGGGTCGAGCATTGGAGAGTCGATAGGCAGCCAACCGGAGGAGAGTATGGTGGTGAATGGATTGGAGGAAAATATAAGCCTTCCAACAACAAGGACAAAGTCCCCGAACGCCTATTGTTCGTCATATTTGAACAAACGCAGACACAACAAGCTCAAGGTGAATGCGAGAGTCATGCTGAATCGTAATGACGCTAAATCTGGCGGGGGGGGAATCGGAGGAGGAGGTGTTGGTAGTGTGCTTGTCAAACGTACAAAAAACGACTCGATCGGTGAATGCGGAGCTGTGTCAAGCGACAAAACTTCTGAACCTTCGGACGACGAGGGGACCCATCACCCGACCCATTCCGTAGGTCCGGACTGCCGCGCAAGAAGATCAAGCCTCCGTGGTCACGTGAAGAAGGGATGCGCGTGCTGTAACGGATCACCAGAAAGACCTAAGAAGAAATCTGTTAAACTTGACCAGAAACTTAAGAAGAGATTGGCATCGAAACAGTTGATTAGGAAGAGGTAGTCCTGTAGGAAACTTTAAAACTTATGACGATCTATCGGACCGTTCTAAACGAGGCTGTACTCGATAAATCGTACTGTATATACACATATATTACTTGACATTCTCACCTGGTCATACCACACGGGGTAAAGACCGTTGTTCGAGTTCGTGTGTGGTCATGGTAATGATGATGATGGACCGTTTTAACGCGTTTGGCTACACAGCTAATTAAGGATAATACAACACAAGTACTCGGATAAAATGATTTTTTCATTATAATTATCATAATTATTATTATCATCGTCATCATCATCATCATCATCATCATCATCATCATCATCATCATCATCATCATCATCATCATCATTATTATTATTATTATAGTAGTAGCAGTAGTAATATTAGTAGTAGTAGTAGTAGTAGCAGTAGCAGTAGTAGCAGTAGCATTAGTAGTAGTAGTAATAGTAATAGTAATAGTAATAATAGTAGTAGCAGTAGTAGTAGTAGTAGTAGTAGCAGTAGTAGTAGTAGTAGTAGTAGCAGTAGCAGTAGTAGTAATAGTAGTAATAGTAATAGCAGTAGCTGTAGCAGTAGCAGTAGTAATAGTAGTAGTAGTAGTAGTAGTAGTAGTAGTAGTAGCAGTATTATTATTATTATTATTATTATTATTATTATTATTATTATTATTAATATTATTATTATTATTATTATTATTATTATTATTATTATTATTATTATTATTATTATTACAATGATCGGCCAAGGGACGGCGAGACAATTTGTTTAGCTACTAACGAGGAAAGATCTACTTAAACGTAGATGTTACTAAAAACAAACAAAATGAATATAAAAAAAAAAGGAGACACACATACACATACGTACATAAATACACGCAAAGAATTTGTGCGACACAGTTCGTGAACGTTACAATGATACGAAGCGTATACAGTTCAATTAAACAATAAATTATTTGAAATGCAATCTAGTCATGGGGTGAGGCACGAGGCAGGACTTTGAACGTCATACGAAATGATAGCGATTATTAATCAATGGAAGTAGAATCATTGTGGATATAATGAGGAATATATTCAACGAGGAACAAAAAGTGAATATTCAATAATAATAAAGAGAAGATGAAAAAAATGAAAAGAAAAGGGAATAAAAATAATAAAAAAATCCCCCCCCCCCCCCGGTTTGTAGTATACTTCGTCGTTGAGGTATTATCCCACGTATTTATGAGACGAAAATGACTATCGCTTCCTTCAGTCATAATTCTATCGAATCTACAGTAGTCGTCTTTGTCTGCAGTTTCGTAATTTTACTTCTTAGAAGTAAGAAACCCAGTCCGCGACTTATTCCAAGCGACCTTTATTTGTAATGAAATTTGTATCTATATTTTTGTTCATTTTTTCGAATTAATTTTGTGTTTATTAGAAAAATTCGCTCGATATTTCGGTGTTGACCACGGCTGCCACCGTTTAATAGCCTCGTGGGGGCGAGGATAGTTTTTGACAACGCACGACACGAATATTAAATTCCCGTATCGGTAATGTTATGTCGATATGTTGTATCAATCGAAGGTTGTACATTACGTAAGCTACGTAGATATAACTCATTAAAGATATATTGATTATGTTATATGTATACGTGGTATATATTCAAACAGATAATACATATACATGGAACATATATTCATATATAGGTATATATTGCTGCACATTAGTACAAAATGCTTCATCTTAATTCAAGTGACAAACGTTCAATGATCTGACACGTTAATCGTATATTTTCATACGCGATGATATGCGACGCGACGCGACGCGCGTATGACTGCAATTTGTTGCATCAATAATAATGAACATTGGGTTAACATACCTAGGATATATAAATCGAGTGTATAGTAAAAGCTGCATATTATCTACATTATATTTCTTTTGGGTTTCGATTTGTTTTTAATGTGTATTTATATATCGGGCGGTGAAACCTAGTAGGTGAATCTTTTACTATTAAGTTTTTCAATTAAAAATGTATCATTTTTTTACTCTACATGAACATGAATATAAATATAAATATAAATATAAATATAAATATAAATATGAATATGAATATAAATATAAATATGAATATATATATAGACTTATGTGTGTACTACATACACTTAAATGCATAAAAAAACCAAAAAAAACAAAACAAAAAAAAAAAACAACAACTATGCTTCGTACATCTTTAGCCCTAATCTGTACTTTTTATTACATAGCGTTATAAAAGAACATTATAGGTATGTACTTTAAAAAGATTTTTTTACCCCATTTCTGATCTCATTATACGGACTTTTTAGTTGAATAAACGGTGTATTTGTAAAATATACTTGCTAAACGGTTCATTTTCATTTTTCAATTCATCTCTGCATATTCAGAAATATCATGCAATCATTTGTCAATTTGTTTTATCCATCTATATATGTGTAATAACGAAACTGGTTTCACCGTCGCGAATCATTCTTGTATATCGCGTTTCATCATCCTCAACGCTGCAGCACTACGTTCCGAGAAGATGAGAAAAAACTTTGAACTAGACTTCCTGCGGCAAAGATGTTTTTTTTTTCTTTTCTCTTTCATTCCCTTCTCTTCTTCTTCTTTCATTATCAGTTTTCCTATGTTTATAGCTGTTGGCGCGCAAGACTAGTATAATATGTATTAATGCTACAGCCCTCGATCGTACCTACTGCATTTATACAAGTAGATGAATCATTGTGACGTGTTAAACGTCGCGGCTAATTAATATAATGTAAACGTAAAATAAAACGAAATAATCATTGAATAAAAAAGAATAAAGAAAAAACTGCAGTGCGTTATAATGCCATAAAGTCTTGTCAGCCACGCATCGCGACCATCGTAGTGCTGTCCGAGAGACGAAGAATAATAAATATTACGTAATAATGGATAGAGAATTTTGTATATTCAACGCGTTGAGCAATGTTTGGAACATCTCGTTTAAAGTTGGAAGAAAAAAAAGCTAATTGGTATATCGGTATCTCATAGATAATACATACCTGTAACGCTGCGGTATAATACACTAAAGGAACGTAGCTGACATTGAGAGCGCAAGAGACGCGTGTTATCTATAATCTATATACATACCTATATATATGTAGTATGTATAATTATAGTTGTATAATGCGAATAAGGAACACAAGGCGCGACAAATGATTCGCTTCGACGGATACCGAATCCACGTATCCACCGGACTTACTACCTATGTATTGTATAGCTGTGTAATGCATTAAACGACACGATTACACGACGACAATTCATTACTATATGCATAAATGATAGTGATGACGCATTATAGTAAAGAAACGCGACTAGTACATATATACAGTCACATCCGAAAGCAACTTATTAAAACAGCAATCTACTCATCCTGTAAATACATATAATAATACTTAATAAATTTAAATCAATTTCCAAAATTCTTATTCCTGAGATTCGTAGTTTAGATAATATGTATTTTACGCGCGCGCCCGCGTATTTGCTGTGTGCGCAACCACGGACGCACACAAATATTAAAAAATTTATCACCGTGGTTTTTCGCGCGCGCGCGTGTCCTTAGGTACGTACGTGGTATTTCAGTGTGGATGTGTTCTTGAATGCGTGTTTACGAATGAACGAGTGTAAAGTATACAAAATATTTCAAATACTGGGTATCACAAAATCGCCAGATACTAGCTATATGTATTGTATTATCGATATGATTTGTGAAAAGAATTGGTAGACGAATATACACATAGAATAAACAGATGTCTGTACTAAATAATATAGTAATTATATAGGAAGAATTTGCATCATGCACAAGTTGAAGCTATGTTATTTTTTAGACGATATCAGGCTGCAAATATTTATTTCACGTAGCCTGCAGATGCGGTCTACGCGAATGATGATTGACGATTGGAGTGTATCTAGGTATGTATATTGTGTCCGTGAGAAGGAGATACGATACCCGATTGGAGGGATATGACTGTACGAGCTGACTGAGGTCCGTCGTCGAATATACATAATAAATATTGTATACCTATATAGATATATGTATATACATACATACATAAACTTTCTGGCATCTGAAGTTGAGAAAAATGAAGGGATAAGAAAAAGACACGATCCGTGTACGCGATGTAACGGAGTTACATAATAGCGTGTTAGCACTAATATGAGGATAAAATTCATAAATTGTAAATAATTAATAAGCGCGACATATTTTCTATATAGTTATTATACTTATAAGCGTGTGGTGAAAGAGAACTGATCAGCGTGTCGGTAGAAACAAGAAAAAAAAAAAAAAAACAGTTTAGCCCGAAAAATTGCAATATTATCATTCTTTCAAATAGTAGGGTATCATAAATATGTTTAATCGTTTTAATGTATAACGTGTAACGATATTGAGAAATGATTGCTGCAGAATAATAAAAATTATACTTATATGTGTATATATATATATATAGATATTCGGGTGTTTAAAAAAAAAATTTCTTTTTTTTCAAGTCTCATAGTCTCTAAAGTTACTTTGAGACTTAAGAGAAATTGTCCTAAAAAATCAGCCCGATATCTCAAAAATTGAGCTGGAGCCCGAGGGTCAAATTTTCCCATTTGAAAAGCATGTCCTTACAGGAAATGAAATTCTCTACAAAAATGTCCTGTATGATTATATCCATAACTTTAGCAGGAAAAAAGTTTTATCAATTTAATGGAAAAAAAAAAAAAAAAAATGACTCATAAAAGCTGTAACTTTTTTCCTGTTAAAGTTACGGATAATTTACAGGACTTTTTTGTACAGAATTTAATTTCCTATAAGGCCATGCCGATTAGAAGTCAAAAAAAAATTTTCTACATGCATTTCAAATAGGAAAATTTGACCCTCGGGCACCAGCACAATTTTTAAGATATCGGGCTGATTTTTAGGGACAATTTCTCTTAAGTCTCAAAGTAACTTTCGAGACTATGAGATGTGAAAAATATGAAAATTTTATTTTTTGAAACACCATAATATATATTATATATATTTATATATAATATATATATATATATATATATATATATATATATATATTTATATATAATATATACATATATCTGAAACGCTTCCTCAAGTGAGTGTGATATCGTATGAATATAATACATATTAATGTATGATATTGTACGGAATGGCAAAGAAAGAGATAGAGAATGAAAGAGAGAACAGAAATGTGTGAATGGGGTATTAAAAAAAATAGAAACAGATGACTCATTTTCACAGCTAATAGGAAAATTCGTTATGGAAAGATTGACTCTTTGCTTATGGAAATTTACGATTGATGAATACATATAGTTCGTTGTGAAAATCGGTCTAGTTTCTTTTGATTGATCTGTACATTTGCGTCGGCGTGTACTACTATACTAATTGTAAAGTGACGTCGAAGCGAGAATTTGCATAATGATAATAATAACAGTAATATTAATAATATTAATAAAAATAATGATAATAGATGCGTTGTACTTATAAGCTGCGATTAAAATGTTTAGATGATATTATGATTGTTTTGATAACGAATATGTCAAAGGCATCGCGACGACGTCCCTTTTAGATTCTCCGTACCGCGTTAAACCCATTTTTCCGCGACAGCGTATTTTATATAATAACTAAGCAATGAATTTAAAGATATTACAATAAAAGATTTTAATTGCAGAATTGAGCGTGAGCAGAACTAATTATTATTCTATACAGGAATAGATAATATACCCCTCCATCCTGAGGTCTTATACTATTTTGAATTGTAACTTGAAGGTGAACAAACAACTCAAACGTTTTAATTTCACAATATAGAATTTTTGCTTTTATCAAAAAAAGAAACAGTTATTTTTATAATTTTACTTCAGATTAATTAATGCATAGTCGTTTGAGCGACCAATTTCGTCTAATTTTATCTTTCAAGCAGCAGTTTTAATGGAATTAATTAATTACAGTAACTGCAACCTCGATAATTGAATCATCATCGACGATTATCACTTTCGCGAGAAGAGTCTTGATTCACTCCCCGGTCTTGTTGCTCTTGGTCTTCTACTTCCTGTTAAAAAAAAAAGAAAGGAAATAGTACATAATTACATAGATACAACACAATTGTGGGTAGGAAATTCAATCCACACCAACAATGTATGCACAGAGGCAGCCAAAATCCTCAGTCAAGGTATATTTCTGATACATTACACTGTTGAAATGGACAAATACTTACTCTCTGAATAATTTCCATGGCAGACAACTGGTTGTTAGTTTCATAAAATTCGTTTATTTCTCTAGGCATGCAAAAGTGTCTGGCATCATTCGGTTGTATAGTGATATTTTCACCAATAAAGCGAAATTCGGGTGGATTGTTGATAGGGCCGGCGAGTTCCTCCCTTGTGAATAGTAAGGTTTCTGTGGTAGCCGGAAAATAGGGACCAAAGTCGATTATTTTGGCGTGATCTTTTCTGTAGCGAATCACGTCTAGCGTATCTGTAAGTATGAATATTACTTTGGATCAAAACTGCAGAATCAAGTGATTGCCATAGTCTCATACAGCCGGTACCATCTTCACTTCACACTCACAATTTTTTAACGACTCAAATCCTTTCCTAATCCGTTCAGTGTACAGGCTATTTATATCTCGACGTATGTCGTACTTCTCTGCTTCTATGTTTTGGTAATATTGGGAGAGATCTCGCTGGCATATTCCTGGAACGATTTCAAACAATGTTTAGCTGAGAGAGGAAGAAAATTGTTAGTATCATTATTATTATTATTATTATTATTATTATTATTATTCTTTCAAAGTTGAGGAAAATAATTATAAACAAGAATTCGGCTACCGACGAGCTCGCCTTGGATGACAAAGCATCGAAATTCTGTACACGGGTTTATCTCCCGCCACTTCTTAAGTACCAGGCTGGGTTGCAAATGAATGTTACTATTCTTCAGCAATTGCAAATCATTCAAGTCTTTGGCTACTCGATCCGAACTTTTGAGCAGTAGATAGATTTCCTCCAAAGTGGTACATCGGAGGGTCTTTGTCGGAGCAACCCAAGCAGCGTCCTGTGACAACCAAAACCAAATCCAATCTATACATTTATTTATTCATTAACTCGCACTATCATGTATATCATTCTCTTTAGGCCCAACATTGTGATCCCAGTATGAAACAGTTTGTTTATAATCACCAATGGTGCGCTCCAATTGAGTTTAGTGAATACAGCGCCAAAATCGTGGAGAACATCTTGAATCTGTTTACTAAATTCTGGAAACGTCGGCTGCCCTGCGTCCTGCAACAAAATTCTACACTTCGATGCGATGTTTAATCGGAAATATGCCAGGCAAGGTAGCTTGACATTTGAGGTTAGGCACGTTCGAGGGTAGAACTGGACACTCACGTTTGTCGATTGGGAATCGTCGTCGCTGTCATCGTTAAGCAGTACGCAAGTACCATCGGACCACCTCGATCCGCGACAGGCTGAGTCGTCGGTAGCCTCTACGGGCAGATGAAAGGGGCCGTGTTCCAAATACTCTATAACCTCGTTGGGTAACGAGAGGACGACCGCCTCGAGTGATTCTTTGCCGAAGGACGGATACCATTCGGTGAAGGAACACTCTGGTTTCATTTTACCAGTTGGTGACGAAACGATTTAGGGTTGACGATTTTTATCTTGCCAATTAAGTACAGTGTGATCAGGACTGATTAATTTAGCGGGAGTACTACGACGACACAGCACTACCATATTGATAGAACTAACGAAAATTTAAATTGGCTGCCTCCCGCCGCTATTGCGGCAAAGATGGTTTGGGACATTGCCATTATAGAAGCATATGTCGCCACTATCTCTCGGAATATTTCAACTCTTGAACCCCGGTGGCTCCTCGTTCGCGACACTCCCCAAGCAGGAAGAAGCACTACCTCTGGTATGCACGTAGGCCAAGGTCAGTGCTTTTCTTGTCGCGCTGACGGGTCCCAAATGATATCGCCATCTCGCGGACCAATTCATGAACTACTTCTGACGGTACATCTTCGCATAGTCGCACGCATCACAGATACGCATTGTTTTTAACGTGTCATGGCAAACTGCATTTGGCACCCCGTTGAATCCCTGTATAACAATTCATGCTATTTACGAAACGCTAAATCGAGATCGTGATCGATATGTTCAATATATCTGGCGCGAAAAAGTGTCCCGTGTGGTGTGTCGTTGACGAGGTTAGCTATCGACTCAAGCGCACCAAGTTACATTCGTTATGTTATGTTATGTTATGTTATATTGTGGTAAATAATATTTAAGTATGATCAAGATGTGTAAACAAGACATATACCTATATTCTAGAGAGCCAGTCACAGTTCTGAAGATCATAAAATATATTCCTACCTCAAGTCAAACATGACCCGATGATTGAAAGCCATGTATAAACGAATAAACTCTTCCAAACAAAGCCGGTTCTTCCTCTAACTGCCTATAAAAAATATGGAACCGGATTACCTGGATTCAGGTTTTGCGTTTCACGACGATGACTTCGATCACAAAGACCAGTCCCGATCCCAGCAATACGATTCTCCGATAATAACCTATGACGACGGGGACGAGTGGTTGCCTCGCGAATCGGACTATGAATACGAGTACGAATACGATTATCAAATTAACGACGATGAAAATCTCACCGATATCTACAACAACTGTCTATATCCAACGTTGTCCGATGCTTTCAGCTACATCGTCCCTTTGCTAGTCGCTTCTGTTTTATTTAAAACCATAGCTCAATCAAGTGAGTATTACACAAAACATATTTGTGTACATCAATCTGTCCAAGTCTATTCGGTCTCTGATTTCTCATCTTTATTTATTGTCACAGGTCACACTCCTCGCCAAGTATTTCACGGAGCCTCCACGATCATTGGCTTATACATCATTCAACGTTACACGGTCGAATGTTCCTATTTATTAGTGACTCTAGTAGCCGGGTCCTATCTGATCCTCTGCTTGCCAAGTCGTTGTCAGAGGGGGCCAGCCGTTAGCTTTTTATGCCTTTGCCTGATGTTGTATGGGTAAGATGCAATGAATCTGTGAAGTTCATTTCATTCGCAGAACAAAGGCCAATTTCAGATACTAATACAAAACACAAAAGAAGATAGATAAGAGCCTAAATATATCAAGTTTGTCGTATTTTTAACAGTCCCTTCGATATTTAGAAATGAAATATAGAAACAGTAACAAATAAATGTCTGATGTCGGTGAACAGGGAACAATGGATGCAACCCACATCCTGGCACAAGGTGCGCGGAGTGGCAATGGTTGCCTCCATGAAGGCAGTCGGGGTGGCTGTGGATTTCGAGACTTCTCTGATACCCAGCCTTTTGGAGTTCGTCGGATATATCCTCTGCCCAGCTACAGGCCTCTTTGGACCTTGGGTTTGCTACAAGGATTATGCTACTCTGCATCGTGTCAATCCTTGGGTAAGATTAGGGTTGTGTCTGAAGTGCTGGCTTTATTACTTAGGAGCAGAATAATGTAAAATTTGTCAATTCATCTGTTGCAGAGCCTACGACGGATATTGCTAGCTGTTGGATGCTTATCGCTCGCCTTCTTCTTTCTCAGTATATCTAACTGTTGGGCGCAGTGGATACTGCCTGATACAGGATGGAAGTAAGAACAGGCTTACAATTAGCATGGTTTAAATCCAATGACATTGTCTGATAATTATCCAATGTTTCAGATGGGCTGTGGCCTACAGAGAAGCACTTTCTTTCCGAGCTTCTCATTATTTTATATCCTACACCTCAGGAGGCTTGGCTTTACTCGGAGGTTTCTCCTCCTCAGCAGCTACAGTGACAAGACCCTGGTCTATAGAACTGCCCCGCTCCCTTGTCCAAGTTGTAGTAGATTGGAATATTCCCATGCACACTTGGCTGAAAACATGTAAGATTATTACGACTCTGATGACAAAAGGCTGCGCCTTGGTGCCGCTTTTATATCGACGCTATTTACTTTGCAGATGTATTTCGACAGAGCCGCAATCGTCTCGGTAAATTTGGAGCAGTCATTCTTACCTATGCGGCAAGCTCTCTCCTCCATGGTCTCAACTTTCAATTAGCCGCCGTTCTTCTGAGCCTTGGGTTTTATACGTATATCGAATTTCAGCTCAGACACGAACTGGCACAGACCTTTGAAGCTTGTTTAGCAGCTAAAAGATGCACTGATCAGAAATGTACACACAAACGAACTGCTAATAATTGTTGGTGGGTGGTGCCGATTAATCTATTATCTTCTGGACTGGCTATATTCCATTTAGCATACTTAGGATTAATGTTTGATACCTCGGAACAACAGGAGACTGGGTACAGCTATTCTCATGCTATGGAAAAATGGTCGAGTCTCAGCTTCGCCAGTCACTGGGTTGTGTTGGCTACGTATCTTGCTTATTTTATGATCAAGTGATAAATTTTTCACCTGGGTCTTACACTTTAACTTTGGCAAATAAATTTGAGAGTACAGAGCTAACCCTGTTTCTTGAGGATAATGGAATTTTTATTAACTTATCAATCGATTGAGCATATGTTGAAAAATAATCGCAAAAGGAGAATAAAATACTGAGTAAAAATCTCCCTTTGTCAGAAAAATAATCATTGCAATAATTTATTAATATACATATACCTATACTGTATATCTATTAATTACAGATGTTTCCCATAGGTAGTTACTGCCGTAATTTATACTATTGTTGCGTGAATGAAAAAAGATGTGGTAATAAGAATAATCGTTACGATATAAGAACAAAAGTTAAATTTCTAATTTTCACATTTCGTCCCATTCAAGCCATCATTGACATTTGTATCATGTATTTTTACAATTTTTCATTAAAAAATAAAATCAATGAAGACCAAAATAAAATTATTGTATTGCTAAGCAAAATCCATGTCACTCAATTACTCGTTTCATAGGCGAATTACACAGTGGCATATCGATACTAAATCCTAAAATGTAATTTATACAAACATACAAGATTCGTGTGAACCTTGAATAGAATGGCGAAGAATTGAGGGTAGCTGTATAATTCAAATTTTCAGTGATTATTTTGACACGAAATATGAGTCTGGGGTATACAGTGAATTGGAAGAAAACAATATGAATGAAATAACTCGAGGCTTGTTGCGATTTTTAGATCGGTTAATTTGTTTATTAAATTTTGTGACTTGACACAAAAGTATGTAGGTGATATTTCTTTGAAATCACCAATAAGATTGAGAACAGAATCTGCATATTCTCAGAGACTGTTGCTAAATACTTTTCGATTAATACCTTTGCTCAATAAAATACTATCATCTTGGTTGCGAATTGATACTCTTTTATAATTTTGGGAAAAACGATATTAAAAATTTGCATTTTGCCAAAGTCGACGTTGAACTATAACATTAGATAATGAAATTTTGCACCACGTCGAATTACTTAGGAAAGTAATGATTGATCATGCTCACAGTAAGAGAGTTGTGATCGTTCGAAAGAAACATCCAATAATCGAACGACGGTCAAAAATGACCAATCACATTCTAGAGAATTGAATTGCAAATGTTCAATGTTATTTCCAAGAAAAGAAAAGAAAGGACGCGTAATCTGACTTATCAATAGCAAAAAGTAAGTCTCTAAGCAATGAAAATCGTAAGACTATACGTCCCAGACTGGTTTCGGGCGGGTGCCGAAATTTACAGTCAAATTTGTACGGCACTTTCGTATAATTGTTATAACGATACTATTCGTACATACAATAATAATAACTCTGTTATATTTAATCTAAAATCTAAAGGAGAAAATAATTCGCTCATGATGAAATACGAGGGGGGGGGGGGGGGGGGGGAGGGTTATTGCCCCTGTAGATATATTCCTAAATTCTAAATCTATATTAAAATGATCAATTATTATTACTGCGTCTCTCTGTTATATAATATTTTTTGAGTATTTCAATAATAATAAACAATCAAACTCTACGAGACAACGTATAATCTGGTATAAGCCCGGTCTAGGCTCGTCGTTAACGTATGGACACAGTGTGATTATATGTAATAGGTAATTAGGTATATAAATCAACAATCAATAATCGTTATTCTCAATGTTGTATAAAATATTGTTAGTCAGTTTTTCGACGTAGAATACCATAGGTAATCCACCATCCACCACGGCCGGCACTATTATTTTTTTTTTCTTTTCATTATTTTTCCTACAACTCATTAACAGTACTATAAGTCGTGCTAGGAATTAATATCAGATTTTTAGACAAACATCTTTGATTCCCGAATCATTTCACATTTCATATCTGACGTTATTACTTCTCATTGAGGAACGAAGAACTCGTACTTAGGCATTAGTCGCTTTGATCAGTTTTAGCGTGTCACTCGAACCGAAAATTTTTCTGCAAACGTTAGTTGATTGAAGCTGGATTAATAGGTGAGGACATTCTGAGGCGGGATTTTTTTATGGACACTGGTGTCGTTGAAGAATTTTTCACAGTCTTTTCAAGTAGAATCATATAAAACTCAAGATTTATAAATAATAGCTTCTCATACTTGGATTTGGTCGTACCAACACCAATTATCTTTAAAACTTTGATCAACTGCTCATTGAATTTGAGATTCTTTCGGCTGTAATTGTCCAGAAAACAAACCGTCATCATATAAACAAAGAATATCCTGTCTTTTGGATGATCATATAAATAAAAAGACTAACAGACTGTGATAAAATCGAAAATATCCGGGAGAGATAAAACCTGTATTAGGGATGAAAAAATTAGTCACAAAAACGAGAATCGTGATCAAACCGCAAGAATCCCCAGATGAGAATTATTCGAAATGATTGAGACAAGATGATGATCGTCGAAGTAATGTTATGCCGTGAATTACGGCGACGTTTCAGGACGAGATCCGTGTTCTCCGTTTGACGATGGAACCCGGTATCGTTCCTTGGATAGGTGGAAATTCTACGACGACGAAGAAGATCCGCATCTCTCACTGGACGATGGGGTTCAGACGACGGGATCTCCGCCGTTGCCGGGATGTACGGGAAACGACCTCGTCGTCATTGACACCACTGAGAATATCGGTTAGTCATCTGACAAATGCTGTTTTGTAACTTTTTGTTGTGCGCGCACTGCAAGAAACACAGACAAAAAGAAACAGGTTTTTTTTATTTGTTAGCCACCAGATATTATGAATATTAAGTAAACCACAGATATCTTATAAGCATATTAACTACAAGTTTCAAGTGTTAGCTTTCTCTGTTAATCTTCGATATCAATATCTAACCAAAGCTCAAAGCAAGACCGGCCCACAGTCTCTAAGCTCAAGGGGCAAATCACCAACTCTGATATCTCTCATTTCACATATTATAGTACAACAAGTATCGAGAATCGTTGGTGACTACCCCTGCCGCGTTATTAGTTACGTCAAGTTATTTTCAGCACAAAAAAACGAAGCGGGACGGTAGTTAATAATTTTGAAAATAAGAAAAGAAGCGAATAAAACAACAACCTCGATGTTAGGGCGGATATACGTATGTGGTGTTGAAGGATAATGATCAATAAACGGATAAACGAATAAACGAACGAGCGACAATAAACATTTTTTTTTTTTTGTTTTTTAACACGTTCAAGACTTACTGCCTTAGAGAATGATATCGTGTGACGCGATCCGCAGATCGTAGAATCATATTCATTCCCGGTTGTTGCGATTGTTGAACCGAACGATTTGTGGTTGTGACTGTAGCGTGAGCTTCAGCAATACACGAGGCTCTCACACTGGCCCTTGTTACAGGTTTTGATACAGAAATAGATGCAACATTGCTAGTTGGGTCGACGTCGTTGACGTCGTTGTCGTCGTCAACGTGGTTGTTGTTGTTGTTGTTGTTGTTGTTGTTTCGGATGTGGTTCCGATTGTTGTTCATATTACGAATCTGTGTTGTTGATTTCGAATTTATACGACGTACCGTAGGATCACAGTTGTTAGTGACCAGCCGACTGTTTCTACAATACACCCAACACGATAAGAAATCATCGATTCTCAAATATGGGAGTTAATTTAAATATATCTACTACACGTGCTCAGAAAGAAATAGCGATCTACAAAGATTCAAATTACCAATAAATGAATGAATATATAAATAACCAACCGGTTGCTAAATACTCTATATATAAAGACCGGATCACAGCGAACCTTTTTACTATCGTCGTAGTGGTAGCACGACCCAGTAATCGCTTCGGCACATCTTTTTCCTTACTGCCAGCGAGGCCAACCGCACCTTTCTGACTTCTGGTATGAAGTAGAGGTCCAAGGTATGGGCTGAGGGCACATAATCATTTCAGTTAATATCCGTTAACCCCCAAGGCAACATCGCGTCATACTTACTGCACAACAGTCGAGGGGCTTGATATCCCGCTAAGAGAAGGCTGACCACACGAGGGAAGAATGCTCCTCCGTAATGCCTTTATCTGATTCAATTTGTCCCCTTGAGTAAGAACCGAGATCTTTGGCACTACTACGCTAGAGAGCGGCCCCGGGTCGTCCAGTTTTATTCCATCGACACGGTGCATTATACCAGAGACATTATCCTGTATGAGCCGTGGGTTTCTTAGTCCTGACAAAGAGGATCCTGCCGGTCTACCAGCTACGGAATATATCCCGAATTGGTGGACGGGGTTCCCGTTCTCAGATTGCAGCGGTTCTTTCAGCAGGGAATGAAGGTAGACTTCTTTTCTGAAAGGAATTTGACTTGGAATCTCGACTTCGGAGCTCTTGGACACTTTTAGAAAGTATTTGAATCACTCACAGCATTTTTTTTCACTTCCCATATTCGAATGTTATTGAAAAGATTACTGAATAGTTTGAAACAACTTCTTTCCCAACTTTTTAGGCCAAGATACTTACTCCTCGAGCCAGTGCTGCTGATGACCTATCACCGAGCCTGGCCTGCAAATTCTTATCCATGCAATGGTTTCTCTAGCTGTAAGGTGGTAATGTTTCATGATGTAGCAGCCGATGAGGGATCCAGTTCTGCCTAGGCCAGCTTTGCAGTGAACTGCCACAGCGCCGGACGCATTTTCAGATATCTTTAAGAACTGTCTCATTATAGAATCGGTCGGTGTTGAACCGTCTATGAAGAATAACTCTTTGTGGTCAAAACCGGCTTCTATGAATCTCGAGGCTTCGTATATCTTCTTGTTCAATCGTACAATCGTCGAAACATTATTGCGACGAAAATACGCAAAGTATGATTCAGGAGCGTGCAGAGGATACCCTGCAAACCCAGAATGAAGGTGAATCTCTTTAAATTCTCGCAAAAACTTATATCGCGAATATTAAAGTCACTTTTGGACTATTTTCTGTCTGAAAAAAGGCAGACGAAGCTGAGAATAAATAAATTCCTGAAACTTGTATGAAGAGGAAAGAGAAGCATGTACAAACTGACCATTTTCAATTTTGGTCTTGGCATGAGGTCCGCAGAAGGCGATAAACTTCCCTGGGACAATCCAATTCATATCCCCATTTTCAACACGTTCGAATTGCTCGTATTCTTCACGGTTGAAGTCACGAAAATTGAAGAATCCCAAACCGTGGCACTTGTGGATAGCTCGAAGACACTCCTTGAGAGATATCTGATAACACGGTGCTCCCAGCGAAGCGTCCCTAAACATAGCAAATGGCGGACTCATGGGGCTCGATATCAGGCATTCGTACGCCTCCTCCGCTGTCCTTTTCCAATATATTATCTGTGAAAGGAAAAGATTGCGTTGAAACCAGTTGATATCATTAAATTATTAAATACAAATCGAGACAAGACACTAACCACATAGCTGGCGATAAGAAACGCGGCGTTCACCCGCTTCTGAGGATCCAAAGTAGTGTAATGAACGATTTTCTTCTTACTCAGAGTAACGGCCTTAAGTTTCTTGTTAACTTTCTGACAATATCTGTGGAGCATGGCTAAATTCAAAGGTCCAAAATCCGCGTAAAAATTCTCATACAGCAGCTCATCGTCAATACTGAAGTAATGGGTGTTGGGAGTGCTTCTTGGCTTGACGGTTGTCCTCAACGTAACAAAGTACAATCGATCTGTAAAACGGATCTCTTTAGCCTGTAAAAAACGTCAAGCAAAATAATTTGATTAAATAAATAACAGCTCTTTAATTCACCCTTCAAAAACTCTGCTGCACAGACCAGCACCTCGTTCGAATCCTCCATTTCGGACAGGCCTCCGACTTCCCTGAAAAACAAGAATAAACAAACCGACGTTAGTTGAGTAGATAATGATCTGAGAAACCCTCCGTTAAAGCCCATCTCTGGTCGAGAGATGATTAATGCCGAATTTAATTCATTCGAGAACATCACGAGAAGGTGTGGGCAGAGGCTAAAGGTAAACTGGATTCTCCTACCTACGCAAATTACGTTTGTTATATGCGTCGTCATAAATGGGAAATAATTATCACAGTTGGGATGCAACGGTGGCGGATTATAATCGCATTTCCTACTAGGTGTTATGGTTTTTATATACATCGATTTGTAACTCACTTGGTTTAAGATGTTCGCAGACACTTGGGAGCGCGAATATAAACACGGCACTGACAGAATGAGAGAGACAGAGAAAAGAGAGAGAGAGAGAGAGAGATAGAGAGAGAGAGAGAGAGAGAGAGAGATGTGGAGGGCGGGAGGGAGTCGCGGCTGATTTGAGGGGTTATTTTCGAATTTTTTTTATATCCCAGTAAACTTGGTGAGAGTAGCGTAGCCGAATCGTAGATATATATCTTGTAATCACCACGATTATGGGCCCGTTCAGCACGTCGTGTAGATCAGATTATGGTGACGGTCGCAGCGTCGCAACGTCATTATTTCTTGGGCAGCAGCCGCGAAATTGTTTCCGATGTAACAGCCATTTTGGGCATCTTTCCCACTCGGAGAAATTGAATATGAATAAAGACGCACACACGCATGAATGATTCCGACCGTTGCAGTGGCGTTGGTTTCACTGTTGGCTTTATTTCTCGCTGCTTGATTCTTAGTTGCGGGTAATCGGTTTGAAGGATTGTATAATCCTTACGTTGATTAATTAACCACAGTAGACACAACAAACAACCAATTGTTGAACAATTTTAATACGTGAAGTTTAAATAATAATAACTTTTTAAACGCAAAACACGGACAATAAGAAACATAGACTACCCACCACCTTCGATTCTACACTACGGTAGTCTGCAATTCTCTTCAATCTAACTTTTCGGCCCGCGACAGATAGATAGATGGATATGCTGCAAATTGTGCGGTTAAGTTTAAATTGTAGAAGTGGGGGTAGAAGCGTCATGAAAGAACCGGTAGAAGCGTGTAGAAGTTAGAGGGAAGGAGGAGATGCAATATTCAATTTCGAGTTTTATATGCTGTATTATGTATATTTAACAATATTCGAACATGGCTAATACAAAACTGAAGAATGAATTTTTAAATGATACCAATACTCACATGTATACCTCTATGAGTTATATGTAATGTGCATACATGTAGGTATGTATACGCAGTACACATCATGTATGCGCATTTATTATTCACATATTGAAATTAGTTCTAGATTCTCCCTTCCTTCCCTTCGTCCCGAATTGAGTGCATGGGACACGAAACGATACTAACTCTGTATAGGTATAACGAATACCTTGGATGTGTACATACATATCCGTATTTCAAGTCTTTGATTTACATAGAGACATTAACGATTTACATACTACGTAAATTTGTTGCCTCATCTTTTACGAATCTCTTATTTCTTTTCTTTTCTTTTATTTTATTCGCCAGATTTACTTGCACAGTTACACTCCGAATTTCTACAAATTAAATATGTACAACTCTTGGAATTCAACCCCGCCGCCATCGAACAATACCAACGATTATTACTATGATCAATCGGCTGATTATAGTAATGAGAACATACACAATAATAATGATGATGATGATGATGATAGTAATAATGATAATTTTAAAATACTACAATAACATATAACGATACACGTGAATATGTTGTACTGTTTTGGGATGTGTGTGAGTGTGTAGGGTGAATGGTATAATAATATACATATACCTATATAAAGCTGGTTCCATAAATATATAATGTTTTCGGTGACAGGGTGAGACACGGGCGAAAATCACTCGGTAAGTCACCCTGTTCAATCATGCAGACGAATACATAGGTATATCGAGGTACTGGACACCAACGAGAGTTCTAATCACCTGTCCGAAAATGAAAATGAAAATGAAAATGGGAATGAAAAAGAAAGAGAAACTCTCGTGAATGAATGTGGGGAAAAATTTTTCTTTTCTTTTTGTTTCTTGTCGGAAATGTATTTCGGCTACGCTCGAATTTCTGCTATACTTATTTCTTTGGTATCCAGGATACATCTCTAAGATAAATCGGAGACTTATTTAACTCGAAGATCGCGGGCTGTTGAAGAAACGGAGAACGAAGAGACGAGTTTATACTTCGGCTTCAGGACCCCAGAGGTTAGCTACTCCCAGTCCTACGAGCCGTCAATAGGCAGTTCACCATCTTTCAGGCATCAGTCTACCGTCGACGGAGGCGCCGCGTATCGATTTCTTGGATCTGAATCTCCGTCGCACATGTAACGCCCTGAAACAATCAATTTCGCGTGCTTAGGATTGCAAATTATAATCGCGAGCAGTTAGTTGCAGTCCTTTATTTACAGAAACCATAAAAGGGTTTTATAATAATTTCAATTGACTCACCAGAGACAAACCTGCGCTTGACCAAACTAAGTCTATACCCTGCTCCAACCAGTTCAAATTCAACCCCCGACAAGGTTGTCCCTTCGCAATTAAACTGTGTGAATATTGTCCCCTGCGATCCGGGTCCTCGATCAAGTTCGATCCTGGCTTTGAGGGATCCAACGCCGCCTCCTTCACTGTGTTGCGATAATTCAGTAAATTTCCATAATATTCGATTGGAGTCCGGAAGCCACTGGGCCAGAGGTTTGCTGTGGAGACTCTTAAAACCTCCGTCTATTGGCGAGGCGACATGAAGATTGAGCAATGGACTTGGCGAGGCCATAGCGCGGCTGTTGTATTTGTAATCAATCTAGAGGTTGAGAATAATCTTTAATAATCATTCTAAAAGTTAGTTACACATTGAGAAAATGAATTGTTCACAGAAGGCTGAGTACCTTCAGGTCTGTATGCGTACTCTCACATTTCCAATACGCAACTAGTTGAAAGGGACACGATCCTGCACCCTCCTTATTCTTTATTTGATACTTGATTATATCAACGTTGAAGTAGGAAGCCGAGGGATTCTGTTCCGCCTGCCTTCTCAGCAGGGTAGTTAAGGCACTCATGTTGAATTCGAATATCGTACTGTCAGCCGTCGACTGGGTGGCATCCCTGCAAGAAACGAAAAAATCCAGTGTAAAAAAAAAAATCAGCACTCTCCAAATGCGTTAAAATCGACCTGTTCAAACTCACATGCTGACGAGCTGACTGTTTGGCAGCAACCTTTCCAGTCTGTTGCTATTTTTAACACGAAATGAGAGCTTCGCCGGGCTCGGATTATTTGCTAAAACCGCGACAATACCGGCTGGAAAAGACAGCATCATATCGCCGCTGAGCTTCACTTGGCAACGTGTCTCGTCCGTGCCTCTAAAGTAAGAATGTATTATTTCATGGAAGGCAACAGCCAGGGGTATCGTGTCTGCCAGACCAATCGTGAGTGGCGACGGTCCCCTAGAAGATCCAACAGCTACGCCAGCGGTTCGAAACTCAAGACTGGCTACGCTGTCAGCTCTAGATATTGTAGCTGGAGACACTCTTCCTCTTGCCGATGCGACACTTGTACCATCCCCTCGTCTCGAAGGTGGTCTAGGAATTGCTATGGACGAATTGGCAGACTGCTTTGGTGGCAGTGCCACATTGATTTCACCAACTTCGGAGAACAGATCTCCGTCTGAAAGATCATCGGGGTTATAGATCAGTCTTCATTCACTATTCACTAATCTACAAATCTAGTATATCTATGAACCAGCAGAAACGTGTGTTATCTAATACAATTTACCACTTGCTGCCTCCGATGACGGGATAAGCATAAGGAGAAAGAAGGAGAATACAATTTACCTTGAAATCGCGGCTGGGGATGACCAGTCGCTGCGCTGTGAGAATGAGGAGAGGGTTGGGAACCGACTGGCTGTGATGTGGGCGGGGAAGATAATGGTGGTGGGCTTTGGAGCGGAGCATAGGGGTGACCGCCGGTCGGAGTTGAGGCACTGGACGGTGTGCTGCTGGGGTTGAAGAAGTTTAGGCCGAGAAGATCGGAGCTAGGCTTTCCTCCAAGCTGCTGAGAAACTGACTGAGACCTCTTCATGTGGGGATCGGTGTCGATGTTCGATCCTCTGCGAGCCTGGTTCAATACAGGAGTGTTATCAAAGCCTTGAGATCGAGAAAATACATTTTAAGTGGAAACTTACTGCTATAGTTCCTACGGGCGACAGAGAAAGGTTTTCAACGGTTGCCCTGAGCTCGTCCACGCTGGCGCTCATCGGCGCACCGCCATTGCTAAGCGGTTTTATTTCTACTCTGATCTTTCGCTCTCTCTCATCCTCCGAATCTGTATCAGAACTGGAGTAGAATCCATGCTCGGTCTCCCAGGGATCGACCTTTGGCTTTATGCAGAAACCGTCAGAATCAACTTCTGGCGTTGGAGTTCCTGATTTATGACTCTCATCTTTTTCCTCCCTGAAATAAAATGACACCAGACCATGAAAGTTGGTAGTTCTTTCCAGGAATCAAACTCAGCGGCAGTCCTAGTGCAATTTCGTCAATTATCTCCCATTTCAAATAATTTTTATGTTCAAAGTTGGATTTCATATTTTGTGAAGATAAAAATTTATCGCGATTTGTAACGGTCGTTATTTTTGGCATAGCCATCCGTGCACTAGGCCTGCCGAGCATGCATATACTGACGGGTCGGACTTCTCTTCTTTGTTGCTACTAGTCTCTGCAGTATCCTTTTTCTTCTTTGCCTTTTTTTCCTTCCGCTTTTCTCTTCTACTTCGCAGAAACCCTGCCGGCGGTAAAAAATAGATATTGGTCATGAGGTCCGAAACGTATTTGTGCACGCCAGAAGAAGAAGGGGAACGTTTGTGCCTGCTGTAAAGTCTCCACATTTTTTATATTGTAAATAAGTAACGCTCTGTGCAGCGCAGCAACTATTTGTCCCCGTATCCTTCAAGGTGTCGAGTAAATAAAAATTGCACATTATTTATAAACTCGCCATAGCGTAGGATATTGTAGATATAAATTTACAAATTTATTACTACGTACTGTCAAGGCTACATAACGGTAGCTAAGGGCTAAGGTGGAGAGAGATTTACTTTCCAAGTGTACAGAATTGTAGCGCAACATGAGATCAGAGCAAGTGCCCCATAATAGAGTAATAAATTTATTATCATCTATATATGTATAATATGCGATAGGAGATGCTATTCAATATGTACGGCACATGCATCGTGTAGAGTATTATAATAAAATAGTAGGTGCTTTTACAGTTGCGTGCAAACTGTGGGTTTACTTGGATATACATTCATAGAAATATACGTCGTATTACTCTTCTGGCGATATAGCGTAGGGCTTTTTCGTTTCTTCCTTTTTTTATTTTGTGGCTTAAAGTTCCTGGGTAGATGTACACATAGGATGGATAATACTACGGTAGAGTTAAGTTAGTTTGCTACACAGCACACAGTAGTCGAATACATGAGAATGAGAGGCAATTATATGTCGAGCCCATAAAGTCAGACAAAGACACGAATGTGCTGAAACTCCTCTAAGCGCAAGAGAGAAACTTTGAAAAATTAGCTTTTTCTAAAGTCAGGAAAAATCAAAGTTTCTTCTCTTGGTTTTGAGAATTTTTTTCTTGTGTAGGTATAGATGATGTTGTTAATACTATACCTTCTACGGTCGAACCACCACCACCACCAAAAAAATTCTACCGTCGAAATTGTTTTTCTAACAACTTCTAGCGAAACTTGAGCTTTGGCAATGGTCAAAAGTTCTATAGAAACTTTTATGACTGCAAGAAGTCGGTATATGAATTGATACAAATAACAGAGGTAATGAAATGACACGTAACTAAAGAGTGTGAATTTGAATTTCGCGTTGAGGCATTAGACACGCTCGTCTGAACCACAACTTCCCGTCACTTGGAAAATAAATAATTTTAATAACAGTGGGCGCCATGCATTGATTTACTTATAAGGAACGGCTCACCTGAAGCCACGCCAACGTCGCCCCACCCCGTCTCCTTGACGCTATCCAAGTCCAATTCCCATTTCTATACAACAATTATTTCCTTACTCGCTATTACATACGAAAATGAAATGTATGTATGCATGTGTGTGTCTGTACAGTATATGTATGTCAGTGTATACATACGTACTCAGGTGGGTAGGTATATCCGTTCGTGTCTATAAAAGGTGGATTTTGCTTTTTGAACATTTCTTCGATCATATTAAATGATGAACGTTCTCAAAAATTTAATTAACATCGACTAGCTGCCGCCTATACCCAAATAATTGTTAGAAAAACAATTTACACCGTTTGCCCGAAGAGGAGTGCGAAGATAGTTGGTTAGTATTTCAAAAAAAATTCTAACGCTATAGAACAGACAGAAATTTTCAATATTCGCTCAACGGTTAATGCTTCTTCATGTGATAGAAACATAATTTTCGATAGGGATATAGGCTTGTGAGATAAGAACGAAAATATAAATATTAATATTAATAATTATATGTGTATGTACGTATATACATATATACATACAAACGTATATACATATATATATATATATATGCATGTTTGTATGTATATATATATATATACGTACACCAAGCGTGTTTGATTTTGACCGATATGAAGTTGGCCCCACTGTCTTCTGTCTCTTTCTTTTCCTATGTAGCCACGAAGGATAGAAGAGGACAGAAGACTGTGGTGCCAACTTCATATCGGTCATAATCAAACACGCCAAGCGTACATAGACAATATATGTGTATATATTTATATATATATATATATCACCACACCAGAAGAATTTTTAAAAGCTGACGTGATGTGCCTTGTACTCGCGAACACGTACTTCTTCTAGCATTCTTATATCTAAAAGTTTTTAAAGCAGTGCATAGCTGTAAAATAAAAGATTTCATACATTTACGAGTGATAAGCCGAGACCATTAGACGTTCGGATTATTCACAAGTTTGTTGCGGGACAGTAGACAGTTGACAAACGATCTGACATTAGAAGAGAAGAATCAATTTACAAAAGTTACGCTGTAGTTTATCGAAAACTAAAGTCCATACATAAACACGAGTCTCTTCTTTTTTTTTTCTTGAGTTCAATATAATGTTTGCTGAATGAAAACATCACGTCGTCCCATGCCTTGTTTCAAGAAGAGTTAAGAGTTTGTAAATGGTATGGAAAAAAACTTTGAAGTCCGTTGATTTGTTGTCATTTCTCAAGAATCTAAAGTCATCAAGTCCTGAACCGGCGTTCGTAATAACCATAGCGCGAATGAAAGAATGAAAATAAGAAAGACCAAGGAGTGGTAACATTGTGCGCGGCGTAGATCAGAGATTAAATAACAACACAATGTGAAGCAGTTACATTTAGATCCTCTTAGAGGGTTCCTGGAGATGCTGGAAGGTGAAACGGCGGAAGGCAGATTGTTCCGCTGGGAATTGGCCAGGGCTGTACCGACAGACCCTGAGTTCTTCTGCCGTTCTGAAACAATACTCTTCGCTTTGAACCCTAACACTTTTAACAAATTTGACAAAGCCCGTTTGATTGTTTATCCATTATGGTATCAGTTTCAATTGAACTTGGAGAAAAAAATCGATGAACAAAAAAATATTAAAAAAAAAAGAAAAAAACGGTTAGCTCCAGCTTCAGTCACCCATTGAGGGACATTGCACAAGCGGCAATTATAGCAATCACCCATCATAAAGCTTACACTTGCCGGGCACGCGATTGCAAAAAAACTTCTTACATCTAGCAACATTAAACGCATTCGTGACACGGTGCTCAAACTAAATTCCTAGCGTGTAATTTCAATAAATTAACGAAGTGAGCTCTCATACCTACTTAGCACTGACGCTACTATAAAGGGATCGAACCTGCCTCAATATTGACTAATGTCGTACATTTACCGATCAGAGTCTGATTGTCTCTCTCTCTCTTTTTGTCGCCGACGAATGTGCGGATACAATTAGTTGGTCCACCTGGTATTGAGACAGGCTTGATAAAAAAATTTCTGATAGAAAAAAAAGATGATGAATAAGTCAATAAAGGTAAAGGTAAATATAGTACCGGTTTTGATCAATTAAAGTAACCTACCCTGGGAGTTGGACATGAAAAGATTAAGGAGCGAAGTGGCACGACGCGAGGCCTTGGTCGGTGGCTGTGATTCTTGTTCTCGTTCTTGTTCTCCTTGATGTCGTTGCTGTTGTTGTCGCTGTTCTTTTTCTTGTTCCTTTCTTTTCACATTTTCTTTAGTCTTTTCAGGACTTACGCGCTCCTCTCCTCCCAAAAAATTACCTTGCCCCTTAGCCCCCCAAGTTTTTGTTGAGTTTAGTTTTTTACCAGCCACCCCTGTCTCCCCGTTAGCTGCCTTCGACGCATCTGCACTTCCTTCTGGTTGGGCTGGCTGCACCGTCGTCGTCGTTCCACTCAAGCTGAGCATCACCTCTTCGTACTCGATCACACCTGGAGGTATAGGAGAAAGTTTAGATCTATGCGAGATTCATATTTTCGTGAAAACAATCCATTTCTGGCCCAAATTTAAGCGATTTCATAATACCTTAAGAGATGGTAAATCGAAAATCATATAAAACTTTTGAACAGGATGGCTAAAGTCAATTTATTTTGAAAATTCGCAATATTCACCTGGCTTTTCAAATCCTGTGTATTTGCTCTGAACGAATTGTTCCAATAATTTGTCCACGGTCATGTCCAAGCACTGCCTTTTGAAGTCGATATGAACCTGACCGACTTGTTCGTGATTTGTTTGCAGAACGTCCGCGTACGTGTTTAGAAACTCCTTCATGTATTTCAGATGATTTTCTTCAACGTCTTGAAATCGCTATGAATAAAATTTAGTTTTTTAGGGGGCAAAGATTAAAGAGACAAAGTTTTATTTTTCAACAACAATTTTATGCTGTAAATAATAACCACCTTGCACGCCTGAGTCATCTTAGTTTCAAAGTCGTTACGAACTGCGGTGTACTTTTCTACTAGTGCCTTGTAGTCATCTTGCGCTTTCTTGAACTTTGCATCAGCTTTTTCAAGCTCTCTTTGACTGGCGTTTTCTTTTCTCAATTTCTCTAACTCCAGACCTTTCTGGATGTACATGTCCTTTGCTTTTTGTAACGTAGCTGTTGTACTTTGAATATTTTGTACCACGTCCAATGTGCTTGACTCCTCCTCCTTGACCTGAATTCAAATGTAAAGATCATAGATTAAAGGTTCTCCAATTTATGAATAAGAAAAATCACAGATTAGCCAGCTTCTGAACCTCCCTACTGCATCGTAGAGCATTCGCTAAAACCTCGGTAGAATATTATAAAATCATAAAACAATCTACGCTAACGGCCGTACGGTGGGCGGGAATTGATAAACTTCTGCCTGCTGGTGAGATAAAAACTAATTAATTGTACCAGCCAGACACGAGAAGAAGGATTATCTATTTTCCAAACAGAGAGAGAGCGAAAGAGAGAGAAACTCATCCCAAAAATTGAACAAAATCAAGTAGATGCATATAACGAGTGCGAATCTTACAGCTTTGTGCTTTTTGTGAAGTTCGTCGGCGTATTTTGATACATCTTTGATGAGCTCGGCGACCTTCTGTGCCATCTGGAGATGGAGACCAGCCAGTTTTTCTGCAGCACCCCTAAGCGCTGCCCAAACAGGGGCAAAAGTTCCATGGCTACTACCAGTGCCGCTGGCCTGCTTAGCCACTTTACTCAAAAGTTTGTAATTGTTTTCTTCTATAGCTGACCTCTCGCGTAAAAACTCTGCTAGTTCTTTGCTCGCGACTACACCATGCTTCATATTATGGTAGAGAACGTCAAACCCATTATTCTTGTCCCCCTGGAAAATAAATGATAGATAATTTATTTTAGTTAAACATAAATCTGTCTCTATGTACACCGAGCGTGTTTGATTCTGACCGATATGAAGTTGGCCCCACGGTCTTCTGTCTCTCTCCTTCTCTATGTAGCCATAAAGGATAGAAGAAGACAGAAGACTGTGATGTCAACTTCATATCGGTCAGAATCAAACACGCCAAGCTTACATGTTCGATCATAAGGATAAGGAAGGAATTTAGGGTGCTGGTATCCTATAAGGAAATGTTTAACCACTTTGTGTAACTTGAGATAGAATATTCCTTCAATATTTGTCGCAGTCTTTCATTTTCGAAAAAATAGGTAGTTTAATCAATTCTACACTGATAGATTCATTCACAATGACGTCAAGCGATACTGCGCAGAAGTTGTATTGTCGTTTGCTCTATGAATAATGACTAACAATAAGAAATAAATAAAGTGAGAACACTTTGTTTCAATTGACTTATTGACCCTCGTTAACCCACCACTGGCCTTCTACCATCTTTGACACTATTTAGCCGAGAATTACTCATAGTGAAAGATCTTTTTTTTTCTTTTTTTTTTTCAATACCATGTATTTTTAGACACAATGTCTGGTGGCCTAGTGCAGATAGGTACAACAAATGATGCGAAAGAATTCGGTAATGATAGAAATACGGATTTGGAAAATTTGTATAACACCGAAAACGTGTAGTGAATAAAAGAACTGAATACAACAGATGTGAGAAAAAATTCCGTCAGATCATATTGTGGCGATAATTGTTAAGTCGGAAAACATGGTAGGAACAATATAGCCTGAAAGAGACATAAAAGCAGAAGATAGATGAAGTCCGAGTGTGATAGTTGAACCTAGGCTAAATGGGCAATTATGGAAATCGTAATAGGAAGAACCAAGGCGTGGAGGAATTTGTCCGTCTTCCCAATGCCGCATACATACGTTCGCACATACGTATACATAGAAGACAAGTAAAAGTTGTATGCATTGCTTTGTGTGTACGAGCAAGAAGGGGTCACGTTCGAGCGTAGTACAACGTCGCCCGCGTATCTCGTTGTAATCCGTATCGTAAATGGTAAATAGCGTAGCGCAAGAACCTAATAATAGGAGATGAGGAACTGAAATCTTTCCGAAGAAAAAAGATAAAGAGATAAAGAGCTGCCGGGGACGTCGCGAAGAGCGCGAGTGAGAGAGAGAGAGAGAGGAGAGCGAATTAATTGACACAAGAACGCCGCGAGTAGCAAGCGCGTCGTCGTCGGAATGGAACGGAATGGAATGGAATGGAATGGAATGGGATGGTAGGGATAAGAAACAAGGTGTGTTCCGTGCCAGTTCATAACCTGGACGAATACGACAGCATAGTATAAAGACCCCTGTCTGATATTTGCAAACGGCGTGTGATAATTGCGTACTAAACTCACCCAAAAATAATCGGCAAAGTCTACGGTCATGATGAGATGATGGATGATAGATATCAGCAGCAGCAGCAGCAACAGCAGCAGCAGCGGCAGCAGCAGCAGCGGCAGCAGTAGCAGACCACCGTCATGTTATGCAGTACGAACTCTCACTGCAGTATGCAGCAGTGACCCACCGCTACCGCACTCACTTGATCGCCACACCGGACACCTGACTACTATTCTCTGCCATCAAATTGTTACCACCGTAATTTGTTAATTCAATTAAATAATACCACTGCGGACAAAAACACCCACCGACTACGTGACAGTCGTGCCACGGATTCTTGCGTCACGATTCTGACCACGCCGAGCTTACGATTCAAAGGCAACTTATGAACTGAACTGAACTGACTCAACTCGCTCCGCTACTTACTCACGCACTGTACCTACATACTAGAGTATAGAGAGGATAAGTGTTGTGGGTTCTTCGTATTCTGTTTCTGCTTTACCGCCGCCATGGTTCGTGGGGCGCAGGTTGTCTCGAATACTGACGCCATCTTGTTTTTGTCGGATCATAACGGCGTAAAAGAAATAAGGGACAGATTCACACAAGAAAAATTTGGCACCGATTTCGTGAAAAATGTCAACCGATCGGGATCTTTGTTCAAAACGCAAGGCGCTTGAATGGGAATTGTTTTGAGCATTGAACGCGCGTGTTCGGCGCCTGCGTTTCGATCGACCCGACGACCGATGGTTAAAACTTTCCGTTACGAGTTCGTGCGACATGCACGCGTGTATGTATATTAGGCGACCAAGTGCTTTGGAATGACGCTTAATTAGTTAATGACATGGTCTTAGCCTCCGGCCTAAACTCTGGGACTAGGTCTATATACCAAGTTTAGGCGCGCGTACCGGGTTTTACAGAGGAGTTTTTACTACAGCATTATCGAACAGCATCCTGCATCGACTCGACGCGTGCGGTTACGACGAGTCTGCGCATTATTGTAATTTGTATAAGCCAACTTACTACTAAAGACAATGCAGAGAACGGTTAAACGTATATTGGTAGAATAAAGTTTATAGATAATATTCTCGCACGACTGTACAATGGGCAGTCTACGAAATTATATAGTATTTATGAATCGGAAGAATAAACGGGCCGTAGGGACCAACGATGAAGAAAGGATGATATTTAACCAGCCAACGAATCCGTGGAAAGAGATATGGACACGTTATCTGTATTTCTACTGTGGTTTCAGACCAACGTATCTAATTGTACATCCTCCGGGCGCAGAGCGGGCGGGCTTCTAATCGCGCGGTGAAACTGCAGGCTTCGCTGATTAGAGCTGACAGACGTCGACTCTGGCTCACGGAAAATGCCAGCCAACAAGGGAAACTTGAGCGTTTCCTGTAAGGAGAAAATCATTAACAACTTCTCGACTGTAGTTATCGCGGGAAAAAAGAAGAAACGACCCTGCACGGGTATTAAACGTAAAATACATTGCAAACAATTTCTGGTAAGTTCAACGCACCCTACAGCAGTCCCGCAACTATCGAGACATGTTATACCTAGATTTATTGTATGACGTGCAGTGCTGTAATATTTACACGGGAGATCCGCTCCGCGGTGGTAGTTGTTTTTTCAACGAATACCGTATTGATTTTCTTACACCAAAGACTTGATCGTCGATTTGACAAAAACTATAACAGTGATGACTTTATCGCGACGTGATAATCCAACTATCATCGTCGTATGTAATGATGAGATCTGTAAATTTGATTGTATACATGAAGACCGTTAATCCCGTAGGGATTTCCCCCGTAGGTGAACAGGAATGCTCGAGTTGAACAATATATTGTAAATACAAAAACGATGAAATATAATATAGTATACCTATATACATATAATATATATATTATATATAGGTATACTGTATATATGTATATATTTGGATACATATACAGGGTGAGTCTCCTCAAAGGTTGCAAATGGGTGGGACTACTTGCGGTGAAGGTACATACTTATTTAGCCATGCATATCAGGTAAACAATTATCCGGGAGGCGGATAGTGAAGCGATGCTCAATCATGCACGAATTTGACAGTGTATCACAATACATCTATGCACGCCTTCGCCGCAAGTAACTCCCGCCCATTTGAGACCTTTGAAAAGACTCACCCTGTATATGTGGTTTATGTCACGATTAATTGTAAGATTTATGCAAGACATATCCTCGCATCGCAAGACCCCGTCCCGGTAGACAGAATGAAATAGAATATATAGATATACCTACATGTGTCATAATGATAGCTTGTATAAATCGTGGATTTACAATATAGCGGATGAATGAATTTTGTATCTTACAATCGAGCGGACCGGATGAGTATGATATGGGTATACTATGTATACGCAGTGCTATGAGACAAATCAATTTATCATTTATATATCGCTGCAGATGTTAGATTGAATGGACGTAACACGTAGGAAGTTACACTGTAGACGATCGTAAATTCGTATGCGAAATCATTGTCGACGAATAATTAGCAAGGAAATGGGGGTAAAAATCGAATGAGAAGGAACCTGTCTGACTAATCGCGTGGGCTTCTTGAAGCGGTCCAACTGATTATGCGAGTACGGTCGGATTATTATTGTTATTATTGTTATTGTGTCACATTTCCTCAATTCAACTTCATATTCGAGGAGCAACAAAGAGGCGTTCAGTCGTGACCGTTGGAACGATTCTGTATATTGATTTCTTTAAGAATAAGAGGCAGCAAGAAATAGAAATTGCTGAATTTGCGAAAACAAAGGGTGACATCGTTCCCACACCTTCATCATCCGGCAACCACTTCTTCGTCTTCTTCTTATTCTCTTTCCTCTTCTTCTTCTGGTCCTCCTCCGTCTCCTTCTCTTTCTTCTCTTTTTGCCCTCTCCTATATGTATACACGTTGCAATAACGGTCTGCCAGAGACTGCAGAAGAAAGTAAAAAGAGCTCAACGAGACGTTTTCCAGCAGATGAAACGGACACATTACCTATACATACCTACATCGAGATTATTACAATTGAATAATTTCGCAACGGATTAAGAATAGCCTCTACCCGCCCCGCTGTTTCTCTCAGATCAATATCTTATAGTCAAGGGTTACCTATATAGTAACGACTCAATTTGGCTAACGATCATTCACCCGTATGGGTATGTATATACACACGGGTCCAGACTACAAACAATTCTATCGAAAGTCTCTAAATTTTAAAGATATTATGCCGACGTTGAGGTAGAATGTTGCAGACTGCGCAAACAGCCCCCTATAATAGAATTGATCCCCGCGTCTATAGAATTAATTCTATGAAATTATAATTAATACTGCTTTCGGATAATTGAATGAAACTCGGCCTTCGAATAAAGTAGCGGAATTTCTCAATGGAGGAGAAATATTTCACGGTATATTAGGCGAACGAATGAGATAGAAAGAAAACCAAGATAGAGAAATTCTGGTGTTTCGGCGTTTGAATCGCGGGAGAAAATAGTGTCTCATTGTAAGTGTTACGTAAACTGCAGGTGTGTCCACCCCAAAGTTACGTCAGGTTCCGTTAGCAGGCGGGGGTCAGATTGTCTACACTAGTCTACAGGAATGAAAATGTTCCGGTATGGGATCAGAAACTGATAAAATCGTAGGAAAGGAGCCAATCCGTGGCTCGAGATATTTAAAGGGGCATGGCAAGGGGCACGTATATGAGGGAATAGTACGTATACATTTTCTGCGATAACTCTGTAAATAATTGGAAATGAAACGGAATTATTTTATTGGCTCGAATATCGGCAGACGCGTGTAGGGTACGGTAGGCAACCACCCGCCAGAGTGGCGCCAGGTATGTACGTACGTATGTAACTATATACAGTGCGGAGTCGCGTATGCCGTGGTGTTTAACGTAGGAAAACGCGTTGCGGTAGTATCGACCGGCCTCGGTAGACGCCTGCGCCTGGTTGATCTCCACCCGCGCTACGCCGACGCCGTCGGGCCCAGTTTACCGGAAAAAGACGGCAGTGTCCCCGGATACGTTCGACGTTGTGCTCGCGAATATTTCCCCGTCTGACCGAAGAGTAAGGGTTTTCTCCTAGCACGGTATAGGTGTGACACTTTGCGAAATATAATGTAGAAATTAGATTTTTTTCAATATACAACTTTACTTTCGTGTGATTCCTCCCAGAATTTTTCACACACACGTATAGTTTCTTCCCCCCCCCCCCCCCCCCCCCCCCTCCCCCCCTCGCTCTCTCTCACGCTCTCTCTCTCTCTCCGTCTCTCTCTCTCTCTTTTCCTTCTTCTGTAATTCTCTTTCAACATGGTATACGTGAATTAGCAGCGAGCTAAACGAATCGGAGCGAGTTATTCCATGTATATAATAGGGAGAGAAGGAGAAAGAGAAAGAGGAAAAGGGAAATGCGGAGGAGAGTTTTTGCGGATTTCTTCTTCTTTGCAAAAAAAATAAAATAAGCAGCGATTCTTTTAAGGACCTGGAGTCCAGCCAGGGCTAATTTCACGCCGTAACGAAGGCGGTCGTCCTTTGACCGAACGACCGACCGACCGACTGACCGCCGTGTCAGCAGCTGGCTAGCGTCTGTCCGTCAGTCGCATCGTGTCACACCGTTCTACTGCCTCACAAACTCCGACCTCATGATTGGTTCATTTTGGAACTTGTGTCGTGCGTGTCCTTCAATGCCTATAGACAAGGTGAGAATATTATTAACACCCGGTATACGCTGATATTCTTAATATGCGATCAAACTATAATCGCATCTACGTACTGATATTCTATATTATTTCCGAAGCTTAAAATTCGTCAAAATCGTTACCCCATGTTTTTGAGCTTCAATCGAGTATCGTTCTGTGGCTTCGAATAGAAGAATGATTATAATGTCGTATGTGTGTATGTGTATATGTGTATAATATATATGTATATTCATGCGCAACGCGACCGGCACTTGTTTCATCGCCGGTCTTTCAAACGGGCGCATTTTCGTACCTTGCGTCATAAATTGCGTCTTCGCTTATATTATGCTATGTATGTATGTACATACAGGCACAGGAGTTGAATAAATATGGAAAGAAAAATGTGACTTAATTTTACCTGAAATTTTGTCGAGCCTATATCATCCATGGTATCGCGTTTCGCACAAACGTTTGACGTTTAAATGGCGGCCGCAAACTTCGGTCAGACTTTTATAACTTGCGTATACCGTATAGGTGTATGGTAGGTATAGTTGAAGGGTGGTTATATATACGTAGAACCGTTGACAGAACGGTGTGTGGTGTTAAATTTCAATTAACGAGGGAGCGAAACATTACTACTTGTTCCCCTTGAACAGAGGCGAGCATTCGGCGAGCGAATATAGTTGTATGTATGTAGGCAAGAGGACGCCCGCGCCGGGTACGGTCCGACGTATATGACACATACAGCTAGGTATATACTTGTATGTATGTGTCTCGGGGAGATGTGAGCTGTGACAAACGCTTATATACAAGCTACGTGTCTCTTTAAAACGATAAGCTCTTTTGCGCCCGACCAATGCGCGACCTTTACTACTGGCCGGTGTAGTGTCAACGCTCGTTAGAATCCGCAGTATACGGTATTCACGCTCAGCTATAGCCTCCTCCATACCTATATATTCGCGTATACCTGTGTATTACTATTAGAACACATATCCAACGAAGTTATACAGTGCGATTCCTGATATACCATAATAAAATTAGTCAGCAAACCGTTTTAACGTCCATCTCGTGTCTGTCCGATCATAATATCATATATACATATATATATATATATATATATATATATATATATAATATATATAGGTATATATAGGCGATAACCGGAATTATGGAAGTGGAAGTAGGTAAAAGTCTGCGATTAATATATCGGCATTATTATTGTTACTTTTATATATAGTTGCGAGGAGTCCGCGTTTGCGAAGAAGCTTTTCAATTACATTAACAGCAACTAATCACATAGAGCTGTTTGTAATTATACAATATACTAATTATATGCGTATAGTTATATAGGTATGTACGTCTTCTTGTTGTGTATTATATTTTTTACCAACCTGTTATATGTATATCTCTATATACCGAAACCTATCATTTACGGGCGGTTGAGGGCGATTGGGACCTGCAGGATAGGCAATATCGCGGTTGGCTGACCGGCTCGATGGGGGCCCCGCTCGTCTACACGGTGTTACCGTTATACAGTCAGCGATTCACTGTTGCAGATAGGTATATACATAAAGATACGCTGGGCGAACGTCGTTGAGGATAGGTTCGGACAAACTGTCAGTTTGTCGACATCAGTTATATTATATAGTTCGTTTCGGCTTAAGAAATTTCACCGCAAACTGCAACACTTATATTATCTTTCTATATATGTATGCAATCAAGCTCTCAGAATGACGAATGATGAATGGACAAGCACGCGATGACTGATTATGTAGTACACAATTTGTCGTTGTCGAATACCCGAGTGCTAGAGTGGGGCGCAAGGAAAAGGAATAGAAACGAAATATCAAGACCAGCTCACGCGCTGCGCGTCGTCCTAGATTTAGCTCCATTCAAGTCTCCGCGTAGTTGCAGTATATTAGGTACTGTATACCTCGAAGTACGTATGTATGTACATACATACGTATATGTGAATACGTCAGTTGCGAACGGATGTTATCACTTCTGGTATATCATCGACCCGCGTATTATACCGACGACAACGGGAGCTAATCTCACGGGTTCCTCCTGCTCGGGGCTGTTATTTCCAACGAACTGCACATCTAGGGTTCTACAAACTTCTGAAACCTGCTATAACTACGCTGAGGATATATGAAAGAGGAGAATCTAGCGGGGGCTGAAACGCCGCGGGTAGGAATGTATATGAATCAGTTAAGAAACGCGGATATCAGTTCAGTTCGTGTCGTATATACCTAAACGTATAGGTAGATACAAGTTGAAATGAACAAGAAAAAGGAATTCCTCTTCCCAATATGCCCATTGATAATTCCATCTCCGTATTAAACGAGACATAATGCAGTAACATTATCGTGTTTCAGCAGCTCCATTCAGAGTACCGGAGCACTTACACATGGCACGAATATACGGGGCCGCACCAGGAGCACACGGTCGTACGGAGATCACCGCAGCCGACTCCGGCGTCCAGTAAGTCCCGATTAATTATATTTTATTTCATTTATACTCCAATGAACAATCGAAAGAAAGGAATAAATAGATGAATGACCGACGTGGTCACGATTCAACAAACGCAAGTCGAATATAGCGATAATTATACAACGATAGATTTGTAGAAAATTTCACTCGACGTCGAGCGTACATACATTATATGTATTATATGATATGTTGTCTGCTGATTTTTATGCGTTCTTGAATCGTTACTACGAAGTTTATTAGAATTCACGAAGAACTTTCTACGCCAAATAACGATGTGATAATCTATTGATAGATACAATAAAAATTTCAAATCTGTATGATTCGTGTATATTACACGAGAGTTCGATCTTTCTGACGTAGACTGTTCGACAAGTATACCTGTTATCAATTTGGTAAAATTTCTTTCGTTTCATTTCTATATAAATATTTTTGATCGTAATGAGATTACCTGTGATTAGTGGTCTTTTGCTATTTTTTTTTTTTTAAACCACCACCGTATCGCACTTCATCGCCAGTCGCATATTACATTCACGTCCGATTATTTTCACATTATATAGTATACCACATATACATAAACATATAATATACCGAGTATATACAGGGTGAGTCTTTTCGAAGGTCTCAAATGGGAGGGAGTTACTTGCGGCGAAGGAACGGATAGATGTATTGTGATACACTGTCGAATCCGTGATTAAGCATCGCTTCACTATCCCTTATACCCGGATAATTGTTTACCTACCTGATATGGCTGAATAAGTGTGTCTTCACCGCAAGTAGTCCCACCCATTTGCGACCTTTGAGGGGACTCACCCTGTATAGGTATATACCGAAAAACGATAGCCTGACCGATGCCGTGTGTTGAACTCCCTGACCTGTAAGGTCCGGAAATTGCGGGCCAGTCAATAATGAAATTCAGAGAACGTTTTTCAATTTTGAAAAAGTACGATAATTTTTTAGGGGTGTCCAGTTTGCCCGCCCGCTCCTATATCTGTAGAAATTAAATTCACACTCCCGCAGCGCTCGGTATACTAGCGAAAGTTTAAGCCGAAGATATTTCAGTATAGTAAATTACATATACTACTGCTGCACTCGCCGCAGTCGCAGTCGCAGCCGCAGCCGCAGTCGCCTCAGCTAATATAGTAGCTATATAGATGCGAACGGTCGATGCACCAATTCTTAATAAACGATTTTCATTTAGGATATAGGTATATACATTTACGTGATACAGTAACTGTATCCGTTATATTTCCAACAAACTTTACTTTCGTTATTATCCCGAACGCTCTAGTCTGTATCTAGATACACAATAAGGTGGCTCAAAAGACCGAAAAGGGGAAGTTCATATGTATTATCAATTATTACTCGTCGATCTTCAGATGCCTATATCTCTACCTTTGACCATTGATTGGTTGATTCGGGCGCGCGCGCGTGTCTGTGCATGTGTGTGTGTGTGTATGTGTGTGTGGGTGTTTAGGGTGGTCCTTAAAATGGTCATGTTCGAATTTCTTCGCTTCCAGGATCTAAAACAGCTTGAAATAAATAAAGAATGAAGTATTCAAAACCCCTGCAGTCGCCCAAGTCCATTCTAAATACCTCCTCAAAGCATCCCGAATTTCCCATTTGATTAACACGGGACCTTTGACTTCTTGCGGTTAATTTTTGTTTTTGATCGCTGTGTTGCTGCCAAAAGTCTGAAACTTGGCGAACAACTTACCTACGGTAGTAGGTGTTCCGTGAAATTTTAGGATAATGAATTAAAAAGAATAAAATGCATAGTATACATTTCCAGAAAATTGAAAAAAACTTACTTCATCCAGCCGTATCTCGGAAAATAATGTTGCGAAAAATCGCCAAAAACTTCGCAGAACATCTACCATTATAGGTAAGATATTCGCCAAGTTTAAGATTTTAGGCAGCAGCACAACGGTCAGAAACAAAAATTCACCGCAAAAAGTCAAATGTCCCGTGTTAATCAAATGGGAAATTTGGAATGCTTCGGGGAGGTATTTAGGATGGACTTACGAGGCCGGGATTTTGACCATTTCATTTTTTATTCATTTGAAGCGGTTTTAGCTCCTGGGAGCGAAGAAATTTTAACACGACCATTTCAAGGACCACCCTAGTGTATATATATATATATGTATATGATCTATATAGAAATAGATATATACAACACTGGATTATGCGTATTTTCAAGATTCCCTATATCGCCCTGAAAATTCGTATACGTAGCGTATATGTTATTCAAACGACGGTCAAGGCGGAAGATCGATGAAGGTGAACGTCGGCAGTGCCGGCTGCACCTTAAACCGAGACCTCCGGGTTCTTTATTAGATTAGCTTATTCATTATCACACCATTACAACATTATAGTTGTATGACAATGAATGTCAAATAAGCTAGGAGTAAAGAAGTTATTCATATCGCATCATTATATATACGATATTTAGCTGCAAGGGCCTGCAACGGCTACCGCAAACACTATAGCGGTAGTATACCTAGACAGCTCTAGAGAAACATGCCAGCTGCAAATTTTATTTACAGCAAAACAAGCGAACGCGAAGCTCCAATCTGCCAAGTCTACCGAAGATGATAACAGCGAAGGTAAGAGACGATACACATGTAGTATAGCCATCGGATCACACGTATATTAATAGGTACCTACCTTATACATTATTATACCTAACTATTACCAATAATCATATTGCGGTATGATCGGAGTAGCTCGTATATACCTCTGCATATACCTATATGCGTACATGCATATACATACTATATATCATTTCGGAATCAAGATTTGATATCAATATATTCTGGTAGTATATCGCAACGATAATGATTAGTGACCACAACGCGTTATACATTTCTGTACATTAATTAGTACCCTCGTGGTGGTGGTGATCTCGTCGTACCGCAGCTCAAATATATCACTTCACGCATTTCGTATTGTAGATTCTGAAGCTGTGAGATGGTTTTATGACCCACGCATCGTTTTATTTACATTTCATATATACGTCCGATAAGTTTCTGCGGCAGCAGCCACACCTATTATATTCGCTTAAATATCTTATAACTTGTACCTACGATTGCTAATACCTCGCATGGTCGCTGCACGCTTGTATATGTATATAACGATAGCTATTCAGCCTATATACATGTGTAGAAGTATCGTATTTATACACAATATATATCGGATAATTATAACATCCAAACACGAAATCGACGCCTCGCAGGGAGTGTATAAGATAAAAGAAGACCGTTAGCTATGCATAATCAGACGCGAGAGAACAAATCGAGTACATAAATACTTCGTTCACCGCGGTATATGGTTTGCGGAATGTCACAGCTGCATGAATTTCATTTGGCTTTATCATCAATCTGGCTGATGTTGTTCTATGAATTACGTGCATACAATAGGTATATAGATGAAGCTGATCGCCGCTGAATGTGAAAATTCTCCACGCTTTATTTGTATACGAATTCATTTGAAATATATAATTGAACAGCTTGTCGCAGAAAGCAGGAAACCTGGAGTCTGCACTCCCGAGCCGCTATGCAAAAATGATTTCCGCAACGAGTCGTTCAATTGGTGTAGTAAGATCGTTACTACGGCTATCAAAATTTCAGTTACAATTCAATGGTTGCTCAGTCGTTCGTCGTTGAATGAAGTATACTATAATAACCTTTTGCTATAACAATTATATTTAAATGATCCCGCGACTGACGTGTGCAGGCTCTGCTGTTCCTATATTGTTATCGTTATTGTTGTTGTTATTGTTATTGTTTTGCGAACCGTAGACACTGCAGATTGAAGTATAGGTAAATTGATACTAATGTATTTTTGGTTGCAGGACCGACGCTGGAGCCTGCACTGCCGCGGAGAAAGAAATGTCCGGAACTTGCCTACAAGAGTCACGAATTTATGATGGCCGCAGACGGGGGTGGCATCGACGCGATCGACTCTAACGTTATTGCCGACAAATCTCAGGTGCAAACAATTTTACAATAACCTGCGTACCAGTGCATAAAAGATTGACGAGATTCGCGTATACGCATAACAAACTGCAGTTATTTATCGTGCGATGAGGAAAATTTTTTCTTATCGTTCATCGCGTAATCATAATATAGTTATAGGTACTATTATAGGTAGATTATGGGGTGTAGCTTGGCACTTGGCAGCACGCCTGTTATCAATTTCAATCGGATGACCACAGAGCATCCTCGAAATGAAACCTAATTCAGATGAGATCGAGGGTATAGGGTCGATGGATCGAATATCTTCGCGATCGCTCCATTGAAGAGCGTTGGAAACTCATATATGGGGCATTCCACGCGAAATCGACCACTTTTGACCCCGACCCCTTTCGATTTGGCTGAAACCTTTTCATCTTTTTCTACCCCACTAAAAACGTTTCTTAGAATTTTTTCAAATTTTTTTACCCAATCGAAAAAATATGGCTCTTTTTTTTTCAAATAGCCATAACTTTTTCAAAAGTTGACTTATCGGGACGTTTTTTTTTTTTGAAAATTTCTGGTTCTAAATGTACTTTAAGAAAAAAATATGAACAAATTATTCAAACCTATCTTCAACGTTTTTTTTTTGGTTTTTGGGAAAAAACGAAAATTTCTCGGTGATTACCGTTTTTAATTTTTCTTTTCTTTTTCTTGGAAAAAACTTTGACATTTTCTGCAAATTCTCTGAAATTTGTAGAGTGGTGTTTTTTCGTTTTCTATTTTTTTTAATCAATTGAAAAAAAAAAATTGAAATTCAGGCGATGATTACTACTTTCAATTATTATCATTATTATTAATGGTATAGAAAAGGACAAAAAAGTTTCAGCCAAATCGAAAGGGGTCGGGGTCAAAAGTGGTCGATTTGGCGTGGAATGCCCCATATATATGTATATAGTGGATAGGACATTTTTTTAGGAGTCTTTTTCTGTATAGCAGCACCCTTCGACAATTATGTTTGTCGGCGAGCTATCGGGCGCGTTCCCGTCCGAGCCACGATTTAGTTGATCGTAATAAATTAGCTAGACAGATCGGAGTGTATAACAGCACGTCTATTTATAATTTATTCTTAGGCAGCTACTGCAGCGCCAGTGCTGCCAACTAGCCAGCTCAGTAAGGCGATCTCACGAATCAGCACTGAGTATCGTTTACAGTTTGCCTGGCCCAGGCGATCTCAGTTGACCAACGGCGAGGTCTCGTCTTCGGGAGGACAGGCTGCGGCGGGTGGTGGCGGCGGTGTCAACGTCGGTCCAGCTGGGACTGCGGCGCCACCAAGAAAATCACTTAGCATGGGAGCACTCAAGCAGGGAATCGCTCCGTCCGCCCCAGCTCCAGTGCACAAAAAGAGATCAACCGACGTTGACCGCAAACGGGATGGTAATTCACCAAAATACACATATACATATAATTATGTATACATGTATATAATATAGCGGAAATCTTGCAACTATACAGTCGGATGCGGCTGCGTTCCGCCGTCTGCTGGCCATCCCGAGTTCTAGCTGTCAAATTTTGTTTTTGGAACCGATGCAATTGATACGAACTTGTGAGGTTAAGATCTCAATGAAATGCGGTAGTGATTCGGAAAGGCTTGGAAAGCTTCTATTGTTGAGATTGGAACTTAATGTTCTGAAAGAAGCGTCGAGATTTATTCCGAACAACTGATTGCTTGCCACGATTCGATGTATCGGTTCATTCAGAGGATTTGTTTTTTCAAATTACAATTGAAAGCCAGAGGTCTAATTGTAAATGGTGGGTGCTTGGAAGAAACAAAGCAGCTGGGTGGGAACAGTTTATTCAATCGTGTTAATTCAATACAGTAGAAATTGAATTAGAATAAAAAATAACCTCGATTGGCTGCTTTACGCGCGAGAGTTTGACAGCTTCGCTTCATTTCTTGCAAGTTGGCACTCGTGCCTCGTAGGTTAAAATTTCATCGCGGGACGATCTGACCGACCAATGAAATTGAACTATTTGGTGCATGCGCAGTCGACTCTATAGTTTCAAGATTTCCTCTCGGTATATTAGGGTGTGTTATTTTGGGGCAACTTTTTTTTTTTCAACTTCGAAACAGGTTGTACACTTGCAGGAAGGTAAAATAAGAAGACTGTTAAAATTTGAGCTCTGAATATTAATATTAAGAGGTGCCTCATCGCGAATTTCTATTTCCCATTTAAATAACATATCAAATTTTGTTTTTTTGTTTGGAATTTCATACCTCGGTAATGGCATATTATACAGACAAGCCCATGGTATACTTTTATAGAGAATTGAATGCTTTACAAAAAAGGTCTCCTATAATTTTTTGATAACTCAACTCTTTTTATTACTTACCTAACTTATTGATACATTCTTGGTACTCTAGGTAGGCATTAGACATATCTAGTAGGCTATGTACACATTGTTATCTGCATTGAGCAGGGTTGAAAAAAGGTTGATTTCAGGTATCCAATTAAGTATACGCATCGATTCTCTGTTACGCGTTTCAACCAGAAAACCCTTTTATTGACCTCATTCTCTCATTCATGCGTCTAATTATCGCAGTTTAACTTCGAATCGTCGAATTATTTTCCACCATTCAGGCGTCCAGCCTTCAGAGCTCGAGCCGTTGGTGGGGAGCAACGGCATTGACGCTGTAGACGGGGTTGTCCTCGAGGGAGAGGAGCAGGACGAAGACATGGTACAGCCGAAAGTAACATTCAGGTAATGCCTTATAGCCGCGTCGTTACATGCGTTAGTCATTCTATGAATCGGCGGACACGGACCGAAGAAGATTTCTTATTATCGATTGTGCCCTTCATTGCTTCCCCTGTACGATAAACTACAGTAGCCCTCTGGGTCGGGAGTGAAATTATTGTCTCATTCTCTTGTTATATTTCTCACGTAAAAGGAATATGTGTTGTACTTGATTTAGTTCACACGAATATCGTTAAATGCCACTATTTGCGAAGTGAATTGACCAGAAACCAGTATGTCGCGAGCAACGCCTATTTTCAGGGGTAGAAAATCGGGCGGTAAGTCCGTAAGGATAGCGGAAAAGCCTGACCCTAGATCGAGCAAAACTTCGGAGATCCAAAATCCGTCCACGGACGTCGCCGAACTTAGACGCCTTGCGGACGAGTACAAGGTAACCTGCATTGATCGGTCAAACTGCGACGCGACGTTATTTATCTGTGACTGTGATGTATACGCATATACATACCTATAATGATCGTCGCACAATCATGTGTGTATTGTATTCCGAGAAACGATATTTGTCGTCACCTGAATCGAAATCTATTAAACAATCTGCATGCGGTTATCCTTGTCAATTATAGGTATGTATGTATATTGTATACATATATACACGTACCGACTACTATCTGGGCGCATGCAGTGTCTGTCGATTTTCGTTGTGGATTCTTATTATGTTATATTATCATAGTCGTTGACTTCAGAGGGCTGGATAAAATTCTTCCTCGTATTATGGATTCGGAATAGAGAATGACGAATCGTCAAAGATGTTACCCAGCCCTTCAGTCGTCGTCGTTGTTGTGCTAGACACTGGACTCTAGATTGCAGTATTATAGATAGAAAAAATTGAATTGAACGTTGGATGATGTTGAGATATACCGTTAATAAAGGTTCGATCATCGTTTTACTTGACTAGCTTCGTGACTGGGGACGGGGTTTGGCAGCTGATGAAGAGTTGTCGTTGTGGAAACGTGTTACCAGTAACCATGCTATCGACGCCCTTACACTCGCCAGGCCAGTACAAAACGCAACTGTCTCTATGTGTTACATACATTATGCGTATCTCTGTGCAACGAATACGATACGTTTTATCTATTGCTCAAACTCTAAAATACACCCGACAAACTCATATTATATGCGCATCGCAAAACATTATTCATTATCGCGCGGAAAACTTCTTGATTCAAAACTCTGCTTGATAAAAAAATAAACACGTTATCTCCGCGAATCACGGGGGCTGCTGTGGTATATTGACAATTCTCTATGAGGAGAGACTACGGAATTATACAGTACAGAAGAACTGATTGAAATTGTCTCTCTCCTCGTTAAATATTTTCTAAATCATTCTCGGACTTCTCGAGGTGTGGAGTTTATGATTTGGCAAACCGTATCGATTTTATATTTCTCTTTGAATAATGTGTTTAATATAATTCTCGGTGTTCGTGATCAATATATCGTCATTTTGATGTGTATCTGTACGTGACTACGTATACATGTATCAATTTTTATTCCTATCGTACTGACGTCTCATTATAAAATCAGGTCAGTTACAAAGGAGGAAAAGGAGCAAGAGAACACGCGGAAGATCGGGCCTAACCAAACCACCTCGATCCCACCGGCAGGCCGGCCGTCAACGGTACAAGTCAGGCCATCTTCCGTTCAAGCTCGCCCGGCTTATTCCCTGTTGCAGGATGACCCGAAAACGGTGAGTTCATTTAACGATGTAATCACCGATCGGACTTACATAAGTGTTTCAACTCCCAATTACCTGGAATGGACTTTTTCAATTCCATGAAAAAGAATATTGACGAGGAAAAAATGTCCAGATGGAAAATGAATTACGAACCTTGGGCATTGCAGCTTAAACGAGATTTTTCGTGGCGACGTAATCCAGAATCGTGAATCGTTCAAGTTAATCGCACTGCACGAGCCTTGGGTCATAAATACCCACACGGAATTCACTTCACTGCACGATATAAGGTTAAGGGACGCCCGAAATCTTTTTGGGGTTAGAAATTGTTAAGCGAGATATTCTCAGCGACGTAGTCCAACGAATTCTGACCGAACCTTCGGCACTGACCGGAAAGAGAGTCACTGGACTTTTGAGAATTCTAAAAACGGTTGACGAAAAAAACAATAGTATCGAATTGATTTTCGGAGGTTTTTCGTCTGTTCATTGCAGACTGGCCATCCACTATTATCTTCACTTACCTAATTCGCTTCTTGAAAACGTCAATCCGACCATAAAAAGCAAAAAACAGCGGATGGCCAGCCTGCAATAAACAGACGATAAACCTGAAGTGTGCCGAGTTGGTGTGACCGACAACGTTTATTCTCGGTATATGTATAGAAAATTTCTCGGATTCGGCGCCGATAAAGAAGATCCACTATCGTTCTGACCTCTGATAAAAAATAGTCCGCCGATAATCTAATTCTTACGATACTCGATCACCCTGCAGGTACATATATGTCGGCATCCGAAATACATATTGGACTTCGGCAAGCTCTAGCCTTTAAACTATCGCTCCAATTAACGTGAGAGATAATTGTCCGAAGCCTCAGTTTCGTTGCTTTCTTTGAATCCGAGTCTCGAAACGGTTATTCTGATTTGCATCAATGATTTTATCTATAATAACTAAAATTTGTTCTCAATATTTCCATTACTATTATATAAATGTTCGATACATTAATATAGATTTCATCATTTCTATATCATCTAATGATTCTCCTTTGAAGATATATTCAGGGTCATCAATAAATTCCCAATGTTTCGATATGGTTTTTAGGATAATGAAAGAGCGATTGCTCGCGCAAGAAAGGATTTCTTGATCCGTCATCATCTTGACCGCACAACCGGTGTGGGTGAGTCAATTTTAACGCACCGTTCCCGGACTTTTACCGGCTTTCTCAACTCTTCGGGGACATTGAAAACCATCCCACTTATAAACGATCTCGTCCTTCTTCAGGGGATGGCGCACTGCTCCCTTCTCCGACGCGAGAAAAGTTGGAGCCAGTGGTGCCGCGACGCCGTGACGAGTCCAAGGATACGCGAGAGGAGATTCAACCCAGGGCGAAATCGAGTCCCAAGAACAGTCCCAGAGCCGGACGCTCGCAGAGCTTAGGTCCAACCGTTGCCGAACGAAGGTCGCCTAAGCGTCAGCCGGTGCGAGCTCCCTCGGTGTCGAAGGAATCAAAGGTTGCTAGCTTTTTTCTTGAAAATATCATCGAAAACATTTTGACGAACCTTTGTCCTCGTATCTTGATTCAAAGGAGAAGAGCAAGGAGGCGAAGGACAAGGAGAAGGAACCGAGCGACCGAGCGACCGAGCCAGCGAGGCATCCACGACCGAGTAAGTATTTCGACTATCGTACAATGACGGAAAGATTCTCGTAGATATCTATATCATAACTGCTTAGTCGTGCATCAGTTATTAATGAACAGTTATTTGTATAACGGAGTTTGAGTTTATATATAATATACATATATATATAACATATATACCTATATATATATATATATATATATATATATATTGAATATATATTGAATATATATATATATATATATTCTGTGAATGATGCTGTTGCGAATGAATCCCAAGTTATATTATAATCTTATACTCTTTATTATAAAACCATAATTTTTATTCATTTATTCTATACGCGATGACTATATATACCTATATATATATATATATATATATATATATATATATATATATATATAGGCGATCGGCAGAAACATTTTCTTTACATGGTTTATTCGTGGATGGTGGAGTTGCCTAATACCGTTAACCGTATACGATGTAATACGATCATCCGTGATCTATGATCTGTGCAACGCATGGTAAAATATATGTGTATAATTGATAGAGATTTTCTTTCATTATTCTATATCTATACGCTATTTGATTTCACTTCCGAATACATATTCATTATCTTCTCATTTCATATATGGATGTATGAAGTTAAATGTCTCGTGTATCGTAGTGAAGCATTGAACACATGTCTCTCTATACATGGTATATACCCGTACGTATATTACATCAATATCTGCGACGTGGTTGCTATCTCTCTTTCGAAAGATATAACATACATCTATACCCCGGCTCCGTGAAGCTCGTACTACAATATATGATACTATATTATACTTGGGTATAGAGCACGTTGTCGATTATTCCCATCGATACTTGAACGCAACTATATAATTAGGATAAAATCTAAACGCGTGGTGAAATCTCGGCGATATTCTTCCTTAAATATGAGAATGAGGACTTCGCTTGGGATATCTATACAAGGTCGATGCAGAAGTATCCCGCGTCCGTCGCGGACAATGAGATTTACTTACATTCGAAAGAAAATAAAAATAATTTTTTTCTCTTCTCAAAAATTTCTCGACACCGCGTATCCACCCATCTGCGAACCTATTATATCTAGATAGATAGTATAGTGGAACGAGCGCTTATTGTATTTGTACGATATGTTCTAGCCTCCCTTGCAACCAATGCTCCCGCCCATCGCCCCCTTCATCACCACGCCAAACCTGCAACCGCCATAAAACCTCCAGTAAAACATTCAGTTCATTCATCCGTCACGCATCCATCCGCCTCAGCTACCGCAGCTACTGCAGCTGTCGCTGCCGCGGCGAAACTGGAACGTGCAAAGCATTCTCTGAATCAAGCTCAGGTCAAACTAGCTGGTCCATCAGCCGTCCAGGCTGCTACTACCGCACAACCTAAATCATCCTCCGATATACGAAACGCGTCTCGAGCCGATATCATCCGAGATAGTAAGTAGCATGCCGACTTGCCGATCCGCTGGTCTGACCTAATATTATATACTTTGAAGCAGCTTTTATTATACCGTCTTTCTACCTATATTTGTCGTTATGTCTGTCTGTACATATATATACATATATATAATATATATATATATACATACATATTATACCGGGGTGATCCGAGAAGAGGTACCTATAGTGTACGAATCTTCTATACTTTTGACTTTTCTCAGTTGGCATTTTGAAAAATCATAAAACTTTGGAATTAATTCGGGCCCTTTTTTGGACCACCCTGATATCGTCTATCTGTCACTGTGTCTTTTTTGTTTCTTTTTTTTTTTTTTTTTTTCAAATTCCTTTCTCGTCTGACGATCGTGATTGTATACCCATATGTGCGTATACGTGGAATACTACGATAAAATATACCTATACATACTCGGGTAAAAGTTGCAGGTTTCACCGCGGCATACAGTATGTTAATTGATACGCTCTCGCGAACTTTCCTCGGAGTCGCAATACGATCACTTTTCTTACTAATTATCTACCGATCATCACGTTCATCTTTTATATGCAATGATTATAACCCGTCGAGTGCATGCATCGTATGTATGTGTCGTACGTTTTTGCTCGAAAATCGTATACCTATACCTATATATGTATGTCATATACGTCTACATAAAGGAGCTATATACCGCTGCACGGATACATTGAATGAATAATTATTAATGTTTTTCGCATTTTCCAACAACTGCGCTTCATGCTTGCGCTTATACTATACAGTCCTCCGCAATACCGCCTATCAAACAACGATTTCAATATACGTACCTAAATAACAGATTCTTATATTCAACGAAGATTATCCTCTATATAGGCACACCGAAATAACTGCCGCAGTATTGTTTTCCCCGATAATAATCATTAATTTATTACAATCATCGTGAACATTACCCTCGGAAACAGTATTCCACTATTTTGTGTACACGCTCTGCATATGTAATGTATATACGCCGAACGATTTATACACGAGCTTATGTTATACATAGATGAATGTGTGTTCTGTCCCACTGTGAAATTGATATCGTGATTGATTTCATGTATATTAAATGTGTAGTATTACCTACGTACAAAATAGTACAAGCGTGCTGGTGAATGTATTACACATGTATATCAATACGCGTGTCTTACGTATTATGGTTGCGGTATTGTCCCGTTGTGCATTTATATATGTGTGTATCGAACTATGTCTATTTGCATTATAGGTACAACAAGAATTTGCAAGTGTAGGTGATCATATCTGTACTATTATATGTATAGGCGTGTCACTGTTCTATGTCCTTTTTATTTTCACACATTTATCCTTATACATATACCAACATGATTCTGCACCGAGAGAGAAAATAAGTGCGGTGAAACAATCTACTCCAGTCTCTATATCTATAGCCAGAATAAAACTGAAAAATTGGGATGGGGATAACACACACACACGCACACGCACACGCGCACACACCGTATCTTTTCTATCCGCGCAGGGTCGTAAATTGGTGTCGAATATGATACCTCTGTTTACCCATGGCAGTAGCTAATCGTCAAATTTTTATCCAAACTTGATCAAAAGGACCGAGAAATATGCAATGCATTCAAAGACAGTTCATGCCTGTAACTGCCATGGGCAATCGAGTCTTCGAGTTGTGTCTGTTTACCGTTAGAAACCCGAATACGGGGAGTGGGACAGGGATAAAGACACGGACACAAAATTCATTTTCAAATTTCCAGCAACGGCTGCAGAGCCCCAGGCAAACGGAGACGCGTCGGTTATCGGGGAATCGAACGTTGGCTCGATTCCTGCGTCTCATACTGCCGCGCCTCATCCCCATGGCGCGAGCCCGTGGCTCGACGATGAACCGGTTGTGAAAAGTCCGCCCGAACCAACGAGGGTCAAGTCACCCGAGCAAATGATTATGCGATCACCGGAACCCGTGAATTGGACGGTGCCTCTTGATACAGGCAAGACGTTTACCGTCACGCAAAACGTACGCGAAGGTAAGCGGATCGGAATATACGCGGGGTTGACCCGGACGAGTTTCACTCGGAGCCGCATGAAATAGAATGTGTAGGTAGGAAAACCCGTGGAAATTTCAGGTGAGCCTCTGACGCGGCCTCACAGCGAAGCTAAGACATGGGGGCCGTCCTCGATGCCCTCCGTCCCTCAATCCGCGTCACCTGACTCGGCTGTTCACAATCAGCACAAGTCACAGCATTCGCAATATTCCGGATACAAGTCGCCGGAAAGCGAGAGTGTCTCTTTGGGTAGTTTCAGCGGGCTGAACGGCCACAAGGATCAAGACTCTGGTAGGGAGAGCCCCCTGCCTCCGCTCCGCAATGAAACAACGACGACGCCTATGTCCTCATTGCAGAATGACAAGGTAAAAGTAAACGTGTGTATATGTATAGTATATGGGGGGGGGGGGGGGGGGGGGGGGGTGCTGAAGGGAAGGAACACACTCATAGAAATCAGAGTTGTAACATATAAAAATCACCGTTTTAGTACCCGCCTAACGATCAGGAGGACGTTGTTGCCGTGCCTGTAGCGGCTCCGGCATCGGTTAGAGAAGAGAGATTGGAGGGTTCGGTTAAGCCTGTGGTAGGAACAAATTTGAGATGCCTTGAAGATCCGGTGTTCGAATTTGAGAGGAAGAAAGATGCGGCTGCACCGTCGACCGGGTACCGTGTCTTGGAGGCCGAGTTACCCCGCGGTGTTCAACAGCCCCTACCTCCTCAAGCCAACGTACAGGGTTCCGGGGGCGGCTATCATGTTCTTGAAGCGCCAGCCGTTGGAGGCCAAGGTAGCACCGGAGGTCAGCCTCATTCGATCACCAACGACGTTTTAGAAACTGCTCGTAACCGTTTTGATAAATTTTGGGGAAACAAGGGGAGCGAAAATTAGATATTTAGGTAGAACATATAGTGTATGAGGAGGTTGCGCGTTGTGTTAATAATTCAACCACGCATCGATAAGGGTATGTGAATTATTTCAGAGAACGATAATTGATTATATGAATACGCTAGAATCCTGTCTTTAGATTTATTTACACAATATTTATGCTGTCGTGGAATATTGTTATACCGTTACTATGAATTGAAATTTGTAGAAACGGGCTTTCATCGATCATTCCAATTATGTCTGCAGGTACTTAGAGATGATGATTTTATATTTGATATTTCCTTCTTTCTGTTGAAACTGAATTTCGTTAGATTAATCTAAGTAGGAAGGAGAGGAAAGAGCTAAAGCGGTGCGATAACACGAAGGTGCGATCTAATATTGAATAATAGAATACTAAAAATATGCAAATTTTATAGGGTAATAAAGTAGAAAGTTAAAAAAAAAATGATAAATAACAATTTAACCGATTGATGGAAGAGATATTGAGTTTCGAGAATTTGAAACTATATATATATGAGGCATTCTTCATCAACTGGGTCACTTTTTTTTCACCCTCTCCAATTTTTCTTTCAAAATCTGCCAGTTTGAAATATTAGTCAAAAGAAATCACAGACGTTCCTTTTGACTAATATTTGAAACTGGCAGATTTTGAAAAAAAATTGGAGAGGGTGAAAGAAAAATGGCCCAGTTGATGAAGAATGCCTCATATCTAGATCGTGATTATATATATTCCATCGTAATAAATCATTTCGAAATAAATGTAATATGAAGGGATAAGGAGAAGGCATAAAAATCTATACACACACACACAGGCTATAGAAAGCAGTCGCTGGTTGAGGGAAAAAAAGAAAAAGAAACAAAAAAAAAAACTAAAAAACTAAAACTAAGACTAAAAAAGACCGAAAAAAAAAGAAATAAAAAAAGTTTTATATAATATATGATAAATAGATCGCAGACTGCAAACTATTTTTGTTTAAATATTTTAAATAGTCAATCATGTTTTTGGACAGTTTTAAGTTTCGCAACTAATAATATATATGTATTATATATTATATGGTAGGGGGTTTATAAATATATTAAAAACATCGCGCTATAATTTAATAGAATATAATATATAACATTATACATGATACGAAAAGATCGACTCTCAAACCGTATGATATACATATAATAGTCCGAATAATTAAATAAACAAGTTTATAATAGTCTTTTTCATACAGAAGTATATTTCGAATTTTACGCGATAATGTATGCGTGGAGACGTATACGCAGCTGCAGATAATAATACAGCGCGCGATATATACCTAAGTATACATAAATAGTGAAAAGACATTTTTTCAAATTGTAGGAGAAACAGACAAAATTGAAAATAGAAAAAAAAAATTAATTACATAATAAACCTTTCGTTTTTGAGTTTAAAAATGAAGAAGCAGAAGCGAAAGAAATGGAAAAAAATAGAATAAAAAAGAATATATATATATATATATATATATATATATTATATCATGCTTTATCTGTTCCATCTATTAAAGCTATCAAAACAATTATTATTATAGATTTATTTCGGAATAAAACAGAAAAAAAAACAGAAAAAAAAACAAAAAAAAAACAAAAAAAAGAAGAATTTATTATTCGGTCATATTATTATATTAAAATACGACGATAATGAATATTGTCTATCGTTAAATTATGCAACAATTCTGCAAGACATATTATGTATACCGCTATATCGCAGAAATATTCATGATGCGATTATATGCGATTTACTGTACCAAGGTACTTATATAACTATGAATAGATATTATTATTATTATATAAACACTAAATACTGATGCTGATGTATTGCGGATGAGCGAGGAGGGGGCGTCGATTTATAATATGTACCGTAAGAAATACTCGTACAATTGTTTTGCGTATAATCAGGGCTGAAGAAAAAAAAAAAGGGTATAATAATGCGAATCCAAGGATGAATCTATACCCACAATATTACCAATCACAAATTAACCAACGATCAATGATCCCCTTGGATATTCAAAACTCGTTTAACTATTCTCCTTGGAGTCGTAGTTTATTTTATACGACGATACCTAGACGACGACGACGAAGACGAAGACGAAGACGATAACGATGATGAGCTTCTTTCTCAAACACACATACAACATGCCAGTACCACTGTACCACACTCCATCCAGGTTCCACGTCCAAATATCCAACCAAACCAACCGTAGAAGAAAAATAATAACCGACTGATTGCACCAATATTATTACTATTATTATTATTATTATTATTATTATTATTACTATCATCATCATCATCATAATTATCATCACCTTGAATAATACAACAATATAATGCGTTCAGATGGGAGCCTGCGTACACGCAACATATGTTACTATTTGAAAAATGAATAATTATCACTATACGAGCTGCTGCCCATTTAGTACCTAAAAATGTACCTACGCCTACGATTAGATCGACGCTGAAGACGAAAACAATTGTTGATTTATGAAATCGTCCATGTTAATTTAAAAACAATGAATAATATTTTTCGGGATCAGCTCATGTAATTATTCTCACATTAAAAGGTATACAAGAAGTGATTCAATATATTACAGTTATACGGTATAATAATAATAATAAAAGACCCGTAATAATTGTAAACCATATAAATTGATTATAATATTATAGTGCAAGTGGCCGCGCCACCCTGCGCTTGTTCGTCTATATAATTGTTTCTTCTCCTTGACCTTTAATTTTTATTTATTTTTTATTATATAAAATTATTATCATTATCATTGCTTTATGAATAAGCGGCGTAGTAGAAATATGCCCGGGTATGAGGATCAGGATCAATATACATAATATGTATAATATAATAATAAAATGTACGCGCGCGAGTAACGAAAATCCCACAACATTATTATATCGAGTATGCGATTTAGCGCGTACGGGTGCAGGGGGTATAGAGACGGCAGAGAAAGACCATGATATTAATAACGTGATAAAATAAAATCAGAATAAACATAAACATGAACATATGGAGGATGGGGGACTCGGGATTCGCTTTTTACATAATTACATTAAATTAAACACACACACACACGTCCCAGCTGATGACCTTGTTAGTCTCTATGCCTATTGATTAAAAATACATCCACGCATTGATAGATAGACCATATTATGTTGCATAAATATAATATATATAATAATATGCAATATACAAAATATATTATATAATATATTATCGATTTATCGAATAATAACAATGAAATGGATCGGAGGAAGATATACTCGAATCGCAGACCGTTTTAAGTTAATTCAAAATAAATAAATTACTATACCTATGTATACAGTATTGCCAACTAGCATACTTAGCATATGTATACAACATATTTTTTTTCTTTTTACTGATCGTCAAACTCTATGCGGTATTAATGGGCTAGTAGATTTTTCTATATAGATAATTATATCGATGTTTGATCATTCGAGCAGCCGTCTATTGATCATGAACAGCTATAGTACGGTATACAAACTGAATTTCTATAATGTACAATTATTAGGGGCGGGTATATAATGAGGGTATAGACCCTTATCCACTTTTAATTGGTAAACTGTGTGAGTATATGTAAATTTGTTATGGTTCAATATTATGTAGATAACGTTGAACCCGATCGAAGGCTTATTATTGTAATAAGTATATATAATATAATTATGGTAAATATCTATTGGGCGGTTGTTTAATAGTTTTTGTATATTTAACTGAACGGTCTAGGAAAGATGATGAGCGTTGATAAAGAGGTGACTGATGAGATTATTAAGTTATATTATTATCTACTGTTTACATAATTATAATAAATATAAGGTCTACGGATAAGCGAAGCGAAGCGATGAGGGATGCAGGCCGAAAAAATACGTCGTAGGTAGGTTTTGTTAAGCACGCGCGTCTACTGCATGATGCTTATACGATACGTAATAATATATGATTGATTGATTCAATAATAAACTAATGCAGAAGATACAATACAAAACATCGTACCGTGTACCGTATATATATATATACATACACACATATATATATATATATATATATATATATATATATATATATATATATATATATATATATATACACATATATATTAGTATGTATGTTACGATATACATAATTACATAATATTATATTGGATTATTAATTATTCAATTATTATTATTATTATTAATGTTATCATCATCATCATGATCACCACAGCTGTTTATAATTATTACATTCCGTTATTGCGTATATGATTATAATTATTTAGTGTTTAAATACAACGCTATTGCCACACGATCAAAGTTCTAGAGAGAATTATTACGGTGAAAGAAGTTTCGTTGTAATTATTGATACCATTATACTAATATAATTATGTTATATCGAGAATTGAATAATTAAAAACGAAAAAAGTATAATTCATGCCGATGCTATTTACATTTACTCACAATTATCATTATTATTATTATTATTATTATTATTATTATTATTATTATTATTATTATTATTATTATTATCATTATTATTATTATATAGTGCGATGAGACTTGACGCGTCACTATATATAAATAATATATTATATCGGCTATACATGATACTATAGGTATACAGATACATATATATATATACATATATACATATTACGTAATTGCAGCCTGCAGGTAATATGACATATTTATATATTATACGTTGTCCGAATTTATTACCATTACATACATTATACAATGTATTATTATTCCATTTTAAATTCCTAACGATGATCATTTATTACATAGTATATTGAAGATTATTATTATTATCGTATATATATATATTTATTATACCTATATATTTATAGTAAAGTGAAATGAAATACTCGTAATAAAACACGCCAACGCTTCCTGTGACTCTCGACTACCAAGACTATAATCGACCCTCGGCATATCTTTTTCCCGTGCGTTCGTCATTCTTTTCTAAATATATCTGACAATTTTTTTATTATCCTCAGTAATACTATAATACCTGTTGCAATATCAGTGAGCATTCGACTGGTGAAGATCTTATTTCGAAAAGTGATAAACGCACCTTTTCGGATACAACCTGTTGAGTGGTGCGACATTCAAGATTTCAGTTCTCTCGGGTGCATGAATTATTGTTGGTGATTGTTGATGCTTCATGTAGCTTCTGAACCATTCCTCAAGGTAGCGCCACCCATTGGTCAATTAAATTACCCAAAGGCGTTGTCGCAAGTGTGAGTCAGGCAGGGCAGACTTCACTGCTGGACGCTACGCCACGCGCGCATTCGACTTCATACACGGTATGCACGTACGAACGAATACCAGTTCATTCACGCACACATTCATTCATCGTCAGTGCCCAATGAGTTGTCGGTGGGTGAATGTGTGAATTGTCGCGTGTGTCGAACGTGGATCTAATATCGCGTGTCAATGTCTCGTGTGTTTGATATCGTGATAAGATAATATCGATAACCAAGGTAAGCGAAATAAATATCTGTTGATAAAATGAATCCTTCACCCCATTCGCAACCAACCGCATCACAAAACATTGACGCGACGCGATTGATGCACTAATTATTGTTTACGATCCGCCCTTTTCAATCATTCTAAGTGCCACTCCCTTCTTACCGTTGGTTATATTGCATTTTTCCGGCACACTTTTGACAATGTTTAAATACCAAACAGCAAAAATACCTATTACAATATGCTATGGTCTCACAGTTAGTTAAGCCTCTGACTTATCAACGCCGCTGTTTTATTTTCACACCCGCAACCTCCGACCCGCAGCTAATCGCAACTTTGTTTAATCCAATTTGCTGATGACAAATGGAAACAGAAAACGCCAAGAATCTTGAGTGAAACAAACTCCACAATGATCAGCCTCTGGTCGAGTCTCACCTTACTCTCCATTCTGGTCGTTTTCTCGAATTCTCAAGACCTGGGCAATGGAGAGTTGATATATCGCTGTCCCCAGCACTGGATCAAGTTCCAAGAATCGTGCTACAAATTTATAAAAAGTCCATTACGCGCAAGAGAAGATGCCAGGAAGAATTGTCAAGCCTACCAAAGCGATCTTGTCAGTATCGACTCCCTCGAGGAGCATGGGTTCATCATGTACCAATTGCTCTGGCAAGATCCGCAGCATCGTCGCTGGTACACTGGCGTCAGACAGCAGGGTGGTTATTGGTCGAACGAGCCTGACGGGACGCAGCTAGTGAACATGGATAACGCGTTCTTGCCCGAGCCCATAGACAACATGCAGGGAAAGGATTACCTCACTTATTCCTATAGTTACAATCTTAACAGATGGGGATTGGAGAAAGTAACCGGTAGAGAGGAGCTGCTTTATATTTGCGAAGCCTCCGTCATGAGCATGCATAATCTTGTCCAGGACGATAGGACCTATCAGTACGGTATAGAGATTGATAATCCACTCAGGATACCTAGGGGACCGTATTTCATTAAACAACCGCAGGACAAGGTCTTCGATATGTCTAAGAGGAGGGTGAACAACGATGTTACCCTTAGTTGCCTGGCCGGCGGATATCCTACTCCTACTTATGAATGGTTTATGGAAATATATGAGAACGATAGATTGGTCGCTAAGAAAATTGACCCCTTAGTTAATAGCAGGTACACTGTTAGCGGGGGGTCGCTCATCATCTACGACCCGGAACAGGTAATCATTCCAAAGCCCACTGCTCTTATAGTTTAAATTTTTTGCAATTTATTCATACGTGTTGATTCGCTTTCAGAAAGCCGATCGCGGATCGTACCACTGCAAAGCGAGCAATAAGTTTGGAACCATAGTCTCGGAGAGCGTTGTGCTTTCCTTTGGCTACATATTGGAGTTCAATTTGAAACGTTCTCAAGAGCACGGCGATCAGAATTGGGGAAAAGCAATATACTGCGACCCTCCGCAACACTTTCCCGGCGTCAAGTATTACTGGGCACGTGATTACTTCCCTAACTTTGTTGAGGAAGACAAGAGAGTCTTTGTATCGTTTGACGGCGCCCTTTACTTCTCTGCATTGGAACCTATAGATCAAGGCAACTACTCCTGCAATGTACAAAGCGTCGCGTCCGATACGGGCAGAAACGGACCATTTTTTCCTCTCAGAGTCGACCCTCACTGTGAGTCAACCATTTAATCCCAATACGCAGGTTCAATAGCATGAGACTCAATCTAATAAAAAAAACTATTCAATTCCAGCTACTTACCAGCAGCTCACGTTCACAAACAACTTTCCAAAAGTTTTTCCCGAAGCACCGATAGCTGGGGAAGAAGTCAGACTGGAATGCATCGCCTTCGGATAGTAAGCAGACTCTATTCTCATTTTGATACCCGATCAATATTCTTTTTAGCAAGTGCTCTATCCTTAAATTATACTTTCAGCCCAGTCCCGTCTTACAACTGGACACGTAGAGGGGGTGGCCTACCGCGCAGCGCAGTTTTCTCGAGTTACAACAGAGTCCTAATCCTTCCACGAGTCCAGGTTGAAGATCAAGGGGAGTATGTATGCAGAGCGTACAACAATAGAGCATCTATAGAAAATTCTGTTCAATTGACAATTGGGGCTGCTCCAAACTTTACTATCCCTCTGACCGACAAGCACATGGATAATAGGGGAGATCTAACATGGACTTGCGAAGCTTTTGGCATTCCTGATGTTAGTTACAAGTGGTTCAGAAACGGCGAAGTATTAGATATGTACACACTTCCGCCTGAGGACAGAGAACGGTACACCATACAGGACAATGTGCTCTCTATAAGACTTCTGAACCCTGAGAGTGACCAAGCGATGTATCAATGCAGCGCGAAAAATCAGCTCAGGACAAAGTATTCCTCGGGGCAGTTGAGAATATTGTGTGAGTTGGCATAGAATATTCATCTAATTATCCGGAAATTGAATAAATATCACAAACCGTTTAATTTTTATTATCTTCCCAGCTCTGAAACCTACCTTTAAGAAGAGGCCCATGGAATCTGAGACTTATGCAGCGGAGGGAGGAAACGTGACTATCATTTGCAATCCGGAAGCTGCGCCGCGGCCAAAGTTTGTCTGGAAAAAAGATGGGAATGTAATTGGTTCTGGGGGACGCAGGCGGCTACTTGAGAACGGGAATCTCATTATTAGCCCCGTTTCACGAGACGACGAAGGAATGTATGCCTGTTCGGCATCTAATCAGTACGGAACGGATGAGACCAGAGGAAGGGTCATTGTATTACGTAAGCTGCTCATATTTTGGACACAAAATTCAAGGCTAAATCCGCGTTAAATCATGCTAATGAATCCATGATCGAATTACAGGTGGCCCGAGATTCATCGAGAGTCTTAACTATCGCACAATAACTGCAGTGATGCAGAACCTGACCTTACGTTGCCTGGCAGAGACCGAGGAGGTCCTAGACATCGCCTACATTTGGACACACAATGGTTTACGCATAAGAGACAGAGATTTGCTGAGCAATCCACGGCTGAGAATCGATGCCGGAATATTAGACATAATAAATGCAACTTTCACCGACGCTGGGGACTATGAATGCATCATTAAAAGTGCCGTGGGCAGAATATCCAGCAGGGCAACTGTAGTTGTTGAAGGACCGCCTGGGGCGCCTGGTAGGGTCCAAGTAGGCAGCGTTGTCAAGACTTCGGCAACTCTGAAATGGACCGACGGAGCTTCTAACGGCAGGCCTATCACTATGTACACTGTCTACGCGAGAACGAATTGGAACCAAACCTGGTTCCCCATATCAGAAAGTGCGCTTCTCTCATTTGAATTTTTTCCTGAGATTGACTTATGACTCAATTGACGAATTGCCTACCGTATTTTTCAGATATAACAGCGACTGCAATCGACAGATACAACGGCCGAAAAGAGGCGTTTCTAGAACGAGTTCTGAACCCCTACACGACATACGAATTTTCTGTGGCAGCTATAAACGAGCTGGGTATTGGCGAGCCTTCAATGCCTTCCCCGCAGCACAGTACGCCGTCCGACAAGCCGGGAATGGCGCCTTTGAATGTAGGCGGTGGCGGCGGGAAGATTGGGGACTTGACTATAACTTGGACGCCGTTAAAATCGTCCGAGCAGAACGGTCCGGGAATATATTACAAGATATACTGGCGCCGTAAAAACGACACGGAATTCCAGTCCCTTTCTTTGAAGGAATACGGTAACACAAACAAGGCCGTTGTCCATATAACAGACGATACTGACTACACAGAATACGAGGTCCGAGTGCAAGCCGCGAACGAAATCGACTTTGGGCCACTTTCTGAAATAGCTACTGTATTCAGCGCCGAAAATATGCCGCGGGTATCTCCTCAGCAAGTATACGCCTCTAGCTACAACAGCACCAGTCTTAACGTGACCTGGGCCCCCATTGACCAATCCATTGAAAAAGTTAGGGGTAAACTGATCGGGCACAGGTTGAAGTATTGGAAGAAAGACAACAAAGAAGAAGACTCTGTTTATTACTTGTCTCGTACGACCAGGAACTGGGCCTTGGTTGTCGGTCTGCAGCCCGATACTTACTACTATGTTAAAGTAATGGCTTATAATTCCGCTGGCGAGGGACCAGAGAGTGAGAGATATTTGCAAAGGACTTATCGCAAGGCTCCGCAAAAGCCTCCGTCTTCTGTTAACGTCTACGCTGTTAATCCATCGACGGTTCGCGTCGTTTGGAGATATGTGCAGCCTAGTTTGGAGGAGGAACCCGTTATTGGATACAAGATCAGAGTTTGGGAAGTTGATCAAGACATGAGCACTGCAAACGATACCATTGTACCTGTTGGATCTAAGCTAGAAGCTTATATAACGAATCTGAGCCCTGGTAAATCGTACCACATGAGGGTTTTGGCCTTCAGCAATGGAGGAGATGGCAGGATGTCCAGTCCTGAACACACATTCCAAATGGGAGACCCAAACTTATTCAGAAGCGCTGCTAGCAATAAGATTTTGAACGGAGGACTGGTTGTGGCTTTGCTAATTTTACTTAGATTATTGGATTACGCGTAGGAAAGGTTTCATTATTTTTTATCGGGTCGAGAATCGGGCGGATGATTCGGGGTGATTTCACATTCCGTTCAAATACAGTTGAGGATCTTTAACAGGATATCTTCACATTTCGTATATACTCTTTTAGACACAGGGTGCATTGGCTGCTATCGCGAATAGGTTTTAACTCAGTCTTTTTAAACGCTAGTTTAATCTTTTCTTTTTCTTTTTCCATTTGTTTTCCACCGATTTTGATATTATAACACTCGATTAATTGCATTTGAACGCAGCCTAAGTGTTCTCGAATATATTTAAGTCAAGGGGTGCGAGATCGTTTGACAAAATCAGCGACATTTACAATTCTATGATAATTTTGACGGAGCAAAATAAATACGAGCTCACAGATGTTTATATTCTTATAGAGTTTATTTTTCTCATTAAAAATTTTTATTCTGGGTGACCCTGTGAATACAAACAAAAAAAAGGACAACAGCTCACGAATATTAATATTCTTATATTATTCATTCTACAGACCTATGAGATAGTAACGATAGTGTTTGTAATGTTTGCCAATATCGGGTGATTTGTACCTAACGACAATAGCTTTTAGTAATAGACGAAAGATAAACATTAATTCTAAGACGTATGTACTTTTACGAGCGATTGTTGCAGGATTAATATTATTGATTGAGCGCTGCCTTTGACTCAACGTCACTTAAAGTTAAAGAACGATAATTCACTATCATTCTAGGAGCTTGTATAAACGAGGGTGTGTAATCTAAGGAATTTTTCGGTCAATCCTTCATAATATGATATTCAATGTAAATTGTTAAGAATTGAATCACTTAAGTCTAAAAACAGTAATGATTATACACATATACATTTTTAGTATACACATATATTTAATAATGGAAGAACTAAGATGAGTAGAGGTATTCTAATCTCATTTTGATATTATCATTCATAGATCAGAACTTTGCAATACATAATGAAGTTTAATGATTATGTTATCAAATAGGGCGCCATATCAAAAGACAAATTTGAATTTGATTATGAAAACTGATTAGTACGTAACGTATAACTATCGCCTCAATCTCTGCTTTACTTTTTTTTATATGGTTATTTGTAAATAGGTTGTGAGATATCTTCTCATGCATTTTTTTATTTTTTTTTTATCAATTTTCGATTCCAAGCTAAACGTCAACAGTTTCCGTCCATACAAACTTATGTAGGAATATATTATACAAACATATTATATATTAAAATATAAGAATAATACAAAAAGAGAGAAAAGAACAAAAAAAAAAATTAAAAAAAAAACAAATTAATATCGTAACTAACTTATACATTCTTACTTTATTATTATTATTATTATTTCGGTTCGTCCCTTAGATTTAGAAATTTATTTGATATATTATATACTTATTTTTTTATTACCAATTCATTCATGGCAGAAGAAAAATGTATTTATTCTGACAAAGTTTTTACCCATATGTATAATGTATCACGGTTCATGGACCGTTCGGCTGAATAAATTTTTTGGTTAATTCACATATCTCTCGAACATGTATTATCTGCAATACACCCACGTCTGACAATACACCCGAAAATGCATGCCGAAAATTTCAGCACTCCTCCTCGTCTCATCAGATGCTCTCTTGATACCATGCGGATCTTTCGACTTCAAATTTTTCTAACTGAAGTACCTCTGCAGGATTGCACATGATATGGCATACAAGTAGTTCGGTCATTCTACCGCGAGATGGCGATACCATTTCGCACCCCGTGGACGCGACTTGCCAACTAGTAGAAGCATTGACCTTGACCTAGGGTACGCATTGTCGTGGGGTCAGTGGCCCTTGTGGCGTCGAAGAGATCGCACGGTGGATGCGTCAACGAAATACGACTAACAGGCATCTCGATAGAAATGCTGCGATGCAGAGAAGTTGTCGCAAAATACACGATGTACTCATTGACGGAAAAGGATTCTTCTTGTCTAGTTTTAATTCAAGTAATTCACTGAATCAACCTGGTACGTACGATTAATCTTTGTAACGCTACCTTTATTTGGGTATACGAATTGTTGATACACACCTAGTATATGTACTACTGACAATAATACTTATATTATGTATAATATGATATAATGTAATATAATATAACATGATATAATATAATATAATATAATATAATATAATTAAATGTATATACGTATTATGCGGTGACGTGGATTAAAAAAATTGTCATAACAATTAATGTTACAATTAGAAACATGAATTTTTCCACTTGTAATTGCGGGTAATTCCCATTTTTAAACCACGCGTTTGGACACATTCAGATTTATTGAAGACGGATTTTTGTGTCCAATATATCGGCAGCCGTTTTCAATCGGACTGCAGTGCGTCCGCAAAGGTGGTTCACTAATTTATAAATAAATAAATAAGAATAAAGTTAACAATTTCATAATTCGTAGTAACGTGACGAAAAAGATAATTATACCTGTGGATACAGTACATTAAATAATTTATATATATAATATATATAATATCATAGGTATAGAAGAGTAACATGAATATATGCTATGCGTATATGTATAGTTAGATATAGTATGCTATAGTGTAACTGATGAATTGAAAAGACAAAAAAAAAAAAAACAAAACAAAAAAACAAGAAAATAAAATTGTGAAAATGCGTGGCAATTTTATTAAGTTATACTTCAACGTACCTCTGACGTGACAACTGATAATATATATTACATCGCTATAACTTAATATGCTATAATAATGACAATTAATACGACAACAACAAAACTACGTGATTATAGCACAGTCCTCCCGAGCGCTGTAATTGAGTGGTAACACATTTTTTTGTTCTTCATTGTTTGGTCAAATAGTATGACGTCTTATATCTTACGTGCCGATAAATCCCTAGGACATTCACGATTAACTAACTATTTATTATTGATCAACTGAACGACAATCATTTTGTATATGCATTTATCTATGTATAGTATAGTAATCGATGGTTTTATACTCAATGATAATATTGATACGTGCAGCTAACTACTGAACACTTTCACATCTAAAATATGTATGTACTAGTCTACTAAAGGCTAGTAAGTATTCGTAATAAGGGATTAGTAAACGAGTCGCAGACGATGTATAATCAAAATGAAAAAAAAAAAAAAAAACGAAAAAACCGCACAACCCGCGAACTTATACTTAAGGTTCAAAGTCGAAAATTATCAGCTGTGCGACTGACGCCGATTTATAGAATTATTTAGGCACGTCTTGGAAGAAGATTTTTTTCCTCTAGGTATTATAACAAATGCTGTCTGATTGTAAAGAAATGACGTTTTATTTTTCTATATCATTTATCGCAACACGTCAACGACTCTATATGTATACATACGTTTACGCTGCAGCGTTGAGATTCCATATACGCATAATTATACGTACTCGCGAAATTCGTAAGAATTAATAAAAATGTTATTACCAAACTGCAAGTGGCGACAACCTTACAAAGAGCTCAGCTCCACGGCTGGCTGTCCCATCTTCACGCGCAAGCTAGCAACGTCGTCGTCTATTCTAACCAGAAGCTTGTATTTCTGAAACAAGGAACAGAAATTGAAAAATAGGTCGATATTTCAGTTCGACTCGAAATTTTTGAAAATCATTCGTATCATCCCCCGTCGACTTACGGTATTGAAATCTCCAGGTGTCGTTAGCCACGCATAAATCATGTAACCAGGTATGCATAGCATAGAGGACAAAGCGGTCATCCACCCAAGGACGTGGGACCACCAAGGATACTCGTAGTCCAGATACTTAACCGGTGTCCATTGAACGAGATTGAAGATGAAGACACCCTGCGGTAAAGAAATGTTATTTCCATTAGGATATTCATGAAACGATATTCGATCGTCGTGCGGGTCTTTATACTTACGATGCAAATCATGGGCGTTGTTACGGTCCAGCAGAGTTTCCACCAAGCTAACGGATAGTAGCCAATCATGTCGCGGAGACCGTCGTAGAAACGGTTCACGCCGAATGCCCAGCTTATGGACACGCATTCGAAGAATATGAGGAAAAGTAGACAAAATCCGGAAACCGCGTAAGAATCGAGTATTTGAAAGATGTACATTCCACCCTGTGATATACACGACAGACCGACCAAGTAGGATAAACCGCATACTATAGCTATGAAGATTTCCTTACGCCTTCTGAGCAATTGAGGCCATTCGTCAACCTGCAGGGAAAATGTCATTTTATTTATCACAAGCAGTGGCTTTCGAAGAACGAAATTTACTAGCAATTGCAATTGGAATTACCATCGCCGTTATGAAGCCTTCCATCGTACAGAACTGGGAGTCCAAACCGATGAGAAGAAGCATGAAAAAGAAGAGACAAGACCACAAAGGAGCCCCTGGAAGTTGTAGTACCGCTGACGGATAGGCCAGGAAGGCGAGTCCTGGGCCGGAAGCGGCTACCTCAGCGACTGGCTTCTGCTGTTCGTGCGCCATGAAACCGACGACGGAGAATATCACGAAACCGGCAAACATACTCGTGGATGAGTTGACCGTGCAGACAATTAGCGCGTCCTTGTACACGTTGTTTGTGAACTTGTTGTAGCTTCCCAGGGCGACTAGTGTTCCGAGACCGAGACCGTAGGAGAAGAATATTTGCGTGACCGCGTCGATCCATACCTGATAAACGTTGATAGAGAATTTAAGGAACAAGTCAGATAGGATTCCCAAATATCGTCGATTTTATTCTATTACCTCGGACTCCCGTAGCTTAGAAAGATTCGGGCTGACGTAAAAACGAATTCCTTCCATCGCGCCGGGCAGGGTTATCCCACGGATTAGTAAAATGGTCAATAAAACGTAGGGAAATAGGGAGGTGAAGTAGACGACCTTTCCTGTCCACTTGACACCCTTCCAAATACAAAAGTAACAAAGAATCCAGACGAGTAGCAGGGTCCCCGCCAATTCCCAGCGTATGCTTCCTATGTGTTCTACTCCGTCGCTTATCTGCAGTGCTCGTCGCCTGGAAATTTTCAACGGGATGGGTTCGATCGACGCCCAATCCGGCGGCATTTCTTCTTTACTTACACCTCGAATAACGATCAATGTACTTACTCCCAGAATTCCTTGACAGGGTCGGTCAGATCCGTCGCGCTAACGTTGAACTGATTCAGGGAACAGACCTTTACGATACTTCTATCGCCAGTTGTCTGGTTCCAGCATATCATTCCACTTCGGTCGTATGGATTTACGCAGTTTTTCGTGTTCCATTCGTTGTTACATGAACGCCACGGCACGTCTGTATTACATCGGGCGATTCAAAAATCAATTAATTCTTCCGTCCGGATGGGACGGAAGGAACACAGGCGAGTATTATTCACGCGGACGAGAGACTATACTCACCGCTCCTCATCGACATGAAGAAGTAGAAAATTGCCCAAGCCAAAATGACGATGTAGTAGACGTTCATCCAGCAGGACATCACCGCCGCGGCGTAGCCGATTCCTTTGAAGAGAGGAGCAATCTTGAAGACACCCAGGCCACCGATGGTAAGCATTTGTCCGAGGGCAAGTTCCATGAAGAACATCGGTATCCCGGCAAGAATCAGGGTCAGGAAGTATGGTATGAGAAACGCACCGCCACCATTTTTATAACACAAGTATGGAAACCTCCACACATTGCCGAGTCCAATCGCGAGGCCAACCTGTATTGAAATTAATAGGAAGAAGATTTATCATCGTACTATAGGTCGATTAGAAATTGTTCAAGGATTGGTACCACGCTCAAAATGAAGTCCAGTTTCGTACTCCATGAACCTCTCTCGGGTAGTGCTTTACTTTTCGACTTTGACGGAGTTGGAAGATTAAGCGATGCCCTGCCGTCATCGGCGCTCTCCGAGTCCGCCAACTCTGGATCTCTCAACGCATCCGTCATTTCTTAAACGCCGTTCAACGTCACTCGGACGTTTCCTAACGTTCTTGATCCTTGCGATTCTCCGTTTTCAATTCGCCCCGCTCGATCCTCTGGCTGCCAACTTACCGCAATCCTCTTCTTCTTCGTCGTCTTCTACCCAGGAAGCGGCTGGCAGCACATAACACTATACCCCTTTCTAAAAAGTATAAAAAATAAGGTGCGAAATGGAGCAAGGGATTCTACTATCGATCAGAATCTGTCCAGGAAAGATAGGGCCGTTCAATTATTGACTGATTGATTGATTAATTGATTGATCGAACTGTTTTTATATATCTTCAAATTGAACGCGTTGAATTCATTATACTCGATCAATTCAGCTTCGTACGGTGAATCCTATCGCTGTACCCGACGTCTGGCTAACTAACAATAAGAATCGTCTCGCGTTTGAGTTTCGGTTCGAGAACGCGGGGTATACGATTCAGAACCGGAAGTATTCGTCATTTTCTCGTCGGAAATGTTCAGGAAACGATTAGTGCGAGAACAATGAATCCCGCCCTAATGACTAGCCGTTTAACACGAAAGTCCGCGAAAGAAGGAAGAGGAGGAGGATGAGAAATCGCGGAAGGTTTACAAGTACTGCGGAGACAGTGAACGAGATAAGCTCCGATCAAGACTCCCAAACGATTAAATGGCCGCTCGTCTTTTGTCCGCCAATTAGTCCAGACTGCTTACGTTAGTCAGAGAGGCGAGGCAATTCCTCGACGCGTCGAATATCTCGATTCTATATTCAAACCTGCATATGAAATATTGTTAAACTGAAAGATCCCGACTTAAGGCGGGGCTGCGCGTTCACGGGGGGCTAACGTAAGCCCGACGTTGGGGTGACAGCGAATCTGACACTGCTAGCGTTAATTGTACGTGTCCGGTCTGGGGGAGTACCGTGCAATAAATGTCACGATATTTCTCCCCCCTCTATTTCTTCCTCATTTGGTGCTGATGCTGATATGCAGTGCCGCTAAAAGTCTCCTTCCTATATTCATCGCATCCGATTTTGGGATGATGAAAAACGACCGCCTTTCCCGATCAGCAGGGGAACTCAAGACTTCGATTCCTCGTGGCGGCGGACAAGCGGGATATCATGTGCAACGTACCTTTAGAAACTGCGAAACTCCAATGTTACATGAACCGGGGGACGCCACACACTCACTGGAGTTTGATCTCTCTGTGGAGTAAATTTCTTCGGTGTTTTCCTTCCCGATTTATTGTAAACAATGCATGACTCGACACTTCGGATGAAATGGGGTGCGAGGTAAACGGAAAGTGAATAAGGAGGACCCGGGTTGGGCGCAGAATAAGCCGAGAGGTCGGAGAAGCGGGTTGCGCTGGTTTAAATTTGAAAAACAAGATAAGAGAAGAGATCAACCGACCGACCCCCAAGGATGTGTCTTAAATACCAACAAGCTGTTCGCCGGCTCGCAGAGGACTGACATCTACTTGGTGTGCCTTCAAATATTCCGATTACGTTCGTTACAGTGTGCTAAACACCGACGAGTCTCCCCACTCCGCAATTTTCGAACCCTTTCGCTCCTTTGCCGCGTTTGAGCGTACGATACGATACAACTACCATTGGCACGGCTATCCGTGTCCACAGATATAAAGCAGAGGGAGATGTACGCTACAGGAGAAGTACCGGAATGATTCTGCGGTCGGACTCCCCTCAAGATCACATCAGTATATCATCATCAAGTTGACATCACTGCGAAGCCCGATACCTCCTAATTCCCAATAGCAAGCGATATCACCATATCAGAGCTATCAGCCCATCACCATCGCCATTGCCATCAATGCTGGCGAGAGTCCATCATCAGCCATAAATGGCCCGGGTGTAGAGCGATATGTTCTTCTTTAGAGCTATGGCTCTATAATCCACGATATCTGGACCAGATACTTTTACCGGTAGACTATGCTAGCCGCTGCACATTTCCGCAGACTGTAATACGTATATGCGGGGAGAGGAGATGCGTAGTCGCAGCGTCGTCAACGTACGTATCTGTTACGCCGCTTCCGGTCGCCCCGGAAGGAACTACCTCGTATATCTCCTGCATACATATGTATATACCTATATAGGTATGTGTGTGTGTACCTAGTTTACAAAGTCCTCCAACCCCGACACGATCTAGCCGCGGCACGCAAATGCGACTCTAAATGTTTCTATACATATGTGCGTATGTGTATACTGTATATAGGTATCTACAACACATTGGTATGTCATCACATCCTGGCCTTTTGGTGATTTCTTCCGACGGCTATGTTACAGCATCAAGAAAGTACCACTGATCACGGCCGGAGGGGAGTATCGTTGGATCGAGCGAATCATTTGCGAAGATCGTCTTTGTATTATTCTTGATTTTGTCGAATCAACTGAATAACTCCAAAGAATCGAAAAATGTAGCTCGTCGAATGAACCAAACCACTTCGTGGACTTGACCGCAGTATAACAGTTCCGTTCAATTGATTAGATGGCGCATGATTCACTTTTACCAGGAACATTTTCTGATCATTCGGGAATCTCTGTGATAATCTATCGGCACGGAGGGCGGAAGGAGTTGATGAAGACGAAGGGTCAATTTATTCGCATTGGACTATTAGAAATTACGTACTTTCTTGATCGTCTGATCCTAAGCTCCGGTTTATCACGCGGCCCAGGTCAATTCGGTCAAAACCGTTTTGGCGGTTCCATAAATTGTTTGGTACAGCGAATGTATCCGAAACGGAACGGGGTTGAACCTAAGGAAGGAGTATCGCCCAATTCCGGTTGCAGCAATGAAACGGTTTTCTAAATTCAGCGAAACAATTATCGTTCGAATAATCGTGCCCGCGGTCATGTTCATTCAATTTTGAAATTCGACGCTATGCATATGTACACAAGTATTGTCAGAATCGCGGGACATCGCATAATCAGAATAGGTGAGCAAAACTAGGAAGCTGGTATTTCCGGAGGGTCCCACGTGACATCGATCTGCCCCCAGCATCCGCTTTGATGCGAGTCTCGGACAGGGGCTGGACCAACGGACCTGACCACGCAGCTGCACACAGACGCGCGTTAAGGCACATCGATTCTGCGATGAAACTAACACAATTGGCATATAAGCGCTCGACGCTGCACTCCGAGCGCCTCATTGCAAATTTAATCCATGCGGTAAAGACGCGATTGTGAAGGAAAAATAACTTTCGATTATTTCCAATTATAAACCTGCAGCCTCGCAACTATCTTATATTCCTAGCTGCAGGTATATTGTTGCGAAAATTTTTCGAGCCGATCCAATGAATGATAACCAATCCGTTTAAATTCCATTTACAAACTCTCCCAATGAGTCGAAATAGAAGAATCGGGACCGATGTACGGTTTCGAGTGTTTTCAATCCCATTCCTTCCGGAATTTCAAAAAATCGGATACAGTAACCCATTTTCTTTTACTGTGGATATACATTTCCCTTATTTTATCGGCCGATCCGACGTCAGCCAGCTCTATTCGAGTTTTGATAAAATCTCGTTTCTTTTTGGCGATCAATCTTTGCAGCTGTGCCTAATAGATAGAACGTGCAATCACGTATCCATGACTGTGCTTGATACCCGCGATGAGCTGACGCGACGTTTCGCGGTGGCGGAGGGACAGAGAGGTGGCCCAAATGACAAGAGGATGTTGCTGGAATAGGCGCGGGAACACGCGTGACCACCGCCTTGCCCCGGTCTGACTGGGGGGCTAAAATCTTTGTTGGTAAGAAGATTAGAACGTTTTAATCACTTTTCGAATACAACGTATTGACGGATATTCGTTTTTCATTACCATTATTATATCAAGAATATATTCATTTTAAGGACAAGGAACGAGCCGAAATACAGGATTTAGGGGCAAATATGATAGAACTTTACTCCCCGATACCGAAAACTGCAACGAGGGTCGCGGGTGAAATGAAGGATTCGGGGTCAAATAATCGATTCCTCGTCTCAAAAGTGTACTGTACTGAAATATTTGGTAATATTGTAGAAAATGAATTCATGTATCGAAAGAAAAATTAAAAGTGAATCAAGCATGTACTAAATTGATTGGACGATGAATTTTTCTTTACTCGCAATGAAGTCGGATATTCGTTTCAGCGCGTTTGTGATTCTGGCCAATTATTTATAATATATCGCATGACGGTATTGGCGTATATATACGACCTGTTGGCTTTGATTTTTTGTAAATTCTCAATGCCGAACGGTCCTATCCGTCAGATGATTTAAAATAAAGTTGCAACTCATTATTCAACATATTGGTATTATTGATTGAATACATCACGAGTAAATGACTTATGAGCATTGTCATCAAAAGTGGTAGCTACTATAAGCGAACAGAATGCAGGGAAAATGGGATAACAAGAAGACAAATTGATCGTTTTGCTGTACATAGTTGCTCCGAATATCCAAATTAATACAATCCGCTTCCTTTCCGCCTTCACGCATATTTCAACGCGAACCTCCGTACTATCGATTAACTCAAATGAATCCGATTCAAACATCTCGACGATATCAATGTCAATTCAAACTTAAATCCTCGCAGCGGGTAATCCCAGAACCACACGAGCCGTAGCCGTCTATCTACAGTTTCTCCCGTCGCCGATCTGTCTGTCGCGATTTAGTTTTCAGTTTCCACTCTAGTCTCTCTCCGAATCCCAGTTTGTTTAGTACTCGTGGCGTCGTCTGCGACTGGGAAGAGTCGCGATCGCGATTAGCGCGGAATGCTGTATCTCCTTTGAAAATGTTGTCACATTACTAGTAGACCGATCAACGATACGGTAAAACATATCAGTTCGCCGCTATATCCACACCGCAAGTATAGACACCCCGAATCTCCGAGTCTCGGGACCGAAATCATCGTTTTACTCAACTATTCGCAGCCAAAGAAATGCTTTTAATAATCTCCGAGGTTATGGCCGTGTTTATCGCTGTTCAATTCGGGTCAGCAACGGGAGACGCCCTCCTAGTTTAGCCCCGTTATCTGTTTTACCTCACTCCAACAACTCGGTATAAGATCCCGGCGAGATGAGGGGCGCGGGTATGTTCGATGCCCACGAATTTTCCAAACGTATAAGGCGGCTATTAGATGGAAATTATTCGTATCGCAAGCTGCTGCTTTTACTCCTTCTGTGCGGAGGCCTCCTGCTCTATCTAGGCCCGTCGTTAGCCCAGTGGCTGTTTTCAAGCAGCCAAGAACCGATCGAAGGTGATTCTTTAATTTCAGGCTACGAGTGTGCAAATGAGGTCCGAGTTCGCGGCAAAGAAACCCGAGCAAACCACCGCATTCATAAAAATTCTTTATTACTTAGCGTTCGAGGATCGTTGTATAAACGCAAGACTGGCCACGTCGTTTTTCGACGCCGCTGAATACAACGCAAACATAATAAGAGACCCCCCTGGCTCCGAGGAGCAGTCCTACCTTCCATACATAGGAAATGGAGTATTTGGAATTCCTGTGAGCGCGGATGCTCGGCTGTACATAAAACACGGGAGGACATTGTCTCTGAAGGTACCGTGGCAGCCGATAATAGCACATCCGGTTCCTGAAGGAAGTCTTTATCGGGAAGCTACGGTGACTTATCTTACCACTGGGATTGTGCAGAGGTATCAATGCTTCAGGGAAGGATACCATCTGGATTTTCAGTATTATGCCCACAGGAGTTTGGACGGAATACTCGTACAGGAAATCAAAGTTGCAAATCCATCTGCTCTTCCGCAGGAGGTTCCACTCAAGTCACAAGCTTCTGCTAGGTGGGGCGGCTCCAGCACTGAGCCAGTTCAGTAGGTAGTTTGTTCTCTGTATTTCATATGCCGGGTCTAAGAGACAGCCTATGAATCACAAGTTCATTGTACGAACGAGATGGAATCAGTGAAAAGGATAAAAATGTTCTTCCTTTGTGGAAAGCTTTGAGTTTTTAGAGAGTCACCTTGTTCGTAGCTCATTTTAGCTCAAACTTCCACAGATATTTAGTTTATCTCTTCTCCACAGAATTCAAGCGGAAGGCTTACCCAGCTTCGGGTATACCTTGACTTCTGGATACGTTCCTTTACCCGACTCGGACAAGATGATTGCAGTAGCTGTAGTCTATAGGGCACCGCCAAAAACCGTACAGGTCAAAGCGAGGTCTTCTACCAGACTGGAACTTCTCTCCAGTATTTATTACAGCGAGCCCGTATCCTCAGAATCTTATCTCGCAGAGAGAGAGGCCACTCAGAAAAATGCCATCGAGGTATGTTGAATATATAGCTGCATATCAAATATACAATTACTAACATCAAGACAATAATAATCATGAAACTTCTCGTCCAGGCCATGAAAAAAGCTCTGCTACGTCAACAGCATGGATTAAAAGATGATCACGCGTCTGTATGGCAGAAGTACTGGAATGCAGGTCTCAGAATAAGCGATTCGAAAGCAAAGGGGGCTATCAACGGACATAAAATAAACTCGACAATGTACTATGTGTTGTCTCAAGTTCCCACCGGCCTACCGGACGTGGAAAAGAACGTTGCCAACAACGAGGGCTGCTATAGAGGCCATCACACACTGTACTTATCTTTTTTTCGTCACGTATTCGGCTGTATTCTCGTCTTCGAATTTTTTGTCACGATTCCAATCTACATTATTGATACAGGGATGCACCTCGGCTCTGGAAAGACACGTCAACAATCGAGGGTGTGAACGAGATTGTAGGAGCATGGCTGGTTACATTAGAGAAACAGGGTTGTCATCACTTGATGAGTGGGGGTCCAGCTGCAGTTCAACAAGCGATAGTTCTCAGTCTGGGCTCTCTTCGATTCAGCAATCAGCATTTAGAGTTCAACATCGATCCGCAGTACTTACACCGCGACTACTTGTTCCGGTAGCTCTTTGTGCCTCGTTCAGGATTCCGGACGGTGTTTTTAACTTTCGCATCTCTGAATATCTGCTTTCAATTTCCAGACGCATCAGTTACGGTAACGTGACTCATTTGAACGTCTCAGTCCAGGTAGGAGAAGACAATCGGGCCGTTTTAGCGGTCGCTCTTGATCGAAGTGATAGCGTCTATTACGCCTGCGATGCTGGATGTCTTGATGCTTCGGTTCCACTCAGCCAGGCCTACACAAACTTTCCAGTCAAGCTAACCAAGCCCTTGACCGCTATATTGTACATCACATCGGATCATCAGCATATGCAGGACCTGCGGAATGCTCTACACGTTCACGAGGTCGACGAGGGTAAGGGACGATAGATTTTGGAACAGTGGCTCCGAATATGTTGAAATAATTGTTAATAGGGGAGAAAAATGATCTTATTTCTTTAATATTTCAGCGCCTGCTCACGACCACCATGTAATGGCGTTGCACAAACACGGCCACCGGCTCGGTGGTTTGCCGACATTATTTTGGGTGAGCATTTGCTTCCTGATCATAGTCTTCCATTTGTTTTTGTTCAAGTTGATAATAAGTGAATATTGCGAGCATCAAGATCGTCGGGGAACTCGCTACAGCAAACCGTGATCGTTAGATGAATACAGCTTACTGTAAATAGTTGTAAAGTTTATTCCTATTGAAACGTACGACGTATCGTATGTATGTTATGTATTTTTGATAAGCAGTTGAATAATAACAACGATCGATCGATTCTTGAATTTCCTATAACTCCGTCCTGCAATTCCCGATAAATGAAAGGGGAATAAAATCGATGAATGAATGAAATTTTAACGGGTAGTAAATTTTCTCGACAACATTTATTATAGAATATATTAAACATGTAATAAATTTAACGAGGAATTTTTAATGCGTACGATTTTTGTTTTTCCTGCACAGCAAACCGTTGATAAAAATTTAATACTCGAAGCTTAAAATAGTTAATTTGTGATATACGATCTAATGTGGAAGTAGATTATTATCTAATACAGGATATCATGGCCGTTTAGAATTCTTCACAATTATGACTGTCTTAAAATGGAGTGACTGTTCGAATTTAGTTGTCTTTTCAACACTGCTGTCTTTCTTTCGAATATTTGCATTTCGAATTAAGGACATGTGTTTATCCACTACATACTCATGTATGTATGTATACCTACGCGAAAAGTTAATTTTATTAATGTATATTGACATCTTGAGACCAACACTATCGACTACAGTCTTGTACGACGCTTCACAGCTTCTGGTTGCATCGCATCATATAACGTTATCATTATTGTTATCGTGTGTTTATGTATATGTCTACTATTCTATAATTATAATTATCGTTATTATTTCTACTGTTATTTCACTATTACAAGTATTATTATATTATTATTATTATTATTATTATTATTATTATTATTATTATTATTATTCATTCGTTATGATTATTATTCTTTTGGCAATAATACTGTTCGTAGATAATACTTTACCATATGGTATCTAATAGTAATTTGCGGCGACAATGTAAGTCACACAATCGCTGTGGAATTAAATACAATATTGTATAATACATACGCGTATAAGAAGTTTCATTACCACTTGTCATTCTTTGTCAGTCTGCTATAAAGGAAAAAAGAACCGACAATGAAATAAAATGAAATCAAGTAAGATAAATAATTTAGTCTATTCGTGTGAATCGTTCGACCAAAACTCTGATTGTTCGTTGGTTTAATTTTTCGTATTGAAATCAACAATTTCTTCCATACATCATTATAATAGAAGCAAGAAAGTCGAAGGTTTTGTTTTCGAACGATTCAAATCGAACGTAATTTCTGTATAATTTTCTTCGATGTCGATCTCTAGGTTTCTAAACTTATTTCAACGACTGGTATATTCGTACTCTTGGTGATCTCGTAGTTAGCTTTCCCCATCTATATTTATTTCATTTTTTCTTCCATCTTCTGTCTTTCATCTAATAAATCTAAATATTTACAATCTGGCTAGAACATATTTACATTATAATTTGGCCAACAATCGTCTATAGAGACGCACTGCGTGCTATAGGTATAATATCATAATATTATTAATTCTTTTAGCTAGTAACATCCCTCGCGAATTTTCTCTGGAACACGCTTATTTACACTTTTGTTAAATTAAAAAGCAAACATTAACTAAAGATGATAAAATCTCTACTCTACATTTCACGAGTAGAAATTTACTTTACATCTGTCCATATATTCGTACATATATTTACAAACTGCTTTTTTAATACCTGTAGGGTATTAGTATTCAGATTTCTACAAGCTATACCCAGTAGAAATCTGACTGTTATAAAACATCGTAATTTTAGATTCCTCATATTTTCATTCGACTTGGCAATTCAGGTGTATTAGTCAAACTAATATCCAGACAGGCCACCGTACTGTCCATTTCGAAATACTATATCGGTATAAACTTTACATTTAATATTATATAACGTATATATATGTATGTTTGTATGTTTGTATGTATGTATGTAATGTATACAAGTAGATCTTCATTCGGCGATAGCGATCTGCGGTCCAAAATGTGGCTAATCGTAAGACTAACATTATTCATCAATTCGAAAGAACTACGGGCCTTAATACATACGTACAATAATTGTCGATTCAGAGACAAGAAGTATACAATAATATGTATGCGTGTTATTCATAGCTGGGTGGTCTGAAAATAGAGGCAAATGTACTAATATACATATGCATAGAAAATAGGTTCTGCAAAAACTCAGACCTCTGGGATAATTTGTAGTGAGAATTATCGATGGAGGTAGTTTCTTTTCGCGAAGAGAAGGTGAAGTTTGCCTTTTTTCCTAACCACCCTAATACACGTATGAATTAATGATACAATAGCTGAGCCAAATTCATCGAGATTCATTGTTCGTTTTCTATCTAAATCTGTCGCCGAACCATATTACTATAGCTATGGCTATATTAATATATCTCTTATCTAACAATTCTTATCGTGCCGCAAGTTTAATTTTTCTTTCAACATATATATATACATATATACATATATACACTTCCATATATATATATATATATGTATGTACACACATATGTCATAGTATATGTACTGCCGAAGCAAGTACTAGTATATGTTATATTGGTATATAACATTATGGGGGTATTTAAATTATTAGGATATAATATATATATATATAGGTATATATATGTATATCGACGAGTCTGATAATATCTATTATCAAAACACCTATGAACTACAAGATGTGCCTAATTACTGTAATAATAATTGTAAATTAAATTTTTCATCACACACAGGAGAGGCTCGTTAGGTTTTTCTTTCTAGTTTTTTCACGAAGAATGAAATTCAATTCAATTCTCTGATTCGCGAATAAATGAAATGAACGTGGGAAAATCTTCACAGCTATACTTATTGGTAGGCTTATTTCTAATCAATACTGTATTCGATTACTCCACAATCGCTTTAGATTTTATTTTAATACAACGAATGACCAGCTATACGAATTTATTCGTACGATGGTTTCGATTCTTTTTATATTACAGTTTATATTTTTCTAGTTCTACTCGATCTAGCTATCTATCTATACATTTACCGATATCGTTACAAACAACTGTACAAAATTTCGCAGAACCTACTCTTATCGTGTATAATAGTTTCAATTTTTCTTTTTCTAATCATTCAGGCTAGAGCTATACAGTTTCGGTTTTGTAGTTCACGGATCTCTGCTAATTTAAACCGCTAAATTAATCTATTATTTATAAACTCTGAAAGTGTGTTACTGTCTCTTTGGTTTTCTTTGAAACAGCTAAAAGTTAGAATATAGATTTCGGGACTATAAATATGATATATTTTCATAAAGATTATTAAATAGTACTGCGACTAGATCGCGTCCAATCATTTTTATTGCTAATTCAGTCTTAACCCTAACACATTTATCATTTTAGGGTAAATTTCGCTTCGTTAGGTATGATTATTATTTCGCAGCGATTATCGCAGAATTTATAATACAATCAATTTTCAAATTTACTTCTTATAATTTTTCAATATTTTATTCTTCCCATTTTCGCAGCTCTAATATTGTCGTACATACATGAGAATAGAAAATCCCGAGCTATTGGTATATATGCATAGGTAGATCCTTCAGGAATCTCTCGCAGCTAGTTTAGTCTCCCCGATGAACCGGAAGTAATTATTGAAAAGCAATCGAATAATACTAACGGGATTTTTCAACGGTATGCAAATTTTTGGTAATCACCAATAGCGCGCGAGTCGATTCGATGAGTGGTTTTTAAAACTGAAAGATAGGTATTTGACGGAAATCGGGGCGAGGAAAAGTAGAGAGCTGGGAGGGAGAGAAGAAAAGGGAATGGAAATTTTCTAATTTCACGGTACGGAAAATTGAATTTTCATGGCCGGGCGATAGTTTTCAGTTTTTCCTCGGATGAATAGAAATGAGAGGGCTTCCTTCCTTCCCTCCCTTATTTTCTTATTCCTCTTTTTGTTTCTAGAAACTCTGAGATGGAAAAAATTTATGATTTTATAAAAAAATGAAACCAAGGAATCGAGTTTCTTTCACTCCACAGTGATTCTATTACCTATTCGTTCGTTCGTTCGTTCGTTCGTTCGTTCGTTCATTCATTCATTCGTATATTCATTTATTCATTGTTCCTTGGGTTCAATCGTCGGACTCGCATCCGCGATCAATCGACGTAGAAACAATACGGCGTCTGGAAGACGATTCCCGCAACGTCGACGACGAGTAGATCGGTATTTGATCGAGGTCCTCGGTCCGTTCAGACTGCCCCCGCCGGTCATCCCCGCGGTCCGTTCGCACGGAGATTCTGGCCGATATACTCGGTACTCCATCCGGTCTCTCGTTCTCCATCGAGTCGTTCGACTTGACCGGGTTCGCATGGAATAACGTCAGAATAAGGAAAGAAAATGGAATAAAATAAAAGGAAACAGATCGCAAGATCCAGGATTCATATAGAGAACGCGAAGTAGTCACCTGGACAGACCCGGAGATCGACCCGTCCCGATATCCGTTGGACCTGTTGTTGGTGGGCGGTGTCGGGGTGTCGGTCAACTCCGAGAGTTCCGGTACGGTAGATAATTTGTTCTCATCGTGGTCATACACCTCCATATCCGTCTGCAAAATCGCCTCATCCTCGTCCGACGAGCGACCCTCCTGACTGTGATGAAGGTGTATCAGAGCTACCTAGCTAACAGAGGTTTCCTCGACCGAGGGGCTCGCCAAGGCTTGGGGTTCCCCGTTGACGTGTCTCGATTCACCGCGAGATTGCCGCGGGGGGCTGCTCTTCGAGCCGGAGGTGACACTCTGCATCGTTTGACTCCTCACACCGGAGAACCTCATGCTGTACGCGGGCCTCGTTGCGCCCTGGGTCTGCGCGGTCTGTTCGGGAATTGTGGAAGAGGGTAAGTTTCATCGAAAGCGGCAAGTTCAGTCTAAAACTGATCGGATCTCATTGACTCACGTTCGCGTGTCCAGGCCTGACGTTTTTATACGGTTGAAAAAGTACGAGGTAAACTTTTGGGGTGAAAAGACAACCAAGAGCGACTGTCGCGGATATGTTTATGCACATGCACATACTGGCGATTTGGATCTGTCGGAGGAGGAGAAGACATTTGAAATGTTCCTTTATCTGACGGTCCGATTGAAGCCAAGGGGGATATGATTCGAGTCTTATATCGTATGCGGCATGGGCCGCGGGATATTCTTACCTTGTAGTCGTTGTTGGTACCGAAATAAATCGGAACGAATGCAAGCCAGACTATGCAGGTGGAGTACATAGTGAATCCTATGTACTTAGCCTCGTTGAAGTTTTCGGGTATCTTGCGTGTCTTGAAAGCGTACAGCGTACACATCAGGATCAGTATCATGTTGTATACCAGCGACATCATCAGGGAAAAGGTTGACACGCGACATGTTAGGACCGCGGTTAACGGGTACGGGTGTATCTCCTTGGTGTCTGGTGGCTCGATGATTAACCAGACTATGGCCCCGATTAGCTGAACTGCCGTAATCCCTAGGAATACACAGAGGGAGCTTCATAATGTACGTTTTCACAAGAAGATATAATTCACTCGGCGAAAACCGTACCGGTGCGCGGAGCTGTTACGTGACGGATCATATTAATTATACGCGACGTACCACATACCACGTGTATATGTGTGTATATCTCGCGCACGTATATATGTATATGCAAAGAGTTAACCACTTCAAAGTGGATCGTTGATGGTGTCTGGAGGAGGGTACGCGTACATCCCGAAGAGTAACTTCGTTACAGTCAATATGGGCTGGGAAAACGTTTCGAACCTTGGCTGCGGTCGCTATGTGTAACATGACGCACTTATATCTTATAGATTCCACAGCGGGGGATCGATACGGTTTCCCTTCCCCCGCCCGCGGGAGTAAAGATTGTATGGAAAAGTGATAGATTTATGGTTCGGAACTCACCAATAGCTATGGCGACCTGGCTCTTCGGGGACGTGTACGAAGGTCTTTTGATGCTTTTAATCCCTTGATTGAAGATTCGGGATATCCTGTTGGTCTTCGTCAGTATGGCGCTGTAGCAGATACTCAGGCACAGACCCAGGCCGATTCGTAGATAGGTGCAATTCCAGGTTGTCGGTTTGCTCAGGATCACGAAACTCATACCGTAACAGGACAGTATACCGACCAACAGGACGTAGCAGAGCTCTCTCCCGGAAGCCATTATCACCGGTGTGCGGTTGAATCTGCGTAATTCGGGGGTTTTTATTCGTCAGCCGATCCAGTCGAGTCAACAAAACTACCGGGTCTATTTAACGGATCGAATTTGCCAAGTAAACTGTTATAGGTATACATTGTATAGGTATACCGCGATGTGCACTCGAATCAACGATTCCGGTTCGTTCCGCGAACCGAACCACCACTTTGCGGAGCTTGCGGCTGTGCAGTTTAGTCAGTCTCTTCTTTCGGTGTTCGCAATTCGTTATATGTATATACCTATATAGGTATATGTATACGTATGTGTATATGTATGTATACGCGGAGGGTGGGGCGACGTTGATAGACTAAGATCAGAGAGAGGGAGGTAGAGACGTGTCGTAAACTCCTGACCTGATGAAGACAGCGGTTGTGAAGAGGGTGCTGAGAATTCCAACCGAGGCAAAAGTCAGAGGTACAATTGCCCAGGGGCTAGTCCACGGTATGACCTCGGCTGCTAGTTTAATGCATCTGGTCTTCGTCTTGTCAGGAGCATGGCCTGGGTCACAACTTTTACAAGTGTCGTTGAAAACGTAGGCGTCCTCTCTACAAGCTACGCAACTCCAGCAGCAAGCTTCCTGGAATTAATGTATAATCAGCATTAAGTTTCGTCCGACCGACCGATATCGAGATGATAAGATCGCGAATCCAGTCAGTCGCGAGGAATGAACACAAGGATTCTCTTGGGAATCTCAATTATTTTAGCAACCGGCTGATTCCGGAGGCACTTGGGTTAAAAAATCTCTTCAAAATTATACGTTCGATTTGACTCCGTGGATGATCGAGCCCCTTCTCGGCTCCCTTTAGCCAATTAAGACCTCGGTCCGATAAGGTCTTAATTGAGCTTAGAGTCACTTTGCGAGGAATTTCTGAAACCTCCCTGTATTCGGAAACGGCCCAATTCTACTAATGAATTAAGCTAACGAATGTACTTTACTTTTAGCTGGCTCATTTCTTATCCTGATTGCACATTCTCGTCGTATTCCCGTCTCTGTATCGACCTGCACCTTTGTGTCGACCCGGGAAGGAAAGCTTCTAACTTCTCCTCTCCGCTCGCTTCCGCGCATAGGTGTACCACGTATATTATCATACATGCAAATGCAAACAGTAATTCGCGATCACTCTTCGACTGATATACACAACGCAGCTGCGTAACGCGTATCTGACGAATGATGTGCCACGAAGATAAAAACATATGTATGTAACATACATACATACATATGGGAATAAAATGAAAAAGAAGATACGATATCGGATACGAAGAGAGCTGCGTCTAGCTCCTCGTGTAGGTTGAATTTGAGTAACGCGCGTTAACCGCCAGCTCTCACATTCCCATCTGAGTGAGACGTATTTCTATATATCCTAGCCAGTAGCCTCGTGATACACGTATGTAGGTATGTATGTATGCACATACGTGGAATGCCTAAGTAAAGTCGGTAGAAAATATCCCTGCATATCTTATTGCTTTTATATTTATAGCTGTACCATCTGCAGAGAGGAGGACGAGGACGAGGATGAGGATGGGGATTCCCGCGTGGTGTAGGTGGCCATCCTATGCCAGAACATCAATTTCCTCTACGCGAATCGTACGTAACATTTATATCGATCTACTCTCGATATTACTTCTATTTGAATTTCTAAGGGAAGAACCGCGCGACTCGGTGCCCGGTTCAGCCCCGGCGCGCCTATGAATGATCGTTCTCATTTTCAACGAATTTAACTAAAAGCTGGAAATAATTATGAGTCGTATCCAGACGGATGAGAATCCCTCTTCGATCGTTTCATCTCATTCCGGTACCAAATACATCGTTGCAGCACACCAACAGATGCGATTGCAGTATAGAAAGGGGGTAGGTAGATTCAATAAGGTGCATACATATCGCCCTCTGAAGTTACTGGGGGAAAAGCGTAAGTCCGCGCCGAAGTACGTCGACAATTGACGTACGCGAAATGATACGATAAAAGAAAAGAAAAAAAAAAGGATCTTTCGTGTCTCTGATATAGGGAGAAGCTTCGACCGTCTGTCCCGGTCGGTCCTTTCGCTCGTCTGACTCGTCCCTCGCGCGACGGCTCGTCAAACGTATTTATCATTAGTTATAAGAGGGGGCAGTTTCGTATCCGCGGAGTTCTTATTGTCTTTCAGAATCCGAATCGAACAAAAAGGTGAAGACAAAACTGATTCACTTGAATTTATTTAATCGTCATACATGCGCACGTATGTATACGTATGCAAATGTATGTATATATATATAGTCACCTGGAAGTTCCTCACGTGACCCAGGGGGCAGTTTTCGCTGCAAGCACTGCGAGGGATGTTTTCTTCGCCGGGGCCGGTCGCCCAGCGTGTCATATTCACGTCGAGATCCAGTCTGTAAGAATGTATTGAGAAGAAAGAGAACGCTTTTCGCCATTCGGACGGAATAGCTGGACTCAGGGAAATTGGAAATTGGAAATTTCAACCGACTAACAGCACCTATGCGACCGTTCCGAATTATGCGACGGCACGTCGCCTGGAAACTGGCTTTTCTTATACGCCGTTTCGGTTGCAACTATAAGTTCAATTGATACACGCACGAGGAAGAACACGCGGTACAAAAAAATAGGGAGATTACTTCTCCCCGGGGGGGGTGGGAAAGTTTCGCCGGGCGAATATGACAGAGATTAAAAATATATCGAGCTCTTTAGGCCTCCTTCGTATATTTGCATTACAGCCTCGCGTTACAACTCGTATAACCTGGCTCGGCCAGTCGACGCTCTTGTAAATTTTAGGTAATGGTAAAAGGGTTGTTTAGCCGCCCGCCTCTCGGTGGTCCATTCCGCCCCTATATACCAAAACTCTGCAGGATGTTTGCATTAACCCTTAGCTAGCGCCTCGCGTGGCAAATAAATTTTCCGACTCTGTGATACGAGGGATGAATTTTTTCGGACTTTGGACACCAGTCCGTCCGGTGATCATTTTTACGAGTTTTGCTCGAACCTACAATTAGAGGAGTTTTGTTTTAAACTGTTTCTACTTCGCCGGACCCTTTTCATCCGGCCATTTTACACCACGGGAATTTTTAATCGCCTTAACGTAACACGACTTACATCTCCTTCCAAGTACCGATCGGCGTGTAATCGAAGCGTCCCTCTTCGCTGTGCTGGTACTGATAAATATTGTAGAAACCAAAGGCGTCTCCGTCCGAATTGAACTTGATTTCAGTCCCCTGACGACCTGGAAACAAATCGGTTCGCTAGCTGCAATGGTTTTTGACAAAATATGCCCGACAAACGTGGAGACAGGGTCTTATCGGGGCTTGAATATGGCGATATATAACTCGAGTCTGAGTAATCGCGTTATTTGAACTGCAGACGGGCTTCATTCTCCTATGACAATGGATAGAATCGTGTAATTTTAGTCGAGGTTTTTTCAACCGAGTGCGGAGACCCGTGATAAAGCTTTACCAGTTTATATATGTATACAGGTTTATAGGATGCCGTGAGAGATTGAGGAAAAAGCTTTGCATAAATTTGCATGGCTTGATCTTGATCCAAAGGGCCGGATCATCTACAGCACGGAGTCTCCTTCTTTTTTTCTTTCCGCCAAATATATCTTAATGTCGTCCCTGCGGTTTCACTCTATACGAAGAATGAAGTTAGAGAGGATCGAATTAAGGCGTAGGAAAAAAGAGGAGCGAAACGTTGCGAAGAGTCTAACGACGTGCGATCGTAGGACGTGTCGTTCAGACGGAGAAACAGTTTTTTCTTTTTTTTTTTTTCCTTTTTTTCTTTTCATCTTCAAACCGTGACGGTGAATTGTTGTAAAATTGAACAATTCGCCCTTATTTTTATTTCCATATTTACAGGGTCTGGCATTAACGGGCGCCCGGCCCCTCTTCTTCGCAGAGTCGTTAAACCGAAGAGGATAATAGACCTCGTCGTTTAGATCTCGTAAACCACAGCAGACGACGAGGAATAGGAGTGATGGTAATATTATGTCGGGAATAGTTGTCTGCACCGCGGATATACCCACTAGTAGATGTGACGAACAATTTCTCTCCCATTTTCTCTTGTTCATTGCCGCATAACTAGAGCAAACGGTGATCTGACCTTACATCTTCTTCTTGTTCTCACTCTTCTTCGTCACACAGATCGCGCGCATTTCGCTTCGCAGCCGATATACGTACTTCTCCACGTCGCGTCGGCGTCGTCAGGAATTGCATCCTTCGAGCCTTATTTTGGCGATCGAAGGACGCGTCGCGACGTGGGGGAATAAGAATCGGTTGCGAACGAATGGCCTATACCTCCGAGAGAAAATCGCTATCTAAATCTGGTTTCATTCCCTAACCCCTGACTCGTCTCCCACTGATTGCATAAGGCCACCTTAAGCTTCTCTGATGAATGGCTTTGCTAGGTAATTGCATTCTCTCGGATATACTAGACGTCGGGTATAACTGTATACGTCTCTATGTCTGCGGGCTTACGATCAGACCTTGAGACGCGCTAGTCGTATATACCCAAGTTTTATAAACCGATCGTTAGACTTTTTTCCAACCCTATAATACGTGTAGGTGTAATTGCGGGGCATGGGTATACCAACCACTTGAAATAACACATTGATTTAGTGTTTTATTTGAAAACCAATCAGCGGAACTTGAATTGGTCCGTGAATATAGCAAGAATCCGTCTCTCTGTGCGCACACTGTATACCAGGTCACGTATTCATTCAATTTGTGTTAAATCTGGTCAGTGAATATAGATATGCTCGTGCAAGCTCCCTCGTTAATCTATCCTCGAATGGGCGGTGGACATGGATATGCACATGGATATGGATATGGATATGGATATGGATATGGATATGGATATGGATATGGATATGGATATGGATGTGGATATGGGACCTTTATCACGAATGCGGGGTCCGGTATTATAAGCGGGGAAACTACCGACCGATCGATCACACGGACACGGACCAGAAGCTCCTCCGGGTAGGTACCTACTCGTCGTTTAACTGCATAATTTCGATTTTCGATTATGGAATTTGATTTGATCCGATCCGTCTGTCCGTAGGTACGGCGAAATTAATTTCCTGCATATATTGATGCTAAACCGGATCGGGTTGAGAGAGATTAAAATTGTTATTCAACGTTCCCTGAGCCGGAACCACGCGGTATATTTGTATGCTTATTGTCATTCTCCGTGGTTCAGGCATTCGCGAAGAGTTTGACGATTCGAATCTTCAGTCCCTTCGATGGGTTCGGAGTTCTGGTTTACGTAAGGTATGAGAATGTGGTACGCGATCCGGATGAAATAAACATTTTCCAATAGCGGTGGGACGTATGTATGTATGTATGTACCTATATACACTAGACGGCGAATATTTGAAATTCAAATTTTTTTTTTTCCTCCCCGCGGAAAGAATAAGGGTAAACTGCAGCTACCACGCGTTAAAAAAAATCAAAAGAAAGAACGGAGAAAAGGATGAAGCTACAGGAGAGAGTTTTGGCTAATTTCATCAATGTGACGAGGGTTGGGTATAGGGTGTGAGTGTTGCAGGACGTTGTTCGGGGGAAATGATGAAAAAGCAAATCATCCCTTTTCGGAATCGTCGGAGGATTATACCTATACGCGTTAAAAAGTACAAAAAAAAGCCGAGAGTTCAGCGACGGGGTTCTTACCGACCCCCGTGTATAGCGTCTATGCCTACTTTTGAAGCCGTCAACTTTTCCATGTCGTGGGGTAGTGCGATTTCGCGGCCCTTCGCAGACGCGTTGTTTTGCCGGATTGTTCCACGCCGGGGTACGAAATGTAAAAAAATTCACCCCCTCGACCCGCTTTTCGGGATATACGAAGCAAAACAAAAAGATAAATGAAAAACGAAACAAAAAGTGAAGAGATATTATGTTCTCCCCCGTGTGAGATCCTCTGCAGGGTATAGTAGGGGTAATTTAAAACGAACTCGCGGACGAGTTTACCGCCTCCTCAACTGATTTACGATTGAAACTTTTTTTTTTATATTTTATTTCACACACCCCACTACGTTATGCTCTCAGCCGCGATCAACTTCTCCCTCCTATATTTTTTATTCCATGTATATTGTATTTTTTCTAATATTTTATCCACCGTTTTTCAATTTTCTTTTCTGTTTTTTTTTTTTTCTTTCCCTTTTCCCCCTCTCCCGACGAAGAGGAAAATTGCGAAATTTTTCCAACTCATTTTTTATACACACATTTCGTCGGTCTTTTTTTTTTTTTTTTCATTTTTCATTCATTTATTTTTTTTTCCACCTCTTCGAAGATCAAAGTTTTGTCACTGTCCCATAGAAAATTCATGCCACAACTCGCGGAAAGTGGTCTGGCACAGGGGGACCGCAGGCGAAACGGACTTTGGACCTTGTCCCATAGGCCGGTTTTCCCGTTGAAGTATGAAAAGTAAAGCTAATATTATAATACCCCCGATGCGTACCCTCTGCTCAACATCCTCTGGTGCTTTTTTTTCGTCTGTTTTTGTTCCCCCTCTTCTTTTTTGTAGGCAAATGAAAAATCCGAGCGGGTTAAAAATTTAAACTTACGGGGTACCTACAGAGATTTTCCGAGATAACACCGCCGTAAGTTCGGTTGCCTATCCGAATCGCGAGTTCATGTATTTCATCAAATTCCGATGAAACCTCATTTCCGTGATTCCCTGGCGTAATATCGGCTGCGGCGTTATCAAGTTTTCTCCCTTTTCTCCCATTTCTCCCTTTTCTCCCTTTTTACCTTATTTTTTTTCTTTTTTTTCTTTTTTTTCTTTTTCCAAACCATCGGGTCCTCGTTTTTTTTCGTTCGCTTATATACGTCAGCGACATAGAAAGAAAGAAGAAGAGAAGAAGAGAAATAAGGCAGGAGAAACGCGCTCGAGTCCAATAGGAGTTTTGTGTTTGTACGCGTCTCGTGCCTTATACCGCCTGAACATCTGACGTCACTTCCGTTTATACGGACTTCCGAACAGCCTGCGGCACTTTTTACGACCGGTGGCACTCAATGATCGAAGGCTCGTAGAAAATGTAATATAGCCAGAAAAATAGAACGAACGAACCGTCGGATATATCGGCGAACGGACAAGAAGCGAAAAATTTATCCGTGAAAACGAATTATACTGTAAAATCATTCGAATCGTTTTCCTAAACCGTGCGAAACTTCGATCGAGTCAATTGCGGGAAGGGAATTCTTACGGGTAGCTGTTTCAACCGACTATAATCGTCGAGTCCGGTGCCACGAGCGGTTCGCACAAACTAGGATTAAAGCCTCGGTTATCGTCGTATAGGGTAGCTTTTTATCAGAGAGATGGCTGTTTCTTTTATACCGGCACTGACACCCCCACCCGATCGCTCGGATACGATCTCTGAACACACAATTAGATATACTATACGAAATTCGGTCAGATATTTACGGGCGTCGTGATTATCATTAAATAAGTATGGGCAGGCGAGCATCGGCTGTAGGGTGTCGTTTGTACGAAGAGAGCGCAATATGCGACACCGATTTCACCTCGAGTCAATACATTAGCCCGTAGTAAAAATCTGACCCTCGGCTACATTACATGTGATTTCAATTTTATTATTTATTTTCATTCCGCAGCGTTGGCCTTCCATTTTTTTATCGCCAAACTTTCTTACGTATACATATAAAATCCATAAAATAAAGTGCGGATATGGTGGGTCGCGGTACTAGAAATTGATCGGCCGAGTCATCACTTCGAATTCCACTCCAACGACCCGGGATTAATTCTTTGACTCGGCGTTTGCCGAGAGAACGGAGAATAATTGTTCTTCTTTCTTATTCTTTTACTTCTTCATTTTATTACTCACCGACAAAAGTCACGTTATGAATGTAGTGCAGAAGGTGTTGTCCCTGGGGTGCGGGTCTCAGGGTTTCGCAGAGATAGTGGGCCGTTCCTCGACCCCTGACACACTCGTCTTCTATGATGTTGTGGACTGCGTAGGCCATCGCGTATACAGCGTCCACTGTGGTTGACAAGAACAAAAAAACAGAGAAAAACGGAGTATGATGATTTTTTTATCCTTTTTTCATTGCATTTATTCAGGGCTAAGCGGGGAGCACGACCTTCGGCACGACTTTAACACTTCGAGGGATGAATCTTGGAAGTTATGCAGAGTGACGTTCCGCGGGGGTGTATACCTGTGTGACGGTGTTCGCGTAGAGTATGTAGTTCCCGTCGGACGCGCGAGCGTGTGTATAAACTTTGACCAAATGATAACGAGAAAAGTTTCGGTAACGTCTTTTCCAGTGGTGTAAGATAATTGATTGATCGGGAAAATCGTTCTAAAAGTTGTTAGATTCTTATATACCTATACGCCTCGAGTCGCATCATTGAGGAGAGGCATTCACGTTCCGTTGAGAAATATTGGGCTTTCGTATACCTGTTCGAGTAGGATGAAAAATAGAAGTTGTCGAGATAGTTCGTCGAGTGAGTAAACCGAGGGCTGAAGAGAACCAGGAGGAGAAGGTGAAGGAGAAGGAAAAGGAAGAGGAAGACGAAATCGATCGGGAAACCCGGCTGCCCTTTCAAAGAACTATACTCGAACCCTCGAGAAAGCCAGGCGTCAAACAACATAGGTTTACGTCAGCATCGATAAAACTTATCGGGGCACAAACTTTCCTCTATATGTATGTATATGTATAATGTATACGTATATGACAAAAGCCCGGTCTATATACCATACATCTATCTATGTTTGGACACCTATATACGATACTCGAGGCGTTCGAAGGAGCGGGAGGGAGTCAAGACGTTACGCGCCTTATTTCATCCCTCTTTTTGAAACTGTGCTGCAGAAATCGAAGTGTTGACGCGATAAATTCTCTTCTTATACCTTTTCGTTCGAGTGTCCGTTTCAAAGACAGAAACAATATCTGACAATGATTAGTCGCGGTGTTAACTTACAGTGAAATGTTAGGGGCGAGGTCGGGGCAGAGCCGAGCCTGGGTTTTAACGCCTTTCAGAGATCGAGGTGCAATTTTATCGCAATCCGTTTCTGCCAGGGGTGATGAAATTCCTACATAGGCTCGTATTATAGCGGTCAACCGGCGGGCTTCGAGGGATGTCAAGAAGAGCTTATCTGGCCGACTGCCGCGTTCGGGAAAATTAGAATTTCACGACGGCCTGGCCGAGGTATCGATGCGATATTGAAAGTTTAAATTTTCACGGGGCAATGAGCTTCGGGGGTTTTAATATGCGACGTGCGTCAAAAATTCGGGGCTCGCGCGGAGGGTAGGGCTATCTGTATAGGTACACCCGACAAAATTTCTACCATCGTGGCCCGAGAGATACGCGTATCAGAATTTTTTGACGGACGTGGGGTATACACCCGTCGGCCAGACCCGGTGATTTGTTTTAATTGACCGGAATGCGTTCGGGTAGTATATCCTCGAACCCCGAAGCGAAGGAATGAATATAACGAGTCGAAGGACAGTTCGAACGATTAACAAACTATTACGTCAAGTTCCGAAAGATCGAACGACTTCTTAACGCTCGTAATGTCATATCATTGATTTGAAAATTTATCCAAGTGTGTAACAAGGAGAGTTCCTTCTCCCGCTTTCACGCCAAAGTTTCTACAATCAATTTTCAACCCACGTTTACTTACTCCCCGCGTATACTCCGCAGAGCGTTAAAGTTGTTTCGCCAAAGTTGGAACGAGACATTCGAGCCTCGGCGAAGCAACGAACAAAGGACCTCTTCGCAATTATATCATCCTATAATTCAAGTATTCGACAAGTTTTCAGGACTGTTATAGATATATCGGCGCGCCCGCATCGATTGCCGAGGCTTTGTGAACCGAACACGTATATGTACATATATGCGTGATAGCCCTAGTCACGGTCGCAGTCATATACATATTATATGATCGGATTAATTTGATGATCGGAAAATAGTATCGGATTAATTTCCGAGCAACTTTTTGTTCCGGACCACTTTCTTCTCGCGACAACCCCCGGCCAGCGTTCGCACCGGTTATTCTCAATCTCTGTCTCCGTTGAGTGGATTTTATTTTCCTCAAAGAGAACCATTAGACCCGGACCGAGGCGGCGGTGTCCCTTCTTTCTTCGTTCCTTGATACCGCTACCACCGCCGTCGCTCTGGTCTTTCTACTTTTCATTTAGAACCAGCGATGTTTGTTCCCTCGAGTGCCGCCCGGCGTTGTCCGGTGTCATGGGAGTTGAGATAACGGTCGGAAGTTCCGTGTATATATACTCGCATAAATCTCAGAGACAGGAAGCGAAGTGGCGGTCTGGAGATATTCACAAATGAACGAACTACACACTCTACACGATATCACCGCATGATTTATATCTTTCGATTTTTACCCATTTCTCTTCACCCCGTGTTTCCCCCCTTTCCTCTCTTTTCCCTTATTTACTTTGACGCGAGGCGGGTGGGTATATGTATATATACGTATACGTATGTACACCGCACTCGCGCGGTTGTTTCTCTTTCATTCTCCGCGGCATAGGATACGGAAGATTTTCTCCACCGTTTTTTCAATTTTTTTCTATTTTTTTTTTATTTTTTTTTTTATGTAAAACGGGATTTATTCGAATGGTATATATAAATGTGATGTGACGCCGGGGCTCTCCCCGGTTTCTAATTAAAGAGCGGGACTGACTGTTTTTTATGATTAAAATAACTAAAGGAATAATGGGCGGTAGGGTTTGTCCAAAAAGACGCTTTTTTCCTTCTCTTTCCCGCTCTTTCTTTCGTTCTCCCTTGAGTTTCGCACCAGTAAAAGCTCTCGGGGTAATAACAATAAAACCTCGACTCCTTTGCATGAAATTGTGCGCGGGGCAGGGAGCCGGGGGGACAAAGTCACCCCCGCGATCTGGAGGAGAATAAGGGAGAGGCCGAGGAGTTAAGAGAATAAAAAGCGGACAGGCTGCGGAGAAAAAGAGAGTCGGAGCGCGCGGGGGCGGGGGCGGGGGCGACCAGACAAAGAAGAGAGCATAAAAAAGGTGAAAAGTAAGGGAGGAAAAACAAGGGAAGAGCAGGAAGCAGAGAATAATCGTCGGTATGAGGATTAAGACCGACAATTTTTACAATTAACTCAAATCAGAACAACGCGAAGGTGGTCCTCCTCTCTTTATTTCCTTCTCTATTCGTTTACTTATCGGCTGTTCTTCCTACCCGAATCGAAATCGAAGGGATTTGACGATTTTTAACGATCGAGGAAAATATCGAAACGACGCGTTTTCTCATTCTCGAACGGAAGAAGGGAAGAAAAAGAAAAATTGATTGCCCTCGCAAATCATAGCGGGAGATATCGTTATCCTATATACTACCCCGCGGTTACTGAATCACGCGTTTCGCGGAAACTGCAGCGTTGTTATCAATCATAAACGATTATAAACTGGGTGAAATTCTGTTTCACGACGGGCTATTAATTTGGAGTAAAAAAAATCCGAAGAATGATACCCGTAACGCCCTGCAGTTTCTCACTAATTACATTCATCCCCGTTTAATAATCCAGCCATGTATAATTCGAACGAACGTTTCCGCCGCCCTCAAGTATAATCCTTCGCTTTCGACTGTGGGAGTGGAAGTGGAAGGAAGCTTCCCACGGAGTTTTAGCTTACTTAGATAATTGTTGCGACACCTGCTGCTGTTTCCTTCTCGAGCATGGAAATTCTGGACCCCTCGCGCCGCGCTGTGCTCCTTCCGTTTCGTTCCAAATTATACTTAGCAGAGACTACGCGTAGGTATAGTTACGGGGTGAAATTTCGTTCGTAAACGCAAACGGTCGAGGGGTTAAATTTATACGGCTAAATAGGAAGGGGTAAAGAAGCCGGGATGTTGATTTAGAAAAAGGAGTTCTGACCTTAGGGAAAACGCACGTTTCCAACCCCAATTCCGAGGGTCCACCCAGTCGTGCCCCCTGGACGACAGGATTAACTTTTATCTCACGTTTTATTCTAGAATCCGCCACCGTGTAGTACGTGGACAAATTTCATCCGGGCAGCACCTAATGATAATAACAATAACAAGCCCTGTAAAGGCAATAACAAGAACGTCGCCCCAGCTCGCTCGGGAAATAAGATCCCGCCGCTCGACTTGACTTCGCCAGCCCCTAAATTCACCCCTGGATTTCGCGGGAGTCTCGGAAACGTCGGTGCAAAAATTCATCCCGAATAAGGATAATAGTGAGGTAAATTCTCTGCGATTTAGCCCCGGGATTAGACGTCGCGTCCGCGTCGGTCGGATCGACGCTCCTTCGCGCGTTTTTTTTTTTTTGTTCAACGAGCCACCAAGTTTTTCGCTCGTTAATTTACTCACCGACGAAAGGCACGAGTCCTTCTTGTTCGTAATCGATCAGCTCCTCGTCCCCGGTGCACCTCTTTGATCCGGGTGGTACGCTGGGTCCGAAGCTACACTTGTGATGCTGGGACCAAAACTCTCTGTACCAAACGTTCCGGCAGTTTATCAACTTCCCCGGCAATTCCGGATGCGGCACGTTCCTCTCCGATTGCTTGCCGCAATCATCCTCGCCTATACGGGGACGCAGGCTCCGGTAATATCTGTCAAAACCTGCGAAGAAGTGAGACAATAAGACGTAACCGAGGGAAGAGACATCGAAACGCTGATTAATCCCATCCACGGCCAACGCACCGGGTAGAAAGCGGAAGAAATTTTCAGAGTAAAGTCTTCCCGAATTGAAATACATTTTCGGGATCTTCTTCATCTCCGAAGGTTCGCGCATATATACTCGTGTAGAAAAAAAGAGGCGCGGTAATCGCGCTAAAGTAGATCGGCGAAGGGAAGACGTCGGCTTCTCGGGGCCAATCAACCTCGAGCAGCACTCTATCCGTCCGGGAGATCCCTCGGCCCCGGGGAATCGCGGTGAGGTTAAATAGAGTTCTCTCGTTCTATCGAATCTCGAGTGTCCTTTATGCAGCCTGCCGCGATATGAATATTTCACCGGATTCGATACACGTACCTCATATACATGTATCTGTCCTCGGTACGCTCCGGGCCATCCCGCTTTATCCGTACGATCGCCGTTCGACCTGTACCCCGCGGTGTGCTTTTTGTATTTGTCCAAATTCGCAAGTACGATTCAACCAGCTCCCGGCCCCGTCCCGGTACCTTCTTTAATTCATTTCTCGTATATATGGTAGGTATAGGTGGTACACGCGTAGCTGTATATCCTCCGATTCCCTTTCTTGTTTCGAGACAATATTCTATACGGTAAAGAATTACTGCTCGGATCAGAGAAAAGCTTTTCACGGACGAGGCGAGGCGTCCGAATAACGTAGGTTCTACGTACGCGAGGTGAATTGATGGATTCTTTTTAGGTGGGAATCCGGACCCTTTCTCTCCGCTCGACTGTTAGATTAATAGGGGTTTCGATCGGGGGGGAGGGCGAAATCTCGTCGAAAAAACAACCCGAGTTACAGGTAGGCGGTACGTCGTGTGCACGTATGTATGTATGTACGTACGTACGTACATACGTATGCGTACGAATGTTCGTCAAAAATGAAGAGGAATCGGATACTTGATCAAGCGTTTATTTCCGTAGCAGGGGAAAGATTTCGGGGAAAATTGATAAATCGGTACGGGGAAAGGAACGAGTAGGAGAGAGCGAGAGAGAGAGAGGGAGAGCGAAAGGGTGGGTGAGCTTGCAGCAGTAAACCGTCCGGTATATTAAATACGAGAACGAGGCGAGGCTCGAGCTTTTTGTTTCTCTACATAAGCCTCGCGGGGCACAAAGCTGACGGCTTTACATCAAGTTCGCTGAAACACCGCCCCTATATATCCAACAATTTTCAACAATGAGAGAGATATCATTACGCGACGTGCACCAGCGGACGTTATACACCGTTTGTTTCGTGGGGTTAAGATAGGATCTGGCGCCAACCCAGAATTCATCATCCCACACGTACGTACATACCTACATACCTACATACATACACACGCCCGTTTTTTCCACCCTCGTACAAATTTCCAAACTTTTACCGCCAAAATTTACCATCGACAAATATTTCACCCCCCGATAGGCACGCGTCCGTTAACACAGATATACGCGTACGTGTATCGCGTACGCGGTACTAATTTCATTGGTCCCCGTACTCTTGAGAGGAGAGAAACTTGCCGGGCGTTATTACACAGTTGGAGACGAGTTCCATCGGACGGTGTATGAATTTCTGCCAAAGAGAAAATCTGCCGTATCGCTGTTCGTATCTGAGTTGCACGGATCGAATGAATCACTCGCTTCGCTTTCCATCTTCGAGTAAGAAACTACCGCTGCTGGCATTGTCGTTTAGAAATTTATGAACTCTGAAAGAAAATCGAGCTCCGGCTCTTTTAAATTGGGTCGCGATCGGTGATTGGGGATCGGACCCGCGTCACGCCCTGCTCGTTTACTCGATATAAATTTACTTTTTTGAGCCACTGAATCGCCAAGGTCCGTCGTTTTAATTATCAGGGATTTTCGTTCCGACGAACGTTTCGTCGCGTATTCCCCAATTCTTTGTAATCGAGGAGCTCCGGCAACCGGGTCTTCGCAAATATTGAAAAGGGGCTTTTCTTTCAAGGACTACGATCGGAGGAGTGTCCGAAAATGGTTGGTCACAAAAGCTCGGAGTAAATAATTCAGAAATGTCCAGAATTTTCGTTTCATCGCCGTAGAAGAAGAAAACAAAAAAAAAAAAAACACCAAAAACGAGAAGAAAAATATCGGAGCTTTTGTTTTTTTTCAAAATAAAATGAAAAACAAGGAGAGATTTGAGCACGATTTCCTTGCCACCCTCGTTCCCGCAAGAAAATTCGTGCGTCACGAAGCATGTCTGGGATTTGTGAGTCGCGGGCTCACGCCTCCTCGCCAATAAATTATATTCGGATTTTGTGTGCGGGTCTGAGGGCACTTGGCGGAAAGTAAGGAAAGAGGAGGAAATAGAAAGGAGAAAGGGAGAAGAAAAGAAAAAAAAGAAAAAAAAATGAAAAGAAAAGAAAATTACGCGAGGGTATCGAAGAGGATATTTCGAGGGGTGTAAACAGCTGTGTGTATAAGGTACTACGCGCGAGAATGTGAAGGGACAGAAAAAACAATTGAAAATAACAACGGCGATAACCGAGCCGCCAATACTCGCCCTCGATATTAATTTCATTCGGACATAAACCCGGTCCCGGTTAATGCATGACGACGTTACAATGTGACACGACGTGGGTAAAGGAACCGCGACGGAATTGATCGCCGACTCCTGTTCACCGCCCGGGAGTATCGGCGTCGTTCCACCAATTATTTAGGGCATTAATCAATTCCGATGAAATCAACGATTACGTAGCAATACGTTACCGGGGCCGGTGTATCGATTATCGCTTCCGTGTGTACGCGGGCTTCGAGGAAGGGCAGGAGGGAGGAGGGAGGAGGGAGGAGGGAAGAGGGAAGAGGATTGCTAATCAATCGGTTATTCACGCACCTTCCAACGAGTTCCTGCGCGGTAAAATAGTGATCGCTCCTTCGGCAGCGAATTCTTGATCTCTCACCGGGTAGACCTTGGCACCCCACGAGTCGCTGCCAATCCAAAGAAAGTGCCCCGTTCGATTGGCCCGCACCGTTGCCTGAAGGAGTTTCCTGGAACAAATATCATTCATGCCCTGTATTCTTGTTTATCCTTGCTCTTTTCACTCCCTTCCGCTTCCTTCGCTCGGAGTCCTTTTTCGAGGTCTCGAGAACGGCATCGACGCCTTCGTCATCGGACCCTCAAGGCCTAGTTTCTTCCCCGTCATCGTACCACCCTCTCGAATCATTTTTGCGAATGTTTTTACTCGCCAAACGGGAGAGCGAATCGATCCCGTTCGTAGCTCTTCAGCCTCGGATGTCTCGAGCTAACGCGACTCTGGTTCTGAATGAAACCAACGAACCTACTCGTACCTACTCCTCTCTCTCGCCGGAATGGACAGCCCGTAGAAAAATTCGATGGACCGGAAGACTGACCCCGGGAGCTAAAAAAGCTCTCGAATACGGCGGGTGACTTCGGAATCCGGAACCTGCCTCCTTCGGGTTCGAAAATATCGATGGAGAACGAGGTGCCGATGTCCGCGCCGATAATTGATTGATATTTTCTCTTCGAGGTCATTAGGTCCGCGAGTACCTCGCTCACCTATACCTCTGTACCCTATGCAGATTAGAGAGCGGTGAAAAAGTTACCACGCCTTTCCCGCGGGAGCGAAGCGAAGAGCAACGTTATCAGCTCCGCTGGCGTTGAGTCTGCTGACTTGGCAGAGAAATTTTCGGAAACCGAGGGGCGAAAGAATTGATCCCCGTATATATATATATACTTGTGCAGGAGGGCAAAAAGACTGGCCAACTTTCTCGTTACTCGTCGGCTCCTGTATATACGACGGATAACGCAGCTTCCCAGGAAGAGGTTCGATCTCGTTTGCATAACGCCCCTGATTACGGTTCAGTCGGTGCCCGTCTACCCCTCTCAACTTTTCGTTACAAGCGATCCCACCTTTCACGCGGATTGCAAAACGGAATTAAAATATCATATCCCATACGTCGGCGTTGGTCGTGGCTATCGATAGGCGCCTCGGGGTGGTTCGAAAGCCCAGGATTCTCACGACGCCTCCTCGGGTGAAAATCGTTGGACTTCCACCCGGGATCATTTTCGCGATTCTGCTCCGTCCATCGACTCGGGCTCTATCGTCCGTGCGTCATTGTTTGTCTGGATACGAAAAAGGAAGGAAACGCGATTTGTTGCGTGCAAAGTTTCCGCGAAGCTCGCTCCGCGCTCGGGTTTCGATCGATGAGAATTTAGACCGGATGGGGTAGTGGCCGTGCCTTTGTACACCTCGAGGATCTCGGCGAGTTCCGCGTTCCTTGAAATTACCTGGATACGGGGCTCCAGGGTAAACGGAAGCTCGGCCCAGAAGAGCAGGGCCGGGTCTTTCTTCTCCTTTGCCGCCCTCCCATGCCCACGTATTAATCCGGGGTATTAGCCTATGCTTTGAAATATCGCGACACGGTTTGTTCCTCAAATTTTATACACCGGGTACTCTGGTAAATGGAGGGAATACTCGCGGAGCCGACGCATACGGCCAGCGTTTCGGTATCCCGTCGCGTAAGCTGAGCCGAGGCTAGACTAACTGCCGGCTACAAATCAGCCCGATATATTTTCACACGACGGACTTAACAAGATTATAGTTATTACGACCATTATTATTGTTGTTATTTTTGTTAAACCCCCCCGTTTTGAAATATCGCTAAACGCGGGTGTAACGCAAATGAGCGTACACGCACACCTCTATCTTTTTTTCCCCCCCGCAGTTGGTCTCTCCTTCTCCGTCCATTTTTTCGCGAATCCTTTCATTACTTTTATTTCCACCCTCGACAGGGGGGGGTCGAAATGTGCAATATTTATACATGTATCTTTCACTCTTAAGTTCAATCCCTGCGATCTCCCGCTGAAGTTGGATCGGGTTCGGTAATTATGAAAAAGTGCCCGGAGGGTTGAAGGTTCATAATTTATTAACCCTGTACGGGCGTACATAAGTATATGGATCGTAGAGTACGCTCATACGCGGTACTATTCTCCTGCACCGCCGGGTCAAGGAAATTTCCACTTGGCAACTTCGGACCGGAGAATCTACCTGATTAATCAACTCCCACTAACGACCGGACCCGGACATACACAGACTCGACCGTCCGCAACGCCCGCAAGCCACGTCCCATAGTTCATCCCCGGACAATGGTGCAGCCATTGGATGTCGTCGTCCAAAGCTAAGACGTCCATTGTTAGCGAAGTCGCTTTAACAACCCGGTCGCAGATATGCCCAGTTTTTATTTATCGAGTTATTTCACTCGGTCCGTATCTCCGATCTTTGATACGGATCTGTGCGGGTCCGCGCCGCGTACGGGGGTATTTTTTTAGGACTCCGGGAACCCGACCGAACCGGGAAGTTTGAGTGGTGGTGCCTAGCCGTGAGAAGTTCGGACGGCGTAAAGCTCTGCTTTGCTTTACTCGAGTTACGTCGTAGAGATTTCAGTTTTCGATGAGCTGTTAGCGGAGGTTTTCGCCGCGAAAGGTCGACCGAAAGGACCGCGACCCTGTAGGTACGACCATGAGAATTTCGACTCGAGTCGAGTTCAGTCCGTCTGAGTTGGGTTCAGTTTGTCGAGGAGATGGTGCCGCGGATTCTACTGTCCTAATGACGTAACTTGCCTCGGACGGACAAAAGGGACAAAGAAACGAACTATAACTGTATAGATAGGGTCCGGGAATTAGTTGAAATTCGACTTCAACTTTCGCCGCTATACTACCTCTATAACGATGCGAATTGTTCGTAATACGCGATGTTTTCTCAGCCTTCGCTGTTACAAATAGACGGAGGAAGATGGGTCAAGAGGAGGACAGCGGCTGCAAGATTGAAACGATGTCGTAAGAAACCGTAATTCGACTCCGTCTGTCAACCACGGCCGTGCCTGTCGGACGGGTCAACCATCGGCGGAGCTCATCATCTCTCTCGGACTCTCATCCGCTTAAACGTTCACCCTTACGGCTTTACCGCTGTTTCGCACCTCGCCTTCGGGCCCAGACGGTCCGGCTTGTCTCGGACGTTAGATATAGCGCGAGAGGAGACGAAACGCGACTAGAAATCGGTAATTCTCGGTCGCTTTTATTCCCGGATATAGGCACATAAAAGCGGCGCGTAAAGTCATCGCCGTCAGCTACAGATCCGATTATAAGATCCTCAAATTATAGGAAAAGTTTTCGGGAAGGATCGAATCAATTCCAAACTTCTCCCCGAAGTTGGTGCGGGAGGTATACGTTTTATGGCGTACGATGATCGTGAAGATCGTCGTCGAAGGAAATTCCGCAATTCCTCTGTCGACGTAAATCCTTGCCAGGATCATATATCCGAGATAAGTGGAATAAAATTGTTGCGAATGAGGATTCAGCAGCTGGTTCACAGTCGGGTACCGAGGTGAACCTGCAGCCGGAGTTTGTTCGGAAAATCACCGTACCGTCGCGACGGCGCCGGGTCAAGAACTCCGAACAAGTTACATTTTCCAGCTAGTTACGAAACAGCTGTCGTACACCCGTGCGGCTGGATGGATTCCTCGGCAACCCGTGTAGTTCCCGGAGCCGAGGGGATAGGAGAGGAGAGGAGAGGAGAGGAGAAGGGAGAATTTAATTATTTCGCAAGGGGTTGATGAAACTTTCGCGGAAAATTTAACCCGGTCTCAAACATACCGACGTTTATGAAATTTAGTGCCTATTCTCAATTAATCCATCAGCCTGTGTATAATATCCGCGAATTCGAGCTTCGCAGGCGCCTCGAAATTTATCGTTACACCGCGCGAGTCGCGGTGCACCGTGCGGCATGGGTGATCCCGTCGATGAATTCGCCGGTCGCTTGTCGAGGCAATGAAATAAATCCGGTTATTCGATCGAACGTAGTTCTACTCGATGCTCGGTTCGTGACCAGCTGACGAACGAACAAAATCCTTTTGCATTATTAAACAACACGCGAGAGGACGGATTGAAATCGCGATTCGACGCACGCAGCGGCGGGGTGAGTAAATATCATTTTATACGCGAAACTTTCCGACAACCTTCGATCACTATTTACCCTTTTAATTATTGAGCCCGGTCCCTCCTCCGTCTATGAAAACTTTTCGTTGGTTCATTTTATTTATTATTCTTTGTTATTACTCTCGAAGGATTTCAAACTTTCGATTAGTTTTCATACATGTGCGGGCGATATTAAAAAATCCCTCCACGTATATACCCGGGAAAGGGTAGAGGTACACCTCCTCCCTCGCCTATCGGTTCGAATACTCCGAAGGAAAATGCTCACCGAGGCGAAACACACTAGCCATGCTCCGCAGTAGACATCAAAGAAGCTATTAATCACGGCCGTGATATGCCCGTACACTTTTCACTTTTATATTTCCAACGGGAGTCGGAGGGGTATTAAAAATTCACAGCTAGGGAGAGCTCGACTGGAGGAAAGAATAAAAGAGAAAAAGAAAAAGAAGAAAAAAAATGGCACACGTATGGCATATGTAACAAACGGAAAACTACTCTCGCAATTTTTTTCCCCTCCTTGTCTTTTCCCTCTTTCGTTCTTTCGCGGATGAAAGATTCGGCGGAGAAAAGGCTGTTCCGGATCGTGTACCATTCGCTACGAGGGTACAAGTGCATTTTCCATTTATCGTCACCCTGAAACATCCAATTAGGAAGTTCAGGTGTATCCGATGCCTCGTCAAGCCAGCGCAGCGCGGTGTACGACCGACGCGACGCGACGCGACGTTTGATACTCTAGGAATAAAATCCCTTCGATATTGAGGTTTAGGTGGTGCGCCTCTAATGGATCTGCGGAATCCAATTTCATTCCCCGCGCCTGTGCCGCGGCTTCTTCTTCGAATACGGAATACGCAAACGAAATGAAAACGTAATAGTCGCGGTTCCCTGCCGCGGGAACCCTTCCTTTTTTTTTTTCATCCTTCAACTTCCCCACTTTATCTATCCCATTTATACTCCTCCTGATTTACCGTTCTTCGACCCCGCCGCGGTCGGCGGATATACGCGCGATTTTCTAATCGCAACTTATCCCGCACGGGTCTGGCTGTTGCGGGCGATAATCTACGAACGTTTATAGGTATTCCGGGCGTACGGGGATCCGGGGGTTCTGGTTGCGGGCCTGCGACGTATAGTGTTGGAGAGGCTCGTTGTTTGTGGAACGTCTGTCCGCATCCATCCTAATGGAGGGTCCGTATAAAGCGAGGAACACTTCCTAAAAGCTCGCAGGGCTGTGGTTTTTCGCTTAGAGGAGTCGGAGAGAGATATCTACTCTTTGTCGGGGTATAGTAGATAAAGTTTAGCCGTTAGCTTGCAGAATAAACTTGTTTCCTTAGTTTTACAACGTCCGTTATTATACGTCGGTCCGCCCCGTTGTAAGAAGTAATTCTAAAACTAAATGTCCCCGCGTCTACCCTGTACTTTCCGGGAGAAAATTAACTGCATAATTTAGTTACAACCATAATTGTATACGTATGTACGATACTGCGAACAGCTTGCAGACGCCACTGGTATGTATTATAAACCTCGAAGACCGCCAAAGTTCCCAACTCTTCGTTGTAATAATCTAGAAACTTCCCGTTCCCTTTCTTGATCCTTACGCTTACTTCCACCGTCATTAATTATTCTTACCTGGTGTTGTCTTCGTCGACGAACAGCACGACGCCGCGGGCGTTGTGCTTACCGCCGAGGCGTTCGATTATCCGGTCGAAATCCTCGGGCTTCGAATTCCTCAGGATTTTTTCGCTCACCGCTATGCAGATGTTGTACTCGACGGACAGGGATATGAAGCTCGCTATACCCTGGAAAAGAGGGAAGGTATATCAGTCGCGCCCAGTCGTGGCTTCGTGGCTTCGCGGTTCTTTCTTCGTTTCTTGTGACGTATGATTCATCCGAGACAGGGATGAATTTTTACCCGCTATATAGGTATGTATGTACATACAATCTCCTATCGTCGACTCGGAGAATATCCCTGCGGTCGAACGAATCGAGCCATTTGATCAATCCGACGAAACCGTTCCGCGTTCGAGTCCGCAAAGTGGTTTTAGTCGATTCAACGAACTAGTTTTGTCGATCCGACGGAATAGTTCACAAGTCGGATCGCCGAAACGGCGACTGCGTATACATCCGGCAAACAGTTTGTTTGGTGGAAAGAAAATTTCTTCGTATAGTTTCCGCCAAGTGGTGCAGTTATACCGCGAGATCGAGAGTTATCAGACTTTATGGTCACAGTGATATTCTAGGCGCGGTATCAGAGGCTCGAGCGTTCGATTGGGATGTGTTTTATATTTTTTCCTTCCTTCTAAATCCTTCGGATTCCTGGGGGATTCGATTCGTCGGTGTTAGGCGAGATCCTTTGTCGTCCATTGTCGTTTTATTGGTTCATCTCGTCTTTAGTATCGCTTGAATCCTGGACGGTTCGATCTTTCGTATCGTCGCGTCTCGCGGAACGGGTGCCGAGTCGCCGTCCGGTCTCCCTCCTTTCTTTTACTTTCTTTCGTTACGTTTCTTTTCTTATTCCGATCTAACCAACCCCCCCCCCCCCCCCCCCCCCCAGCCTTCGGACCCATCGACGGTCCTCAAGGGTCAGTCAGTATTCGATCAGGACGTCAGCGAGCCCGGGTACCGATCGGAAACTACTCGGTTACCGTACGAAATCTCCCGCTAACCGAGGGTGCCGAGAATGGTCTCTTAGAAGCGAAATTCCGCCCATGGGGTCGGACCTGCACGCGATACCGGGCGCGCCCTATACCCCTAGTTAACATCCCCACGGGGAATACCCTTCATCGAGGAATTTCACGGACCGAGTATAAGGTGAGGATGAAAAAAGATGAGGGGATTCTGGAATAGGCGAGAACCACGTCTGTTTATTCACCTTACTTATCTCACGGGATACACCTACACCCGCCTATCCTCGACGTCGGAGTGGAAACTTCATTCGAGTCAAGGGACCGCGGCGCGGAACCTGCTCCCAATTTACATGCAACGAAAATTGAATCTCGCTCTTAACTTACTCTCCTGACTCTCGGTTCTCGGCTCTTGGGAGTCCTCGGTTCCTGAACTCAAACGACTCCTTTGTGCCGCGAATTTTCACCGTCGCTCACCTCCGCGAATTCGAATCAACGGGGTTCCACCTTCGGGCACGCCGTCGCGATATGCACCACGTCCCATTAACCTTGCATTGTTCGATAGTGGGACGAAGACGTCTCGCGCTCCGATGACGAGAGGTGGATGTTGTCGAGTCGTATTAGTCCTCGGAGCACGGAGGTTCTTTTTGCACGATTCCCTTTGTCAAGAGTCTGGTATAGCGGTACCGGGAGCTAGTTCTGGCGTAAGAGAAGTAAAGAGTTACGGCGGAGCGTGACCTGCATCGACTATTCCCGTGCTGCACCCCCTAGACCAGACCGGGCCGGGGCAGATCGCAAATAGAGGAAACGGAATGCCGTACCTCCGCGTTGGGAATTTCCCGCCGGAGTCTGAACCAAATTAAACCGATCCCAATCATCCGTTTCGCGTTGTTATTGTTAATTCGCGAGGGTTCAGCCTTGGAGGAACTAACTTTGCGATAGAATTTGCAAAGTAACGAGGGATACGACGGGAGAGGTTTACCGAGAAGTCGGGGAACCACTTCTGCGGCCCGTCTCCGCGTTGTATATATATATATATATATATATATATATATATATATATATATATATATATACCTATATACGAAGGGTTTGAGAGCTGTGGGGTTGATGAGTCCTTTAATTTCATACCACCTTCAACGAGTTATTATACTAACGGATACGACTAATTTCGAACCCTCCTGCTGCTCCGGGGTTTACTTAACACCGTATTCCGAGCCGAGTACGCGATTCGATGTCAAATATTTTTCAGTATTGATCAGAGCTTCGCCAGCCCCCCGAGCCTGGACGCGATTCATTCAACCCTGCGAAAGACGAGAAGAGAAAAGAAAAACAGTCATTTCGAGAGTTCAAGTAGGCGTAACTGTGTTTTACGACCTCTGGACATTCCGCGAAAGGTATAATGTTATAGTTTTTATCCGAAATTTATCAAAAGGTTTCCCCCCCGGGTTTCGCCGGGATTCGAATTTCATTAAAGTTTTGCAATATCTTCGGGGATCCCTTCGGGCGGGTCTCGGACTCGGACTCGGACTCGGACGATCGTCATAATCGTCGTTACCCCCGCGGTGTCTCGCGAGTCGCGTAAGCGGGGATACGGAAGGTGTAGTGTTTAGCGAAGGGATAAACCTGCGCTAAAATCTTCCCAAAGATAAACAGATCTACTCCTCCCCTTATCTGTACGCCTAGGGTCTTCGAGTCCCAGCGACCGAGTCTCGAACCGAAACCACATAGGTACAATGCACACGAACCTAGCTGGCTGGGTTACACTCTCGAGTCACGTTTAGAACCGTACTCGTATCCCCCTACCTCACCGAGATGCCGAAGTTTATCTTAAGGGAAAATATACCGGTTAATGGAAGGCAAACATCAGCGGGTACTGGTACTCGACCTGGAACTAATTATGCGGATTGTTACGACCTTTCGAGTCTCGCCAGGAATCATTTCTGGGATCGTTGGTCGCGGGAGTCCCGCGTCGCGTTGCGTTCGCGCGATCGCTTTCGGCGAATCGGTAATCTATGCGATGCATAGTTTATGCCGGCTGCCACATAGAGGCACCCATGGCCGGGGAGTATGGAGGGAATGAAGGACGTACGGGGCCTACGGGACAAGTTAGTAGAGGGTAAACTGCGCCTCGTTGTATGCATAATAGATTTTTCCCTACCGCATATATCCAAGTGACGAGGACGCTTAAAATAAACTCGCACTTACGTATATCTCCGCCTCACTTGCACCCAGGGTAGGGAAACTAAATATTTCATATTTTTCCAGTCCGCCCATTCCGCTCGAGTGAAAAGTGTCGACCTATTTTCACCCCGCGGAAATATCTTCACGGACGTCCGAGTTACGTACGTTCGCTAAATTCGCTCCTTCTTCGACCGTCCATCGTCGATATACATATACTACGATCCGGTCCGCGAGAAGACCGTCCATTTCTATAGAAGAGATCGTCCCTTCGATTCGAAGAAGAAAATATCGGGGAAAATCTTGCGGATATTCGCCGAGAAAGAAATTTTACCGGCGTGTCGCGCGCGCCGGTAAAACAGAGCGACAGGATGATACGTTATCGCGGAAAAGGGTGTATCCGCTTTCGCGTATTTACATCTGCGAGGGAAATACTGGAGGCAGTTACATATCCACTATCTGGAGTCTAAACAGTGCGGATGGAAGGAGGGAAGGATCGCAGCTAGGGAGATGAGGACGACAAGGATTGATACACGGCATCAAGTTGACGTAGTACCTTCTCTCTGATGTTTGATCGTTCTCTGTCAAATGTTTACTCTATCGTGAGAAGAATTCTCCGGCATTTTCGCGGATACTAATTACACCGACGTCTCGGCTAATTCTGAACGAGCAGCGATTCGGAAGACGATCGGTTGAACCCGTCGGTTCTCAATTCTGTGACCGACTCGAATCGGACCTAGCTTGAAGGAAAACGGGCGAATAATCGATACTCGGGTATATATGGAACGATCTTTTGCCGGAAAATATCCCCGCTTCAAATTCACCGCGGCGAAGTAAACTTCGTCGAGTATTTGCGATAATAATTACACTGCACCGTACGGTGGGATGTCCATTCGTTTCTCTATAAAGCCCGACGCTCATCTCGGGCAATAATCGGTCAAAGGAAATCTGTCTAACGTCGGTCGGGTGGAAACGGTATCGAGAGACGCAGCTAAAAAGGATGCCAGTCACTCCTTGAAGCGGAAATTCAATTTCTAGTCAGAGGATTGGGAGTTGTACCGCTGCAATACACCTGGGTATACGTGGTACACGTTTCGCAGCCAGACGATGTAACGCGGAGGGCGGTTCTATTTCTGTTCCTTTAGAATAATATTTCCAATTCTCGCGCGGGTGCCGCGGTAGCTCGAGTGGGCGATATACCGGATCACCGTACCCGAAGATCGGAGGGCGGGATTTTCTGGGACCTGGGAGTCCGAAGAAGCCCGTTCTTTCCTTCGGAGAATAATCGCCCGCAGTTGGACTACGGAGGTTCGATCTTATATTATTATAATTGGCACAATGATCGAGAGAATCGTCGGACACGTTACCCTTGTTCCAGCTCCTCCGACGAGCGTACGGAGCGAAGTGGAGCTACAAATCGAGGTTTCGCACCAAATTATTATTCCAGGGTTCAGCGATCAAAGGTCGGAGTTTGACCGCCGTGACTCCACGCGCTAATTCACGGTTCGGCGACTATCTGACTCGAATTATAGTCCCGAAACCCGAGGAATACCCGCATATAGACACGGGTATATGTACACGCCTGTTATCCGTTGTTTTAATGATGTCGTGTAATTATCAACGCCGGCGAGGGAGTGAAAAAAAATGTGTCCTTGTATATATTATTACGTCGACGTCGTTTCGCGTTTTCGTCTTTCTCTTTACATCGCTTTTGTTCTGAAAAAACCGATCCTTTGACCCGCCTCGGGGGACTCAGCCACGGGGGTAGAATAACGACGGGGATCACGTCGATCTTTTCATCCTGGACCACGGCGAACAGCCGTAATTACCGTCCTAACGAGGATCAGGTAAAACTGATTGGACAAATTTTCGGAGAGTTCCTTTTTTTCCGTCGCGACAGATTGTCCCGCCGTGGATCGAACCCGATCGTCGTTGGTACCCGGGCGGGAAGATCGAAGCCTTTCATACTCCTGTATACCGATGCATGTCTGCTGTGCGGAACAGAAACTGTGGCGGAAAGTTTGGTCTCCGACGATTCGTTGCGAGGGGGTTGCAGCGTGCAGCGAGGGGATGTCGCTTCGACTTTATTCTACGTCCAACCTACGCGCCCCGGTCGATCGGACAGAAGGGGAAATCCCGCCGTACCCGGTCTCTGATTCCCTTTTTTCCCCCTATTTTTTTTCCTCTTACGCCGTTACGTTACGCGCCGTAACTAACCGCACGGATTCATCACCCTAAACTGAATCAAATTGGGGTAAAACTCCCGCGCGTTTTTTCGGCGCGGGACGTCGAGGGAGGCGAGCGGAGATAGGGATTAAAAACCAACAGGTTTTCACGTTCACAGGTATATTCTGGATCTGCCCCGAAGTAACTCACCTTCTCTCCGTAATCGCCCTCCACGGCGACGGTGGATACGTATTTCCACCCCAGTCGACGAACCACTTCGACCATAGCCTGGGCTTGAAAATTATCCGGTGGCACAACGCGACTGAAGTATTCGAACCGGCTTTTGTCGGACAGTTCGGTACTCGTGGAGGCGTAGCTCAGCTGCGGAATCTGGAAGCATGAAAGATAGTTTCCTTTTTTGCCTAATCACGGTTTCGCTCATTCGATAAATCGCGTTGTCGTTTATTCGCCTCTCGAGGAACACATATATCTCTCTCTCCGCGTCTTTCTTCATTCTCTGCAGCTCGGACCGGAACTTAAGTCGCGAGGTCAGAGTGCCGTGATTCGAGCAAAGTCCCTTCCGGATTTCTTCGGATTTCCTGAGACGTCGTTGAGCAGTCCGAATGTCTGTTTCTCCTTTTTCAGATCTAGCCGAGATACGCGGAAATCCACATCGTAAACGTCGACAGATATCGAGATGCAACCGTAATTCACGTCTCTCGAAAAATTCCTACTCCCGGTGTAGAGCGTCGCGATTCTCCAAAACTGTTTTCGGCTCGATCGATTCTTTTGCGGATGAAGAAAAGACTTCGCCCGCTGAACCGAGCCGCTACTCCACATTAATCGGTATGTCGAATCTGTTCCGGCTTGAAGAACCTTCGTGCATTATTCATCGTCTATTTGCATTCGTACACGCGCCTGACTGTTGGAATAAATATTCCCGCGGGTTAAACGGCGAAAGATTCGATTAGTCGGAGAATCATCTGCGTCTACGCATGTCCAGACGTACGCGCGAATCTCTTCCGATTCTCTTCGCGAGGGAAACTAGTGCAAGTTCGTTTCCTCTCCGTTTGAGAATCTCGCACGGGGTGTCGGGATTAAAAACTACCGCTTGAGTCCCGTCGAGCTCTTTGTTCGAATCCGAGGCCTTTCTCTGATGAAAGGATGATTCCGAACCTCCTATGGACCGGGCGAACGTTACCTTGAACCCACAGGCCGAGGGCAAGTACACTGTACACTATTTGTGCGTCCAGACTGAAGCGGAATGGATGAAAAGGTGGGTGAGATCGTGTCGTCTATACGAACCGAGGGTCGGACAAGGATCCGACCTTCTTCCGGGATAAAGGTACCCGCGCTCCTTTGTCTCATAACTGATTTTGCTCTCAACGGCAAACGCAAACGCAAACGCAAACGCAAACGCAAACGCGACGAATTCAGCCCGGCTCGGTCGTCTACTATCAAATTTGCATTTTCTTCCCCGTTTATGTCACAAAGTTGAATTACATTTTACCCCGGGGTACATCTACATACACCGAGAGGTGTGCGAGCCCGGACGAGCTTCCTCGTTGCCCGAGGGATGATCGGGGGACAAATATTCAAGAATTTATGCCCCTTCGGGTGGATCCCAAGGTCAAGTGCGCCTCTCCTGGGAAGATTATCCAAACAGTCGTTATTTCGGGAAAAAAAACTTGGCGCAAGCCCTCGGGCTGCCCTCCTCTCCTCGATGACGTCCCGGGACTCTTTCATTCGGAATTAGTTCTTACGTTAGTTTCGCGGGGTCCGGGAATCCCCGCTAATCGGTATCCGATACTTTGCGATTGAAATCGATCCCGGAAACTTTCATACGCCGGTCCCCCTCTCCCAAAACTCGGATAGCTTAGCTCAGCAGGATCAGCTCGGCGACTTATTTTAATTGGAGGATCAGCGGAGAGCCAAGTTTAACCAAACTACCTTCAGCCACCGAAAATACCGATCCGGGACACGAAATTCCCGACTACCGTACGAAACTATATTACGGTAATAAACAAGAAACGGATAGAAAAAAGTTTCGCTCACCTTGAAGAGACGCAGGATGTTCGCCACCATGATGGAAACCACGCTGAACGAGGCGCCTATCACTCCGGTGACTGGTTTATGGGGTACGTAGACCGGAGGCTTACCGCTCTCGCACTTGTACTCGGACATATCCTGAAACAGTTGGAGCCGGATCATTTCAATGTAGCTCGAGTCTGCCGGTGTTTTACGCGGACCAAAAACGAGACTCGGAACTTCCGCGTCAGAGGCGGTTCAAAGTTCGATTTGACGAGGCTCGAGGTGTCCGGGATATCCATCTCGTCGTCGTCCCGGTCGGAGATTCCATCTTTTCCGAAGGTTAGACAATCCCGGTTCACCTCGAACATCGCCGGAAGTCGTATCCGTCGTTTCAATTCGTAATTTCGCATCAAGTTGAGGGCAAAACTCTCTCTCCGTCTCGAAATTGGAATTGTTTCGGGTACCGACCCGCCTACCTCTCTATGTGGCCGCTGCTACCGAATCGGAGCTTTTAAGGGTCTAAGTACCGGAAATTTTACCCACGAATTTCCCACTCGGAGTTTTAGATTCGTTTCGGAGAGAGAAAGAGAGAGAGAGAGGGGGGGCGGCTTACCGATCCGCGGACTGCTCGCCATCCGAGAATGAACCGAGCCGTTCGTATCGCGTCTTCGCTCAAAGATATTCGAGATAATCGCTTCGCGTAGAACGTCAGAAGCACTCGTCGTCTCTGTCTTCGCCGGAAGCGGGATAAGCTCTTCGGACCGTTTTCGGGCAGGTGACTGCCTATTTGTTTAATCCGTGAACTCTCTTTGGAGTTCGGATTTTCACTGGTAAAATGTTGATTAAAATCGGGCCGACTCGCGGTGTGGAAAACGCGTTCCGAACCGAGCCCAACGGAGGGTGTGTCTGTCTTTGCGGCAATGAATTCATTCGATTCGTTACAGCTATATACCTGTACGGGGTGTACCAGAAGCGAGGTGAATTTCCGGTGAAAATATCGGCCTTATATATATATCCGTCATTGATCAATTCGTGGCCGCTGCGAGGACATTCGAGACGGTTAAATTACTTCTTTGCCCCGTCTCGAAGGAAGTGGACGGATTGATCGATCGATCGATTGATAGATCGGTCGATTGATTCAATTTCATATTCTATGCATTTAAAAATTGACGATTTATCGTTCGGCTCGAACCATCTATCAACCGCAGACCTGCACCAGCCCTCCTCTATCGCATATAGCGCTACCCATATCGCTATGAGGATACGGTCCAGGGTAAAAATTAATGGGGATAAAGACAGGCGGTTTTGGGACAGGATTGGATTCGATTGGATTTACTTTTCGAATCCATCCCGGAAACGAAAGAGTGCGGGGAAACTTTTGTTCGGCATTAAGTATTCCTTCGGCTGGTTTGATCAGCGACAGTCCCATTATTTGCTCGATTCGAGTTTCGGAACTCCGTAGAAAGTAAAAGTCCCGTAGTTATCTCTCGGCGGGGGATTTTTCACCAAATATTATCACCGGTTGGACGAACTTTAAACATTGCGTGACTCTTCTGTCCCGTAGCGATTTACTTCTGACTAACTTCGGGAGAGAAGATTTACCCAAAGTTTATTCGGAGTGTAAAAATAAAACCTCCTCAACTTCTTCGCGAAAAAGAAAAACAGCTCTGTTCCATTTCTCTTTTTTTTTCTTTTCTTTTCTTTTTTCTTTGACTCCGGTATATTATAATTACACCTCTATGCATCCACTCGGGATTGATCGATAATTTACAGCGTTTAATAAACTCCTCGAATTTAGCCGGGCGCCAGCCACGCCATGAAATGTTCCCGTATATATATGCAGCAGCGGGATATATTAATTTATGCATTTATTGATCCCTCGCAGCAGCACCGGGTACCCGGTGCAAGCTATTCCCATGGCGAATTTTTACAAGCGAACTAATCAACCTCGTTCCACGATAAGTGAGTAAATAAATAAATGAATGAATAAATAAATAGATAAATAATTGCCACCGAAGCGAAACCGATTAGACATTCAAAGGACTAGATTTTGCTCGAAGTTTAAATTCGGCGCACTTACGGTATTACTGTGGGTAAATATTGACGGTCCGTTTGCTCATAGCCCTGAAATATCGTTTAAATTTTCAATTAACGTTTTATCTTCTTGTTTTTTTTTTTGTTATGTTTTTTTTTTTATTCTCTCTTGTCCGTCACTTTTGTTTTTTTTCACACAACAAAAAAAAAAAAAAAATATTCACCTCCGCGTGGAGAGAACGGTGATGTGAAAATTCGCAATTCAGGCGACTGAGTTTTCGAAAACAACCGGGGGAAAAAAAAAAAACGAAAAAGTGTGTTTCTTTTTTACGAGTAAATTTGTTTAAACAATATTTTGCTTCTCGCGGAATAGCATGATTAATTTCCCGTGTTTGGTCGGCCTGAGTATACACAGGGCCAGTGAATCGTTCGGATATACCGATATATGGTGTATCTATATATGGATGGATATGCGGAAAACCGAACGAATCGTTGAAATCGAAAAAAAAACTAAAAAAATCAAATCAATTACAGGATCGAAGATCATTTCATCGCTCACGACCACCCGTTGGGCAAACGAAGAAGTTAAAAATAAAATGAAGGAAAGAGGTGACCGAAATTAATCAACAAATATAATAGTACGTCGGAAATTTACACAATTAGTGACGAAGCGGGAATTGAATTAAAAGGCAGGAGAGGAAAAGGGGGAAAGAGAAGGAGAGAAGGGGATGAAATGAAAAAAGAAAAAGAACAAAAAAAAAAAAGAAAAAATTACGCCAAACGCTGCGCAAGTAATAAATTTTTCCCAACGAGGGGGGTGTGAAACTTTATTCCTTTTTTTTTCACACCCCTATACGCTAACAAGTATCACAGGGTTTCGCTATGGCTAGCTCGAGCGAGGGAGCTAAGTGGGGTGGTATAATTTTGTTTGAAATTTATTTTTGTCGATCGAGTGAAAACTTTTCAATTAAAACCTTCCTTATCTCGCTCTTCTCAAAGCCCTGTACGGTCCAGCCCTTTGGTTATTTTCTCATTGGTCTTATTTTTATCCGATACCCTTGTAGTCGTAGCGAATCCCGAACGAGATATATTTTTCCGACAAACTCGCTTCGTTCTTTCGCGGGGATGATGATATTTTTTTGGTTTTCGTTTTACAGGTACACAAGGTACACACTCGGCCTCGGGAACTCGAGCGACCCGGGGTCTCTCGATTAGTCGAATATCGACCGAAGCGAACAGGTAGCTGTGTAGCTACTATTAAAATTGATTACCAATCTCGTAAAAGCGACCGAGAAGTCGTACACGCGTTTATAAACGAAAAGATGAATTATTGAAGCGAGAATATACGAGGTTCAGGAAATGACACGACCGTTCCTATACATATACCCGTACGTCTATACCTGTATACGTATACCCGTGGCTCGCGAATTACGCCTCTAGGGAAGAGAACAGTGTTGATTGTTTATCGTTAATTGCCTTTTACCGCGAACCGTGTAACGATTAGGAGCTGCGCGGAGTAACTAATTTTCCAAAAATATATTCAATTTAAATTCCTCGCCTCGCCGTTTCACTTACGAAAAGAATTCATCATCGTATATGAATTGACGCCAGGCCGCGAGAGCTGTGATGAGTTACCGGTAAGAGAAAGAGAAGAGATGAAAAAAAAAGAAACAAAACCAAAAAAAAAAAAGAAAAAATTAACAAAAACGCCGATGAATTACACTTTTGAATGGAATAAAAATGCCGACTTTGCGTATTACGCGGACGCATTAGTACGTAGCCATCTCTCTTTTTTTCCTCTCTTTCTTTTACCCACATGTGTATATAATCTGCGCATGAATCATGGGTTTTCGCAAGCCCCGGTGCAATTGCAGCTATTTCGAATTCCATGTTCGGAGGAGCAGCGGGTGGTTCGAGGTAGGTAGGTAGGTATATGCGGAATATTCATGGAATTGAACTCGATCAGTGATCCCTCCCGGCAGGGTCTGCCTGGTCACAGATCTTCTCTGGGGCGTCGATGAGCCGCGATTTTCTCTTATGCCCTTTGGCTCCGTGGCGTCGGGTCGCGTCGCGTCGCGGTCTCGGTCTCGGTCTCGGTCTCGGTCTCCTCGTCTGGGAGAGTAAATTGGTTTTCTTGGAAACTGCAGGAAGGAGGCCGCAGGAAACCACCCAAACCAATGCCTTTGGCTCCTGGCTTTTGTCGCCGATGAAAAATATGTCGATGAATATAACAAAAAAAGAAAAAAAGAAAAAAAGAAACGAGATCGAGAATAATAAGAGAAATAAAAAAAAGGAATGGAAAATGAAACAAATTCTTCGTTCTCTTTTCACTTTTGAACCGCATTGCCTCCTTTGTGCCCCTATGACATTATATTTTCATTGATAATTGCGACCTTGTTAGCTCCTTTGAATCCGTTAATTAGCTCCTGCAGCTGCAATTAGTGTATCTTGACGAAAGAAGAGGCTTCTTCTAATTTTCTTTTCTCTTTTCTTTTTTTCTTCTGTTTTTTCTTCCGTTTCTAAGACTTTCAACCATCCGTCATTATCTTACTCGAGAGCCTCTGCGCTTCTAGGACTGTTCAGTTGACTCGGCTCTCCACCAACTACCGAGTACCGGGTTATTTGCATTCTTGAGTAAATAAACAAAGCCACCTCACCCGAGGAGAGAGCCTGTGCATCAGAGTTGAAGGAATGTTTTCTAAATTCCGTGTCATTACTTTCTTCGGCAATGGGAAAGCGGCAAAACCACGGGAAATGCTTCGAAAGACGAGTTCGAGTCGGAATTTGTACGTGACACGGTCTTTGGCCTTTTCAGTTTTCTCCTCCTCTTCTCCTTCTCCTTCTCCCTCTTCTTCGTCTTCTTCTTCGTCCGTTCGTTATAGACGTGTATGAATAATTCAGGCTGACGTTGCGCGACTCAATTAACGCCATAATCAACGGGACTCGGTTAATTAGATTGACGCGGTAATTTAGTGAACTTCAATATTTGTCACAAGTCATATAACTAACGACCGCTACGTTTCCCCCCCGACCCCTTCTTTATCCCAGCACCCCCATTCCGAATTGGCACAATTTCTGCACAACGAGACAAGAACCGAGGTGCCGCGTCTACTGCCCAGATACTACAGCCGTCAGCGACGCCCTGCATTTTATCGCATTACAAACTACTTGGTAATCGTTATTACCTCTCGGCACGGCTGAATCATATTTAAAACGATAATTAGCAATCAGGGATGGCCGGGAACGGGTTCTCATAATTTCACGCTGTAATAATCACCGGGTTATCCACGCCAACGATAGTCAAGATCCATATTTATGTTTGTCCACCGTCTAGACTATCCATCTGCAGCCTCGAACTTTGTCAGACTCGAGTTAAAACTTCGGAATTTGTTCAGAGCCCATCGTTCTTCGATGTGAAATTGAAACTAGGGATTCCGGAAACGGCTTTCACCTCCTTCTTGTTTCCCGTTCAAATCTCGAAATTTTAAACAGAGCGAAAGTGATCGTGGCATGGGCGGTGTACGGCACGGTTTTTGAGGTCTTTCGCCTCGGCTGAAGGTTACGAGAAACTCGGAGAAATTCGCGCGAAATCCCTCGGCTGGATGGAAGACGGAGAGTTCTTTTCCACGCTGCCTCGAGCAGATATCATCCTGTCATCGCGGTGTTAGAGATATTTTAATAACGAGCCCGTCTGTCTGTTGATTTAACGTTGAAATCTGAAAATCATGGCTTCATACACCGTCGCTTCGGGCCTTTTACGCGCCCTTTATTCTTTCCTGTGGGACATTTTCGGAATCGCAGGAGGGTTCGAGGGGCTCGAGCTTGCGGGAACTGGAACTGCTCCTCCGGGTAACATTCGGGTAACACTGGATTGAATATCATTACGCGCGCCTACTCCGGATACTTTTCCCTCTCGACTTTCGCAGGCGGGAAATTAACCCCGAGCGTGACGCGGATCAAAAATCATTAACCGGACATCCTTCGACCCCGGGATTGATTTCCCTCCCGTATCTACTCCGACGGTCGAGAAATTCGCCACGAAAGGGGAAACGGGGATGAAGAAGCAAATAAAAAAAAGAAGAAAATATACGTTCCAGTATAAATGTTCGGGGTGGGGGGCAGGGGGAGCAGTCAGTTGGCTGTTTGGTTGTTCGTCAAAGAGACCCTTCATTCGGGTATCCCTACCACGTTTCCAAAGTCAATTAGCCGAGCTAAATTGGAACGTTACTATACAATGAAAGTTTTTCTCATAAGCCAGCTTTGCTCAAGGCAGCTCGAGCCGGAGGTGGGTACTTTGTAAACTGGAGAAGAACAACGGTCTACCGTTATTCGGTTATAAATGAACTAAAAAGAGTACATATTCGGGATCCCTCTCGAGAGCGGAGGCGGGAAATAAAAAATAAAGATAAATAAAAACAATCACCGCAACCATAACTTAACAACGATATAATTTGTCCAATCTTGCGACACACGGCGAAGGACAACACCCGCGTACGATCGGTCTTGTTCAACCGAGGGTTTCGCGCCGATTGTTTTCCCAGACGCAACCTTTCGCGAGCTTATTGATTGATATACAGCATCCCTCCGACCCGAGGGAGTGCAGAGTCCTTCCTTACGCCGCATTATCCGTTCTCCAATTGTATCCATGGACTCGAGATACTCGGCAGGGAGGGGACGGAGATAAGAGAACGAAGGGTGTCTATTCACGGAGCGTTCATCTCTGTTTGTGTATCCATTCACGGGGTAGCTCCTGCCCGGTGGTAGCAGGTGTGGAAGAGGACGCCGAAGAGGGTACGGAACACCTTGGGTAAATAGGCTGCAGAAGTACGGTGCGAGAAGAATTGACCACCTATCGTTTCTCGGACTGAATAAACAACGGTACGGGGTGGGCACGGCGCGGGCGGTTGTTTGTTCGTTAGTTCGCCGATAAAATAGTGCTCAGGTGAAAAAAGGGATCGATGTTAGCGGGATTAGGGAAGCCCCGAGCATACGTTATACCCGGATCGGTGAACGGGCATTGACGGAGCGTCGCATGCGCGTATCCGCGAGGCATACGCCTGTCCCACCTCCCGGAGCCTGAAACCCCGTGGAATTGAGTGTCGGAGTGTTTTTTTCGCGAGGGGTTGACCAGCCCCGATCCTGAATAATGAATAACGCGGATAACTATTGTCCGGCGAAGAATCGTCCGCCGATGTACTCGGACGGCGGAAAATTATTCATAATTATATACTCGCTCGCTGCAAGCTTTGGGAACGGAAATAATATCCCCCTATACGCCGTGGAAGGAATGGTTCTATTTTTTTCACTCGGGTCCGAGGGAAGACGGGACCCTGGAATTCATGGCTGGTTATCCGCCGAGGATATAACCGGGAAAATATTTCTCCCTTCCATAACGGGTATGGGGGTGCTCCGCACGTACCGCGGAATCTTGGCTGGAAGTGACGTTGAGATACGAGCAGGTTAACCGCACGAGGGTATATAATGTTGCCGGGAATAAGGCAATTTTCTAAATATCCCGTAAATCAGGATCCACATTATTTTCAAATCCCAACTCCCGCCCGGGCGAGGATAAAAATCTCTTCGTTCGACCGCGGCGATAGGACTAACCTGATTCATGTACGACCTGACAAACTCCATGCTCTGGTCGAGGGCGTACGTGTCGCTGCTACACGAGTCGAGGATCAAACCGCCCAGGGTCGTGTTTGGAAGGAGGCTCGTGTCGTTGTTCAGCTCGTCCATGGCGTACAGCATAGCCTCGAGCCGCTGGACCCCTTTTTCTTCTTTGACAGCACCGCAAGGAGACTGTCCCATGGTCCCCGGCACCTGGAGGGTGAGGAGGATACGGATCAAGTTAGACGAAACGAAACTCGACGTGGCCGGCCCGAGAAGAAGATACTTCGGACGCGGCCGGGGATGGAGGAACGGGAGCGGAGCTAGAGTGTTTCGCGTTTCTTCATTCGGTTAAAAGTCTCGGACTTCTTCATTCCCCCACCCATTCGCCGGGGGAGCGAGACTACGGATAACAAACACGTCCATAAAGACTGATGAAAAATTCGCGAGGATATTGATGATCGTGGGAACGGTCGATCGGTTTAATCAACCACTTTTATCGATAACACCGGGTGCCGGGTGTAACTCCGTCTGCCTTTTCATTCCATATTTCGTTCGAGGGTATATATCTCCACCGACGGGGAGACGGGGACGCGAGGGTGAAGCGGAGAAGAAAGAACGCGAGGAGTAGGTATATTTTCTTTTATTTTCGTATCTTTTCCAAGTTACTTGAACCTGATCCGCGCGATGTTACTTCGATTTTATGGAGGAGAAATCCTATTCGAGAACCGTTTGGCACGAACAAAGCCCGGGGCTGTGCCACACGGTGTGGCTTATCTCGGTGAAGTTGAGCTTTTATGGAGTTCCTAACGAGCGAAAAGGTATTCGGGCCCGTAAGATTTCTCCTTTGAGATAACGTTCTGACTGGATCAGATTCCGATCAAGATCCGAGTCCAAACCCCCTCCCCCACCCCTGTCCCGTTTAATTCGGGACATCCCTCGCCCCGGGATCACCCGATCCATTCCAGTCAACTCACCTGTTCGTGCATGGGAAATATTCCACCGAATATTATGTCCCCGGCGATACGTATCAGCTTCGAACTGTCGTCGTCTTCGTCGTTGTTCTTCGGCTCGTCGTAGCACTCGATCAAAACAAGGAACCAGCACATCCACAGCAGCATTCGGTACAGGCTCATCATCTCGGACGATGGAGATTCGCCCTTATCTCAGACCAAGGCGCCCCTGGAAACACAGAAGACCGATAAACGTGGTGTCGGAGTTTGAAATTTTTCGAAAAGTATACAAAGTTTTCCTCGTCTCTTTTCCGCGCGTCGACGTCATTCCCTACGTCTTTTCGGCTTAGCCGTGTTTCGGTGGCGGGGGTTCGTTTCTCCTTTTCCTTTTTTTTTTTTATTTTCTCGTTCAAGGGTACCCTACCTAACTGGGAAACACGTACAATGCTTTCTGAGAGCGTAATTCAATGTTTAGATCCGAGGTCGAGGACCAATTAACGAGACTTCTTTGTTCTCGCGGGAGGAAGTACTAAGTTTTTCAATTTAGAATCCGAATGGCAAAGGAAAACGAGCCTCGGGAACTCAGGAAGCGCGATTTTTTTTCCTTCTTTTTTTCCTTTCTCTCTTCTCTCCAGACTCAATGATTCCGAAAGTTCTCCAAACTCTCTGTCTGCAAGCGATCCCCCGCGTCAATTATACACAAAAGTATCGATCAGCCTCAACTTCGGGTTAAAATATACATTCAACGTATTGCAGGAAATTTTTATCGATAGACACACAAGCGCACACACGCACACCTCAACTTTGGTGTTGATTGGATGAATGAACTGCTCAAAATACTTCAAAGAATTCACTATAGACCGGGTCCTCGGCGTCCTTTCAATTCCATGTTTCACCCTCAGGTAATCGCGACGGCGGAAGGGATCAAAACGTCATTCTGTTTATGCCTTCGGAAAGCTTCGCGTACTTCTATACCTGTATATACAGTCGGGTTAAATACCCCGTGCGAATTTCGTCGATCGATCGACTTGAAAGATTTAATTGACTTTCCGGTAGCCGGAAGGAGAAGAGGGAGAGGATAGAGGAATAAGAACAGCGGCCGAAAGAGGTTTTAAAGAGGAATTCAAGGCGATGACACGCGACGAAGCAAAGATAATTCGAGCCATCGAAATAATCGGGGAAATTTTCGCCCGGTTCGCTTTTAACGGAAGAACAAACATTCCTCCAATTCCGATAAAGTCTGATCAAACTCCGTTTTCGGGTTTCACCGGGTACCTTTACGGTCAGGAATCACACCCGCGCCTTTCTCAGTCTCCGAACCTCCGAGGAAGTTAACTTCACGTCTTAAGAGTTCGCCGATTGGGATCGGGAAAGGGATCATTCCCTTCGCGGATATACTACCACCTCGATTAATTGCGATCACTCCCTCAAATTCGTAACGAATTGATTCCTAATTGACAGCGAATTATTATTCGAATCTCCACCTGGTGCCGGTAAGAGGGCTTCCGATTTCGTTAAAAATAGGGAAGTAGAAGAAAAAGGACCGCGACTGCTTCTTACTTCATTCGTATTTTATCAAATTTCAAACTCCTACGTAACTCCGTATTCTTCTTCTTAAAATTAATTACAGGAGGAGGATATTACGAGGCATTAAAATTACTGTCACACAATTAATAATTTCAATCTCCTTTCATCAGTCAGCGAGGGGTATAATACTTGTTAAGACTTTTCCTCTTCCTTCCGCCTTTTCCCCCTTTTTAATTTCTAATTTTTTTATTTTCTCTTTTCTTATTTTTCAACTTTGTCGAAGAATCTCCACGCGTAACTTTCCTCCTTCCTTTTTCTTCCTCCCTCCGAATATTCGACGGGTAATTAAATTCGCGTACAATTATTAAACGTATTTTGGCCGGGGGACGATAAAGCAAAACACGATATTCCGGGCACGAAACCGAACAGGGAATTGAATGGCTTTGAAAAATCGAAGGAAAAGCTCCTCTGTTCCCCTCTCTCATCAAGTCTTTATATATACCCACTTTCACGTCCTTAAATCAGACGTATTTTCATTATGTACCATACCGCTCCCTCTTCTGCTGAGTCAGCTGTACGCGTGTACGTCTATAACCGTGAAAATTTACTCGCGCATAGATTCCGCGACTCGAGAGGCATGAATTATACTCCGAAATTACCTTAATTCATATTAAAAAAAAAAAGGACCAATCGTGGTAAAAGTTTCGGAATTATATTACCGGAGTAGATTCGACGACCCCGGCGCTCTCCGACACGTTCAAAGTTCACATAAAATTACTTCCGGAGGTCCATCAAACTCGGAGTTAGCTACCTATGCCTCCTCGCACCCCTAGGGATCGGATGAAACGACGTCACGTATGTGTTAATACGAAGTTGAACTTGGCCCGCTCCGGCGTTACGCTGGATCATATAATTCTCCGCCAGGAGCGAGTGCGGAGACCGTGTTCAGGGGTAGGTGAGGCACCTAAAAACTGCAATCAACTTCACTTCCTCGCTTCGCTCTGGGTGCCCGAATTAATGATCGCCGGTACGGTGCCGCGGGGTGCCGTACGAAGCGCGAACCACCCTACGGAATTGTCGACTTCTATTTTCGATCCACCCTAACATACCTCCGACTTGTTCACACGGCGACTGGCTCCCCGTGCAGAATCCGGAGATTAAGAGTAAGAGTAAGAGTAAGAGCAAGAGGAAGGAAGAGGAAGAGGAAGAGGAAGAGGGAGAGGGAGAGGGAGAAGGAGAAGGAGAAGGAGAAGGAGAAGGAAAAGCAGAGGAGGAAAAACAGGGTAGGTATTATCCAGAGCGCAAAACCGTTTGAACCGGAGATAATTACTTTGTGAACTAATTATCTTATCGTGACAACACAACGGCCTAAGACTGAGGCGAGCCCTTTCATACGGCTTCGGTTTTACACCCATTTATCCTAATTATTTGTGCCGGAGGATTTAGAGGTCGGAATTCTTCTCGTACGGTTAGGATTCGTTATTCGAGGCGAGGTCTCGTAGAATTTTGCGAAATTCTGTTTCGCCTGGTATCCGTCGAATAGATTTTCGAGTCTGGGCTGTCTCGCGCTTTCCTTTACATCGGCGCATGGTTCGTTGGGTTTCACACCTCGAGGAGGACAAAATGCTTTGTTTTATTTTCCGCAAATACGGGTTTCTCGGGATTGTCTAAGATAGCGAAAAAAGGAAGAAAATTACTCAAACTTCGGTTCGTTCACGATTGACACTCGTCTCTATCGGAGTAAATATATCTCCGGAGAGAGGCTGGATGTTAAGGGCGTTGGAATTTTCTTTTTGCTCGTCTTGCCGAAAGTACCTGCCTACCTCTACCCACGCCTTCGATCATCCGGTCCAAAAATATACCTCTGGTAATTTCCTGTCCTCCGAGTGGAATAAATTTAAGCGCAATGTTTACCCCTGATAACAAGGTTTTGATCTCACGCTCGAAAAGTCCTTGAATTTTCGCTGCAAATAAAATAAATAAAAAATTTAAAAAGAAACTTTCGCGTTTTCAATTCTTGTTCCTTTCGTTTCACCAGTCAATCGCCGGATTTCGTACAGGTATGATATTATATTTGTGCATCGAACGAGAAAAACGGAGTCGACGACCGGGATACGCGCGTCTACGCGCTCTCGTGTGTTTTAAAACAGGGTAAACCTCTCAGACCCTTTGCAGTAGTATTAGCCGGCCAGCCAACCGCCACCCACCCCATGGGCAAAAAGGTGGAAGCCCTTGATCGATGAGCGGAAATGGAACTGCAGAATTCCCTAAAAACCAGTGCCAGCTTGAGACCCTTATATACCGAAGAAAAAGTGTTTCCAAGAAGGGGATAGAGAATCGAAAATCTCCGGAGTCCGATCACGTCTGCTTTTTTCTCTCCTCTTCCCTCTCCCTCTCCCTCTCCCTTTCCCTCTCGCCGCTCCTCTCCACTATATTTCTTATCTTTGATGTCGTTTCGTCCAGTTGACCGTTACTGTCCGAGATCGATAGATTTCAATCTGATTAGTTCGCCGTTTAGACATTCGAACCGACCGTTTCGTGTGCGTGGAGGAGAGAAAACGATGATTACGTTAAGGGAGGCAATGGAAAGAGGGGAAAAGAAAGGAAAGAAAATCACCTTAAAAATATACGGAGGTATATCTCCGGGGTGATATCCGAGTGCTTAGTTTCCTCCCGGTGAGGTTGTTTACTCCCTTAATGTATCGAACCATTGCCACTCACCCCACGGGCGCCTACTTTGGCCGGAGTGTTTCTTGCCTCCACTTGGAGAGAAGAGAAAAAAATGTAAAATTCCCACAGCCCTCTGGAAGACGTCGATATTACCAGGGAACGGAACGGAACGGAACGGAACGGAACGAGTCGCTTTTAAATTCCGACGTGTAATGAAAAATGAGAGTCGACCACGACCGGGACGGAAACTATGACGATGACGATGACGATGATTCCGACGGAGGGAACTCCTTGCCGGCGTACGAGATACGGTTTCCAAAAACACGAGATCAATACACGCGCCGAAACGGGTTACAGCCATAAAAGAGTAGGAAAGATGCGAAAACTTTCCTTCTTCCTTACAGAGTCGTAGAATGTTTTCAAAGCATAAATTCAACGGCAGTATCCTCTTCGCGTGCTACGAAGAACCCGGAAAGTATTTTAATCGATACCCTCGCTGTAGAACGAGATTTGGTCAGAGGTCGACGTCCTTTCCATCGGCGGCTGCTGTTCGAAGAAGATTACGAGCCACAAGTTTCATAAACAAAGGTCATGTCCGATCCGGGAATATGGGAATGAATCCAGAGTTCTGGCCTCGTTAATCGATCCTCGTCATTTACCGGCCTCTGCAGAGTGATGTTGGATTGAGACGGGTCGGTACAACGGGGGAGGTACAGGAGGAGGAAAAGGAAGTGGAAGAGATAGAGGCGAAGGAGGAGTTGGGTTTCGACAGTCCCTGGTTAGTTTAGGTTTAGGTTGAGTTGGGTCATGTATCAGTCGCGTTGTCACGAGCCGGCATGTGCTCTTTCCCCGAGAGCACATACGTGGTACATAGATGGCTTGGCTATGGCCCATAACTGGTAAGAAGATCCTTCTGGATGCTCATTTGTCAGATTACACATCCTCCCTCGCCCCTCGCCCCTCGCCCCTCGCCCCCCGTCCCGGGCTCCTTCGGGCTCCGGCTAGGTTACGTTCATTTATTAACGTGTAACCTGCCCCGAGGATGTTTCAGTAGAACTATTCTATTTTCATTCCGTAATTCTAAACAGCGACGATTCCTACGGAGCCGGCGAGAGCGGAATACCTACTCGAACTAATCACGAGTCGCGAAGCAAAGTTTTACGACGGAAAGTCAGCCCGTAAGGGCATGCCAGCCGGGTCCTGAAGGGACGTAAACGTCTCCCTATATAATTTGCAATAAAGTTGGTTACCTTCGTAACGATCCAGCCGTTACCGTGTTTTACCGAGAGAGAGAGAGAGAAAGCGGGAAAGAAAGAGAGGGGAGAAAGGGGTAGTAAACAAGGGAAAGCCACTGGGGTGTATGGTGGCGAAGAATCTCCTTGTAACGAAAGATCACGAACCGTGTAACCGAAGGTTTGTGGAATTTGGAAGTACGCCCGGTTATTCGCACGCGTTGTCGGTGCCGGTTAATGATTCGTGGCGAAAAAAGGAAACGACGAAACGGCCCTCTTCCTGCCTTTCATTTCTCGGCATGTAGAGGGTGGCGCGGTCCGCGGGGAACAATCGGAAAATTGCGTATTCGCCCGGAGCGCGGGGTTGTAAAAAAGAAGAGAACAAAAAAAAAAAAAAAAAACGATCATTATCCGTGGTGGATACGTGTACATACACTGTCACGAGCACGAAATGCCAGTAGCATATGGTATCGGACGTGAGAGGGAAACAATTTAGTTCTCTCGATCTAAATTGCTAATCACTTCCATGTCGTCCGTCAATCAAACGGCGACAAGTCAATCCGTCAGAATTCTAATTGCAACGGGGGGCAGCATCGAGGTAAAAGGGTAGCTCAAAAATTACGCACCGATATTACGTTTCCTTCGACTATTCCATGAAACTCGAGAGTTCGCAACGAGGCGAAAGGGTCGGACACAGTGGAGGCGGATTCTGAATGAAACGGTGGACGAGATTCACCGCGGAGGATCGAACGTGGACGGGACTCCGTCATCCCACTCGGACGCGCTCCTCACTAATTGGTTTTCCCTGTACCAGAATGCCACCTAGCTAGCTCGCCATTTCCCCCGGCGATAGTAGGTAGGTGGTCGTCGAGCCAACGACCCATCCGAACTCGTAGCTCCGCTACAGGCCCCATCAGCGGACCAGTAAACACTCATTAGCAGACCTCTGTACCAGATAGGACTGTGCCACTCGTTTTGGTACGAAGATATCGACCGTTCCGGCTTCGCACTCGAGCTATTCGCTCGTCCCAGAACTTCTCTCGGTCGAGCAATTCGATGCCTTGGTGTTGCGAGACACGGGAAACGGCGCGGAATCGTTTTATATCGATGAAATGATCATTGGCGGACTACCGGAGCGTGAACGTACGAGCGTCTTCAATCCCGAGCTCCGTGATCCCCTCCATTCGACGAAATCCTCCGCAGTCTGGCACGATTAGAACAAAGGGGGTTTCTGGTCGGGTTTAAAGAGGTGTGAATTCCCTTTGTCGTTACCGGGCCCGAAGTCTTCGGTCCAGAATCGCGAGCTGCGGGTCTCTCCGATGAGAAAAACACAAGCTGTATCGGGAAGAAGACCGATCGGGCGAAAGATAAACTAAGGTGATGGGTCGGGATCGGTTCCCATCCCCAAAAAATACATCGCCTTTCCGGAGGGCTAATTCGCTTTATTCTAACCTGCAGCAGGGCCCGGGGGTTAGGGCTAGTTATTGATGAATCGGAGCTGACGCGAGCGGGAAAACAGTTTTTCCACGGAGCTTTTCCGGCGTTGCAGGTTGTTATTGAAATCGGATGAATGGGTACGAAAAGGCAGATGAAAGCCGATAGCCGCCGCGGACTATTGCCGGGGAAAAAGTCTGTCGGGCAGTTTTCATCGCGTCAGTATTCCGCCCTTCCGTTATTAGCACGGGGGATGAGAAGCGTTCCTTTCCTCCACTTTCCCTTCCCTTCCCTTCCTGCCCAGGTAGCGTTCCACGCGACGAGTAATTTATCAAGGTGAATAACGCCGAGGTATCGAATGAATTGACCGAAGCGTTCATTCACGACTCCATATACGTCGGATCGTCGAATAGGTTTCTGACCCTCCGGCTCGATCCCCGGCTGGCTCCTGGGCCACGATAAACCGGAGTGAAGAGATGGAACAAGGTTAAATAAAACAGAGTACATAAATCCAAGCGAGTTAGAGGGTTGCCCAAACATTCAGCCGCAGGGTGGAGCTACGGCTGTTATTTCTTATTTTTCTCTTTTTTCTCTTCTCTTTTCGCTCGCTTTATCTTTTTTCCAGCCAGTATCCGTCACGGATGGCCAAACGGACGAGATCAGACGCCTTTGACGGCGTGCCGTCTGCCTCCCCGAGGGCGGAATTTTCCGGCGGGCACCAAGTCGGGGAAGAAATACAAGTTGCAGAATTTCGCATGACTTCGCCACCACTTTCGACCCCGATTTAAATCTCGTTTCTACATCGTGTACGTCGAAGTACATCTCTCCGCCAATTTAAATCCGGAAAATTAAACCCGGTAGTCGAAACGGCGGCCTTAGACCGACGACGAATGCGAGGCGCACCAAATGTCAAGACGAAACTCAGTAGTATCGGTCGAGCACGGGTCAGCCGAGCACGCGAACGCGGCGCTCGACTCTTACTACTTACATTAGAATCGAAGCGCACGGCGCTGCGTGGCGCCGTCCGACTGGACGCGTCTCGTTCTACTTTGGGAAAGGAACCGATTCCCTGGGAACGTGGAATCTAAAATCTGTCCGGAAATATTGTCACCCGAAAATATGTAGTACGTGATAAAACTGGGTTATCCGAAAGCCCCTCTTTTCACGTCTGCTGCGTACGTATGTACATACGTGTAACCCTTTGATCCGGGTGCAGCGGGGCTAGGAGAGAACCGGGTCAGAGTGTCAGTGGTGTGTCACGACTTATCAATTATCGGAGCTCTTTTCAGTTTGACAAATGGTGTAAACTGGCCCGTTCTATCGCGACTCTCTCGCATTTTTCTCTTATCAAAAAACCAATCACTCAATTCCGACAGGGCGGCATCCCGATGCTTCTTTTTAACCCTAAACCGCGCCTCTTCATCCCCGAATTAATTCATCAACGTGTGCGAGCTATGCGGTGTATATCCGCGCCGATGCGCTACCCTCGGCGGACACCGTTCGCTGCCCACCCAACTTCCACAAAGCACGCTCCTCTCTCGTCGATTATCGCTCGGAACTCGTCACCGATTGCACATGGGACGTACCGGATCCGTATCCGCTTAGTAATTATCCATCTCTTCATAGGGCAATTTACTCACTCCCACGAATATGCACCTGCCGCGGAGCATTTAATTCCGCAAAGTATAACCGAGGGCGATGGGTTCAGAGACAGTCGGAATCCCCGCAGGGATCATTCCGGTTTTGAAATTCAAACGAACCATTCAATCCTCGACTTTATAGCTGATTATTCAGGTCCCCGTGGCATCGCATCAGCGTTTGATTCTTTATCACCCGGTTATTGCCATATATGTAGTTCTCTGGAACGGGATGGTGTGTCAGGGCGGTATTTTGTGCCGCAAAAATCGAGTTATGGCAGAATTTGAAGAGTCCTCTCACGTCGGTACTCCCGAGGTAATGTTTTCGCCGATTTTTACGGCTGGCCAGTTTGCACGGAGTCTAGATGCTCGCGCTAAGGTCTGCGAAGTGATTTTTTTTTTCTTTCACTTTTCGCAAAATATTCTCTCTGTGAAAATAAGCCGTTTTCTTTTCACGTCGATTAATCCGAGGAGATGAGTCAGATTTTTTTAAAGCCGTTTGGCTACTGGTACGAAGATGAAGAAGAAGATGAAGAGGACGGAGAGTGGAGAGTCGGCGAGGAGTAGAAGGAAAGAAAGACGTGAAGTGAAGCCCACTCGAGGGGGAGAACGCGAGACAGAAATCATTCCTAACCCTTGAGAGTGTTTCGTGGCGAGGAATAATTCGCTGGATTTTATTTCAAACTGTCTCTCTGCGGTAGGACAAGTGTGTAGAGGATAAGACTTTGACAAAGTTTCTTTTCGTTTTTTTTTTCACATTTTTTTCTCTTCCACTCCTTCTGCTTCTACTTCTTCTTCTCTATCTTCTCCTTCTCCTCCTTTTCTCTGGATCGATTAAGCGATTCACTTCACATCGCATGGAAGAATTTTAAGATTAAAATCTTACGACGTGCTCCGACAAACTTATAAACATAGTTTTATATATACCTACCCTGGTCGAGAGAGAGAGAAAACTTTTTCTACCGCCAGCGGTAAAGATTTTACAAAAGATAATTAATACGGCCGTACTTGTTGTATTATATTCTTTACGAAACGAAACTTCGGGGCCAAGACTTTACAAAGTTTTAAACCTCTCACAGCGACAGCCTTCACCTCTCGACTTACACCTTCTTGATTGTTCCTAAATTAACAAAAAAAGAAGAAAAGAAAAAACGATATCGAATTCTTAATACTTGACCGCAACCCGACCGCAACGGGCTGAAAATCAAATCGATTCCTCCATCTGTCTAACGACGCGTGAAAAAGGGGTTTTTCTATCTGGTAAGCAATACCAAAAGTGAAGAGGACTATTTGTACAGAACCTTAGCGTAGCTGCTACTTCGAATCAGGCTAAGTGCACGTCAATCCGCACGTGACTTGTTGTCAGTATAGCGTCTACCCTTTTTTTCCCTTTTCCCATTTTTTTCCTTTCTCCTTTTTTCTTCTCCTCTTTTTTCGTCATACTCCCCCAAGTGGATTTACAGACGTCGTATAACACTGAAATGGAAAATTTCCGAGGCAGAAGTTTGCGGCTACTTTTTTATCCTCCCTCTACTCTCGGAGAGGTGTTCGCAATCAAAAGAAGAGTTTCTACAGGTTCGAGGAACTCATGAAATGAGGCAATATTATGTATTTGACAAAACAGCAACTTGTTGAGACAATTGTCAATATCCCGACGAGATTAGTTGGAGAAAGAATTTCTTATCGACTTTCAAGAAAACGCCTTTAGATCTCCCCTTTTTCTCCCTTTCTTCGGGGAGACACTGCGGAGATTGATATACTTATGAGCATCCAGTACTTTTTCATCATCTTATCTCGGTTCCCTCGTTCGTCGTCTCCCGGATTGTTCGTGCTTCTTCTTTCTACTTCCGGTGCTAAAAGAACGGGAAATGCGATGCTTCCTCCGAGACAAGTGAGATGAGAAGCTTCCTTAGGAGTCTCATGGATATATGTATATGTATATGGCAGCCGGAGATTGTCGGCTCTCGGGTAAAGAATGATATTCCTACCTCATTATGGTTTGAACTCTTTAATCCCTTCCGATTATCCGTTTTTTCGTACGTAAAGGGGTCTCGAAATTCTAACGCGGAGGCAATTTTTTCGTACTTCGTTTCCCTCAACGGTACCAATTATTTTCCCCTCGTCATTTATCCCCGTTAGATCGAGATCTCGACGAGTAATAGGGATTTCCCAAATAATCGTCCAAGTTTCCTTATCAAGGGACAACGTGTACCGATTCGTTGTACGAGGCGAAAGAATTACGAACCGTGGGGGTGAAAAAAAAACGAAAAAAAAAAAAAAAATTCGTCGCTCCAAAACGATAATTTATTCGTAGGAATGAAAAGTTTGGAAGAAAAAAGAAAGAAAAAAATATATATATGCATAAAGCATACCTCCGCGGAACTTTAATCATTTAAAACCGGGCGAAGTTCTGATTACGGTTAATTAATTAAAATGAAATATCTGTCAGTCTCAGTCTCTCAGTCAGTCAGCTTCCATTGAAATCACTCGATTCATGGCGCGACGACGGGGACGTTAAAAGTCGTTAAAGTTCATTTACTCTTGGGGAAAGTTGACGCGTAATGAAAAGACGGACTCCGATACAAGTTTCCGCGAAAGTGTAGACACGCACCTACCTATATACGTGGGTGCAGGAGTATACGGAGGTTCGCGTACTCGATCACGGGAGAATAGATTAATAACGCTAATTGCTGACGCATCGTTCGGTCAAAGTATAATAAATTAGGGTCGTGGAACGAATCTGGGTGTTGGGCTCGGATTATGAAATTCATAAATTTGGAGGGCTAATGAAGCCGAGGTCCCAGGGCGGTTTGTCTATAGAATGACATCGCCGCTGCGAGCCAGAGCTTCGTAATTGAGAAAATAATTAAGCCACATGCGGGCAGGATGATCTTTATCAATTAAATATTGGTTAAACCCGGCGTCACTAGACTGGGAACGGACCCGATCACCGATCACCGGATCCCGGATATATCTGTATCTCGTCGAGACAGGAATTGGCAGGAACGAATTATACCTACCCTTGAGGGCGGATTCGTTTGCTTTCGCGTTTCCCGCCCCGACGCGAATGTCCGTCGCGGTTCCCGTGGCATTGTCGAATAATCGAGCAGCCCCTGTACCGCCGCTTCTTCTCACCCTTCCCATCGGTTCATAGAAATTCGGGGAAATCGCGGAGCCGAGGGCCGGGGAATTCGCGAGAAGAGATTCGAAGCCTCCGTGGAATGCGCCCTGCAACATCCCCCGACGTTCGATATAGCACGAAGCCAGAGGGAATTGCGCGGATTGTCGCAGAAGTCAATTTAATTTTACCTTACCGGCTATAACTCGAGGAGGAAAGTTATGCCGAAGTTGTACGGGAGCGGGAGATAACTTCTGCGTAGTTCGGGGAACCCTTTGATCGCGTTCGGCGTGAGTAGATACACATCTTATCAGGACGGACGGGGCTGCATAGAAAAAATGATCTCCCGGGGCCGCGTCGCTCCGCGAATCGCTGCAGGGAGTCTGATTATCTCAAATCGAGTGATTACTCCGATTCTGAAAGCCCGGCTCGGACTATAACCACCGAGGTAAAGTTTCGGGCCAATTTCACCGGTATCAGTAAAACGGCCCACTTTTTGAGCACTCGGGAAAAGGAGGCGAGAAGGGGCTGCTATTCGATGGGTTTTCTCAGCGATTTACCAAGTCCGAGGTCTGCGTGCCGCCGTAAGACTCGCCTCGAGGGTCGAGGCTACGGTGGCTAAGGAATTAGCAGAGTGGAAGAGGAACAGGAGGCGAGGAACAAGGCCCGACGACTGCGGAGCGAAAAAAAGAAACGCTCAGGGTTGAGTCAGACGCCATTTTGAAAGGGGGATTCCGCGCGACGTTTTTCCAAAAAATTCCGGAAGGTCGAAGCCTCTTCTCTCCGCGACATATCGCATGCACCGGTCGTTGAAGGACGGAAGGTTCTTTTAATTTCGCACAGGGCCGCCTCGTCCCGCACCGATCCGCGGTTATTATCGCGTGGTTCGCGGAACGGCGCACAATAAGCCGTACAGCTTTGTAGCAGCGCGTCGCGGTGTGCTTCGGGATGAAAATTTTCCCACAAATGCACCGCGTTTCTCCCCATTAACGGTGACGTGCGCGCTGCAACAGCATCAGAGAGGATTGCAGAAGCGCCGGCGTAATGTTCGGTTTAACCAACCCTGCGAATAACGACGTGACTATAACGTGCGTCCTTTTGTCTGCCCACTAGACACCCCCTGCAGTTTTCTCTCTAACAATGAAACGGTGGTTTTTCATCATCATCCTCCGCGTCTAGGGGTAGGCGAAGGCGAGAAGCGGGAGAATTTTTCACCAGTTTTGCTAATCCGCTTATACAACAACCCCCCGCGCATATACCTAATTTATAATTAGCCATCGACCCCCGCGGCAACCCTTGCAGAATATTAAAACCTAATTTGCAAATTAGATCTCCCTTTTCGAGTTAAGCGGTGATTAATATCGCGTCACGGAACGATGCTCGCCGGGCCTGTGTTCGTAAAGCGGAAGATAAGACGATGATTCCTTTCGTCTCATTCTTCTACACGCGGGAGATTCTCACTGTTTGATTCCGCGTCCGACGAACACCCCTGACTAATTTCGCGTCCTCGTCTCGCCACGGTAGTACCACTCGTCGATCCGCAGGGGTGAAACGGTGACGCGGGATCTAGTTTTCTCCGCAAGGCAGAAGATCCGGTCCGCTTCGGGAGAGATTCGAAGAATACGTCTTACCCTCTGACTTATACTCGTCTTCGTCGTCGTCGCGGTCTTCGACTAACCCCAGTTTAGGACGAAATCAAACTTTCCGTGCCAGTCGCAGCTAGGCGTATGTGACGGGGGATGGGGTTTCGGTATATGTGCCACGTATTCGAGGAGAAAGGTCTCCGGCATTGCATAGACGACGTGAATGTACTACACACCCACGTACTACGTATAGGTATATAGGTACATGCTTATAGGTGTATATAATATATATATGAAGGAGCGAAGTCACGTCGCTGAATTTTAACGCGTATACGTACACGTATGGTATATAGGAGAATATGGCTACAAATTCGAGCCGAATATTTCCTAGTGGGTGTTAAGTCGGACGTGACTTATACCCGACCGATATTTACGAGAAAGCAAAACAGTATTTATGGCCTTGTTTGGTAGGTATCCAGGTTCCGCAGCCGTGGAAGTAAGGAAGTGAGGAAGTGAGGAAGTAGGAATTCTCTCTAAATTCGACTAACTTCGGAGATATTCTCTTCCCGAAGAAACCGAACGAATGTCTTTCCTTGTTTGCTTCAAAAATATGCTCCAACTTATTCCCATCGTGTTTTATATATACTGTAACAACATTATAGTAATAATTTTGTCTTTTTCCTTCATATTCCACCCCTCGGGAATATAGAACGCATGTATTATGGTGGACCCATACCCATAATAACCGGGCGGCTTTAGCCACGTTGTGTTCAACCGAATCGTTTTATCGATCTGTCGCGAGGATTCGAGCTCACCTACCTACCCACCTACCTACCCTTGCACGTCGCTACGTCACCAAGCGACGCCAAACCATCGACGACTAATTGCCCAGAATGGCCTATTTCGTCAATGATCGGTATGGGTCCCGGTCTCTTGGAAACACGGGTTTCGCCAAGGTTCGTAGGAGCCCGTGACCTGCAGGTAAGTTTTCCGATCGACCCGAGCGCAGAAAGTTCACGGAACTGCTTATAGAGAACCGGAGCCGGCGATTCCCGGAACAATTTCGCGTTCAGATCCGAACTTTTCAATTGATTCAATTTCGTCAAATGAGAGAAAACGGGTGCGAGGATGGGAGGAGGAAAGGAGGAAAGGGAGCGAAGAACTTCAACGAGTAGAGCAGAGGCGCGTGTAAACGCAGCCGTTCGACACCGGGGCGATACGATTTCGGCATAATTGAATTCGGCGAGAAAATTCTGCGCGGAATAGTTCGCCAAATTTCTGATTATATATATTTCACGACTTCGAGGTAGCTGCAAACTTTTGCCAAGTAGTTAGACCCGCTCTCTCCCTCCCTCTCTCTCTCTTTCTCTCTTTATCGAGAAGAACGTGCCACCTGCTTCGGCAGCGAGAATGGAAGGCATGCGATGAATGATAACAGTCAGTTGGAACGAGCTCGAACCAATTAATCCCAAACCGATGCGAACCTAGACTATAGGGCGATTATTCATACCGAATGATGGCCGGATCGCGTTTGTTGGGAATTTGGAATCGCATTATGGGAATCGGAATCCCGTCTCGAAGTCAGTTTACCTGGACACTCAAACCGCCCAAATCGTGATTGATTAATTAATCAATTAATTGAAACAGTATTCGGGGTCGTTTGTCTTCAATTAACATCAAAGAAATTAGGATCGAGTTACTCGGTGGGTACCAATGGTTTTAATTTGAATTTTCAATTCACTTTGATAAAGGGAGAGCCGCGAGATGAGAGGAGAGAGTTGTTACCGCCGACCAGCAGCATCCCTAAATTAACAATTGTAATTCTCGCATCGTCATCATCATCATCATCATCATCATCTCTTGTTGCGGTAGTTTAAAACAAAAGAACAAAAAAACAAAAAAACGGAAGCACGTAGGTACTCCCCTGATCACCGTGTGAAATTTAATACGAAAACGCGTACTTTCGCGCACGATATACAAAGTACGTCCATGGGTGTACCGTGTACAGCTACTATCGTTATTTAACACTAATTCTCAGGGTGTATTACGGGTACTCGAGTCACACCGTGATACGATACAACTTTCACGCGTTAATGTAAACTTCACACCGCACGGTCGACTTAAATTCCTATATACACGTTAGAACTGAAATTTTATCATCGTTGTATTATTACCGGTACCAATTCTCACTGTCTGGTATATAATTCGTGAAAGACGAAGAACTGCGGCGGACCAACTCGCGATTGGGAATTGGACCGCGTTACAATTAGCACAACTATCGTAATTACTGCGACGATGAATCTTACGGGTAAATCTATAAAAATTTGTATTCACATTCATCATGCGGCACTATATCATTTTTATCATCTCTTTTGTATCGTGAGAGATCAAAGGTCCCGATCCGCAGCGCTGTAATGAGGGATAATAATTCCTCCGTGCCCGAGGGTCTATCTCTTTGATAAACTGTTTCTACCCGCTACTCGGATCGAGACAACGACGTATTCGCCAATTTTCTCGTCACATCCGATACATGTACGATAAAGTAGAATATTTACAACATGTTAACGTATGTCTGTTCGTGACTGGGTAGGGGGATGAAAGAGGAAGGAAGGCGGAGAGGGGTGTGGATAAAATAAATAGAATATGCCATGCAAAATAATTTACATAGCGAGCGATAAACTGAAAAATGGCATACGGTGCGACGAACATATTGCATAATTTTTATACGTTGGCGGGGGTGGTGGGTTCAGCATGTGCGTAATTGGTCAATACATAATTCGATACAATCGTGCATACAGGAGGAAACACGTACAGAAATTATCGGTGGTCGCGAATAATCGACTAGGTTTTGTCGCGACTCGCGCTCTCTCTCTTCGTCGATTAATTTCGTCAGTCCAGTGCAGGCTGACGGGGTTTTCCGTTTTTTTTTTTTATTTTTTTTTATTTTTTTTTTTCAATTAATTAATATGAACTAAAAATCATCGTGACGCTAATATTGTCGACCGCTTACACAGCAGCAGCAGAGACAACGTTGGTCGCGATTTTATTAAAGAGACCGCGGTACCGGTACCGCGGTTTGACTGGCGCGATTAGCGAACTCCTCGCACCTTTTATACCCCGGTTTTAGCGCTTGCGCTTTATATACTATTACCCGAGCCGCGGCGTCTCTCGCACAGTCACTACCACTCCCGCTCACCCTTAGATTCGACAAGCCTCACCCAGCGGCAAATAGCAGACAGTCGCCACCCGGATTCTCCGATATCTTACGCGTTTTAGGGACCCTAAAGACAAACTTGGAAGTACTTGTTCTCGGCTGGTGGAACAATTCGGCGTGAAATTATCCGCCACTCTGTTCCCAAAGTTTAGTTTAGTTTAGTTTTTTTCTTTCCTTATTTTTTTTTTTCCGTTCTTTTCTTCTCGTCGTTTTCTTCTCTCATCATTTTTAGATTCGATTCCGGAGTAAACCAACCGCGGGGCGGAGGGAAAATTGCGTTTATTCGAGGGAAGGTGGCGGCGTGACGTCAATATGCAAGTCACGCGGGTGTACACAACCCTCGGGCCGCAGGGAGCTAGTGGGAATTTCTCGCGACCATACCGGGACCGAGGAGGGCAATCAAACTCTGTTTGTACATATGTGTGCGTTTGGTTTTCAGCCGAGGCTCGTACCTATACACCTGTTCGCTGGGGAATTAGGCCCCCGCCTTTATACAACATACCCGCCGTAATGTCGCATTCGTTTAACATCCACATGGAATTATTGCTGCGATAAAAATGAAAATAAAAAATATTTTATAAGCGAGTCTCTTTCGATCGGAATAATCTTCGATGTATACCATTTATGCAATCATGAGTCTTCTGTGATAATACAAAATGCAGATCATTCCTTCCGGCACAATGAAATCTACGGTTTATGTATACAGTAAAACTCGGTTTTATACAGGTATGGTGAATTTCCGCGGAATTGAACGCGATGAAATTTCAAACTGTTACCCCTAGCACACTTGATTTCAAAATTGTTCAACATTCTGGCTAAAAGCTTGGCGCTTCGAGAAGTACCGGGCACACAAATTCTATCGGAATAGAACGGACGATTGTCAAGATAATAACAATCGTTCAATAACACGTTTTTACCTCTTTTTCCCGAACCTATTGGCCAATTCAGCTCAAATTCAATACTAGATCTACAAGTTATGAACCATACCCGTGGACCGAATTTGAGTAAAATCGCTCCATTACTTCAAAAGTTATTCGACTCGTGAACAACGCTGAGAGATTATAACCGTCCGACTTTCTTGGTGAACTAAAACTGCGACGATTTATCAAGGCACGAAGAACTGGACGACAAACAATATATACCCACACTGTGAATAATACAGTTTTTACTCTTCTTTCCTTCCAGCTCTTTCCTTCTTGTTGTATAATAAAAAGTTTAAATGAACTGGCTGCCGCGGATCGAAGGGTGCCTCAAAATGTTGCCATTATATCTGCGCTACACACATATGCGCTTTTATCCACATACCACTGCATGCGCCCGATGCGATTGCCGCTTGGCACTATAGGCATGTGCATATTACACCGCGGGCAGGCGCACACGAGTGTATTTATACATAGTATATAAATATGTGTGTGCGTGAGGTTCCGACAATGCTCAACCTGTTGAGATCAAGGGGATGATCGACTTTTCTACTTGCCTAGGAGCTCGACTGAGCGGGTAGGCGAGAAAGCGAGCGATTTCGGATACTTCTCTTTGTTGTCTATCTCAACGTATGTATGTATGTACATCCTCCACGTACCGACACGTGAATAAATGAATTAGTCTGGACCAGTGAATCGCGCCGTGATATATTTCGGGATTTTGGATTACCTATCGATCGAGTTTTACCCATCTGCGACGATGCTCCGGCGGCGAAAAATTTCCTCTTGTTATGGGATTCCGTAAAAGATATACATATAGTCATGAAACCGTGTGATAAATAGACGGTAATTATTATGTCGAGAGAAGTATGCGATAATTATATGTATATTGACGATGGTGCACCGTGTGATTAAATCGTTGCACAACATAATCACGATCCACCTCCTGCACCGGTTATTTTCCATCGTCTATGTAATTATAGAATACTCGTTAACGCGAGTGTATATAGCCAATGTAGCACAGCTATTGCCGATGAAAATCCATATCCATGGATTACCGGAATATTACAGAGGATTTTAAACAAACGATTATCGATTGGCTACAACATTTATTACGAGAAATCGATTTTCATGGATCGCCCTGCTTCTGCTTCATGAATTTTCGTACATCGGTTCGAGCTCGCGTCTCGACGGTTTAATGTATAATTAAACAACGTCCTTTGTATACACATAGGTATATCGGGTAAAGTTTCAAGAAATGTGAATTATGGCTGACGTTGAAACTTGTTATGTGGGGTGCGCCGTTCGGCAAACTACTACACAACTTCAACTATTATGCATATCAACAGGAGAGTTGATGTACAACCTACCTAACTACCTTATACCCAACCTACCCGAATCCCCGGATACGCGTGCAATTTGCGCTGATTTCACCCCAGTCGCAACACTGAGTTTGACACGCGTACCAGACAAGACCTTTAATTATATCGTCGTCAACTCAAGTCGCAATACCCTCCGCATCCGGCAGCCTCGTTACATGTGTTATGCATTACTTAACGAGTTCATCAATGGTTCGAACGAATATCCGAAAAGATTAGCGAGGGAATTTTTTAGGATCCTCTCGAATTTGCTGTCTCGTTGCTCGGGGATGAGATTGAGCGACGTGAGATCTCGGGGCACCTCATCGTTTCTAACTTCTGTTTTACCCCGCTACCGCTCGGCCCAGAGTGACCTGCGATCACAGGCTACTTCGGGGCTAACTACAGCGGATAGCACGGAGTGTTTGACCTGCCTGGTTCCTCGTCGACGGAATTTATCTACGACAAGTACCGGGCTGAGCAGCTGACGGTTGGCTCGGACTGCGGAGGGTAAAACTGCCTGTCTGACTGATGTTACCGTCCGATCGTATACGTGCGGCGAGATTTAAGGGTCGTTTGCTACCGCGGCAACGGAGATCAGGGAGGGTATGAACCATGACACCGACGATTAGTGAGGATGATAGAAATTTAAAAATACAAAATAGGAGTTTCGGGGTTTTTCATCGACTTTTCGCCTGAATACCGAAAAATGAAGAAACACGTGGAGGAATTTTATAACGCAAGCGAAACTCACCTCTATGGGTCTCGGGATGCACGGGGACGACGGATACGTATCCGATCCAATGTAATCCCAATCGGCGATGAAACCTAGAAAAACACTGCACCGCGGATATTCGATATGCATGGATATTCCATGCCGCGGGTAGACTTTGGAAACACTTCACTTTCACCACATATTCGCATCGAATGCGCGGAAATGTCATTTTCAGAGCGTAGAATTCTGGGCCCCAATGCGACCGACAAAATACGACACGCGGACCCGAGTAAAACTGAACTCGAATAACTGCGCGTAGAAGGATAACACTGCGCCGCGAATATAATATCATATCGAAGAACTGTTTCTAGCCCAACTTGGCCCTGACGCGAATCTTCATTTCCCGGCGATGCCGGGGGTTTTACACATGCACTGATAGTCCATACCGATACTTTTCTTACACTTTCACGCAGAATTATATCCTCCACTGTTCGAACGAGTAATGAAACTGTTTTTCGCACACTTTGCGCTATTCACGCACATCGACATAACCAAACTTGTATGCAAGCACGTAACGATATGCGCGTTGCACACTTGTTGCGCGTAAGATGGAAAGGGGTATTTTTTGGGACTAGCGGCGCCATCGGTCGGTCAGAAAAGTCAAGCGCACAGACTTTGGCAAGGACCAGAGATAGGAGTGTTTCCAAACATTAGCAACTGGACAAGAACAATGAAGAAAAAAATGAACCGTGTCGAAATAACGGAAAAATCGAACGATTTGACGGGTACAGTATTATAGTGTCGGAGAGACTCTTAATTGAGTAAATAAATTTATTTAACCGGAATTTTATAAATTTTACAAAATACATTTTGTCATCGTTCGTGATCGATAATCTGTTAAATAATCAATTCCATTCGTTACACGATATAATTACGGCACCTAATAAATAAACATGTAAGATATAAGCGCAGGGTACCTCATACTCCAAGGTAGATTAGGACGTAGGATGCGCCTTCTTTATCTCCGATGCGCTGATTGGTCGATTCCCATCACGAGCTTAGCCGTAGTAAAGAAATGATACCCATGATCCCCCGCGGCGCACCGATCAACAGTTAGTTTTCTTCGACTATGGGGATGCAACGGTTCCGCGGCTCCTCTCTCCGCGTAAATCGCAATTATAAAGGCGATTTATCCGTAAGTATATGTATCCGGGCTTGTCGAGCGTCGAGTAATCCGCGTCGCGATCGTAGTCAGTGAAATCGGCTACCGAACACGGATTATATTCCATTATTCGTGAGGTCGCGAAATTCACGGTTGCCCGGCCGTTGCGCTGACAATATGGCGGCGGCGTCCTCCACATCCCGCCAAAAGTTCTTCCGCGTTCGTTTATTTTCGTACCCCACGGTCAGTCTACGCGAAAAATTCTTCCTCCCTTGTTTATTTTCGTACCTCGCGATCATTCTACGCCGAAAAATGTGTATTGTGCGGGGTATCGTGACGAGGCTGCCGCGTATCAGTGCAGGGAGCAGCGTACCGCACCCGTAATCTCCGCCCCCTTCCCCCAGCGTATCGGTCCCCGGTCAGTTGCACTTAGCCCCGGGTAGCAACAGGTTCGTGGGTTGCTTTCTTCGCGCGAATTCAAAGCGCAGGGCGATTTGTCTATAAACGAGTATTCGGGCGTGTGATTCGTGCGATTAACTGATCCGTGAGTTGATTAAAGTCTGTGAAATCGGCCGGTCAACGTAGATTGTAACATAATCGTGAGATTGCGAAATTCGGTTGCTTAGCCATAGTGCCGGCAACGGGCCCACGCCACACCCCAACGGACATTTTCTATCATTTATATTGTTCGGAAGCTTTATTGCTCATTATAATGGTGGGTGATGATAATTCTCTATAGGAATATGGTATGAAACATTTTCTTATTCTATCGAGTGAGTAAAATTCGCGGAATCGCCAGGGTATGAAAATTCATTTCAAGGTCAAGTCTGTTTACATGCGTGCGCGATGCCATCGCGATGCCCAGCCGTTTCTATTATTCATTCAGCAAAACTTAACCCTGCACTGATAATTTTATTTTCTCCCGTTCCGCGTGCATAAAAATTCGATTCTATTTCTCACGCGTCTCATTAATTTCGGACTTTTTTGTTTTTCTTATCAAGTGAATCGAACATACATATACATTGTTAGCTTCTTAATCGAATATAACGTCGGGTATGACACGATCGAATGAAATCTTCTTTCGTCTCCGATATTCGAAATCGCGTGATCGTAATTAGGAGAGACCGTGAGCGACGTTGGACATCCTTCTGGGGCTTCATACTACGGTGTCAGCGTAGATGAAGATCGCAAAAAGGAATATAAATATCTATAACATCATCATAATTTCTGATCAAAGTGAAGTGTCTTTAAAATCTGTGTCTAAAAAACAGTATGAAATCATACCTAGATTTATAATATATTCGTGGTGCGCGAGTGCAATTCTTCCAGTCATCATCGCCGATTGAATAAAGTAGAATCATATAGTGAGAGAAATTTTCTCTAAATTTAATCCCCCGTGTGAAAGCCCTCCCCACATATCATCATCCAGGAGAATATGCATCGAAAGTGAAGTGTTTTTAAATCCATCCACAGCATGAAATATCCATGCATATAAAATATCCATAGTGAAGTGTTTCTAAATCTATCCACAGCATGGACTATCCATGCATATAAAATATCCACAGTGAAGTGTTTTTCTAGGTCTCATCGCCGATTAGGATTACATTTCATTGGACACCTATTCGTCGTTCCTGCGATGGTGAGCTTCGCATGTGATATGTTCATTATTAACTAACAACTATCTCTTTCTCTTATTCTTTCTCCTTCTCTATCGCGTGGCGCGGCGGTACCATTTACTATTTCCATGTATATATGTATATGTATTATGTATGTCATGTTATCGACTATAGCTCGCGTTTTCATTCTTACAGAATATCAATATTAATTCTCATTCATAATTATGTTGCCTTTACGATCAATTTTTCTCAAATTAACAATATTTATTCAGTCTTTCGATTTGTTCCATTCCATTGATCAAGATCTATAATATTATATATCAGTAACCGAACAGGGCTAACTGAACTAATCCATTCTCCCCCTACAGGTTACAGCCATGGCATATCTACACGGAAAAGCATCAAATTGTAAGTCTTCGCGACAATTGCAATGACGAGGAATATCTGTGTTGGTGCGAATGTCTAGGTATGTCGCGGGGGAGTGTGCCTGAATGCAAGATGCGTGTGTTTTAATTAAATATATTGTCTCCACGTACGATGGGATTGGGATTGAGGCGGGGGCAGGCAGGACGCGATAGTTTAAGGCCGTTCCGTGTTATTTCGCGTTTTAAATCCACAGCGTCAAGTGATTGAGTCGAACTGGCACTACGAGTCATCGGAGATGAATCTTACTTCGGAAATAAATGCATTCTTTACAATCGAAAACGTCCCGCGAATCACTTTCAATTATTGATATTTCCTCGTTTCCATAGTCTTAGCACGCGTGAGTAATTACGTATTCGTACGCCGCGGTGCCAAATATTCAATCGCTTGAATGGGCAAAACGCTTTGCTGCACCTCTGTGCTCGCGTGGGGCACAGAGGTCAGAGGGAAGCCGCGCTCGAAGAGGACGCCGACCGCCGCGCTACCCAACTCTCCGCTTTGTACATGTGTCTTTCTTCTTTCCTCTATTTATTTCGAAGTAAACGTAAGAATTATCTCACACGAAATCCTTCCACTTTTACGATTTCAGGTACATAGTGGGTATACTGAGTTATACACATTTCTTTTTTTTCAATTAGTCATCTCCTCTACGTTGAAATTCTCGAATACATTTTTTTCAGATCGGCAAACCATAGCCATTTGATATTTCCCATTGACGAACCATCGCGGTAAAACAGTGCGCAGTGCGCAGTGCGCTCTGCTACTCTTATCGTTCGATCTTCTCGTTCAAAGTGTTTCCGTTTTTATCGACGAGAAACCCTCGCGGTAAAGGAGCGACTGCTACGGGGCATCGCGTCCTTACCGGCACAGCTTACTTGTCCATTTCTCACGCGTAGTTCGAGTATTTGCCACCGGGTTCGCACGCCCATCGAAAAAGTACGATCAATTCGTATGTATTTTGTTTACATACATACGATCGGTATTCTTTAAAAACGGAAAGTTTAAAATACGGTAGTGAAATAATGAGCTGGGGGGTGAGCGCCGAGGAGATGTGTCGTGCCTGTATGCGGGTCGACAGTGTATTATTACCAATGTACGATGGTCAGCTTGGGAGCAAAAACCTACCCGTTAAACTCGCCGAGTTGGCTTCGATTGAGGTTAGCATTACAGTTCATTCCAAATCTCGGCTATTACGGTTATATATCATTTTCTCTCTTTATCTCCGTCATTATAATCTCTTTCAGATTCACAAAGGCGATGGCTTACCGTCCAAACTTTGCGCGAAATGTGCCTACAGAACAGACGCGTTTCACGATTTCAAAATCCAGGTTCAAGCCACGGAGATTAAATTAAGAGAAATTTTCAACGCTCAAGATCCTTCTTCGATGAAGGTATATCTGCAAACTCACCAGCACGTTTCTCTCTCTTAAGTTCCGGCCTTTTTTTCTCGTTACCTAACATTCTTGTATATTCTCTTTATGCGCAGGCCGAAATACCCGATGAAACCATATTTTTTCAAGTCGAATCCATCCAGGATCTTCATAAGCCTGATGCTGCGTTAGAATCGTCGGACAAAGAGACTCCGGACGTAAATTATTCGAAAGATTCGACGGAGGAAGTTTGTCGAAGGGATAAAAGTACCGAGGAATTCAGCCCAAAGTCTGAATTCCACGACGTAGTTGGCCAAGAGATAGAAACAGCGGTCCAAGATCTGAATATAGATAGAACTGCCGACGACGACGTAGAAGATTTATTGGAAGCAGATAATTCAGAATATTCCATCGTTTACCTGTCCAACACGCCGCAGAATGCTTTGCTATCGGAAAACGAGGGCTATGTATTTATCAGCCCTGAAAATACGGCAGAAAATGCGCCAGCTTCTTCGACTTCGGAATTGAAATCTAGTCAAGTTCATCATAGCTCGGTGATATACGAATCTAAATCGAGACGGCTGGCTTTTTTGTTCGGTAAAGTCGTCGAGGGAGAAGACTCCGAGAGCGACGATAGACGGAAGCTTGAGGAGGAGATGGCGAACGGCGTAGAAAGCGACGGCGAAGACTCCGACTACTTTGCCGATCCAAAGGATAACATTCTGGGCAGTCTTAACGACACTATCATTAAAATAAAAGAAATTAGAACAGCGAATAACGAGATGAGCTATCAGTGCAGTTTGTGCATGCAGAATTACGAGGAGTTAACCGGCGCCTTGAACCACATCGTCGATAATCACGTGCCCGCGACAGGTCCATTCTTTTGTACCGTATGCGAAAAGGACTGCGAAAGTCGACGCGAACTCAGGTCCCACGTGAAAGTGCACACCGGCACGCTGCCCTACGTCTGTTTCATTTGTCACAAGGCGTATTCCGTGAAGAGGTACTTGAAGAGGCACATGGTCAGTCACCCAGATTTCTTCCGTCACCGTTGCCCGAAGTGCGGACAGAGGTTCAAGGTGAAAAACGAACTGGAAACTCACGTTACGAGTCATATTCACGGCTCGCCGTACGCCTGCAGTCAATGCCCGAGGGTTTTTAATCACAAAGGTAATTACAAGCGGCATTTGATCACCCATCTCGATCCCCACGGTCTTCATCTACCCAAATTTCCCTGCAATATATGCGGCAAAAGATTTCTAAACAATCGAACATTGGACACTCATATGCGAGTACACACCGGCGAGAAACCATTCAAATGCAATACTTGTAACAAGCGGTTCTCCCAGCAAGGAAACCTCCTTAATCACATGAGGATTCACTCCAATCCGAGAAGCTATACGTGCGAAGTATGCGGCAAGCAGTTCAACCAGAGATCGACCCTGAAGGATCACAGTCTTCTTCATACCGGAGAAAAGCCTTACGTGTGCACGGTCTGCGGAATCGCGTTCACCTTCAGCGCCGCCCTGAGAAGACACATGTGGACTCATGCTAGCGGGAAACCTTACGGCTGCGAAATTTGCGACGCTCGTTTCGTCGGCAAATATGATCTGAAAAGACACATGACTATTCACAGCGACAGACCGAGGTCCAGGAAAAGAAGGACCCAGAACGTGGACGAGGATTTCCATTTTCGACAGCCTGGAGAGGAGGTCGAAGCAAGGGACATGACCGCCGATAATACGGAGACTATACTCATAGAACAAGTACTGCTTAATCAGGATGTGACTCAGGTTGTTATTCAAGAGGAATCTGAGAAAGAGAACGTCGATGCTTTGTTCACCCTTATCCAATACGGAGAATAGATCGATCGATATATTTGTGTGTACATAAGAGGTCGTATAGAATTTAGGTTTAAGTTCCGATAGTCTTTTCCTCAGAATCGAGGCATCGGAAAAAAAGAAAAAGAAAAAGTAACAGAAAATAAAATAGACTGACAAATAATATCCTGGCATATTCCTGCGTCCCGGACAATGTATATAGCTTTAAGATTATCCTCATCACAGTATACGAATTTAATATAAATATTTGACACAGGCTATTATCCATTCGTTTCATTCACCCTGAGAAAAACGCGATGTCTTATCCACCCGATTTTAATATTTCGATAGAAATCTGACCAACCGACTTTACGAACCCGGGGATTCGATCGCACCGCGATAGATGGTGCCGTCTGCACTCCGCGAAGTGCAATCTTCGATTCGGTGTCGTATTATCGTCGGTTTTTGGTCTTTTCTCTCCTTCCGTTAGAAAATCGGGCAGCTGTTCGCCGAAAGAACTTGACGAGCGCGTTTATTCGCGACGGTTTTGCCCCGCGAGGGCAATACGAGTGAAAATTGTCCGATCAAGGCATAGCGAAAGGGAAACGGCAGACTGTTTTCGGTCTCGGTTCGGAAAGGTGCGCGTATCGGCGACACGCATGCGCCCTGGTACTCGCGCATGCGTACAGTGTTCAGTTTTGGTGACCCGCCATGTCGTGCCCACGCACGCAGCCCGCACGCGAAAGGCCGTAGGAGGCAGGAGGGAGCCGCCGTTTCGTTTATCCTGGGTAAGTTCGTTTACTTGAATCAGTCTGCACTGGCATGGCCACGAGGTAGCTCATCGTAGCGGCAACCACCTCCTCTATCACTATCTCATACACGCATAGACATAACCCTACATTCCGTAACCTACCCGGCCTCGCTACCCGCGGAGGGCTCATGATACCGCCGATAACAACGTAGCCAAGGTAGCCCCCAGAGAGAGACCGAGCGCGTCTAAAATTTCGAGGTTATGTTCGACACGAAGCGCGCGCGGTTTACTACTACTACATATCATCGCTATTTACGCGGCGCCACCATTTGACTTCGTTATTTACTACGCGCCGGTTACGTTACTACCGCGTGGTGTGATTTGTTTATATTATATTATATCATATCGTATTATATTATATTCCACATCGTGTGACGGCTGTGTTATTATTTTATTATTGTGGTCACGTTTTATGAAATTACGGTTTATCGTCCGAGTCTCATTCATAGAATATCGCCGACGTTGGTTTAGTTTTTGTGAAACTTTACACATTTTTTTTAGCGACGATATTTCACTCCAGTAACGGTAGATTTCCTTTATTCTTCGTTTTTAATGCATGGACAGTCGAAATCACTCCGAATTCATTGAACTTTGAAAATTTACGGTCAAATCTTTAGTCACGATTTTTCGAACGAGCCATTTCACATCGGTATTCATATTAAGCGGGTATACCTACCGTTTTAGATGGACAACTCTGCTTACGTGCCGAACCATCTCGCACCGCCGTCTCTGGTCGTTTTTTCACAAGGCGCGGGCCTCCCGGAGGCTCTGAGAATGCAAAGACCCTACAACCCACAAGTTAGTGGTTTTTCCCTAAACCTTAACTAACTCAATATTACTTATATAGCCTCGCTAATACTAAAACGAGCATTCGTTCATTGAATCATTGGATCATTCATTCATGATATAATTACTGTCGCCGAAACGTTATCCCGCTGCACGAACTTTGGAAAATTTCATTTCAGTCTCATTGCTGGATTATTTTATCACGTCTACACCCCCTCCGTCCCGATTCTCCTGCTTCTCGGCTTTTGCACAAATTTATTCATCCGTCGATGACGACGAATCATTCATTTTTGCCAGACCTTTGAAAAAATATGATTTCAATCGATGTTGTCGCGTTCATTTGTCAGCACGCTGTTATGTTTGTTTAAACGCTTTGCGACGGCCGAGCGGATCGCTTGACCGTTCGGTAAAGTCGCGGTTGTATAACTGGAAATTGATCCAACGCAACTCTGTAGCTTGTTTCATTAAAACTTAGAGATATGCATGCGAGTGCAGTGTCATAGATGGAATGATCGTTGGTGTAGGTGTTCCGTAGATTTGACGAAATTTTTAATCACGCGAAGAAAGATTCGAATTTGAGAGAGAAGGGAAGAGAGAAAATTCATTCTTCTTCCTCTTTCGATGACGTTCTTCGACGTTGTTCCCGTCTTTTTAATCAATTATCGTACGATGTAGATTGATCAACTGTATATGTTCTGACCTCGATAATTCAAAGTTCTATTCTTCGCGAGTATAAGATCTTGTCGCGCGATTCGAAAAAGTGTTTTGTGAACCAGTGCCTCATGAAAACCACAAAGTGCGACTGCGATATCATAGTGAAGTAGTGATAAATTAAAGAAATCGGTCATTGCTACGTGTATGTAACAGTTGATCAGTCCGTACGCAATCGGAGAGTTTGAAAAACGGAGAATCCCCGAAAAGTCGTTGGTCAAAATTACTCGTTTTTCAAATGTAATGGACTAAAGATCCAATAGCAGCAATAACCGGCTTCGAAACGATCCGCGATTACTTCAATTAGATCTTTACGATGTCAATAACGATTCGATATGTCGGTCAATCGACGATAAAAAAACGTCAAGAGTCTCTCGAAGGCAAATAGTCCGATCGTCTCGAGGTCCGAGTTGCAAAGAGCAAAAAAGCGTCGATGAAAAAGCGAATATATACTGAGAGAGGTTGTGGGTGGCAATGAACAGTGGGGTTCGTTTTTCGAATCTAAGATTTCAGATACAAAAGAACTCCAAGTACCGTTCAGCACCGCAGCATCACTGGGTTATGGTTTACACCACATGCTCCATCTCCCGCCGCAGTTTCTACACCCTTTCGATCCAAGGTCGCCTTTCGGAGCCTTCCGGCCCCTCGGTCCATCGGCCTTTGCACCGCCTAGCAAATGTCTAAAAGTTGAGACCGGTAACACGACCGTGTCTTCCGGATTAGCGTCAATCGGTTCGCTCTCGAGTATGTCGAACATGTTCTCCCCAACGCTGCCTTCGTCAGGTGGTGGCGGCGGTGTGTCGACAGCCTCCGGCGTTGGCGTGGGCGAAGTCGCACCCCAAAGTCCTGCCGGTTCCGCGAGCCGATCTCCGCCCGGAAGCGGAACTGGGACTGGACAGAATCGGGGAACCACACCCGACGACGAGGATAGGGAGGCCAACGCTACACCGGGATCGGAAAACACGGAGAGATCGACACCGGAGGAAGGCAGACCCTACAGACGTGAGTTTCATGATATTTTTCGCACATTTTCGACGATTTTAACAGGCGAGATCGGCGAATCGGGCCGGAAATAACGCGGCAGAATCTCAGACGTTTCGTGGTTCGGGTTTTAGGATTTTTTCGACTCGGGAATCGAAGAATTGTTTCCTTTTCATTTTCGTTTCTTGGTAGTTCGAAATCCGTAGAATTTGATTTACGGTACGGATGGGTGTGTGTGTGTGCGTGTGTGTGTGCTACGGCGCGTAGTCGGCGAGTGGTGAATTTAATTGCGAAAATTTCGACTGCGAGAAACTCTGATTGAAAAGTATATAGTGGAGAGTGTGATTAGCGAATTACATTCTTTCTTATTTCGAAAACTAATCCATCGATTCGCCACGAATTTTGGTCCCCGCGGGCTTCTGCTGCTCCTATTTTCCAATTTCAGCTCAAAATTGTGAAATTCGAAACGGTCTGTCCGATAGGGCGGAAGAATAGATGGACCGAAAATCGAAAGGTCGTTTAATATTCATGAAAATTGGTTTTCGGACGTTTTCTGCGTCGCTGTTTATGTACAAATTTCACATCAAAATCGCGGAATTCAAGATCGCGGGTTCGATTAGCGGACAAAAATTCTGAAAATGGTTCAACCCTGACAAAAATCTGTTCCCGAAGGTTCTCGAGGAACCAGACCTAAAGATCGCGAGATTCCGAACGGCGGATGAAAGTTAAAAAATTAGTACGCCCTTCTAAAAATTGATTGCCCAAGGTCTTCGGGGTCGCGGATCGAAAATCTGATCCCCAAACTGCGGAATTGAAAAGGGTGGATCCGAGCCCGCGAACGAGAGTCGGAAGAATCGTCATTCGGAGAAAAAATTCGTCATCGGCGAGTCTAAAGCCACGAAAAAAATCGTCTTCTCTTGAAAGTGAGACTCACCGTATCCCTCCGATCCCGAAAGGGTTAGAACTCGGCTACTATTTTCCGGCAACTAAGTCAATACGGATATCCCACTGTCACGAAGAGTATAGAGATGCGAGGAGAAGAGAAGAAGAAACTTTCCGCACTTGGTAGCTTTCAAACAATGTAACAACGCCGGGTACTTTAACAATAAACAAAAATAATAAAAACTATACAGTAGGTATAATACTAACAGAGAGAGAGAGACATGTATTCAAAGAAGAAAAAGGTCATAGGTATACATACATATCATAGGACGAAAGCTAAGGGCGTTAGAACGGGTTAAGTGTTCTTTTTTTCCCTTTTTCTTTCGTTTCTTTTTTGTATGCTTTTAAATCTATCCAGTCGTTTATTTGAGCGTTTAAACCGTGTTCCACGACGCCCCGCAGCTGGGTCTTGACAGTACCTATACCCAACTATACTACTATAACGCGAGGAGGAGGTGCAGATAGCAGGAAGCAAACGGGATAAAACGGCTTGTTTATTTTTCGGCTCATCTTAATTACCCGAAGATCAAGCCTCATTTATCTCTCCATCCTTCCTTCCCGTATATTACGAGTAAAGTCTCCTTACTTCGGATTATAATTCGCGAGAAATTTTCTCTTCCAACCCATTTTAATTCCTTCTAGTACAGGTGTTGTAGTTGAAAAAGAGACAGATGTAATAAAAAGTCAAAAATAAGTTAAATAAATAGATAAAAGATGGTTCTTTTTTTTTTCGTTTCTTTTATTTTTTATTTCTATTTTTTTTTTTTCAATTCCGATTCGCAAATTGCTGCCGCTGTGGCTGCTGACTACAACGGCGTACCGAAATTAAACGCGATTTTTACCCCCTTTTTTCTCTCTCTCCCTCCGCGCTAGACTAATTTTCGTTTGATTGTCGGACTGGTGGAACAAAAAAAAAAAACGAAAGGAAAACAGAAAAAAAAACAAAAGAGGGACGAATATATACGAAACAAAAAATGAAAAAAAAATCCCAAAACGACAAATATATATACATATATTATATATATATATATATATAGTTTTTAAAAACTGGTTAGCCAGATTCGATACCACTTTGATATGAATACTTTCCTTCGGGGTTAAAAATGATTGTCGAATTGTCGAATTGTCGAATTGTTATTGCAGTGGCTTGTGACAACACGTTGTATATTAAGGTATTAATTATTCACTCTTTGATAAATTTCCTATACCCATATATGTATGTGTATCTATGAACGATATGTCAGCAGGTATATACGCACATGTATATAATCTATACGTTTGCTTGAAATTCTGCATTGATATTTGAACGCATTCGATACCCCCGACAAAACTGCAGCAGGTGGGGTAGGAATAGGTGGTAGGTATATACCGGGACGCGTACTAGCGGCAGCTCCCATGCCTGCCGCAACAAAAACAGAGTAGATAGGTAGGTAGGAAGGTAGGTGGGCGAGGTGAGGTGGGTATATAGACTATGGAGTAGCGGAAGCGTTGATATTTGTCAGGAAATTGATAACTCGAATAAACTCGTTTCACGAAATATTCAAAAGGGCTTTAAAACGTTACTCCCGTCCCGCCGCAGCGGCCAGCATCAAACATTTCGATCCTAATTATTTTATTTCATTTTTTTTCTAATTCTATATCCGCATTATATTTCGTTTATTTATTTACTCATTTATAATAATACAAAGAACGACTCTGAAACGCAATTCGCAATTATTTCCCGACTGGGAAGAAACGAAAGAGAAAGAATGTATGTCGGGAAATTTAACGCTCGTGAAAAAAAAAAAAACAAGAAAAAAAAGAAAAAAACGGCGCAGACGACCGTGTGCGGGGTACGGGTGCGGGTGCGGGGTTGGCTAAACGGTTTCTCACGCCGCTGTCGTAAAATAGAGAAATCATCGTAAAAGTGGTTGTTACCCTGTCCCCCGTTATGCCCCGGCGTCGCCGAGCTGAGGAAGGGGATAAAACGAGAAAGACAGAAAGATAGAAAGAGAGAGACCGAGATGCAGCTGTGCGGGGGTGGAAAATTTGATTACTAAATAATTTGTACGACGTGCTAGTAAATCCGCAGGCCGCAGTTGGCGCGCTCTAAGAATATCAATGAGGACTAAGCGATTTTACGCTTCGCTTTGCGGCCCCCGCTCTCTCGTTCTATCCATATAGGTATGCCTATACCACACAGCCTCGAGGCCTCGTCATACGTGCTTATTGTCACTGCCTCATATTCGTCCATCGCCACTCGCTAATTTTTTTTTTTTTTTTTTTTTTTTTTCACTTCTCCGTTTAGAAGAATTTTAAAACTCCCCCCCCCCCCCCCCCCCCCTAATTTCCTTTACAAATCTATCATTTTCGCCATAGCTATATGTATATACACCGCGTATTCGCGTATACATATATATATGTGTGTGTGGTCATTTCTGCGGTCGTTCATCGAAAATATTTACTGATCCATAATTTTGTATGTATAGCGCACATATGACGATAGCACATATACATACGTACGTATATCCCACTTTTGTTCAGTCGTTGTTGCGGTACAATTTTACCGATTGATATACCATGTATATAGGTGCAATTTTAACGAGTATTTTTCAACAGTTTGTTACGCTCTATTTTCATGCATATATACATACACACATCACGCACACGCGCGCGTCTGGTTGATTTTCGGTTCTCTCCGTGGTACGGAACGCGTCAAACGCGTTGATACGTCGTTTTTCCTAGCTACATTGAAGAATTCAATTAAAACAATTATTATACGCTATACCGCAGCTACTCCGAACGTTTCGCGTCTTGTGTCTTTTCCCTTTTCCCTTTTCCCTTTTCCCTTTCCCCTTTCCCGTTTCTCTCCGCTTATTTTTATTTACGGTATATAAAAATGGAGAAAACGAAGTCTGAACGTGTATATACCTATATATGTACGTATATATGTATGTAGGTACGTATATAGTTCGTATATAGGTACCTAGGCGGAGTCTCCCGAAGCAATCACACGGTTATATAGCCTGCAGGTTCTGTAGTAGCTCGTTCCCTGGGTCCATGTAGTCGCGAGAGATAGAGGGAGATAGAGAGGCTTGAAAGCTGGCAACGGGACGCCCAAAGAAGACTAACGATAGAAATAGAACCTTACAAGCTCCGCCTTTCTCTCCGCAACTCCTAGACGCGTATTCTCCTACTTCGAGGATATTCCGTCGAGGCGAGGGCGTGGTGACGCTTCGAGAAATCGAAGGGAGGAGCTGATGCTGTATAAAAACCTGTGTCTCATTCTCGAAGAGACTTTTGATTTTTGAATCGAACCAACAAAATAAAAATAAAAATAAAAAGTACAAAACAGAGAAATAGAGTAGAGGAATCTGGGGAGATTGTTGCATTATACGTATATATGTTTAGACACTGGCGCTAGTTATGTAGAAATTTGAATAGTGGATGTTGAATCAACGAAACTATACCCACCGCGCGGGTCGATTTAGCGGAAACGATTTGTCAAGTAAACTGTAAACACGAAACCTAGGTATATGTACATATATCTGCGTCGAATGAAGGAAACTACTTCGTTGAATCGAGGATTCTACCGAGAAACGATCAAACAGCTTCTTGATTGATTCCCATTTATACCAGGAATATGTTCCGATAATTCGATAGTCCCTTTGATATAGTTTAGACCTCATACAACAGATTCTTGGAAACAAGAAGAAACCGTTCCCGTTACGCCTTTACGCCTTAATTAGCCTATGGACACCCGATCAGCTCCGGTACCGCAGCTTCTTCCTTTATCGCATACGATTTTGTATGAAGCAGAAACCGTTTAGTAACCAACCGGAGATAAATTTGAAAAAAAAAAAGAAATAAAAAAAAAGAGAACCTGGCATTTGACAGTCGTTATATTTTCGGCGTAACAATATGCACAGCCGGTTACTGCAGGGCGACTGGACCCTCGACGTAGGATAATGTGTAGGTATACGCGTGAGACGCGCGGGTCGCGCGAGCTTTCGATTCGTGACAGAAATCACTAAATGCAGGTCGTTCAGTTGACGGGTTTCGAGGGATGTAGAAGCTGTGCTCCGCTCCGCTCTGGCTGTGGTGTTGTACAGCACGCATATTAATTTCTATCGAATCAAACGTACGGCTAGCCCCTGACGCTCGGTTGTCCCTGCACCAGCCCTTCCCTTCTGTATCGGTTCGTTCCGCGTACATACGTACGTATACACCTATGCACGTATATGATGCGAGCGCTATAATTTCTACGTCCGAGGCCGCGGCACCCACATAAGTTTACAGAATCTATGTCAAAGCGGCTAATTGCAGGAATCCGAGCCCGCCCTAATATCCGATCTTCCCTGGCGCTAATAGAGAGATTTTGCCGTAGCATCGTTTGCATGTATAATCCAGGCGAGGTCGGACCAGGCGATTTTACTCGAGTTTCCTATTTACGCGATACGCTACGGTCGTCGAATTCTTACGCGAGTGAACGGAACGTCGACGATCTTTGCAAAGTCGCGGGATTCAACGAGAGAGAAAGAGAGAGAGAGAAAATAATAAAAAATTTTAAACCGCGAGCTAATACGTAACTGCTCTAGCCGCAGCGGCAGCAGGCATCGGGGCTAACACTTCTGACCACAAAACAGCAAAGTTTGAATTGAACTGTCACCATCAGAGGTGGTCCGGGGGCTCCGCTGCTGGTTCTCTCTCTACCAACGGCGCCGTTTTGCGGTCGCGAATTTGTACCTACTACTACGACAAGCGGTACATCGGTTATGTGTGGTTATCGCGGTTTGACGCGAACGGAGTCACGCTTTGGTATCTCGTCAAACGTAGGTGCAGGTATATGGTAGAACCGTATAGAGCTGCTCTAAGACTCCATTTTTCGCCTCCAATTTTCTCTGCCGCTCCTGCTTTCCGATTTTAGATCGAAATTGTGAAATTTCAAACCCTATCCGATAGGGTGGACGAACAGGTGAATCGAGGATCGAAGGGTTCTTCGATGTTCTAGAAAATTTGTCCGCGGATGTTTTCCGCGTCGTCGTTTACAAATTTGAGATTGGAATCGCGGAGTTAAGAAGAGCGAGACGAGAGTTATAAAAATTGTAATTTCTAATCGAAATCGATGTTCGTTCCGTTATATTGGATCCGGGGTTTCGGGGTCGGAGATAAATCGTCAACGATTCTTCTCCTTATTTTTATTTTCGTTATTTTTCTACGTCCTCGGAGAATTCACACCGCGACGCTACGTCTCATTCCACCCTTGACCCGCTCCTTCGTTGTCCAGCGGCGAAATATCCCGCGCGAAGTGTCCGCCGCGGCAGCAGTCTTCGCTGTAGGATGATTGTAAATCACGAACGAATAGCGCCCGCTTAAGCCTTATCATTAGAGTGAGTTACGCGATATTGTCCTCTACGGAAGTTAAGCGACACTTTTGACACTCAAATTGTCGTAAATTTATATCCAAGCTCTACCGCCTAGGGATATATAACGACGTCTTTTCAAATTGTTCATCTCGACCATATATAGGCATATACATGTAAGTAAAACCGAAAACACGCGCGTTTTGCCCGAAGTCCTGCAGCCGACCGAATCATTCGCAGCTTTTTTTAATTATTTGCGCCCGTCTCTCTTCTATGCAAACTATATCCTGTTTTTTCGTTCTGCGCTATTTTTTTTTTTGTGATTTTTTTGCCGTTTCGCGGCTCGCTCGTCGCTCGTTTATGCCTTCGCTGTTCAGTTACGCTATACGCGATTCACACGAACGCAAACAAACGGACAAACAAATAAATAAATACACCTAGCGATCCGCCGTAAAACTGCCGGACGATGGGGAGAAAGGTATTATTAGAGGCTCAAAATAAGATTGCCTGGTTTCTCTAACTCTCTTGCTAGCTCCTCCGTCCCCTCAGACTCAGCTGCGGTTTCGCCGGGTATGCGAGAGACGAAACTACGAGGAGGATAACACGGGGAAAGAGAGAAATCAGGACGCGGAAAGGGGAGATTGCCGGGAGGAAGGATTTCCCACCAGTTCAGCGACTTTAGCTTATACCTAGTATCCCGGATTCATCGCCGGTGGATAAATCATTTTTCAAAAGGTTCGCGTCTAGCGATTGTTACGACCCCCGGCTACACCGGAGTTTAACAATTCTGGAAATTCTCGGATATCTAATAATTTCAGGCTCCCAGTTTTGGTCGAAGACACCGCGGGTGGGTCCCCGCATTCGATTCCGCGAGAGTCGGACTAATTAATTAACGCTCGCGATTCTTGCCGGCGAACAAAAAATACTCGAAAAGAGTCGATATAGTGGGAAACGGATGATAGACGGGGGGATTCGGGCCGAAAACCGAAAGCCGAAAACAGAATCGACTAGCCGAATTCCCTTAGCCCTGCAGTAGCTAGAAGCACGCGACGTATACAATCGGCAGCAACGGCGCCTATCCAGATATTTACAACACTACAACGTCGATTACTGTTCCTGGTGCTCTTCCACCACCTAGTCTATCCATCCCCCCTTCCCCCCGGTCCAAAAACAGTTCGAGGAGTGAGAAATGGCTCCGACGACAATTAACTGAAATCACAGCCATGGATACGGGTACGAAGGCGTTTGTCAATGTCTGACTATTTTCACTCTCTTTTCCCTCTTTCTCTCCGCTCCGAAAGACTGCGGCTGTGTAGAGAAGAGAGAAGAGAAAATTCGGTGGATTTTCGAACGGAAATAAAGAAACGCTGAATTTTCGCTTCGATTTTTGAACGCGAGATCAAAGCGTCCCAATTTATTTCAACGTTCAGATTTTGGAGCCGGAAGTAGCGCGAGGGGAGGCGGAAAATCGACGCACCGGAAAGGCCGTGTTTTTAGTTTTTTCTCCTTTTTTCTCGTCCCGTTGAAAAAAATCTGATGCAGTGATTATTAGAAGTGGTATTTGAAAATCAGTGTGAAAGGGTTCATCCCCCGGCGTGTACGAGGAACGCTTTGCCTTCATGGGGGCTGCAGGGTGTTTCACTCCGGCGATTTAATCCGATTAAGTAATTAGAGGATTTTTAATCTTGTAGCTGCTCGTGCCGTTTTGGCACTGGTCACGATTCTGTTGAAAAATAAATAAACACGCATACAAACGCACTCTCTCCCTCTCTCTCTCCTGGCTCTCCGTGCCTACTACGCTTTCTGTCAAATTGAATTGATCATTAAAGAGTTTAGTGCCGTAAATGAATAAAAAAAATATATATACATCTATACAGAGAGAACGAAGAGCGAGGGAGAAAAAATAGAGAAAAAAAGATATCCGCATTTTTGGCGACTCGTGCATCGCAATCTTTGTCATTTTTATTCCGAGTATCATCACAGTTGATTAGTGTATCTGGTATACGGAGCTTGTTAACTCACCCAGTTAAATGATATACAGTTCTACATATACGTATCCTGGCTGGCTGGCTACCTACCGTACTACTACTACTCAGAGTATCTCGATTTGCGTAACCCAACCCACTTACTCTTGCTTCTCTTCTCTACGGTTAGTTCCATCTGGTTTCTCGGTTCTTAAGCGGTAACCCAACGATCTCCGGTGCAGTGGCGTAACCTGTAACTTTCAAATTGCTCATCTCGTTCATTTTCTGCTCCGATACTCGTCGAAAAGGATGAGAATCCGATCGTTTCCTGATTTCAGGTGAACCGATCGTTCGGATCGAAAGCACCTAAATTATGGCACGGAACAACCGGCACCTCCTTCTCTTTCTTCTTCTCTTTCTCTCTCTCTCTCATTCTCTCGGCAGTGCATCTCGCTTCTTTGACGGTGCCAGGATTCAGGTTTACACCGGGTTTATTCTTGTTTTATCGTATTTGACAATTATTCGATAATTTATCAACGCGTCGGCACACAATGGGCCGGCGTGAGTCCGGCCCCGACCAAGAAGAAGAACCGGAGGAGGAGGAAGAAGGTGGATGGTCGCAATTTCCGAGTCGTTTTGGGCCCCTGCACGTGTCTGTAAACGGTGTTTTAAATGTCGAGATCCGATCTTATCCCGTGTCTCTTTAAAAAATCCTTCGCAATCTTTATTTATTCTAAACCGAATCTCTCTCGGCACACACGAGCGTCTCTTCCGCTCGTCACAACGCACACCTTCGTCCCCTGACTCGGATCGTTCGTATCATCATCGTCGCGCGTTGGTTCCCTACCGACAGTATTATATTCTACCCGCAGGATCGAACGGTTCTTCGACGAACACCCGGTGTCCGTCCAAAGAGATTCACCGAACAAGCACAGAACCAGCAGCGGGATGGGGATCGTACGAACAAAACTATCTCATTGTGTGTTAATACTGCACCTTTGGTTCTCCGTCGGCTCTTCTCTTCTCTTCTCTTCTCTTCTCTTCTCTTCTCTTCTCTTCTTCGCTTTATAGAGAGTCGCGCTTCTTTGCACGATGGGACTCACTATCTGTCTCAAGAGCCGAGACTCGCGCGGCTACGACTCGAGGGAAAAGAAAGAGGAAAAGTAAGAGAAGGAAAAGGAAAAGTAAGAGAAGGAAAAGGAAGGATTCGGCCCTGTCCCCCCGGTGCATGAAGCTACTTGATCCTCCACCTCCTCTTCCTTGCTCTCGTTTAAAAGTCCGGAGTGCACCTCCTCTTATGGGAACTTAGTCCGACCTGGTTAAACAAACGTATCTACCTAACCGACGAACCGCGCGGTATAATAACGTATTACTACTTACCGAGTTACATTGTGTTCTTCCACCACACTCCACACGTTCCCGCCGCCGCTTCTGCCGTAGGGAAATTTGAATTCGAGATTACTCGATTACCGTGCCATGGAAGAAGCCCGCTACTTCTACCTACCTTCGTTCGTTCGTTCTCCTCTTTCGCGATTGTATCGAAAAACCGAAAAGTAAGAACTGACAAAACGTACGTCAACGAATATCTGCATTAGCTCAAGGATCGAACGGACGATCCCTAAATTCGCCCTTCCTTTTTTTTACAGACCTTCTAGTACCTCGTAAAGAAAGAGGAAAAGTACCCACATAGGTGGAACCGATTATTATGGGTTTTCAGAGTTACCCTAAATTACCTGAGAATTTGAGTACCAATTTTCGGCAGCTTAGCCACGACGGAAGCGAAAACTCTCGGCGGTATGGGGTTTCGCACTTTTTCTCTCCCCAAAGCTCGTGCGAGCCGGAGTGCCGAGGCGCACATATTGGATCATATCGTATCTTCTCACACCCCATGAATTATGCATCTCGGAACCCGAATACCCTCCACCTTCTCTTCTTCTTCTTCTTCTTCCTTACCCTCGATTTCCTTCCTCTCCTCCACCTCTCTCTCTCTCTCTCTCCCTCTCCGTGCCTCCGTACCTATACCTATACGTGTAACGATAGCGATAGGATACTCTGGGCAGTCTCCTTCAAAATCTCTTCGTAATTAAAGGTCCCATATATTTTACTTTAAGGCTCGACGATTCCTCGACTACTTACTGCACCAGCGGAGCCTCCTCCGGCTTTTATTCCTATCAAGACCCTGATCGTTTATCACGTCGCTAAGGATTATAAAATTTAACAGGTTTAAATTACTTTCGCGCAACCGAGATCGGAATAGGTGTACGGAACCTGAAGAGGAATTAACCGATTCTTCTCTCTTCTAACTCTCCTAATTCATTCATCGCCCTTTACTTCAATTCAAATCAAATTCAATTATCAACTTTCGAACACTGGTCGAAATGCGAGAGAGAAGTGCGCCTATCTAGGTCGATTTCTTACTCCTATACCACCTACCGCTTTCGAAGAAGAAAAAGAGAGACGGAGACGGAGACGGAGACTGAGACCAGCCTCAAAGCCGGTGAGATAAATCTTGGATTACCCCTCGAGCTTCTGCTTCTTCTTCTGCTACTTGACAACACGCGCTTAGCACCGTCTTACAATGCTATCCCGACACTTGGAAACTTCCCTTTCCCCCCTCTGTCGCCCTCTTTCTCTCTTTCTCTCTCCTCTCTCCCAAAACTATCGGCAATCAGAGTTAGGTACTAGACGTTCGCGAAAATGTGACTCGAAAAGAGAAAAAAAAGAAGGGAATAAACGTCCTCGTCAAATGGTCGTATCGTAATCATGTCAGGGAAGAACTACCGTAGCGGAGAATCGTGAGGAGGAATAAGAGAAGAGCCCTCTTAAATTAATTACAGGGAAAATATCCTGGTATCAAGAGGTGGAGGAAGACCCCGACCCCGACCCCGACCCCTCTTCGACGTAGTCGCGAAGGTTCTTGAGAGGAGGCAACCAGAATCACCGGAGTGTTTAACAGGCAGGATTCCTCGTTAGGTTAAAAATCTGCGAGAAGAAAATTCCTCCGCGTACACCCAGTTGAGGGTGAGATTTAAGTAGTCTGGATGCCTCCTCGCTCGCTCACTCGCTTCCTTGCGCTTCCTCGGATTCGCGGTCCACACGGGTCCGCGACGAGAGCCTGCCTTTGCCACCGAGCTAATCCGTCGCCTTTTTCATTTTCATTTTCATTTTCATTTTCGTTTTCGTTTTTTCCCATCATCCCGTCGTTTAAATACACCCCGCGACTTCGAAATTCGCTAACGAAACTCTCGCTTCGCGCCCTCTTTCGCGACTGCAACGCATGTACGGTTGTGGGAGAAGAGAAGAGGAGAGAAGATCGTGACACGGGACCTCGCCGCGAATATGGGCTCGATTCTAATACCCGTTGTAATCCCATAAGCAGCATAATTCCCAATGACTCGATGGAATTATTCCGATATAGCTTAAACCGGCGGGTCTCTCGTTCCGCTCCTTCGCCAGTTCGCTACTACATAATGGCTATTCTATACTCCCAGATCGTGTATTCCCACGTAACTATAAATCCCCCGAAGATGTGAGCCGCGCTAATTGGGGTGCGGACTCACCGCCCGAGTTATCAACGAATATGGTAAACCGGGGGAGTTCCGAACTCGTCGGGGATCGAGGTTCGCGTCTTGGAAACAAAAATCTCTTACTTTCTACACGGATGCTGGGGAAATCTACCGACTCTTGAGGACCCCAGCGAATTAAATATGCTCGCATAGATCGTATCGGTTACTTAATTGCATCGAATTTACGCTCAGGCACGCGACTCTGATGTTCTCACGATGAAAGAAACAATGAAGACATTCATTCTCCGATCCAGCGGTGGCTGGAGGCTGCTGCGGCACAACCGCAAGTCTAATCTGTAACGGAATATATATATATATATATACATATATATGTATAATGTATATTATGTTCTTATTTCTTGACCTTCGACGGTGCCGTTTATCGGTTTCAAGTTAAACCGATAGTTTCGCTCCTCGTTTATTGAACTAAAATTGTAATTAAAGTAGGCATATAATGAATACGACGATGCGGAACGTGTTGGGTTGCACTCGAGCGGTGCGTCGTCGCGTCTGGTCGTCGCGGCGGTGGGAAGCCTTACAGAATCTTTGCAAATTCATCGTTATGAGGCCAAGGGAGACCGGGAGGCTAAACCACACGTGATATTCAAGGGTACCCTAACCAATAATGCACAAACAATACCCGCTGACGTTGCGTTCTTTCGTTCTTCGGTTTACGCCGTGCCGTGATCAGGTGAGAGTAGTTCGCCCGGTGTAGATGGCTACTCTGTATGAAATATCAACCACCGTGAAACATGAACGGCCTGAGAAACTTCGATCTCGTTCATACCACCAGCGCCGCTTCACAGTATCCTGTATATCGCTAATGGCACCTATAACGACCGAAACACACAACCTTCTCACCTTCTCACCTTCTCACCTTCTCACCTTCTTCTCTCGATTTCCATTTTCACACAATCTTTTTCTTTCGTCCGATCGACGAATGGCTAGGTTCTCTTTCGTCTCATCAATTTGGCGAAGTTTTTATACAGCGAATCGAACATCGCGGTGATCAAATTTGACGGCAAAAGATTCTTCGGTCGTTCCGTGTGTCGAGTTTCTACATACGTGGGTCTAGGCGCGTGTGTTGTTATAGTTAGAGAGAGCGGGAGCGACTAGCGAGAGAGAGAGTGTTTGTCGTTTGACCCGTTAATATTATGATATAAAAATTCTTCTCCCGGTGTTGGATGGCAGAATAAATATCTCACGCTGAGTATCGATGCGGATAACTCGATGCAATCCAACCCACTTGGCTGGACACTCTCCCTCTTCTCCTTTTCGCCTTTCTCGCCTTATTCTTAGCGCCTATACTTCTCCCAGCACACGGCACCCGCACACACCCACACCCACACACGCGCGTCGTACACAGACGTACTTTATTTTCATGAGAAACAAAAGTCGCCCCCACCATATTTTAGACCTCAAATTACACGATAGAGGGGGACGAGGAAGAAAAGAAGAGAAGAAAAAGGCAGAAGAAGAAAAAAAAAAAAAAGACCGTCATCGTTCAATTATAAGAAGAAATTAATTACGGGGTGACAACTGATTTTTTCTCCCCATAATCGAAAAGCCACTTTCTTAATTTTTTTCCTTCTTTTCTCTCGTTTGTTGGTAGGAAAGGGAAACATGTGTAGGTACAGCGAAAAGGTTTGCAAGAGGAGATCTTAAATCATGAATTATTCAGAGTGTCGTGATCTGGTCGTCGGTCCGTCGGTCGGTCGGTCGGTCGGTCGGTTGACTGCGGATCGTTTCCATGGACGGATGGTCGGACGTATTTCTCTCTTTCCACTCAATCGTGCTCTCAGTCGGAGAGTTGGAATTTATTTCTTCTCTTATTCTTCCTCGTCGCTCGCTTCCCTTCGACGACATCGGAACTACTATCCCGCTGCAGTTGCTACTGCAGTTCAGATTAAGATCACAGCGGCAACTGTCACAGTCACCATTCATTCCCTTTTACGGGGTATATAGGTATAGGCGAGGAACTCTTCTCACTTTTTCCTTTTTTCCTTTTTTCCTTTTTCTTTTCCTTTTTTCTTCGAACTTTCTTATATTCCGTTCATTCATACCTACGTGCCGCAGTCGTCGTCTTCGCGATTCCGATCGGCGCGAAGAGAGACGGAAAAAATGAAAAAAATTCGGAAGCATATATTCATTCATCTTCTCCATATCTCGTCGTTTTTTTTTTTTTTTTTTTTTTCAGCGGAATTTTCTTCTTATACACGGCAAAGAATACGGTATTTAGAATTTCACTTTGATGATGGGAACGAACCACCCCCTATAACTCGGCGAAGAAATGAGTTCCATCCTCCTCTTCCTTTTCCCTTTTCCTTTTCCTTCTCTTTTTTCAGGTTCTTTTTCCCCCCTGTACGCGGGAGCATTTGCTACCGGTATACTCCGCCGTCCTAATTGTATCGGGCGTCTTAATCAGCGTGTAAGCTTAAGCTAGTAAACGGGAAAGCGCCTTATGCTCTGCATCTCAAAGGCAGAATTTGAAGGTATGTTAAGCCATAGCCCGGCTTCTCATCTCCACATCGCTCAGCCTTTGGCATCGCGTTTAGTCCCACATCCACATCCACATCCACATCCACATCCACATCCACATCCACACACCTCGAGTCCCGAGATGAGGAGTCTAACGTGAGAGAAAAGGGACAGATATATAAGAGTCTAGTTAGCTCGGTCAATAAATATCTGAGTCGGTGCAGTTTATATCTCCGTAACGAAAATTTGATCGATAATAAAATTCGAGAGCTATTGTTGAAACGACACGTGGCACCCCCCGCCGAATTTTTCCATATCAATTAATACGCACGCTCGAAGTACCTTGTTATTACGTAACGATATCTTACCGCGATAGTGGCTCGGGGTTCGGGCGAGATGAGGAATCGTAGATAATGCGCAGGGTGAATATTTGATCAAATTTTAGATAAAGGGTCGACAAAAAAAACAAAAAAAAAATTATTCGGCAATTTTTACGACGGGGTTTAGATATGCGAAAGAACGAAACTAGAATAAAATTCGTCGGGTTTTGTCTAACGTGTTCTTCATCCACATGTTCTTTTTCTTTTTTTAACCATTGGTGAAAAAAAAAAAACCATGAAAATAGAGTCTGTGAAAAAGTTTCCCTAAGATCATGCTGTTTCGGGTGATATGTGTTTTTAGTGGGGCCCGTGTTCGGGGGTCGATGTGGTGCAGAGGCCCTTGGATTAGGTCTTGGATTATCGCTCGGGCCAGCCTACAGGTTCGCTCTTCCTCCGGGACTTGCTGCCAAGACCACTAGATGCCTTGTTTTCGATCAAGGTAGGCCTTAAAACGCCCTAAATATTAAAAACCCAGATTGAATTTCTATTTTTTAACTAATCTCTTCGTATACTTGTTTCCTCAATTTCTTAAAAACTTTCACATACACGTGTGTACACATAGGTCTCGTCCACTCCCCCATATACCAACCCTGCAACCACTCATCCACAATTAACACAATCAACGTTAACTCCAGATGAAATAATTGATACAAGACGTGGACGCGGACGCGGACGTGTCTCCGCGTCCACGTCCACTTAGGGTGATGTTTTACCGGACTCGACGCGCGGATATAAGTATAATCCAGGGGTCGAACCCTTCGATTAATTCCGCACCTATCTACGCGAATGATTCGCTGACTTTTACCAAACTAGACACTCGCAGGCCTTCGTCTCGGTGAAAATAGTCGAAGGGTACAGTTTTAGTCGGCGGGATCCTCCGGCGATGAATTAACGCACCTTATAGGTATAAAACCGAAGGAGAGGAGGACGAGGGACGCGGAGCGGAGTCTTAGGGTTGTAACTCGGAACGCCGCGTGCTGAGGATATTTTAACGAGTAAATTAATGCGTTTTGAGGATCTTCAATAAAATCACACACTGCAGTGCTCGAGAGAGGAGCTCTCCTCTCAGCTCTAGCCGTTATTTTGAAACTTGAAACCGCGCAAACGTTGTGCTTTGGTTCAATTTAACGACGATTTTATAACTCCTCCATAAATATTTTCTCCTCCTTCGTTTTATTCCTCTTCTTCTTCTTCTTCTTCGTCTTCTTCTTCTTAATGTTCTCTTCCTACTCGCACGTAAGAATCACTTATTGTTATACCGAGCCCCGTATACCCCCTTTTTAGCTGCAAATTATCTCGACATTAATATCCTTGTAATAAGCCATTCAAAGTTTCTCCTTATTTCAATAACTCGATTCTTTTATCTCGACTGTTAAGGCGTTAAATCCTTGGTAGCCTTTAGCCGTGAAAGATGATCCCTCGCTTTGAGTTCTGCGCGAACCGTTTACGCAACTCGAACGATATTCGTCGGGTATTTTATTTCTCATTTTTTCAAACTCTTTCTCTCGTCGCTTTCGACTATTGGCTAACATACGGTGATGCAAAATCGACTTCTCTCTCGCTTCGTTCGCCCATTCTTTGAACCTGTATAACTGCGAGCGTCGGCCGAATGCCGTTGCCTTTCAACGCTCGGATGGATTAATTGAAGTTTAATAAATTCAGACCGGTAATCCGCGGAGGGAATATAGAGAGAGAAAAGACTCCTCGATATTTTAATAAAGAATATTGTTCGGCGCTGCTCACTTACTTAGCCACACTCAATGATCAGGATAAATTAGCCCAGTTCACCAAAGAGGAATTCCACCCTCTCCTCCTTATCTGAAAATATATATATATATATTTGAGTCAAGATCTGAAGAGAGGAGAGAGAATTTCTAAGATGTTTTAAATATCGACGAAATTCCACCTGCGACGTGTCTTTTTTTTTTTAATTACCATTTTAATTAGCCGAGTGCTGCCGGTGTTGTTGCAAAATATCAAATTACGATTCCGCGAATAACGATTCGACGACAAAAACGTCATATTTCTCTGTCTTTGTTTTTTTTTTAAATTCTTTGTTGTTTCTTCGAACGTTTGAACAATCTCGTTGTTGTCGGAATATTCTTTTCGACAAAACAGAGCCGTTTTAACCCCTGATCGTACCTAGGTACGGTACCCTCCTATTCCAAGGGACATTTCAAGAGCCAAGGCTTAGGGGGTCGCCTCTGGCTTTCTCTTATTACCACTTCATTTACAATTAACATTTATAGCTCCCTCTATAGCAGTACCGGGAGTCGAGAGAAACAGAGAGAGAGAGAGAGAGAGAGAAGGAGGGCACCTTGGAAAAACTAATTAAATATTCTTCCTGTCTTTCTGGTATAAGAGGGTGCGTATAGTAGGTACCGGCCTCTTCCCGTAGTCGTCAGAGATTAAATGATTACCAATTAATTCGCTTAAAGGTTGTTGCAGAAATATATTCCCTTATGGATGTATATAGGTATATGTATATATTACGTATAGCGTAACGGGATATCGTTATCGTTATTGTTTTTGGTATTTCGAGAATCTTGTTTTTTTCTTCTTCTTTTTTATTATTACAACCCCTCGGCAAGTAAAAAAATGATATAAATTTTACTGTACCGGTTTCTCACTCGCCTCGGTCGCTATACTACACCGTCGAGAAGTCGTTAGTCAGTTAGTGCTTTTTCTCAGTAGTCATTATCGAACTTTGCAGGTGCAAATCACCCTGCCATATTTTTGACCACCAACATTTTACTCCCCGTCTCTATTTTTTTTTCTTCCTATCGTATTTTTTTCGAAACGTTTTTTAACCCGAAAATAGATATTGAACATAATTCCACGACAAGAATTCCGTGATTTAATTTTTGAGCGACAGTCGCTCCCCCGGATTTTCTTTTTCCTTATTTTTTTTCCTTCCTCTTTTCTTGTCTTCCTAAAAGCCGTTTGATGCCTGGAGTGCATCACACTTGGGTGATCGTCGTAAACGCGGTAGCAGCAGCAGCAAGCACCAGCCACGGTGGATAAAAATCAGTAAAGTTGAGCTCGGAGCTGTTCTCTTCTTGTATACGCGGTATAGTGGAGAAAAAGAGATGCAGCAGCGGCAGCGGTAGCCGTAGAAGTGGCGGAGAAACCGGGAGGGGATGGCGGGCGAGAGATCCGGAGCAGAAAGAACGGAATTTAATTAAGTAAAATTACTGTCAAGCGATGGGAAAGAACTGGCCGTCGTGCAGCTCCGGCGGGTGTTGCCGGTACGGTACGGGGCATGCGACACTCTCTTTCTTTTCGTTCTTACAGCCCGAACGAGGAGAATGTCTCTCTCGCCGCTCCTCGTTCTCGAGGATCAAAATAGCGAGGGGATGAGAGAGACGGGGGGGGTTTAAAAACAACCTTGGAAACTTAACGACGACGTTACATCGATCTGCGATACAGCGAATTGAATTTTTCTAATTTTCGAAAAAAAAATTTGTTTCTTTTTTTCAACCATAAACGACGACCACGCGCATCCAGAGCCTCGACACGCTGTCGGTGTGCAGGGGTGTGTAACCGTGTCAATGGGCTTGTCCGCGGGGGTAGCGTAGTAGGTGCACAAGTATCAATAATAATTCGCGCGCCTATATTGAAAGATTAATAACGGTAGACTGGCGGGGTGAAACGTTGAAATATTCGAATTTCAAAAATTGATAATAAAATTGATGAAAAATCGTGAAAACTCCGCTCCGGCGGGGCAGCTGGTCTGGACCAAAGAAAAAAAAACCCGCACCGGTCGTTCGAAAGTCGAAAGTGTCTCGAAACATTTTCTTTCGGGGCGAGACGAGGACTGATATACCGAACGACTTCAGATCTTTCGATTACCCGGTAGCTACGTCGATAACGAATTTCCGAATCACGTGTATATAAAACCGTATTCTCGCATGTCGCGTGACGCTAAAGTCCTCCTGTTAGTAGCTGAAAGTTTGGCGAGAGCGGTTTGCGACTCGGAATCCGCCTAAGCCTCTCCCCGCCCGCTCGCACGTACGATAAGCGTACCGATAACAAGCTTTTCCCTACGTTCGTTGCCGCGGGTTGCGCCCTGCGGATGCGGTATACGTGTGCGAGCCCGGTCCCCACCCCGATTCGTTGAACGGTGGTGTTCCACCAGGCCGGTTTAAATTTTCACTGATTTTCTTTAAAATCCCTACCGCAATATATAAACACGAAAACCACAAGATAGAGATAACGGTGACAGATCGGGGGGGAACTCAACTCTGTCTGGGCTCTGCAGTTTCACAGATTTTCAACATCGATAGCCGCGACCTAACGAACGACGAATATAACGCCGTTCGACACATTTATGGGGATTTTCTATACCGATTTAGTTAAACCCGTACGAGCTTTATCGCGCATCTTCTTCCATCGTCGAGGCGATTTGGTATTTCGTTAAAATCTCCGAGAGAGATACAGAGAAAGTCACGCGCGGTTGTTCAAAATCGAATCCAATGTCCGAACCACCGTCCCTGTCCCTGTCCCTGTTCGGTTCCCAACCCTTGTTCCCGTTGTTTAAATCTGGCGAAGGGATATGCAGGTTGTAAGTTATACCGTAATGCCGCCGTGGGGCGGGCGGCGGGGTTTTGAACGCGCGTTAATATATCTTGGTGAAAATTTCCGTTTTTATTAAACTAAGATTGTCACCGTAAGCGGTGGGTAACGTTCCGGTTATTTGTTGACGGGGCGTGGGGTGCGGTAACCCTGAGATATTATGTAGTTGTGTAGCATGAATGTAGTGACAAAGGTGGCCGAACCGCGAATTCTCTGTTTGTGTTCCGCCTCTCTTTCTCTCCGGGTTATGCCACCGAACAGCAATATAGGAGATCATATGTCATGCAAGGGCGTCGCCCAACCACGGAAACGTTTACGCCAGCGCAATGCGCTCCGCTCTCCTCTATGAAAGAGGAAAAATAGGAAACTAGGAAAAGAGGAAAGAGGAAAGAGGAAAGAGGAAAGACACGCGTCGTACCAGCTCACTCCGTGTCGCCGACCCAAACCTCTTTCTCTCCACATTGAATTCACCCTGCGAAACGAATAACATAAATACCCGCGGGTCCAGCACCGTTATAATATACAACGTTAATCGCAACCTAGGAAGGAACAATCGAATTACATCCACCCGCTAGGTGGAACCAGAAAAGAGACGATGATGTAAAAAAATAGCCGAAAAGGGGTGAAAATGATAAATAAATTGATCTTACGGAGAGAGAGAGAGGGAGGGTGGTGGTGGTGGTGGTATACGGATACACGTATACGCGGATGAGGATATGTTGCGGTTTGTGACAAAACATATGGTCAGAGTTAGCGGTGGTTGCAGGATCTTTTGTCCCGGGTAACAATAACCCGGGAATTGGTGGTCAAGGGATGAGCCGGTTCGTTGATACAGGGATTTATCACCGGGACATTCCGACCTGTGATAATTCTGTGAACAACAACAAACCCCCGGGTATAACAACGCTGATTGTTACGCTCAGTGCTGTCGTTCGCTCCTCGTATCTCTTGACGATCGTAACGGTAGCGAAAATTTTGAAAATTTCTAATACGTTGCGGGTGGTTTTTCGGCCCCGAGTATCGAAAAGATAAACAGCGGCTCTTATTCCTGAACTTTTCGGAACCGAAGGGTCCCTTTTTTCCCTTTCACGCACCAGCGGCAACTCTCCTCGCGAAACGAGATAAATGAAAGAAGTTGTAAAGAGTCCTCGGTAATGGGAACAAGGAACAGGGACTTTTCCCGACTCTCTCCGGCAGTCGGCAGCCACGGGGTTTGATAATCGGATAAAAGAAGAAACGGGATAAAAAAAAAGAGGGGCGCCGGCAAGGTAAACATTCGGGAAACCACCCTTTGCCTGGCGCGGGATGAGCCGATCCCGGTCCCTATATTATCCTGATGCCTCGACACTTTAACGCGGAGATAGATTTCTTTTTTTATTGCGAGTTAAAATGAAGATAGAATCGACTATTCCCCGCTTTCCACCTCGCGTCCAGATCCGACATGACGATTATGACGATTAATATATTAACACCCCGAAGTTTGGCCGATCGCCGATGGCCCGTGAACCCTTTCGCCAATATCTGGTCCAACGGAATTCGACGACGAATTGACAAGGCGACACGGAATTGGTTTTAGTCCCACGGTTCGATCCGCATCTCTCTCCGAGGTACGAAGTCTGTACTTCTGTGACCGAATCGGAAGAGACGCGACGCGGAGGATACTCGATACTCCGCGCGTTTAGGTATTTGTCCCGGGGTGAAATACGGGACAGCTACGTCTGAAACGAATCGGTTGTGTCACCGCATGAGAATTACGCCCGGGATAATAGAATCCGTGATTTATCCAGATATAAATACAAATCGTGGGGAGTGGGAAGATGCAATATCACCGGTGTTATGACAGCCACGTATTTCGGCAAGGAGGAGAAAGGAGGACGGAGGAAGAAGGAATCCCCGCGTGCAGTGGCCCCCCGCTATCCGCGCGTGTGTGTGTTTCTCCACGTACGCGTTTAGCCGCGGTGGTGAAATGCCCCTAACCACGAGCACTGGCACACTCCGTTGCATGGAGCAACCATCAATCATCAGCATTTTAATATCGGGCAGCTAACAATGCCACCAGCCAATTCTCCCCCCGCTTTGATACCCCGGCCTCTACGCTGTTTCATTTTTATGGCGAATTCTTCTAATTCATTCCTGTTCTTTCGCTATTATCATCGATGTCAACGTTTTATTATACCCCACCGAGGGTTTCGCCGTCACGTTCACCCACACGCGCATACGCGGTAACTACCGCAGTCAGTGATGACTGGTTCGGAAAAAGCTAAAAGCGGATTATACCCCGTGGAAAAAAAAAAAATTACGATAAATTCACTGACATTTTCAGCCGGTCAAAAACCGGGGTGCGGAATTAGATAGGAAAAAAATAAAAATAAAATAGAGAAATAGAAAATTAACGAGCAGCGATAACATTTTTTTTCTTCTTTCGTTGGACTCTGATTCGAAAAATTCTCCCTTCGAGACGAGGACGGGGTGTAAGTTCTTGCCTCCTCTTGGTTATACGGGGGAGCTAAGTCAAGGGTTGAGGCAGGGAAGAGCGGACCCCTACCTCGCTCGTTTTCACCGTATTTTAAACTTCTTTACGCATATCTCGAGCGCTTTTTATTAGAGGCGATGAATCCGCACCCCTCGGTGTATGCCCGGGTTTACACGTCACCCGGTTCCTCGGCCCGTTGAATCTTATCGCCAACTTTTATCCCGCTTTCGTTCCCATCTCGCGGAGGCTACTGGACGCGAACACCGTGGTCTAATATTACAGCCCCGTCCGCGGTGGGATTGTTAATCGTTTCTTACGCCCGTAGGCCGGCGCCCGAGGTCTAAAATAGAGGAAATAATATACCTACCGGGTCGAAGAGCGTCCTGAAATAAAAATAAGTAACTGTAAAGAACGGGAGCTGCTTCTTTATTACCGTTCCCGCGTATAGGCGCCGTGAAAAACCGTGGAGACCCATTAGTAGCCGGTGTATAGTCTCTCCTTTCACGTACGCACGCAGGGTCACAGGGATGAGGAGTGTAACCCTCGAATCGGTCCGGGTGAATTCTGGGAGCTGATTTACGCCTCGCGGTACACGCTGGCGCCGTTCGAACCATCAACAAGCCCAGATTTTTTACCATCGTCTTTAAAACCCGAAATGAGATTAGCTTCGGTTTTAGTTTGTTTGACAACCTGTTAGAACTAGAATTTCCAGCTACTTGGTGGGTCCCCGTTCCTCCGTTCGTAATCCTCGTCGACGCTCCCGTATTTTCAAAAATCTCCCGAAATTAAGATCGGTGAAAACGACTTTCGGAATATACAAATATTTTCCAATTTCCTGACGCGATTTTAGCCCGGAAAATTTAACATAGATTTCGATAACGGTGGATTATTATTACCGAGGTATACCCAGTGCAGCGAAGGGGTTTATACCGGAGTTGTTAATATGTGTTGGACAGTTTTACTTTGACGGATGAAATATTGTGCGAAATTTTCCCACCGAATTCATATTATTGACATAATATTTTACAACTAACTAGGCACATACATTATAGTGACAACAATATTTCAACTGACGTCACCGCTCCACTCAATCCCCCTCATATACACAAACGTTTGACGTATAATATGTGTCCACACCGTACACGTCGGTGTACGTACAAAACGTATACATAACGTAGATATACAAGGGATTAACTGACAGGGATTTCATTTCATTCGACGTTAAATTCGTTCCAGAAATACATTTGTTATTAATAGTGCCTAGATATACTCTCTCTTTCTCATTCTCTCTTTATCTATCGCTCGCTTTGTGCCGGTGTTACTTCTCTATACTGTATCCGAATTTGTACCGACTGACGTACACAAATGTAATCGAATTTCAAATCGGTTCACTACCATTCTGTGTGTCTACCTGTACGGATATGTTTGTTTTGCGAGGTTGTTACTGCAGCTTGACGTATCTGTTGAATATCATTTACCTAATAGGCGACTGACGCGACGTGCGCTGTGGTTAATGATTGAAATAAGGAAAACTACGCGTGTAATCTAGTGCCGGCAATTTTTCAACAAATTTTTGCAGAAATTTTCATTCGAATGGAGACTTTTCTCGTCACCGGAACCCGACGACGGAGAACCGAAAGCGAGAAAGATTCGAATACCGAAAGTTAGCGTCGCGGATGCGTCGATGCTCGAAGAATCGTGTTTAACGGTGAAATTCGTTAGCAGAGTTGAAAATTCTGATAGGTTATAATTGGGTTACGGATGCAAAGAGAAAGAGAGAGAGAGGGGCGAGGGAGAGGGTGAGGGAGAGAAAGCCAGTTGGCGAGGAGGTCTTGGCGGTGAATTCTTTTTGTTAATCAACTAATAATATTCAGACACCACCGGTGGCAGTCAGGCAGTCAGGCAGTCAGGGAAGAGGAAAGAGGGAAGAGGGAAGAGGGAAAAGGAGGGAGGGGCACGGATCGAGGGGTGAAAAATATACACGGTTCACATTACCATACGCAAACAGTTGGAGGAGCCGTCAGCAGCGTCGGTGTAACCGTCTAGCTGGTGCAGCTAGCTAGCACGTTGGCGGTAAGAAAAATGAATAAAATTATAAAAAGGAGGGAATTTTAAACGCGGTGGTTACATCGGAAACTCCTCTACTGTCAGTTTGTCGGTTGAAATACCTCGCCGACTTATTCTCACCCGCAACGCCACGATCCGCGTCTCTCATCTCCTCGGGAAGAAAATTCGTTCTCTGATCAGTTTGCATTATTCAAAACCAACCCCACCTCCGATCTCCTCCACCCCTCGTTGTACTCACGTATGCCGATGCTGGCTTCTTTGTTTCCTCGTGTCGCAACAGCAACGGCAACGGCAACGGCAACGATGAACAAAAAAAGTCCTTTAACAAACAGAACGTAATTGTTTATCGAGGAAAGTATCTGCTGATGGTTTTCGGTCGTTAAAATATGAATCCTGAACGCGGACGTAGAACCGCGTTGGTATTAATTGATCGAGGAACGAGGAGCCGCGCCGGGGGACGAGGAGGCGGCTCCACACACGGTGGGCTTTCCTAAAAGCGTCGTTAAATCCATCCATAGCAGTAAAAAGTTGATGACACATGTGACACGTGTTGAAAAGAGTATAGGTGGTATTTCCCTCGTTGGAAAATGTCTTTTTGATTATTTCCCGCGTCGTCGTACACGGTCTTCCGTCAGCGGTTAAATTTCCGGGCGACTAGTACCTAGTCGCCTCTTTGGATCGCCCCACGCGGGTTTCCCTGAGCAAACGAAACGCGAGGCAACAAAAAAGAATTTCTAACGAGTGCCACTCGTCGGCTACAAATTTCTACCTCGACGTCGAGGGTTGCCGGTGAAACGGGGTGACCGATGCCGGGTATAAGTCAGAGTGCGGACAGGCTCGTGGTTTAGGGTATGAGAAGTTTAAATGACGCCTCCGTATGGTGCCACCGTCATACCACATTCCTACCTTCCATCATGGCTGCGGAGGGTTACTACCGGATCATTTCTAAGTTCTTTCACCACACATGATCACCGCGCGGCGTTTGCTTCCTACGAGACGAGTCGTCGCACCCTTCGCCGGGTTTAACCCAGGGATTTTCGAAGCCGGACAGTGCGGTCATGCCTCCGTTACCGCGGGATAGAAACGGAGCCAATTATTCGTAAAAACTCGCTGCCACTCGAATCAGCTTCATAAAAAACCGCGTTGCGGTATATACGCCGGTGAAAGGAGCGGCGGGAGTGCTGGCATCAGATGTGCGAACCATTGGAGTTATATTAATCCCAGTTAGACCAATTATATCTGGTTAATTCGCCGCTCTAAGGTTTTGGAATGATGATACGAGGGTGGTGTTTGAAAACGGGGGAGACCCGGATGGTTTAGGACCACCTTTAGACTCCACGCGAGCTGTTACACCCCCGAAACTTTACTGCACTAATTTCGCGCGATGTTATAATCGATCGATTCGCAACCACCGCGAAAAGGAAGAACAATCGGAGCCGTTTCTCCTCCCTTCTCTCTCTCTCTCTCTCGGATCTTTCTATAACAGTAGATGATATTCTCTTGCGGGAAAAAGTTTGACGAGACTAAACTGACTGCTGTTGCACCAGGGGCCTTAGGAGGGTGTACGCGGTAAGACAAATGACACCTTCTCCGGAGCAACTGTCGTCCCGGGCTGGAAACGTCCAGGGAAGTCGAACTTGTGTCGATTTGCCGCATCTGTGCAACGTTGACGAAGTTACTATGTTACGTCGCTACTTAAATCACTCCCGAACGTGGTCCTCCTCCACGAGAGGAGGAGGAAGTGTCTCTGTGTAGTATAGTGTAGTGTAGTCTGGTGTCGCAGGGTTAGGAGGACGACCTCGCCCCATATCGCGGCAACGGCGAAAGCAGAAGCAAGAGCAAGAGCGACTCTTTATTGCGTCTGAAAAACTTTTTCGGTACTTCCCGGAGTTAAAGTCAATTTCATATCGAATCCAATCACGCGGACGGATTGTAATCGCAGGCGATGAACCTGTGACTGATTATTGTACACCATCGTGTAACGAAACGTCCTCCGGCGCGATGGGCTAGTACTATAGAATGATCGATATTCGCAATTTTATCACCAAATACCATCACTGCGTGTAGAGTATAGAATGACAAAGCAGCTGACGTTTTTGGGATAGATTAAATAAATTCCATAATACTCGACATTCCCCGATTGCTGGATATACACGCACACGTCATTTTCAAACGGACCATCGGCGCATACAACCTGCGGGGAACATTTTTACCGCAACACTTTGACCCCGTGTCGAAATAAACTGAGGTTTCATTGGTAATTCCATCGGTTCCATCGACTCGAATAACGTTGGTTCACCGCTTATGAATGACTCCGCGAAAACTGACCCCCCCTGACGCGTAAGAGTTCGGTTCTCCATCGCGGATCATTAATGACCCCGAAATGTCCACAGCTGTTCGCCCCGCGATATTTTCGTTAATCGTTGGTCGCTGTTCGAGTAATCCGGAGAGCACGGTGGGTAGGTATGTCTCCGAGTCCGAAGCGTCTCGTCTTCGACAACGGTTTAACGAGATTTATAGAAACGGGGGAAAGGATTTTCGATCCGTTCGGATCCTCGGGGTATCTCGATAAATTAGAACCGGCCATTGCATTACCCGATGGACTCGGATCACCGCAAAACAAGTTAACGCGTAATCGTTTTAACCAATTATCGATCACCCTCCTTATTCGGTGTAAGAGAGGAGCGCACCGGCTATCCGGCTAATTGTCTTCCAATCTCTGTTTATCACTGTCACCCGTCTCCGCGCCGTTTTGTAGAGAATCTTGGGCGTTCCTTTTCCTTATTTTTCAACCAATTTTAACTCCCATCCGTTTTTCCCGCGGATGAGCCAAAGTTTGCACCTCTTCCTCCTCGACCTCGCCGCGGAAGTGGTAAGCGAGAAATTTTCATCCCCCGGTTCGGGAGAGATGAGACGGGCGGAGTTCGGGGCTAGGCGAAGCTTAAAAATACGCAATCTTGGCACGCCGTCAGGCTGAAGAATTGAAATACATGTCCCCTCGGCTTCTTTGATATCGTTTACCCATAATCATTTAATTTTCCCCGTAGCCAGGATCCGAGATCTTTCGCCCCGGGGTGCCTCGGCGAAGTTCTTTAAAGGACGTCTCCTTCTCTCGCTACTTGTTCTTCATCGCCCGACACAACCTTGCGGAATATCCCCGTCCCCCTTCTTCCTCAATCATCCTAGTTCGAGGAAAGACAGCGGGATAACAAGGAGGAGTAAGTCTTTCTCTTCATTGCTAGACAAAGTACTGCGTATACACACACACCCGGGCTCGTTCCATCGTAAAAAAGTAATACCGTACAGGAGGAGTTTATATTTCATTCGGTGTAAATTCGGTCGGGGTCTACCCTTAAAAATCTCGAACCCAAGGTCTCCTCGGTTTTTATTTCGTTGTTAAATTTGACGTGGAATATTTCGACTCTGAAATTGTTCGCATTGATAAAAGAAAAACGTCGGGAGTTTTCTACATCTAAATGAGAACGAGGATGAAGAGAGGATGTCGATGCCAGAGTGGAGCCTCGAAATAGGATAAAAGAATAAAAGTTATTGCGACGAAGGTGAAGCCCGAAGCTTAGCGCTGATCTACGGACGAAGGAGGGTTACCCCGGGTACAATAATACCTCGCAAACACTTTCGATGCAAACTAAGCGACGTATTTCAACGGGTGGGTAGTCTGCACCATTCGATCGTATCGTATCGTATCGGTTATTGAATCGTTAAGCCAGCTGGGAATAAAAAAAGTAAAAATATGCATAAGCGACGCTTCCAACCTGATATTTCTTCTCTTCTTAAGGCGTCTGCCTCATCCCTTGCCCGTCTCTCTCTCTCTCTCTCTCTCTCTCTATGGGGTAACTGGCTGCTAGCGCTAGAAGAAAACGACGACGAACGAGAGGGAGAAGGAGCAGAAGAAGGAGAGGGAGGGGGAGGAGAACCCTGGTGCGGATAGGAAAGATGGAATGGCGAGAGATAAAGTAGGGTGGGAGATTGCAAATAATATTTCGAGACGCTAAAATGTGTCAAGCTTCTGATCCTGTCTGACATTTGAATATCCCGAGGGTGAGTGGGGGAAAAGGGTGAATATACCGTGAATGTGTCGGTGGGGGAAAGAGGATGGAAAAGTTACCGACACGAGTCCCGGAGCGTAAGGTGTGTGCAATATTTATAAAGCTTTGCGGAACTGAGCCGTCGATATTTCTCGCCCGTGAGAGACACAAGCTCTTCGCGAGTGGGGCAGGGTATCCGTACGTGTATATGTGGTACGCGTACACGTACGCGGGAACGTGTGCGGAGATATGTCATCGTTTTGAATAAACAAGACCGTTCGTTCGCTAAACTTTACCTCAAGTATGATAGAACGTCAGGTGAATTACAGGAGAGGAGAAATAGTGCGATATTTTGATCCTGAGTGATTTGGAGACACGTTGTTATCCCCCTCGCCCTTTTTTCGCCATAAATTGCACCCCTTTTTATACGGAAAAAGGAGAACCGCGTGCCTGTACTGATCTCGCCGTGGACGTTGGCGCAATATAACTTTACAGCACTGGTTTGACTCGTCGATTAAATGCAAAGTTTACACCTATCCGATGACGCCTCGTCCTCTGACCAACAACATCCCGCGAGTAACTCTGGCGAAACTCTTAGAGATCCGAAAGAAAAAGGTTACCGCTTTCGCGGTGCAAAAATATCGCCACCACTGGCATAAGATTCGCGTGTTGGGGGATCGTCCCGTCCGCAGCCGCACCATCAGCAGCCAAACCGCAGTTTAAAAACCAGCTAATCTGGTCCTATTACTACAGAAATAGCCCGTTAAATCGTAAATGTTTTCAGGCTAAACTCTCCACTCGAGTTATATTAATTGGGGACTGCTGCGGGCTCGATGATCCGTTTTTTGATTTTATTTCTCTTCTCTCTTTTTTTTTTTTGTAAATTATCGCACACACGTACACCGAATAGTTTCAGCGGGGATTTCTCTTCTCGAGATTTATTAACATCCAATTAAATATATTTTACGCCCTGCGCCGGTCCTGAGAACGAGACTATTCAAATTTCTCAAAGTTTCAAACGAAGAGAAATCCAGTGCCATTTAAAGAGCCTCCGGATACTCCGACATTTGTCATTATTAAGAAAGAGGGATTCTCTTACCTCTTTTTTTTTTTCTCTCTTATTCTCCTTCTCGGAAAGTGCAACTTCTCTGTCCGGGTAATATCCGAAATTTATTAACCCCGGGGTAAACCAGTTTGATTTAACGGTACATACTCGGCGCCGATCTCTTTCCGAGAGATTAGCGACATTCTGCCTCTCCGCTCAGTGATTCAGCCGGTCTTACATGTGGTAGAAAACGCTTTGCCTCCTCTGCACCGATAACGGTGGTAAAAATATCCGTTCTTGTCAATGAAAAAAGACTCCTCTACCGTACATATGCTGATATAATAATAATATAATCTGGCGCACCTTGTACTTTGTCAATATATACCCCCGAAGCAGCGTCGCATATTCGAAGTAAATAGGTACCGCTTCGGCACCCAAGTACCGAACAGCAACTTTGTAGCTGAAGATGGCGAGCATGTCGTGCAGTCAGGTGAGATGTGGGCCGTCAAAAGATCGTAAAACGTGGTGCAGCTCAGCTCAGCTCAGCTCAGCTCAGCCCGGTGCAAGGCCACTTTAGTTGCCCCCTTCGCATAAATGTATATATGTATACACATACACATACGTATACGCGACACCGAAAGCCGCACGCACACAGACTCGCCTCTCACCTTTCTCCTCTATCGCGATTTGCTTGCGGGAAATCACCTCCTTTGTAGAAAAAAAAAAAAAAAAAAGAAAACCGCGACTCGAAAAGGTCCGACATACGTATACGCGTGTATCTCGTTGTCGCCGCCGCAGCGTCTAGTTTGGTCGTAAATCATCGCGCGGCGTACGTCTCGGGAGAATAATGAAACCTATTTCTTGAATAATTTTTCAATCGGCCGATGCTGTTACAGCTGTTATTTTCCGCGAGGATAATATCACCAGGTAACTTCCTCCGGTTTGGGACGGGTTGTTTTTATCATTCATCTCCCGTCCTTCCGCGTCTACCCGAGACTTGTCACCGGGCCTCTGGGTGTCGTATAATTTATCCCGTTATGCTAATCGCACCGATTTGTCTAAATTAAAAGGCGCTCCGGTTGATCCATGGTCAAGTCCCTCGCTGGTCACCCCACTAGCGGTGGTCGTGGTAGTGGTGGACTTCGTCGGTCTCCGGGGACACGTCTGTGCCTACGCGCGTGTGGGTACCTACGTTCGTCGGAAGGGCGTGTTATCGCGCTAAATCCCCGCAGATGATGCGACTTTATTGTACGTGTTCCCGTCGTCGGTTGGTTTGCCCCCGATGACGAGTAAAGCCATGTGTTTCTCTACTCCGACCGCATGGTCAGCAAATCCTTCTTTCCGAGGCCTCTCGCTGCATACAAAAGAGAATTCGGACGTTCTCCCGAGTCCCGGATACCTTCTCGAACTCCTCCGCGCAATTTTATATCCCTATTCTCATATCTCCTTCGGTTTTTCATCAGGCTCGATCAGTCCGACGAGATTCGGACGAAAGTATTTTGCGAAATTCAGGACTCCAGGGATTCGGCTAATCGGACTTCGACCATTCTCACGCGGTTTCATAATTTGCGGGTTCAATCAGAGCCCCGGCGCATATCAGTTTTTTAATCCGTTTTCCAGTTTTATCCCGAAATTATTGAAAATTAGCTGATCCCAGGCCTCGAACGGAATCGAACCAGGGTAGTAGGGTGGCGATGTGATTGGGTATTAACACGCCCTTATGCCCCAACCTACATCGGTTAGCCAGCCAGCCAGCTACGGGTTCCACGGTATCCTCGTCCTCGTACCAAAAACCTCTCAACCAACATCGCTAAGCTGTATAAATCTGACCATCTTACCGCTGCATAAGTCCGCGGATTAACACCGCCAGTACGCGGGTTTCCTCCTCTACTACTTTATCATCCTCTTTTCAACGTACCAATGTGAGAAGGTGAAATAAAGTGCCCTCGCCACTCCATCTTTCTCGTCTCTCGTCCTCTCTCCTAGCTCCACTCCGCTGGCGAATGTTAATTTCCCAAGAAGCACCAGCTATTTCCTATCCGGCTACGGAGGAGCCTTACCGCTGTTTGCGGTGTGATACCGAGGGCGGTTTAGCGAAGTGTATAGGTGAGGATGTTACCGGGGGTATGAGAGAATACAGGTTTCCCGGGGGCAGTTGATGAGCTATTGATGATAGGATCGCGTCAACACCAGCTGAGCCAATTACACGGCTAAATCTCTGCTCTCTCCTCGTTTCTAGCTAGCTTTCCTCTTCCCGCCGGCATCGAGTGTATGTATCGGAGGTCTAATGCCCGGGCAATGACTGTTAACGTTCGATATGAAAATTTTTGGTCTATCAATGGATCGAGGATAGCCTGTATCGATGATCGTTCTTCTCTCCCCCTATCGAGAGCCGTGGGTGTGTATATCCGCGATAACAAAATCGTATCGAGACGTATCGAGGCATTATTCGCGAAGATGAATTTTTCTGTCGGACTAGCGGGGCCCCCGGGGTCTGGAAACAATTGTTAAAACAACGTTTTGTGAAGAGGGTTTTGTCCGGGGTTGACAGCCACCTAGATATTTCTGCGGGCGCGGTAGTGTAAGGCCGTGAATAACAAACCGGGAGGAAGTAACAAACGTTTGTGTACATTGAAATAGCCGCGGTGGTGCCGCGCCGGGAGGGTCGTATCTCACGACGCGTGTAGATAGAGAGGTAGCTGGCTATGGGTTGGCGGGTAGGTAGGCGAAAGAAAGAAGGAGAGAGAGAGAGAGAGGGAGACGCGCCGAGGCTCTTCAACATCCCAAATCTTGCGTGAAAATTACCCTATTGTGTCTGCCAGATCCCTACAGTTTCTCATTCCTCTTTTCTCTCTCGCCTCTCGCCTCTCGCCTCGCGCCCTCAACCTCAACCTCAACCTCCACCTCCACCTTCCCTTCTCGTACCCTCGTATTTCATCCCTCGGTTACATAATCGGCTTTTTGTTTTGCGTTTTTATCCAAGGGATCGCTCCCATCCCAACGATGATAAAAGGCGCGGACACTCTCTCTCTCTCTTCGGAGTATAACTTAGCTTCAAATCGTCCACCACGCTCGATTTGTGTTACCGTTCCACCCTAGGCGTAAGCCTCACTAAATATCTGCTCGGCGGAGAAGACCATTGGTCATTTTTTCGTTCCACAAATTTTACCGCCTCTTTTCCCGTTTCCTTTTTTTTTCCTTTTTTTTTTGCGGGATCAACATTTATTACCCGAATATAGGGAAAATGAAGGATAAACAAAGCCGTCTGAATTATTACACGCCCTAGTAAGTCTGCGGGTTAGCTGCAGTACGGACGAGGAGGAACACATTATCAGGGGTTATCAGAGAGCGAGGTGCGATGGGGAGAGAGAAGACCGGGTGAGCCATATGCTACCAGTATGTCCAAGCACTCTCTCACGGGGCCAGTAGAGTCCTCGACGAACGAGGCTCACTCTCTCGCTCTCGCCTCACCCCGTACTCATCTCCCGGCACCCATCGCTATCGGCGTAATCGATAAATTATTACATAGCGTACGGTGTACACCTCTGTCCTGATTTCGTCGCTCTATGGTGTCGCTCCTTCTCTCCCCGCTGTACCGGTCATTTTCACGCTCGGTCAAATTTAGAAGGATTTCTATGGAACGCGAGGATAAAATGAAATTCGCTAACGAGATATAAGCTTTTGCCGTTCACACGGGAACTCGCAGACTGTGACGTGATCGGAACAGGTGCGATTTCGCATTTTGGACACCCGAGCGAAGATCGACTCGCGGCTGTATGGCCGGATTCACTTACGACCTGCGTAACGCGATAGGATTATATTAATCGGAGGGTTTGAAGCGGATGATTTAACCAAAATCGCGTAAAGGTAACGGAGCCGAGATATCGTGCTGCGATTTAGTTATTTTTCGTCTTTAGCAGCTGTGCTTGATCCCCGACAGCTACGAACGACGAGGACGACGATCGGGGAATAAAGGAAATCTTTTTGGCAGCTATGTAGGCCTTCTTTCTTTATTTTTTTCCCTCTTTCTCCTCCGGCTCCGCCGGGACGTACTGTTTTCTCGGTTAGAAAACAGCGGTGGAATCGGGTCTCATCCCCGAAATGTAGCAATCGTTGGACTAGGACCGCGATAACCCCACAGGATCAGGAAGGGATCACAATATCCGATCATCCCCCGTCTCGTGTCTCTCGCGTCTTTTGACCGCGCTATATGCCGGTAACAGGCTAAAACATTTTTCTCACTTTCGGGGGGAAAAAAACTTTACTTCGGTCTTTGTTCTACGAAATAAGAAGAAAGAACCGTGATACGAAGCTACGCTATACGTACGGAGTTCCGATAACTTTTATATACGAATTTCAGTCGAGAAACCGAAACCGAAACCAAAAACCCATCACCCTAGCTTGCGTTATGATCACGAAAGAATGAAATTAGATGTATACCATGTACGATCGGCGGTGCAGAAAAACAGATTTCGTATCTATATTGGCAAACTTACTTGCTGAGAGTTTCACTTTTCTTTCTAATTTTTTTTCTTTTTTTTTTCTTTTTTCTCTCTAGTTTCTGTCACGGCTTTCGCGTGTCACATTAATTTACAATTTGTGTGGCTAAAGCCTACGCGACGAGATACCGGCCATATGTTATGCGATGTGTGTTATGTGACCATCATTCCTGATCACTTATCTATAAAACCTATAACAAATCTACTGGCGCACACAAGCCCGGCTAGCCAGCCAGCCAGCCAGTATGTTTGATCTGGGGGAAAATGATCGTTGTTGTAAAACAGCTTGGGGGATTACACAGTATCTATAACTAATTTCAAAGGTATTAACTATAGCTATGCCTAAAACGTGTCGATAAACAAAGATTAACTCATTTATAAAAGCCTACAGCCTGCTGAAATATTTCAACTCCACCTTCCGGGCTTTTTTCGCTTCTGTTTCATATTCTTCATTCTCTTTCACTTCGATTTTCGACGGATAAACAAAATTATTTTCATCATTTTATATACGGATCTGTACAATTTCATTTCATACAATCCTCTACGGGTACCACGCGATAAATCATCAGTCATAGAGAATCAGAAAAGGGAAGAGACAGAATGCATAAAGAAGAAAAAAAGGCCAAAAGCAGTTCGGAAATAATTTACAGGTGCAATCGAAAGATTTTCCACGAGTCCTTTTTTCCCTTCTTCTCTTTTTCGACGCGACAAAAGGGTTGCGCCCTCTGCCACTTCCTGGCCTTTCAAAAGCTCTTCTGTACTCTCGAGCGATAAAGCTGCCCGCACCCTCCGAATATCAACAAAAGCTGGTCCGCGGGTAGAGACGAAATAGTTTGGCGGTGATTTTTTCAGTCTATGATTGTTTTCTCGAATTATCTTCCCAGTGGTTTCGCAAAAGTAGAAGAGATCGCGTCCCGAATATCGAAGGGAGCTGAATCAGTGACGGAGGTTTTAACCCCGACGAGAAAAAAAAAGTATAAAGAAAGGTATTACAGCCTTTGGGGCACGGTGCCAAGGTGGCGAACTAATGCAGACGTTCAGTGGCAATCCCGGTCAGAAATGACCTGCGGGACCGTGGGGCACGACACACCGATGACAGTAAATTCCATTTTGACATTTACACTCGTCAAGAGGGAACAATGTAACGTATAAATAACTCAGAAGTGTTCTTAGGGACAAACCCCGGCCAAACGGGTAATAATGGGGAATGGGCTGCGGGAGACCTTCTCGCGTTTATTTGCAACGCTGGAATCCAACCGCAACAACAATTACGGGTTATGGTGTAATAAATAAATAAAGAGGTTCGTGTTGCGGGTAATTACAACGTCATCGTCGTCATCGCGGACGGACGGTGCCTTCAATTCGTTGCAGGATATGGACGGATCTCCTTAGGTATACTCGTACGTTCTTGGATCTGGCCCAGATTCGAAAGCTGAGATACACGCGTGTCGGTATGCGTGTAAGTGCCCCCGGGTCTGACGTACATACGTGCGTTACCACCGCGCGTAGTTCTCGACAATAAGCCTCCTTAATTCCTCCACTCGGCTGTGATTTGTGTTCCACTCACTCCCCATGGCCGAACAGCAGCTACCCCATCCTACCCCGTCCCCTGCACAAACCGAGCAATTAACAAGTCCCCCTCCATCGCTAATCCAGCTAATCCCTTGACTGATGCCACGATCCCGCCTCAACCCACCTCACACAAACTCGCTTTACCTACCTACCTATCCACCTACCCACCTACCTACCTTGTCCATGAACCCATATGATCGTCCGACAGGACAGGGCGCGGGGGAGAGACTCACCGCTACCAGCATCCTTACCTCGATCGTTATTCTTATCGGCGGACGACACAGGCGGAAGGAGCGAAGGGTCTCGAGAAGAAGAGTGGAGAAGAGACGAATGAATCGTCTGGAAGCAGGATTTGAAAAATCCAGAGTGTGGGATTTCGAGCCCTTTTTAGACCACCCTAACGCCTGCCCCGCAGAGTGACATAAATTAAGTCTGTTAAAGTTTGCGCGTCGGGGTTACGGTTACGGTAGGGATTAACCGCACCGCTGCGGAAAAAATCAGTTATCGGTTGTAGCCGGGGTTTTAGGGATCGGGAACGTAGGCGCCAACTGGCTGCTAAGCGACGGAATTGATGGGCATCGTTTGGAACGGTTCAACTAGCTGCTAAGCATTTCAAAGGCGACTGACTCTGTACTGGTATAGTGCCGGTGCTGATGCTTACCACGGTGAATCTAATCCACCATCTGTTTGAAGATATGCGATACAGTGCGGCGGGCGAGAGGTTCGCGTCGCTTCGGGTTGCGGTAAGCGTGGCGATCACTCGATCCTTTCCTAATGGACTTTTTTCATCCGGTATATCGACCGACTCCTCGCTGCGGTCGCCGACCTATTATCGATCTAGGCTTGTAACGATCGTCCTAAAATTCGATAGGAAATTTACCACGAAATACGAGCCCGATCGTCTTCCCTAGGAGAGACTTCAACGAAAGGCGAAACGCGGCAAGAAACGGGACCTTCGATCGCCTTTTCGGGGAGCGATCGGCCCGTTGCGAACCAGATACGCGGATGCAGGTGAACGCAGCTCCTCTCCCCGATCATAAACTCCACAATTAATTATCTTTATCGTTACAAACCGACCAGCAGCTGTCCGTTAGTCGTTACCGTGTCCGCAGTTCGGTCGGTCTCGCTCTCGTCGAGCGACTGTGTATGTACAACATATTATCTCCCGTTTGACTCTAGCTTAATGCGCTCATACCCCTAAGCCGTGAATCAGGCTGAGTATCGCGATCCAAAAAATATACAACGCCGACACCGGGAGGGACGACACTCGTGCGCATGCGGAGGGTAGCGCAACCGGCTGATTATGCCCCGAAAACAACGGAATCGAAAAACTATTGTGAGATCCTAATTGCGTCAATCGGCCTGATAGACATTCCCGAAAAGCGCAACTTCCCGGGGTCGAAATTGCGGTCGAAATTGAACATCGGCTCCACCCTCCGTGCCCGCACCCCTATTGTTACACGGCCTGGAATGGAACGGACACGAGAGTACCCCCATTATGTCGGTTCTAGTCCCATCTGTACATCCGAACGAGGTGTGCCCGCGGCCTTAATACCCCGTTGCTATAAATCAAAGACGCATCTCCGACTTGTCGCTCGTTTGCAAAATCGATTAATTCCCGAATGCACGGAGAGGGGAAAAAAACCGAGAGGATATCCCGCGTCCGTTAGCGGAAAGCCGGACTGGTATCCTCCTAGACATCCCGGTGACAGGTCCAACGGTTCGCTAAGTGGTGTAACACGGGCTGAACCCTAACTGCAGCCGGACTCCTGGACTGACTGACACGTGGGAGGCTGACACGTGAGAGGTTCTAACACTCCTATCAACACCCTCGGTCTCCCTTTCACTCTGCATATCATTACCGAACGTCCGAGGTGTATCTCTTGGGGTGAGATCGGCCCTCGCCTTCCTTTTTCTTTTTTTTTTTTTTGTTTTTTGTTTCAAACGGAAACCGAAGAACCATCTGTCGCCCTTTCAACGACAGAGATTCTTCCTCGAATATCGCCACCTGCAACAACAAGCCGTATATATGTACTTATATACGTATATACGCATGCGTTCGACGGTCCAATGTCCCGGAATTAATAAACGGTGTCGGGAACTCAGTCGCGATGGTTGGAAGTTGGATCGGTCTTGGATGCGAGGCACCTGTTCTTATATCGACAACCCTAGCCCATTACCAAATTAATAAAAACGACAATCAGCCAACGGGAGGATGATTTAAGGACAGGTTTAGAGTTCCACCTTGTCTTATCCCCCTGTGGCATAACTCGGTCTATACCCGATGTATTCAGTCGAACGGCACGCGAGGGGAACCCGGCACCAAGTTCAGCTATTCAAACGGCAAAGGGTAGACAGTTAGACGCACGGATGGACGGGGAGCGGAGTAATCCTCTACAGTCTACGGTATGGGAACCAGCTCTCGGGAACTTTCGAGGATAGAGACCGACTCTTCGATTAGCGCAAATGCGCGATGCGCGGCGAGGATGATTAAGGTCATATGATAAAATGTCTGAGGAGAGAAGTGTCTCGGTGAGGAGGATATTAACGCCTCCCCCCCCCCCAGTCGAGCGCAGGAAAGGAGGAAGGGACGGTTGTGCAGCGGTCTACGTTCCCGGGGTCGAGTATAGTGGTAGAGTGAGAGTGACTTGGAGCTATTAAGACGTTCGCGCCGAGATAAAAGGAAGCGGGCTACGCGCCGCGCGGCAACTACAAGAGAGGATAAGAGAGGAGAAGACGAAGTGAGAGGAAGATCCTGCGGGGGCCTGGAGAGCTCTGCTCGGGTAGAGAAACAAATAAAAGAGGGTCGAACAGCAACAGCAGCGGCAGCAGCAGCGGCAGCAGCGAGGTGGAGAGAGACGATGAGAAGGACAGAGTGGCGAGAGAGCGGCTACCATTAAAATGAAAAATGACAAGTAGCCGGGTGAAGAAAAGGCAGAGCCGTAGTTAAATACGCGGTGTAGGTTGGTAAGTTGGAAAGCTCTGCTCCTGGCTACGGTACCTACGTACGTAACACCCTCCTATACAGCCAAAGCAAACTGGAGAATAGTAGCAGCGGGGTCCCGGTTGGTGGAATTATTGGTGATTTTTTTAAATCTGTTAAACAGGCCTTCAGACCGCAGTTGGCATGGGGTCTGGGGAAGAAGTTACAACCCCTCGTGCTTTATTCTCATTCCACAAACCCTCGAGATCCATGACCCTTCGTCACTAACAACCGTCTCGACTTACACCCGGTTAACACCTTGTTGGTTATTTTCCTCCGACTTTAAAACCCCTCTGCCACTTTGCCACTTTGATAATGTCTCCTTTCCCCCGATACCGATCGATCCCGACGTCAGGGAAGTAGAAGATCGGTGGGAATCTTGACTCGAAGACACTAGCTCTTCGGGCTTTCGCGATTCTAACGCTCCTCGTATATTCGTACTCTCTTCTGGCCTCCGAGTCGTAAACGCTAGTCCCGATGTCCCTAAGTGGGCCCCGAGTCTCTCCTCTCCGATCGTTGCCACGGCGGACGCCCAGCGATAAACCAAGGATCGTCTCTACGTTCCCCGTTTCCTATACCCGCAGTCCGGTTTACGCGTGCGGAAGATAGAGGCGCACACCCCACACCTTCTCCCCCCTTTCTTTCGAACTCTGTCAATCGAGTACGGTCGAACGTCGACTGGGGGCTCGCGGAGATGAGATGACCGGTATGATTTCTTTACTTTTCTTTGGTCGGCGAACGACAACAAACTGATAGCTAACAGCTTCAAGAAAAAGTCTAGGACATCGGTGGTGGTTTTAGTCGAATGAAAAAGTTACTTTCAAACTCTCCTCCTGCAGCTACTATATCTACGTGTACACATATATCCTCGCACAGTGACAGCGATCAGTTTTTATCCTCTCTTCCCTCCCCCCTCTCCCTCTGTTGTAGTCAGTCGAAGATCTTACATTGACTTGTAACTGTCATCCCGACATTGCACCGCGTACCGGTCATCCTCATCTCATCCTTACTTTCTTGTATCTACCTCTCTTTTCCCCTCTGCGATTCATTCTCGACTTACTTCTTCGCCTCGTATTGCTTCCAATTGCTTTCATTGCTGCAAAAAATATTTCCAACGCCGAGCCGCTACCGCACTGCACTGGACTCGACTCGACTCGACTCGACTCGACTCGAGTTGGCTTTACTTCACTGCACTGTACTGCATGCAGTGCACCAACCAACCTCCGATCAACGATTGGTTCAATAAACAGTTCGACTTCACAATTCTTCTTCTTCTTCTCTTCTTTATGCGACGACGGCGAGGTTAGCGGACCAGTTGGTACACGGGAGGGTAAAAAACGCGGGGAAGAAGCTGCACTCTTTGATTCGCATCCCAGAGCGAATTCTCGTCGTGACTTCAGGTGCCAAGAATTTAGGGTAGCCATCATTTCAGACAATGGACCTCTGCGGGGTCCGCCCGAGTATATTGACCATGCGGATAGACTCGAACCATTCTCGCTAGCTACCAACCTGTTAATTAACAACCATAATCGAGACCCAGAACTGGTCCAACTTTCCTCGAATCGAGATAGACAACGATCGGAAAATCGGATGCGAGAGAATGTGACTCCCCGATGATGCGGTTCTTTTAGCATCGCGCGCTCCCAGACTCGAGAAGATCTTGCCGGGGAAGAGAGCCTGGGAAGGGAACGGGGCAAGGGACCGTGCAACCCCACGGGTCGGTCCGGGCAGTATATCAGCAATGATAGTTATACACGGTGCGTTATAATCGTAAATTAGCCAGAGCAACATAATATATTCGTGAGCCAGTGGTGGTTGGTTCGCGCGAAGGCTGTTTTATGCCGTTATTATATATATACGACGTTACCGAGTCCAGGGCTCAGCCACCTTGGAAGAAAATTTCATCCTCCGGTCGCGCGAACTTTCGCAAATTATTCAATTCTCGTTCGCACCTCTTTTCCCCCGTTTTTCGCGGTCTAAGGAAACCGGGAATCGCGATAGAACCGATGGGATAAAAATCGCCGATGGTTTCGTTCCGGTGGTTTAACATCTTAATGCGCGATCGGAAGAGCAGGGGTTCGTGGGATCTGCGTGCTGCTGCTGCTGCCCGCGCCGCCCAGGCCGAGGTATTCGGTAAATCATTTCAGTCTTCGTGAGTAAATATCGTTCCCCGTTTTTCGTGTACAGCCAGTGGCTATACGCGTCGCCTTATATCCTTTTTTCGAATACTAATTAATGAAATAATTTTCGAGATGCGCAAAATCCTCTCATACCTCTCACGATGATAATAAACACCGCGCAGCCAGCACACCCGAGGTTCTGCTCCAGCAGCGGGTGATATGTGGCGGCTGGATTATTTTTACTCCTCAGGACGCGGCGCTGATCGTCACAATATTGCGATTGATGATTCCTCACGCGGCGTTTCATCGCCCTTTCGTTTTCCTCTTCGCTTTCTAACTCGGGATCGATGCGAACTCGACGGAATATTCGATACGCAAAATCCGTCCCTCACACGTTCCCTCGCTCTCATGTCCAGAGAGAGAGAGAGACAGCTAATGGACGAATGTCAATGATCCCTGGAATGACCCGAGCCTTCGGCCGTTACGGAACGATTACTTCTCCCGCCCACGGGTCGAGCGAAACCTGACCTAGTGCAGGAAGCTAACCTTCGCTAATTGAAACCTTGAGATTCGGTTGCGGTTACTCCGAACCACCATTTCCCGTATTTCGAACAAGACGAGACATACCTAAGCGGTTTTCCCTCGATCCTTGAAGAGGAGACGCGAGATTGATTAAAATAGTTCCATATGGAATCTCGTCGACAAATTGGCCGGCGTTTCTCTCTCGTGTTCGGTAAGAATTATTAATTGTCTCTTAACTTTTTTACCTCGAAACCCATCAGCTTTCAGCCTTGCTCGCTCCAGCCAGTCGCCTGCCTCCGGCTTCGCTTCCGACGGCTACGGGATGGAGCAGAGGAGGCGGGAGACGGGAGGCTGGAGGTAGGAGCTGCTGGAGGCTAAATACGTAGTTCAATTTATTTATTAGCCTCGGAATACCCGGCGAATACCTCCACGTTCCGATCCTCGGAAGGTATACACGTGACGTTGTCGAGTTCCATCGGAGAGAACAGAAGTAGGTAGTCAGTCCTCGAGGATCCGTACGATTGTCCGGAGTCCGGAGTGTACATCTCGCTCGACTGCGGTTTAGGAGAGAAAAAAGGCTCTTCTTCTTGTTCGAAAACCTGTTACGTTCGACACGATCGACGTCTCGTCATTTTTCTACCCCCAATCTCTTCCCCGATAATTGCGAACGAGCTCGGACAGCGGTGACCCCCTGTGTCTACCGCGGCTGATTCGGGGTTTTCCGTTCTGCGGACTAAACGAGCGAGAGAACCGCCGCGGGTGGCGTGAGGTCAGGTTGTAACAGACCGCAGTACCAGCCGCACATTTCGACCGTCTCGCGCATTATTTCGTGATTGTCACCAGACCTGGACAGGGGAGAGGGAAGAATGTGTTAATTTTGTGGCGATGTGTCAATGTCCTCCCTACTCTATGACCCTCTGACCCTTTCCCGCCTCGCTCACTCCTCTCTCCTCTCTCCGCACTCGGAGGTTTGGCTGACCGCCGTCCGTTCGATAATCGATTCCGCAGCGAATTTTCTATGCGTCTAAAAACCGCTTAAATATTCTCGTTATCGGGACGATTACCCGCGTCGCGGCAGGTACGTTGGTTTATTCTTTCGTACCAGAGTTTCCCGTTCCGTTAATCAGCCGGCGAGTTGCAGGAAATCGGTTTGATAAATTTCTGATTAGTTATCAGCTCGGGGCTCTAGCTATGTTGTAGATTGTATACATATATAGAGACAGAGAGAGGAGAGAGAGAGAGAGAGAGTTCGGAATTTTCTACCCTTTCCACCTGTTGGTCTACCCCCAAATTACGGGCGCAGTGGCTGGTATGTAGATGTATGTGTCTCTGGGCGGTTTGGTTCGGTGCGTAACGCGAGGAATAATATCGGCGAGGTTCCACCGTTTCGGGTTTTGATATCCGCGAATTTGCCGAAACTATATCGAATCATTAATCGATTGATTAATTGAATTATTGACGGCTATATGACGGCGGCAAACAAGAGCGAGAATATCAGTTGAAACGCAAACTGCGACGATTTCGCACTCCGGGCCGTCGAGAGGATCCCGATCGCCTTTTTCGGACGGAATAGTTCGGATTCGCGAAGTTATATTCAATTAATAATTTCTAATAACGGGAAGAGAGGAACGGGCACTCGAGATATACTTTGTAGGACCGTCTTTGACTCGCCCGATTATCCGAGGACTCTCCTTTTAATAAACGACAATTAGGCACCGAGTGCCTCCGCTCCGCTCTTGTGATATTCCGCGTCCCTGCCGCTTCTGCCTTCGCCTCTTCGAGTGCCGATTACACTGCGTCTCGTAAACTTGATAAAACGCGACGAGGAGACGCGGAGAGCGAAGATTGAAGAACAAACGGGATAGGAGAGACTGGAAATAAGGAAACGATGCGGAGAATGGGACGAAAATCGTTTCCTATTTGCAATTCGTTGTCTTTATTTTTTCACGCCGACTTGTCACCCACGTGACGAACGACGGTGTCCCGGTTTCGTCGAACGAGCGAGGAGGGAAGCGTTTTCCTCGAACGATATTGAATCCCAATTTTATGATCCGGGGATCTCTTTTGACGCGATATGGTGCAGGGAGCCAGTTTGACGTGTGGTGTAAACTTTTATATCCCAACTTTAGAGGAAATCAGACATGGAAAATTCGCTCTAATACTTAGACCTCCCCGCGTCTCCCAACCCCTTCCATTTTATACCACCCCATTTATAACCCTCAGTTTCTAGAGCAGAGGGTTCAGCCCGAGACTCGATTCGAGGGTGCAGGCCACCAGCGAGAGAACGGGCGAAAAACCGATCGTAAAATAGGATACAAATGACCGGTTTTGTTGCCGGATTCGAGTGCTTCTTTTAAAACAGCAACATTCCCTGTTACATCGATCTTGAGGTGTACGCGAAATGAAGAGGAGAATCAAACAAAAGACACGTTTCCTTTCGCTTTGTAACAATTTTTACACAAAATTCCCGGCTCCAACCTTCCCGAACGTCTTCGGTCTAGGCTCTGCGGTTATGGGGGATGGATGGGGTTTAGTAGCGTCGATTAGGGAAGCCTGCCTCGGGGTTCGGTTGAGTGGCTACAAAGTGAAACGAAGAAAAGCCAGTTTAGTGTTAGGGTAGACGGTTCAACCGTTCGCTGTGCTGTAATAAAACATTAATTAATAGGGAGCCATCATCGCCTGACTGCAGGATGGTACACAGCAACGGCGGAACTGATATTTTTCATCGTCATATGATATCCACGTATATATCCTTCGTTCCAAAAAGTTGTTGCAAAGTCGAAAGAGGCAATAGCTGCGAATTCATGTCCGTCAGAAAGTCTTCTTGATCGTTGTAGTCCGTACTAAGTGTATTTTGTTTTCCTGTCAACCTGGCGGCCAACCATTTCTCAACTTTCGTCACTTTCATCAAGTTTACTCGTTTCTTTTTTTATCCAGGGGTTGAGGTCGAGGGGCAGGTGTGGAGGGAAAGACCGGAAGTCTTTAGACACAAGGCACGTAGTTTCTTTCATCTGGATGAACCAACAAATTCATAGTTTGACTTTTGACTGACTGAATAATCCCGCTTTGGTACGGGATCCATTGTGCCTCAGGGTCCGTGGGAGGAAGTCTTTCTAAAGAGTCGTCTTTTCACGTCGCATAAACGGTGCGTCTGTACGTGTGTAACGCGTATCCGTGTATTTCTTCGTGGATACATCGAGAGAGAGAAAGAGAGACAGAGAGAGAGAGAAACTAGCTTTGTGAATACCGCTGGTGTCGAAATTCATTCGGTTATACTTTTCGTTTACCGCCTTACGCCTTTTCGAAAAATTAATTTCCCCGCGAGCATCGTGCACGCATCGCGAACATACCGTTGGCTCTTCGTTCACGCCCAGCTTCCCAGCTTTGTTGTACTCCAACGTGAATAAATATCTACCTAATGTACAAAGGCGATGATAGGTGGTACTACACGCGGTGCGGAAAAAGAGCATCCGAGCAGCTAAAGGGGCTGTTATCGAATAAACTCGCCGTTCGGTCTGCCGCTACAGCTTGAATAAATCCGCGAGTTCTAACAGCGACTTTAACCGCCTTTCGGATCATAGAGTATAAGGTATACGGTATACAAGGGGGTTCGGCAGCGAGGATTCGAGAAGACGTGTGTGGTGTTAAAGCTTGCATGACTGGGGCTGGACTGTGGAGTTAAACGCGGTACAATGATTCCGAACAAAACCACCTCAGATATATATTATTATTGTTATTATTACCATATATTACACGTCGGGGTTTTTCCCCCCCTGCCTCCCCCCTCCCCCCTTCCATATCCCACAGTAAGGTGTGTATGTATCCATCGTGTTACCATAAAGCATCCTGTTAAGCTCCAGGGGTGCCAGCCAACCGTTCGGACAGCGACGCGTTCAATGCGGGCTCCGCGTAGGAAAAAGATACGCGAACGACTTCGCGCGGTTTTTAGAAATATAAATATAAAAAATAAAAACATACGTGTATTCCTTCCGCATCTTTCGTCCCATAAGAATTAAGATATCGGGTTAATCGCGGTAATTTCAAAGCCGAGTGTTTCGAATCGTCGAAATGTCCGACCGGGACCGAGTATACGGAGATCCCGCATTGTATCAGGGATCGGAACAGGGATGGGTGGTCATAGAAACGTTCCCTTCTGACATCTGTATTAGCTCGCTAATAGAGGGGTTGACAGTTTCTATATCGTTTCGACTTTCGTACGTGACGAAGAACACCCGGTGGACGGTAGGTAGGTATACCAAAGGTGCAGGGGCCGAGGGGGACGGCTTCTGCATCACGGTGTATTTCCGAACATATCTACCCGGTGACTTTGTACGAGTCCACTAATCCGTAGGTAACGCATAATGCACGGCCCTTTGTGGGCCAGGGACGAGAGTCAGTCAGTGGTCCTTGGTACAGATTATTAGGGGATGAAACTAGCGACGGGTATAAATCGTATCCGCAAAGTTTTCTCAGTTCAACCCGACGCCAATACAACCCAACAGTTTTTATCAATCTTCGTACGAGAAATACCCGGGAGCATTTCCCTGGCGTCGGTTTTCTCCGAACTCCGCGTCTCCTTCCGATCTTTGCTCAATTTTTATCACCGAGTCAAGAGTCCCTTCGCCCGTTTGTAGCCATTGCTGACAGCGGCATCCCCCTACCACCGAGTTACCCTGGGGTGCAGGCCACTATTAGTTCAGTTTTGGTGGTTCTGGCCCATCCGTACGTCCGTCAGTCAGTCGGTGGATCGGACCGCTCGGTAACGCGTGCGTGGCTTCCTGAGTTCAGTCGACATGTCGCGTCGTTTACACGGATGAAAATATATCCCAGAAAGTTGGGTCACGCGTTGATCTCGGTGTGAAAAGTGGGACCGGAAATGTATCACAACGTCGATATATCGCTGCTTTGGAACTTGTACTGTGAGTAGCCGCATATATGTATACAGCGATATGAGTAAAGAGTTACGGTTTCTCGAGGGATCGCGAATCTTCGCCGAATCGTTCCGGACGACGGGAAGATCCCTTCGATCGAGATGAAACTCCGATAATCGAGGAAGCGTGTCTCTCCCCGTGAAGGAAAGTCGTCGAGAAACTGATCCCCGTTTCTTTTCGTCCGGTTCGTTCGTGTCCCGAAACGCTCCGGGTCCGTGAATAGGTTGTATAAACCAGGGTTGTTACAGCTTCTATAATTGAGGCTAGTTTTCGAGATAATTGATTCCAGAGGACTAGTCGTACGCCATAAATAAACCGGGCGGGATAGTTTCTTCTGGGCTGTTTAAGGACGAGGTTCAAAATCTGCCGCATCACTTTTCGAGTCACCGACTACTCCGGCCATATATAATTGCCCGGATAAATTTTGAGTATAGGATCTTCGGCTCGGAGTTAAACACTCGTATATATATAGATGTCAGACTCTTCGGTGTTGTAAACTGTATATGGTGGCTATAAAAGCGGGTCCTTTGATGCGCCGTCGTAAATACCTTCATTTTTATAAATTAGTCTCTTCTCTACTCGTACTGGAACTGGCTCTACGTACTCGCCTGCCTATCGTACGCGCGTATCCGTACTTGCCGTCATTTTTCCGACAATTCCTACCGCTCAAATTTCACCGCCACACCACCACTCGACGCTTTACGCGGTAATATAAACGACGCATCCAGGACGTATCTTCTATCTGTCGGCCCGGTGTGTATCTAACTGCAGATTTCTAACGGGGTACGAGTCCCCGTTCGCTGTTTCACTAATGCAACAATAATTCTACCGGTTAGAGGGAAACTGGTAGCGTAGCTGCCGCGGGTCAGGGGACTAAATAACTAATGAAAACAGTACGAGTATAGTCGTACCGCGGCGGCGGCGAAGAATAAGAATAAGAATAAGAAAGCTTCCGCGAGAAGCGATGTAGCCAGAGTGTGTTATAAAGGTATCGCGAATTTATTCAAATCGACTCCGAACGCGGTTAGTTAGCTGTGTTGTCCACTTATTCGACCGGCCGTTATCGTCATAATAACAATTACAGAGGCTGAAAGAGATCTTCGGGCGATGGTGATAACACTTAGTTACGGTGATCATGTCACCTCTTCTCTTATTTTCCCGTACCAATAAAAGAAGATCTCATCTCCTCGCGGTGTACCTACACACGCATTGGCGCCGGTTGCCGCACCCTTTTCCCGAACCGTCGAATATCTGCTACTGGAAATATCGACGACGAGAGGTCAACTCGATTTCCACCGATTCGTTCCTCGGCCCTGAACACCGTTTGGCTAACGCCGACGCGGGCCGGCATCATCCATGCGTTAACCTACATCGAGGGGGAGGTCGGCTGAATTTAATAATTAATTTCTGTACAGCGGTTAGTTGGCAAGGTTTGATTGGGTCTTGACAACGTGGGCATCGAAGCGTTGCCTTTAGAGCTCGGCTCTTGGTAACGTCGGGCTTCGCTCGCCTCCACGCAACGGACGGAACGGCACAGAGGGAAACCCTGCATTCCTCGGACAGCATTCGGCTCGGTGTACCCATCGTACGTTAATATCCACCGTCATAACTGGACCGCGACCACTCTGTGTACATATTCGTTCGTGTACCGTCATAACACATCGGTTCGCGGTTTGCGCGCGAGTGTCTGACGGAACGCGGCGCCTACCTACCGTTTCTATCACGGTTCAACGGTATCAAAGAACTGACGCGCTGGTCCGGCTCGACGTCCTAAATGAGCGCTCGCGACTCGCGGGCGGGTATAACGCTCGGAAACGAGGATCCCGATACGCGAGACACACCCGAGGGTCCCGACAGCGGGTATAAATTCGAAACTATATACGTCGCAAAGCGTATTGTTACACGCGGCGATATGTGCAGGGGATACATGTGCAGAGGATGCCTTTGCCTTTTGGTTCGGTAATTGCTCTCGCAGTTGGTTCTGACAATTATTAGTACAGGGATCGCGGTGTGGGAAGACAGAGGAGCGTAAATTTGTTCGCTTTTATCATCGTCGTCATCGTCGCACCGGTAGTACAATAACGCACGGTAGCCGTGTATTTATTAGCGAGATAGCGAAGAAGAGGGACCCCCTTATTTCGTTTTTTAAAAAACTCGCTTCCAATTACGGGAGGTTGGTTTAGTGGCCAGACGATTCTCGAATGGCAGTGCGTGTTCCTTGATAATGTAATAACGTATCCTGTAAAGTCCACTTCATAAAGCACCTCTGTCCCTTTCCCCCCCTCTCTCTTTCTCTCTCTCTCTCTCTCTCTCTCTCTCTCTACCACGGACACCTCCTCTCTTCTCGTCGTCGTTTTTCAAACCTCGCCTCCGTTCGTTCCTTATCTTTATCTTCGTTATCCTCTTCCACACACCGGGATATACCGCAAGCCTTAACACCGTAGCGAACACCTCCGCGGTATTGAGAGATTTCCGCGGTCTCGATTCGGCGATGTCGGTACTAATTGTCAATTTCTTCCAAATATCCGTCTCTCTCTCTCTCTCTCTCTCTCTCTCTCCGCGTGGGAAAAATGACTCTGTTATCGCGACGACGATAACGACGATGATGTTATCGCCAGCCCGGGTCGAAGTGTGACGGTGATATTTATACCGGTGATAATTGCATTTGTTTAATCGGTTTATGGGGTATCGACCGATCTGACGTGTTTGCCGCCGCTGCAAGCGTGACATAGCGGCAGCAGTGGCGGCGTCAGAACCACCCGAGGTAGGTCGGTGTTAATCGGATTTAATTAGCGCTGCTGAGCGTTCTTTGACGTGTTGATGATGTTAATTCGGTCTTAATATAATTTAGAATATTTACGGACTGGATTTCGACGGATTTAAAAGGTCCGACGTTTATTTTTTCCACCTTCGCTTTTTCAAATCCCTTTATTTGTCGAAAAAATTTCCTACCCCGAATCTCGATTTCATCTCCCTCTCCCCCGTCTCTCTCTCTCTCTATCTACGAACGGGGCGAATTTAACGCCTGTAGAGAGAAGAGAGACGAGAGAGGAGAACGGCGCGTGGACCAGACTTAAGACTTTAAAACGCCTATACGCGCCGCAGCACCCTGACTAAGTTATCACTTTGTTCCCTCGGACGTGTTTATGAATATTGGCGAGTAGCCGAACACACAAACATGCGCGTATATATTACCGAGGCTCGAGTAAAGAAACGACGTGCAAGAAGGAAGAAGGAGCCGGCTGGCTGGCCTGGCCTGGCATGGCATGGCCTGGCTGGCTGCACCGTGCGAGCCTCCCGCAGCCAGCTTCCAGCTCATCCTGAAACTGTGTACGTGTCCGTGGACGTTCAATGTGTGTTTGATGCATCGAGTTGGAATCCTGCGCTACGCCGCGCGGAAGAAACTGCAACACGAAAAACAGAACTCGAACCGAACGGTAAACATATCTATACGATGGTTTGGTAGCTGCTGCCTGTCAAACGCTACTTTAACGCTATTCGTTTCAATTCGGCATTCTCTTTGTCATTTTATACCCCGGCACTCGCTTACATGCCCGTCCCGAAGTCGGGGTAATTCGCTCGTGGCAAAATTTCTCTCATTCAACATCAGCGCCGAGAATTACCGCTCGATGATGTTGCCGCTGCTCGTGCAGACCGGAGCGAGGAGCCAGGGAATATATCCTCTTCCCGCGGTGCGAGTAGTCCGGTAGTATCGCACTACTGCTACGATGATATATAAGGGATTTGTCTTGGTGGCAGAGAGACATGCATCATCTAGCAAATATTAACCCTGATACAGGCCATTCATTCACTTAATTACAAACAGCTGTGATTTAAGAGCGACACTCTACGGGGGGTAGCGACACTCTCTCTTTCTCTCTCTCTCTCTCTCTCGCTCTCTCTCTCTCTCGCTCTCTCTTTCCCGCCGCGGCGCACCGTACTCCACTCTGCAGTTTTAGTTACACTGCACCATGTTTACTTGATATATAGACGTCATTCTCCTCTCTATATATCTCGGCTGTGGTTTTACTTATATTCCGAGTACGATGGGAGAACCGCGCGGTTAGGAATTTGGCGAATCATCGTTCTGGGGAAGAAATCGTTGTTGTACAATTTGGCAAAGTTTAACACAGCGGGCGGGGTGGCGGCCCGGGAGAGATTCGCGATCCAGAAAGTTAAAGAGAGAAAGGAATGTCTATATGAGCGTTCAGGAATCATCCCCCGAGCACACCGACCGAGGTAGGGTTCCCCGGGTCGACGCGGTGACGCGTGTTCTGCACATCGGGCAAAGGGAAGATCACCAAAGTGAGCTGCTTCCTGCCGCGACCTACGTATCTCCATCCCTATCCCTGTCCCTGTCCCTACACCCGTCTCTTTCTCTCTCTCTCTCTCTCTCTCTCTCTCTCTCTCTTTTTATCTCGCCCCTCGAGTTTCGAAAAAATAAAAGTGGCAGCACGGGTTCGAATAAAACACGAGCGACCAGAAATACAGGAATACGCTAGACCGATTTCGAGAGATCCGTGAAGAAGCTCGAAAGTTCGAGACTCTTCGCCTCGCTCGGGGCTCTCGCAGCCACTGATTCCTTAGAACCGAATCCCAGCCCCGGTGAATAGAAGAGGAGACTGGGAGGCGCGAGAAACTGGTACGAGGGACCAGGTGACACTGGGTTCTTTTTTAATAATAAGAAAGTGTGGCTCTGATGGTTCCTGTTCGCCGTATGATGTTGTAAAACGAAATTTACCTCGGGTTTATACCCCTACCTCTCCTCTCCTCGTAGCAGGGCTACAAGGCCATTCGACGAGGAAATTTTCTAGTGCACGTGTGTCACACTGGAATTGAGTATAAGTAAAGGCGTGCTGCAGTCTAGTAGAGAAGAGAGAGATTTCAAAAGCCAAGTATAGCAAAGAGATACTCTGGTATGCATGAAAGGAGGGATCCTTACAGCCTCCTTACTTACGCTCACCCTCAGACTTTACTCTTGCAGCTAACCGCCTCGTGCTGCCTGCCTTGCCTGCCTTGCCTGGTTTCCTACACTCCCATATCCTTAACTGCCAAACTTACTGCCGGAGCCAAACCCGCCCTAACCTACCCTCCTACCCTCGACGTTACAATATCCTCGCAAACCTCCTTTCTATCTCTCTCTCCCTCTCTCTCGTCTCTCTTTGCTTCAGCCGTTTTACTGGCTGCGATATAATTCCCGAATTATTAAAGCTATGAAAACGATGAATTGAACCAGAATTTCAATCGGCGGATCAAAATCCCGACTTACACCGCGGCTAGGCAATTACGATTTCATAACGTGTTCGGGGAGGGCGAAAGGGGGGCGGGTGGGGGGACTCGGGCTGTTTAATTGTTAAGAACGATGTTCGCTATTGTTTTTGGGGATCAAGTTATTAATAAAATGGCCAGTGGTCGGCGAAGGGTATTCCGGGATTAACAGAATTACTGATAGAGACCGTAAGGGGGGTCTTGATGATCAATTATTTCACTCGGACGGCTTCCGTTCACGTGCAATGTACGTTGCGTGGTGCGTGTACGTATCCGTCCACGTGTATCAGGTAGGAATATACACGTATATATATATTTAACCGGGGAAACCGATTTGCATTTGATGGATGGTGAATACGTGCGTCGAAAGCTTACGCCGCTAATAATCACAACTGCGACGCGACCAGCAAAGATACACAACAAAATCCTGTTGTTACAATCCCCGACTAAGAGCCTCGCGGCGATGGATTCGATCGTTCCGACTCTCGATCCGATCTAGACGATCGGTTCCTCGGGTCGAGATGAATTAATGAAGAATTCAAGAGGCTGTGGGGACTCGCACGAGCCGGTATAACTTTGACTCATCCCCCTGCAGACCCGGGAGACAACAGTTGTGGTTAAATGCCTGTCGCTCGCTCGCCCGTCGTATTCGACCCCAGAAATTTGGCACAACTCTTTCACCGCTTGCTCAGCCACGGCTCGCCCGGAGTAGTTATTTAATTAAAACCGGATTATATGTCAAAGTGTCTGCGCGGGGTTCACCCCGAATGCGCGTGTGTCCCATCCCTGTCATATTATATCTATATACTAATTACTCCGTTCCGCTGTTAGATACGGCGAGAGTTGATATTATTTTGAGCTGGTTTTAATCGCTTCGGTTCCAGCCGTCTTCTTCTTTTCGGAGGATTTCGTTTGTTTGTAAATGGCGTCGCCGGAGGTATAAGCTTCGTCGATGACCGTTCCGCGTACATGGAGTTACGAAAGTCCGATCATTCGGTGACGAAGGCATCAGGTAACATCGATCGCCTGTTCGCGACCGCGAGTCAAGCTCATAGTAATTTAATTACACCTGGTATGGAAAGTAGTCGGCGTACAGTCAGCCCCGGAGAAGAGGAACTATTCGGATATCTTTCGAGCGATAAAACTAATGACGGAGGACGGTTGCCACTCGGAGAAGTCGTTGGCCTCGCGGTGGCGAACGAATGTAGTGACGCCGCCCGAGGTATAGTAGGTCTAGGGTTCGTAATTGGCGACGATAAGGCAAATATAAAATGGATTCGTATAATCTATTGCGCCGGGGAGAGAAAACCAGGATTTCCAGTTAGGGTACGCTTTAATATTCAGATATGACTTACTTTTAGCTCTCATTTCTCCTCCTCGGCCAGGGTCGTTCTCTTTTAATTAAAGATATGCTTCTGGTTCTCGTTCTCGTTCTGATATTCTGGTGCAGCCGCATGTACCCGGAGAGTTTAACCTCGGTGTATACCTATCTAGATTCTAGCTCGTTTTCCGTTAGTCACCTCTTCGCGCCGCGGGTGTAAATGATAGGGCAGTTATGAATTCAGCTATACGCGAACCCGACCAGTCGCGGAGATAGCGTCCTCCTCGCGCTTTACCGCAATGTATTGTTGCCCACTCCGCAATAAAAAGATAAAAAGTTTCTAAAGAAAATACCTGGCGATGATGGAAAGGAGAGGAAAGGGAAGGAAAGGGGACGAGGAGGCGTTCTTCCTTATTGCGTTGGTTAATCGCGTCATCTTTCCCTCGCACAATAGTCTCCCTAAATGTAAACAGCTGTTTTATTCGAACGTCACTATGGCGTAGCTCGGAGTCATGAATTTGATTGAACTTTTTCTACAGGCATGTATGCACCGAGAGATGCGGGTATACTTTGTCTTTTCAGAGATATACGGTTGTTGGGGACGGTGAAAATTGACGACGGTGTGCAAGGATATATAAATAAAGTATCCGAGCTCGCGAAATTGAAAATTAAACGTCGTATTATAGCGGCTACGACGTATCTAGAGGGTATTTTTACTCAGACCGTTCGTTCTGCATCCCTTTTTCTTTCAATAAAGGAACGAAAGAGAATATTGAATACAGTGGCGCGCACATAAATTTTGCAAGGCGTACTTAATTGAAGGGGAAAGAGCTGGTCTCTCTTCGGGCACAAAGAAGAAATGCTAGCCGGATAGCTATGCCCAGATAGGATATGTTAAACTGTACAAGAATGCCGCCGAGGATCTCCGTATCTCTCTCTCTCTCTCTCTCTCTCTCCCTCTTTTTCTCTCTTTCTCCCTCTCTCTCTCTCTCTCTTTCTTTATCTTTCTCTTTCTCTCAAAATAAACGAAATGAAACTAAGCGAAACTCTGCAGCGGTAGAATAAGAAGCCGGAGGCTAAAGAGAGCCAAAACATGTCCCAGGGTTGGGATACGGTCCAAATGTCTTCGACTTTGAGCATATAGTGGGAAATAAAGGCGGCCCAGCACCGCCAGAACCAGGATGTGTGAAACGTATCCAAATAAGCATATCGATAGATTGTCCAAACATCCATCTCCACTTTGTATCCGAAATTAAGGAGAACAGTTTTATCATATCCGTAAAAACAACTAACTATAGCTGATATATTGTACACTCGAGGCACGAGCCCTCCCCGCGGGACGGGATGAAAGACGAATAAGTTCGGGCGGGGGACCGAGGCGAGGAACAAAAAAAAGAAAACAAAAAACAAAAAACCGTACCAAATGTTCTTTGTCTTCTGTAATACGCGAGTGAAACGTCGACGGACGGATTGAGCTCTGCTCGCGGCTATATCTTGTAAAAATAGACCGTTGTTAGGTATATGTAAGAAGTACGGTAGTAATATGTGGATGTTTTCCGGATATGCGGTTATTTTGTTTGGAAGGTCGGTCGCGACGCCTCGCTCCGCTCATATCCTCCTACTCTAATACCATTATACCTAATACGCGATGGTGTGTAATTCTACGGCGTTTATACCTATCCCGGCGATACTCTAGGAGGTAGAGAGCGAGAGAACGGCGAGACCGAGGACTGACTGGTGGTAGGCGGTGCAAATAAATAAACAGTTGTGTGAAACGACACAGCTGGATACACCCGGCTCATACGATCCCGTACCACCCACCCACTTAGTCTAGTTTTACCCCAACTATAATAACTCGACTTCGAACTATTTCACCGATTCTATTCGCTCCGGGACCGCGCAGCGGTCCTCGAGCGAGACGCGTCTTAATCCCGATTATATGAGACACGAAATGAGAAACTTTTCGACCGAAAGACGCGCTTAATTCAGTCCCGAGGCGATTCGATCCGAAAAAAGCGAAACAAACGGAGCACCCCGAGGCCGGGCAATTTTTCGCTCTGGAAAATTGCCTGTTAGGCGATTTCCGAAAAAAACTGTGTACACACCTAATTAATTCATCGCTTGATGGAATCGGTCCCGACCGACGATTTACGCTCGTTAATTCCTGAGAATTTAGGGAGAATTTTGTTTTCATTTCGTGATTACAGGCAAGAAGAAATTTCCCTCCGATCCGTCGTGCTGCCCGGTTTGCGGCGTCACCGTCCGGCCCCAGGAACTGGAGCAACATTTCGCCCAGGAACTCGATCGACTGTACAAAGTATCGTCGACGACACCCCGGCCGAGATCGTCCCGGTCTTCGGGTCCTCCGGGTCATCCTCAGGATCATCCGCACGCGCCGTTACTCCACGCGCCATCGGCCGCTGACGGTACGCCGCAGGGCCGATGGGAAACTTACAAAAGAATCAAAGCTAACAGACAAGTGAGTCGCGGTTGAAAAGATAAAAAAATAAGATAAAAAATAAAAAATAAAAGTAAGATTTGCGAGACTTATCAAGGACTCGGTTAATTTTCAGGCGAGAATTCGCGTTAAAAATCGAAAACGAAAAGCCGACGAGCCGTCCTGCCCTGTGTGCAGCGAACGGTTGTCCGGAAGCCCCGAGGAGTTGAATCAGCACGTAGAACGTTGCTTGAATAAACACAACGGCAATCCGGCCGGACAAAATCCCGGAATCGATGACGAGGAGGTCGACGTCGAAGGAGACCCTGAAACATTCGAGGAATACGAATGGGCAGGGCAAAGGCGCGTTCGCGCGAGCTCCATGCTAGTCGGCGGATTTTCTGGTGAGTCAAATCGCGGTAAACGTACGCGTATACGCACTCGTCATTGCCAGTGATCGTCCCGCGGCGATTCGCGTGCTGTTATAGTTACTCGGAATTATGTAAACGTCGAGTAATCGACTCTCGCTACGATATATATGTATACATATACGCGCGCTCTAAATTTTGATTCTGTAAATGAAACGATACCCTCGGAGTTACAATTCCGATCGCCGGGAGTACTGCATGTGTCATATTGCGGTTTCGAAAGGGCGGGTAGTCGATGGAAGTGGTGTTTCCCGACTAGCCTCACCACCAAACCGCAGGGCTGCGTGCTGCAGTACGTCAATTCCTATGCGTTTCATCGGCGGTCATTACATTAGCAGAGAAATTCGCCGGGCAATTGATGATTTTCCATTAAACCCGGGGAAAAGTTCGCCTCTCCGCGTTTCGCCGCTAGATATTCTATACATCGGAGATACTCGTTGTATATGTCGGTATATAAATATGTGCAGCCGCAGGCCTGGCGACGTCGTCGAGTAACCGAAGTACCGGTGCCGGAGGAGTCGGCGGTCAGCAGGAGGACGAAGACGTGGATTTAGTCGTGGACGGCGACGACGCCGCGCAGTTCGGTCCTGCCCAATACTCCGAGGCTGACGTGGTCGCGCCTCGCGCCGAGGGCACGCCGAGGGAGCAAAAAGAACGCGAGGCACTAAGGGAGGCTGTAATATCCCCGCACGCACCGCACACGCCGCACACACCGCCCGAACAGCCTCACGGTGCTCAGGTCGAGGTCAAACCGGAACCCGGCTCCGTGACTCCCTCCGGATTGCGGCATCACGAGGGCGACGAAATCGACGGTACGTCGACCGTCGTCACCAGGGATTCCGACGCACCGGTTGTCGAGGCTTTGCGCGGACGGATCAGAGAACTCGAAGCCGAAATGCGGGTTCAACCGTTCAAGTGTCTCATCTGCATGGTGAGTCGTGTCGTTCGAAATTCCCGAACCCTAGGTAAAATTTGTCGCGTAAAATTACCCCGCGGTTTTTTTTCCGCCTACTGTTAACAGGAGCAGTACAAGAAACCGGTGACTTCCGTCTGCTGTTGGCACGTCCATTGCGAACAGTGTTGGCTTCACACTTTGGTAAGTGGTTCGAAGGAAGATTTTTGGAATCGGAGGCCTGACTCCCGGCTATTTTCCCTTTGTGATTACAGGGGGCGAAAAAATTGTGCCCGCAGTGCAACATGATCACATCACCGTCAGATTTGCGACGTATTTATATGTGAGGCTGCCAACTATCGACGTCGGATTCGCTCGGTGAACGTTTACGGTTTTTCAATGCCCCTGTACCGAGGCTTTGGGAAACGAACGTTTCGCGAGTGTCTGTATTCCGGCGAAAGACGTACCAATCCAAATCTCTATTACCCCCAATTGCACACTTGTATATTTGTATATTACTTTAAATTAAAGAATGAAAACAAAAAAGAATAAGGAAAAAAAAACAAAAAACATACACTATATAACTAATACCACGCATCGTCACGCATTTATAGTACATAGTAAATTAATATCTAATATAGACTGTATCTTCCAATTACGTACGTATTATATATTATTAATTAACTCATTCAAAAGCACCCCTCGACAAACCACACATATAGAAAAAGAAAGAAAGAAAAAAAAACAAATTTCAGCAAACACCTAGCGCAATGTCCTAATATTTCGAACGTATGTGTACGTGTGTGTGCATGTGTGTCTGTGTGTGTGTGTGTACCGATATCGTGCATGGATAAGGTGAACGAGATGATTGACTATCATTATATTATGGCGAAGAATATCTTCTTTTTTATTACTTTGCACAACCGAAGTTTTATCTATTTATTTTTTTATATTTATTATACATATACCACGTCTTTTCAACATTCTCTTATATTCTCTGTACTCTGCATACTGCGGGTTACCTCGTTCGTCGCGAAGGCAGAGCTGTTATATTCGGTTTTTAAAATAGTTTTCAACACCGGCACTTGCCAGGTTCGTCAGGACTTTGCCCAACGATTGGGTAAAATTGTGCCGCGTTATCCGTTGCTACATTCAAGACATTTCGATCCGGGATATCGGATCGGACAAATAATATGTTTCGAGACTTTCCAGGCCGTGACTACGCGAGTTGATCAATTCACCGTGTCGTAGAATGGTTTTCGTACATTTTATTGTTTCGCCCGCGATCCCTGGGAAGAGAGTTTCTCAGTCACGCTACAATCGGCGAGGATTTTGGTGAGGAAAGAGGAAAATTGAATCTTTCGTAGATCAATACCTCGAGCTTGAGGCTCTGAGGAATCTCTCTTCGTCAGGGTGACGGTTTTTCGAGATACCGTTACATGTATGATATAATTGAACAGCTGCAGCAGAGCCCTACCGAAGTGAATATCGAATGCCAAATAATTTCTATTATATTATTAGGTTTCTATAAACGAACGAATATAATGTGTCGAAACGATCAATATACCGAAGAAGACATACATATATGCGATTGTAAATAAAAAGAGTGAGAAGAAGATGAAAGAGAAAATGAAGAAAAATTAACCAAAATGAAAGAATGATACCTACCCGCGAAACTAGGGAAAGGTGAAAAAAAGAAAAGAAAAAAGAAAAATACTGTTCTGTACTCAATAAAACGACCATGGAATGTGTAGACGAGAAATCTTGCCGTTTTCTCTACTACCTTGCATATGAAATTATTGCTTTTTATTCCCATAGCCGGTAGCACGAGGTCTGGACCGATTCCGCGGTGTACAATGCCTAGCCTCTCTTAATCAATGGAAACATATCCCGGTCTGAGATGAGGGGGGGGGGGGGGGGGGGGGGGGGAGGAGGGTGAAAAGAAACTGTCTTTGGGTAAAAACCGACAAAATGGCGGAGTTATGCGGAGAGACGATTTGTTACTCGTTTTACCCGAGAGGGAAGAAGCCCGCAGACCCGCCCTGGCTCTGGGGCGCGGGCTAACGTTTTGCTCTCCTCGTTCTCCTCTTTCTCCTCTCTCGGATTACAGTGACCGCGATAAAACGAGACCTTTTCTTTTCTTTTTTTTCTTTTTTCTTTTTTCTTTTTTCTCCCCATTTTTACCTTTTCTACCTTCACCCCGAATCCCGCGAAGGTATAACTTCGCTAAGCTACGCGGGTTCTCGCAGAGTTCTTGAAAGAGCCGAGCTATATCACCGTATACCGTCGAGGAGAGAGGAGAGAGGAGAGTGGAGAGGAGAGAAAAGGACGCGAATAAAATCGAGTGGGTGGTAGGCGGGGGTAGGGTAGCGCCACGCCTCTCTAACCTCTTCGATATTTCTATCCCTCTTTTCCAACCTACGGGATTTTCCTTATTCAATTCGCCACCGCCATTCTCGACCGAACCAGAATTGAGCCAAAAGGGAACAGGTACAGCGCGCGCCAGCTATATATACGTTCGTCTCTCCGGCGATTCCGTCGAAAGTGGACGGTCCAGGTGGTCGGAAAACGGAGATATTTATCGGTCTCGGAACCGCGACCGATCGATGGACTTCCATCCACCCTTGTTTTGGAAAGATCCCGTAATCTCGTCGGGTCGTAGGAGATGAGTGAGTCGCCGAATCGTTCTCGAGGTTTTATTCGAAGATCGGGTGTTTTTAGCGTCAAGTTTTCCAGCCGATCTCCGGTCTCTCTTCCCGTTCTATACGGTCGAAGCCTCTCTTGTGATAAGTGGGGGCGAATTGATCGAGGGTGAGAAAAGTGGGGGCCGGGTCTATACTTGGTCTGAGCCAACCGCCGCAAACGCGAGGCCGAACATCGCGGGTTGTACGCCTGCGAACGTGTTGAAAAAATGTACAGGCGCCGCCCCCCAGCTGTAGCCAACCACGCGGTCGCCTCCTAGGAGGTACGACGCGAACCTACCACCTACCACCTACCACCTTTCACCTACCCCGTACCTCGCGCCTGAACCCCGAACCTACCTACTTCTACGTCGTCGCGACGCCCGCGCCGTCCTATAAAACGTAAACCTGTACACACGCCCCTCGAGCTTCCTGGGGCGTCAGGTGTTCGGTTTAGTCGATATATACGCGACGCCGTGGTTTTAACCTTCCGAGAACGACGCACGCCTGAGGAGAGCGGAGCCCCACGCCTCCTCAGGACTTTGCCCAGGTGAAGGGGGCGTCGCGACGCTTCAGGGCGGACGTTTTGTCGAAAACCTTGTTACGGTATATACCGTTAAGAATTTTCCTTACCCAACACTCGCTCGGGACGGATTCACGTACCTTGGACGAAACGAGGTGTTGGTGCGGCTCTATACTCTCGGCGGGAAATTTAATTGCCTCCGTAGCCGGAGGAACGCGATTTCATGTTTCACCAGGAAACAACCCTTGGCAAAATTATTGCGTTTATCTAACCCATACCGTTTACTCCACCTCGCCTACGCTCGTTGAACAAAGATTAACGGCCGGCTGGTCGTACGAAGATTTTTATCTAGGAGAACAACGGTTTTTAATAATCGTTGTATAGGCCGCGGACTTTCTCGAGCCATTTCGGACTCCGATTACAAAATTTATACTCGGACTTACGCGGTTGTTATAGCTAGCAGCCCGAGCTGCCACGCCCTTGCGGAATAAGTTCTACCTAATCCCTGATAAAGATGAAAAAAAAACCGAAAAGAATAGCTCGACTCGTAGCCTTCGAATCATAGAGACGAGCGAGCCGTAACTATACAGCCCTGTAACGCTAAGTGGAGTCGTAGCTCTCCTCGAATTGTAAACGTTATTCGGAAGAGTCGATGAGTCGAGAAGTCCGCTGAATATTAACGGACGTTGTTCACCTGTAATTTATTACGGTGGAACACAACAACGCACCGTGAATATTCGTGAAATTGGATTAGGTTAGATTAAGTTTGGTATAAAGGTAATCCTATTACGTTTTCACCGTGTAGATCCGCGATCTGTATCGACTAGATTAATTCGTTCCCTATTCGTCGGTTTATTACAATTTACGTTCACCCGACTGCCTGTTCGAAAATTATGATACGTGTATAGGTCTGCAATCTGTTCGGAGCACTATTCGGCCAAAAACTTGGCGACAATTAGGATGGAGCAGCGTGCACAAGGTGAAACCAGATGTAAATAGGCATTTAATAAATATATTAGTTTATTTCTATATATATATTTTTTTTTCTTTTTTTTTGTGTGTTTTTTTTTCTTGTATAATAGATCATGTATGTATAATATATTTAAAATCTATAGTTTCTTCTTCTTGTTTTTTTTTACTTTTATTTTTATTTTTTAACGTTTATTCTCTTTAAATTTAAATTTAAATTTTATTTTCAAATCAATATCGTATATTTTCATTATGCATATCTTATTGCAAATAGGACTTGATTCGTATGGCATGAGACGAGTATGTAATATATCCTCTATTATTAAAAATAAGATCAAAAATTAAGGCACGGTGGCTTTTATGCGCGGGTTACGAAAATAATATAATGAACGGATACAAAGCGACCGCGTATATGGTCTCGTCGCGTTATGGTTCTTTCCTTTCAACTCTCGCGTTTATCCGTACAGGGGACCCCTTAACTATAACACTCTACACATATTACTTGTCGATGACGATATCGTTTAGATAAGGACGAACGTACGACTGCAGAAGGATACTATGACTACGTAAATCTAACGAGTTTCTCTACGTCCTGAAAAAGTACAAAGTAAAAGACGAACGAGAGACGTGGTTCGATACGACCGAACGGTGAAACTGTTATATTCCTCTCATTCCTCCCGATAGGGAAACCCAAAAGAAGTTCAATCACGGAGGTAGGTATACCGCAGGTAAACGTCGTGGAGTCGCAGTTTTATTTACAAATTGAGTTGATTTCATGATATATTCAAGATTCGTTTCGAAATAGGGAAGTGGAAGGGGAAAAGGGGGGGGGGACGTGTATGGGGGTGTCGGATTTTTAGACGTCGACTTTGTACGGTGATCCGGGAATATGTTCGTCGCCCCATTTAACGAGCACGATGTACTCTCCACGTTCGCGTACGAGATAACTGACGTTGTAGTTATGTCTTCCTGTATGCTTGACGAAGACCTCCTCGCAAGGTCCTTTGGGGCCGTGGATGCCGACGAAAAGTATGTTGTTACCTGCAACCGAGACAAGAGCGATCAGCACACCCCAAATCTCCGAAAATCCTAGCCTGGCGCGGCTCAAAAGCCGCTGATATCTTACCAGCTTCGCCAGCGTTCACGGTGAACTGATTCTGCTTCCCTAGGTAGGCCTTCTTCAGACCCATACCCTTGCTGGTCACCTTAGTAGCGTCTGACTTGAACAGCGGAAGAACGGGTCCCACGTTCTTCGACTTCGAGATTTTCTGTACGGTCTCGACGACCACTGAACTAGTTTCTTGCGCCCCTCTTTCGGCCAGGTCGGCACCTGCGTCAGGGAATCAATGATTGGTCATAAGCTTGGCGTTAGGATTACCGACCGACGGGAGGCTTTCACCTCCGCGCGAGTATCGAGCGAGTCGCTTCGCTACCGGCGCGGCAAGTGAGCCCGCGGCTGATAACGTACGTTTCTCGTTTACCTCGAACGATCGAGGGTTCTGGATGTTTGGTGGATTTTGAGCAGCAATACCTACCGATGCATGAAACCTTGTACGGCGATCCAACGATGTGATATCCGTTGTACTTGATGCTGATGTAGTAGTCGCCCGGTACCAGCGGAGTGTATCTGACCTTGTAGCCCTCTTCCACCTCTGTGCAGTCCATGGCGACTCTGCTGGGACCGTCGACGGTCACCGCGAGTGCACCGGCGCCAGCGTTACACGTGTCGATAAGGAAGTCCGTCTTCATTCCGGTCTTTATTTCGGAGAGACCGCTTCCGTAAGCGTGAAGAGCTGCTGGGTCGGCGTCGACCTTGCCAACCTTGATGCGGAATGGACTGCCGGGTATATGAACACCGTTGAACTTGAGGTGGATGTTGTGGATCCCGTTCTCGCGGGCCATGAATCGCACGGAGTAGGTTTCCGAGTCGATCGACTGTATGAAACAGTCGTCCTCTATGCCGCTCGGCGATACAATCTGGAGATAAAAGAGACGAACTTGATTTTCGGCAACGAGCATGTGTCGTCGACACTTGTGTTTGACTTGGCTGGTAGCCCCGAGGCTTTTAGAACATCGGGACAGCGATTGCTCGACGAAGTTTACAATTCTTCGCCGCATCGCGGTTCGATAATATTTTAGGTCGTAAAGGCACATGTGGGGAACGGTATATTTTGGTTTTCTCAATGTTATAGGTATACAAAGCACGGCGTCAATCTCCATGGAGACGATCTATGTTTTCCAGAAAAAATCAGAGGCCGGCTTTGGAAAAGCAATTTTATTTTAGTTGATCGCCACCGCGCGGCTAACTGCTTTCAGGTGCAGAGCTTGGGTCTCGATGGTGTAAGCTCAAGCCTACGCACTGTGACGTAGCGTTACCGATTTCACAACCGCGATTCTATTCCTGTCCTTTCGCCTCTGCGCAAGTCAATTTCGGTTGGTAAATTACCTAGCAAGATGTATGTACGAAAAGTTGTGGAACATTTCGCGACTTCGATTGCTTTTCCGATGAGGTAACGTTCCCAAGCTCGGAAAGCAACCGAGGGATCGGCCGCTCCGTTCAATCTCTCGACTACTCACCTTCGCGTCCAATTCACCCTTGGCATCGTTTTTGCGAACTAAGAAAGTCGCCGGTTTGTCGGGCTGCACTCCGCTGTCGGGGAACTGGGCCACCTCCAGCTTATGGGCATCGCCGACTGCGGGAGATATGTAGACCTTGTGAGGTGAGTCGGGGATGTGTTGGTCATTGAACTTGATGCCGACACGGTACTCGCCTGGAAAATAAGGAATAGGATCATGCCCAGATCTAGTCGACCTTGAAATGGTATCGCGACGATTTCGTTCTCGCGAAGGGTGTCCGTCTGATCCGTCGAACGGTTATATGGAGGAACGAAACACTGCGAGGCTAGTTCGCGGATGACTGACCGTTGGCATCGTCCGAGGGTGTTGTGATGCCTGACAGCACGATTTGCTTGGACGCCTTGAAGGTACCCATCTTCCAGGTACGGGACGGTATGGTGGCGGAGAGACACTTCTTAGCTCGCCCGAGTAGGTACGTGATGGACGCGTTGAAAAAGGAAAAATGAGAAAGTCGAGTCGAGAAAGATCAGAAATAAACTACTAGCGATGATGTAAACGCAGCTGTTCAACCGAGGCTCGATCGCACACCACTACTTCCTCCTCGCTCTCACTTTTCTAACGCAAAATCTAACCACGGATTCGAAATCGTACCCCTACTTTGAAGCCCCCACGCTCCCCCAACGTACCCCACTTCTCACGGACTCAAACCAAATATAACTTTTGCCCCATCGCGGAGTCATCCGCGTCGACGACTAACGGAGGCACCTCTATACTCCGCCAAAATATGAATCCACCCAACAAATATAGCCACTGGTATTTCTGGAACCCACTACGCTACCACCGCAACTCTAACCCTGTGTGGCGGATCGTTCCTACGCGTATCCGACACACACGCAACGACCCGCGGGCATATTTGCTCGGTGACCGATTGATACTATCTAAGGTGCAGCGCGGGCTTCTATTTTTGATCGGTCCTCGTTGTTGTCGAATTCTGGCGAGTGAAATATGCACGAGAATACTCACCAGGATCGGTCGCCGTGTAGCTGACGTAGCAGCTCCCGTCTTTCCTGTCCTTGAAGTCGATCTGAGCTTTGCTAGGACCTTCGACGGACACTGCCAGAGTACCGGCTCCAGCCTCGCGAGTCCAGATGTTGAACTCGCAGGGCTGACCCTGTTCTCCTCTTTCGAGTCCCGGACCACCGGCGTGAACGCGATGAGCACCGCCGTCCCTGAGCGGCCCGACGGTGAACTGGAAGGGCGATCCAGGAATGTGCATTTCCTTGTACCTCACGGATACGGTGTGAACGCCGAGTTCCTTCGGGACAAAGGCGACCGCGTAGAGGCCGTCCTCGACTTCCTTGATCTCCGCGTCCTCCGTAACTCCGCCGGGCGAAGTGACGGTTGCCGCGAGGTCGAAGGACGTGATGCCGGGCATCTTGAAAGTCAATTTGCACTGGCTCCCGACCTCGGTGATGGGTACGGCCTCCCTCTGGCGTTGTATCTTCTCCCGTTGACGGTTGCTGCCCTCTCCGCTGACCTTGACCGTGAAAGGCGACCCTTCTACGTGGTGATCGGCGAACTTGAGATTCATTATGTAGTATCCCGGCTCGGTCGGTTTGTAGGATATGTTCAGCGTCCCGTCGTCGTTGTCCTTGCACTGGATTTCCGCCTTGCTGGGGCCTTCCATCGACAGGGAGAGCCCCCCGAACCCGGCGTTCCTGGTATCGATGGAGAAAGTGTTGTCGGCGTGGGTCTTGCCCTCCTTAAGGGCGTTTCCGCTGATCTTCACCTTCTTCGCGTCTCCGACTTCCCGCTCTTTCACGTCGATCTTGAACGGCGAGTTGGGGATGTGCTTTCCCATACGTTTAACGGCCACCGTGTGAGCGCCCGGCTCTCTCGGGGTGAACGAAACGCACATGTTTCCGGTGGGCAGCTTCTTCAGGAAGGCCGGTTCCTCCAGGCCACTCGGGGCCGTGATCGAGGCGTTCAGGGCCCGGATGTCGTCCTCGGAAACTTTCCCCGGCAGGGTGACCTCGCTCGACGAACCGACCGAGATCTGGTTCCGCTTGCGTCCCTCCCCTAGAATTTTCGAGTCAATGTATAGCCGCGTTTATTTGGTATTACGCGAGTGGCTAATCGGTTTGGAAAGCCTCGCCGATGAGGTGACTCAATAAACCGATGTAAATTATTATTGGAACCGAAGGCGAGATCTATAATTGTACAAGGAAGCCGGTTATATCTGTCACAGGTTGAGATTTTTCGAATTTATTTCTGTCCACCCCTGCCAGATATCTATTTGCATCCATCTAGTTTTGTCGTTGGCGAATTTGAGGGGAAAGAAAAAAATAAAAAAATAATAATAATAATTCAAAATAACGGATGTATAATTTCGTACGAGCTTAAGAGCTTGTCTTCTTTTTACGATCTCTACGCTATGTATTAAATTCGGTGTAAATATAGAAACGCCACTCCTTCTTTCGAGTCTATAAAAAAAACCTCTTATTCATATACACGCGTAATTGAAAAACAGACTCGAGGTCAGCGAGATGACTTCCCCCCCGTAAAATCGGACTGGACAAATTACCGGTGATCTTTGATACGTAGGGGCTGCCCTTGATGTGCTTGTCCGCAAACTTCACGGATATCTTGTACTCCCCGGGAGCGGTGGGCAGATACGAAACCGAAACCGTTCCGTCCTTGTTATCGTGACACGAGATCTCGGCTTTGCTCGGTCCCTCGACGGCCAGGGAAAGACCACCGGCTCCAGCGCCCTTGGTCGAGATCGTGAAGTTTCCTGGCTCTCCGCAAACCCCATGGCTGAGTCCCGCACCATAGGCGGTCACGTAACCACTCGCCAAGGAATCGACGTGGAACTTGAAGGGAGAACCTGAAAAGTAAACGAAAACGTGAACAACCGCGCGTGCAGGGATTTTCTCGGTCTTCCGAGACCCGGGATCCTCACCTTGGACGTGTTCTCCGTTAAACTTGACGTAGACTTCGTGGAGCCCTTCCTCCCTGGGAGCGTACTTGATGGAAACGGTACCGTCCCGGTTGTCCTCTACCTCGGGCTTGTCGATGTTACCACTGGGCATTTTGACCTCGGCTGTAAAATAGGAAGAGTTCGTGATTAGAGCGGATCGTTTATTATGGCCGACGAGAGTTTTTCCACATATCGTGGTTATAATCATTTCGTCTAACAGCGTATAACTCAATCCACGTGCTTTTTGTTTAGTTTCTGTTTGGGTTACGCGGCTACTTTGATAGATGGCACAGTGTTGTAGGTATAGTACGTGACTTGGAACTATAAACGTTGTGCGCGCTTTTCTTTTTCTCTTTTTCTTTTTCATTTTTTTTTTTTGTGTTTTTCCGCGTTAAAAATAGACCTGGCAGGTTAGTATGAATGCGTTACATTCCCATCGTCGACTAATTGTGATTAATGGATAAACGGAGGCATCGGATAACGGGGAAACCTTTTTTCGTCTCGATGTGGAATATGCTCTGAAAGATCAGAGGGAGAAAGTCCAGCCCCGGACCCTGAGCTTCCTTGGAGTCTTCCTCGATCGATATTTGGGCGTAGCAAATCGGCCTTTCTGCACGATCGAACTCGCTGCAGGTCATAGACTTCAGCCAGACTCGGTAAAAGGTCGACAACTCTTGCCACGTAGTGACCACTTCTTCGGGTTCGTCCCAAAACATCTCCAAACTTTCGACAAACTCAATGAACCCGTTCCCTTCTCTGATTCACCTATATACACGCGAGGGTTACACTTGCACTGATCAAACCGTCGTCGTCGTCAAGTTTCACAAACGAATTGGTGCCGGGTAGAAAAAAACAATTTCAAATCTTTATTTATCTAACACCAATTCGTCCTGTTCGTGCGAACAGAAGCGGAGCGAAAGCCGAGGACCCTTTTCGACATTCCTTGCTTCGAAAAGACGTCGTACGACGCTGCGAAAGATTTGGACGGGAAAGTAGCTAGTGGAATCGATTTTTATATCACTTTATGAATTTCGTACAGAACTGAGACTGAAACCAATCGAGGCGAGAGCCAAGGATGCGAGAGAAGGACTGAAGGTACTCGGAAAACTGATCTTCCGTCGATTAATCTCGAAGTGCGAAGCAGAAATACACTTTCACTGATTACCTGGTCTGAAAATTTCGTCCCGCATAAACTCGAGGAAGAAGTTATGTCGAAAAGGGTGAAATTCCGTTCCGAATGCGACGAGCGCGGTTTAATCAGAGCAAGGAGTCACTAACCACGATGAAACGCCGAAAGAACGATTGAATTGACGAACGATCGATCGGGTATAAACGAAGTGCGAATAAAAAAGGAGTCGGTCGCGGACTTTGCGGTGTTGTAAAACCAACTCCGTCTTCTCCAGTGGGCAACTCTCAGAGGCGCATCTCTGACACGACTGAGGTAAAGACAGACGTGGCGCCGGGTTACTATCAAAATGGCGAGGCTCGCTCCCCGAGACCGAGAGAAAATTCTTCTCCAGAACGAAGCCAACAGGATGTGATATATTAAAAGTAGACCTCTCTGATGTGCGTTAATTTACACGCAAAAAGTTCTAGATCAGAGAGCTGTGACGCAAATTGTCGCGAAAATGGTGGGGCGAGTTACTTGCTTGGGTCCCCCTGTACCTGCCGCTGGTCTGGGCTCGGAATTCATCCGGCACAGGTACTAAACTGTGCGAGGAGGACGCCGCCTTATGTAAAAATATGTTTTTGGCACAAAACCGGCGCCGAGGATACGATATCTAATTTCGTATCCGCGGTGCCGACGAGGATCGATCCCTTATCGATTGAGCCGCGAGGTCTGCAACCCCCCGGATGCAATCGTCCCGATATCGGCAGGCGTCGATCCGCGGTTTCTTCGGGTACCTAGGAAGTATTTTTGGCCGTAGATTAAGAGAATTGGAAGAATCTCAAGAGAATTACGTTTTTTTGCCTCAAACTTTATGACCAAGCGGGCTTTATGACAGGAAAAAATCTAATGCGACCCCCTGGCAACCGAAATAGACGTAAGGCACGCTTCGGGGTCCTTTTTTTTCTCCCCTCCTTCTGCTTCTGCTTCTCCGATCTGACACCTGAGAGGAAAGTTATGAGACGAAAAAATTCTATAGCTATATTTATTGGGGAGCGACTATATAGAGAATTTAGATATGCGAATAAATAAGAGTTTATTACCAAACTACGTCGCGTGTGGATGTATGTATGTATATCTCGGAAATAAACCGATACCCTGTCCCATCGGTTTTGACTAATTCTATAATTTATCTTGTAAAAATTCTTTCACTGGTGTTTTTTTTTTCCTTTTTTTTTCTTCTTTTTTCTTCCCGAATAAAATATTCCTGGGCTGATATTCTTAAGATAGATTAATCTCCCGCGCAGGCGCCCGATGCCGGTATTTCTTGGTTGGTCACTTCTTCGGACGCCGTCCCGAACCCCGAACAGGAAACGATTCCATGATTGCCTCCACCATTCCATGACTCCCAGACTCGAGCCAAAAGAAACATCAGAGATCCATCTCACTCTCGTTCAATTTACGATGCCAGATTATTGCGACTCGTCATTAATTACCGATGATTTGAACCAACCCGGGTCTTCGGGGATGAAGAGGAGAGAGAATTGATGATCGAGAAGAAACGCTTTTCACTCGATACAAAATACGGGATAAATTAGGTCAGTGTTTTGACGTCGACGATGAAAACGATATCGAGTCTCGGCAACTTTTGATCCACTCCGTCGATGTTTGGATAATAATCAGGCATCGGATATGCCGGGAGATGAAATGGGGAGTTTGATCTTTTCCTCTGTCGTTTTTCTCCCGAGATTCCGCCCGAGGCTGGATAAGTGTGAGTCGGTTTGGCTGAGCTAGCAAACGCATCCGGCGGTACTTAATCACCAAATATTAATACCGCCACCAGAAGTCGGGCAATATTTTTGGCTAGGACGATTTATTTCACACCAACCTATAAACCTGTCCTGTCCGTCAAGCGACAGTCTTGGACAGGTATAAAACGTCAACGATTTTCGAGACGTCCGTTTCCTCTCTCATCTCCTTTAATCCGGTGTAATTCCTAGCTCGAATAAATCCTCCTCGAAATTGGGACTGATTAATTAAATTTAAAAACCCGGGTCTCCTGCACCGAGAGAGGAGCAATATTCGCGCATCGTTGATTCACCGTTCGGAACCTGTATCCATCATTATTTTCTTGGCTAGTCTCCACGGCTGACAATTCGCCCGATGTAGTTGAACCCGCTAATTGAGAATCGTACGGATATACACGCGAAAGAATCGAGAACAACGTTATTCTAGCGTCACCTGTCTCACCCACTCCCTCATTCATCGGGTATATTCGTGAATGAAAGAAAAAAACAATGCCCATTGTCATCTCTGTTATTATTACCAGACCGTGGATTGTTAAAGAATTTTTTCTCCGCTTCTGAATGAGAAGAGAGACAGCTGGTTCGTTAAGAAAGAACCTCTTTGATATCTCCGGGCTCTGCCAATTTTTAATCGCCGAATTTACCAGGGATATCAACGTCCCGCATCGAGTAGTCAGGCTGGCTGAATGCACAGAGGGACGTTTTACTCACTCCCGACGTACCGACTGGTGAAGTTATTTTAAATCGTGTGTTTACAATACAGCCGTCATTCGCAGCTGTGTAAATCAAATTTTAATGCTGATTTTAGCGGCTACCGATCGGCCTTTACCACTCGTAGAGAGACAGGATTAGGCCGGGTACGTGCGTAGTCGAGTGAAAGAAATCGAAAATAAATCAGATTCCGTGTCGCATCTGAAAATGTAGCCCCCTCGTAGACGCGCGGTACAAAATTGAAGAGAAAAAAAAAAAGAAACATTCATTTTCGATCAAAGTTTTTTTGGTGATACTCACAAGTCACTACGCCACCGGTCGAAGGCAGGGGTATATGGTTCAGCTGAACGTCCCGGAACTTCTGCTTGGTAGAGTCCTGCTTCTGAGTGGTACTGCGTTTTGTGGTAACGGTTGAACTCTCTTGAACACTGCTGGTACTTCTCTGCTCGACAACGTGTTGCTGAGAATCAGACTGTCGTTTACGGTGACTTTTCTGACTGGTACTATGCTCGCGGTATTCCTCCGAAGCCTATAATAATGACAGTAGTATAAGGTGAAGTCGAACTCTCGCGAAACTGTGGAAAAGGAACGGGTCGGAAAATATCGTCCCACGGGAAGAATCTCCCAAATCCGTGGTATGATATTTTCCGACTTTATGGAAACGTCAAGTTTTGATTCAAAGCTCAAAATCCGGCGTATCCTTGACCTTGGTAGCAGAAAATAAAAAATAACAAAAAATATGTGTATGTATGTATTTATACACATATATATGTAACCGGGAGACGCGTACCGTGAGAGCTCGCGATCCGGAAGCAGAAATCGTTCTCCGCAGGGTGAACGAATTTCGCCAACTGAACGTACAATAGATTTTAATTTGCGACGTCGAGGAGTGGTAGGTATTTCGGTCTGCAGGATTCTACCTGGCGCTTTTCCCCACCCGAATCTAGATTTGATGCTACAAAGGGTAAAGGACGGTGTAAATTTCTGGTATACATCGGCAGGGCGTCGATCAGATATAAGACGGCTATTGCCGAGTCCCGTGAGCTTCTATTTTCGATATTTTAACGTTTGCTTCTCAGATCTAGGAGCGAAGCGACAGTTGGCCGGCAGCTGCTACACCATATCTCATGTCCCACCTTCGCAACTAGATATATGTATCAAAAATCTGAATGGCTAATGAATTGCTCTCAAAGCAAGTAGCTTTTTCAATTTTTTTTTTTATGTCCAAAGGCCGATCCTGCTCGCGACGCGTCGAGGAACGCGTATAAAAATGCATCGGATATCGCGCATAGGTCACATGTGCGAAGCGAATAGCCGATCGCGATGCCAGAAATTCTTGTGAAAAAGCGAAAATTAGAGGCTTCGGCTATTCGATGTCGCAATTTGAACGGTACCAGTGCCTCGAGGTAGCTTGGTGTTTAATTTAACGCCGGGCATTAATTCAACGCGCCTTCATTCTCAGCCACTGCTCGGACTCCCTGCCACCCCCGCCATACTCAGAGTGCTTATAAATTTGCGAAAGCATGAGATGTACTGAAAATAGGCCGGGAGGGACCCCGGGCCTCTCGTTTCGCATCGCTATCCGGCTTCGACGTATTTTAACAAAAATTTTGTTCCCTTCGTTTTTTTTTCTTTATGCTTTCTCGTATTTTATTTTCTTACTCGAAGATTCTTTCTTTCAATTTCTGGAACTGATATACAGATCGATAAATCTTTTGACATCGACTAATGAAGCGATTATTCAATTGGAAGAACACCAAGACACGGGGACCGGGTCTGCAGCAACGGCAGCGGCACGGCCTCGTTACGGATGTACCGAAATTTAATTATCCAGAACCGTTGCTCACACGAGTAACGCATGAGTTATAGGACAGAAGGATTCAAATTAAACCGATATTACGCAACGAGAACCATCGAGCTCAAAAAAAAAAAAAAAAAGAAAAAAGAAAAAGCCACGGGAAGTAGATAAATGAAAAAATTCACAAAAATTGAGAGTGAATTCGTGAGCGTGGTGGAGCGGATGAATAAAAAAAAAGGGGGGAAGAAACTCGAGGCTGTAACGATTCAAGATGAAAATCAACGGCGGGATTGATTGACCCATGAAAGTACGAAGGGATGTTCAAATGGGGAGCAGCAGGTGACAGATGAGAGTGATATGACGGCGAGCCGAAATATGATTGGCGATGGCTTGAGGAGCGGGGGGACTTAGGACTGTTATAAAATTGTTACTTGGCGGATAGTCCTGGTCTTGACGCGTGAACCACCGTTGGTAGAGAGTAAATCGTGCCCCGATGATGAACGGTGTCGCAGGTAGGGACGGTGCGATTCGATGCGATGCGGAATATGAAGATATTACTACGAATTAGATGATGCGATCGGGCAGAGCCTTCGAAGAGAACTGTGTTACTGGAGGGTCTGCGACAATATCCTGTACGTGTTAGTCTCTATAGTTAGATCAGTTCTACTCCCACCAGTTAAACCCTCAAAACGGTGTGGGAATCCATTTTTGATACTTTACGTCCGAGATCTTAACCCGCACCACTTGTAAACCTCAAGACCATACGAACAATGAGATCGAGCCGGGGTATCGCGTGTCGGTATAGCTGCCAAGCCCATTTCCCATTTCCCACTTCCGATTTTCCATCAACCTGCAGGATACTCGGAAATGCCTTTCCGAAGTATATGGCCGGTAACGGCGTAAATAAAAAATCGGTAAATCTCTCGCGGGTATTTATTTACGCGATAGAAATCCCCGTTTCAATTCTCCAGTCATTATTCTCTTCTCGCTCAAGTGCCCGCGGTTATTCTAACCAGAAACGCGAGACTTAATCACGCGGTTAGCCGGCAGATTTATTTATCATCCGTTCGTTGTTCGCCTGATTTATAATAAGAGTGGAAGTGCGGCCCTTTGAATAAAATCGCCAAGAATAAACCGAACCTAGTTTCACATCCGAACATCTAGATTCGATCTTTACCAGGCTGTAACTCGCCGCACGCACCGATCAACGCTTCCCTCACGAAGTTTAACGGAATTATGCTCACCACAAAAGTGTAGAAGCCCTCCGGGACGGGTTGCCCGCCGAATTTTATGCTCAACGTGTATTCGCCGGCATCGGCAACTTTGTAGTAGACATTCACAGTCCCGTCCCCGTTGTCCTCGATGTCGATGTCGACGGCGTCGCTGAAAGGGTTGTAAAAGGGTCGAATTATAGTTACGTGCGTATCATTGGGGATCCGAGCTCGCTCTCGGCAATAATTTGGCGAACTCTGAGTGGTCTAGCATCGTTCAACACACGCTATATTTATGGAGGTTACGGCTAGTACTCGTTGACCCAGATTGCACCGTGTAGACGAACGGTTTTCTATAAACAAGATCGGCTGGGGGGATTATTATCCGAAGTAAACTAATCCACGTATGTATGTACATCGTTATGATACGCTGAAGAGGTATTTTCGATGAGATCGCATCTCGGCTGAAGAGTTACACGACGAGCTCGTGTCGGTGATCTTTAGTGACAGCCGGTACCTACATACCGAACACCGAAGACAATCCAAAGCGGTGTTCTCCGACTAGTTTAACTCGTGTCGCGGCTAAATTTCATCGGTTTTGACACGAAGATGGAAGTTTAGCACCGTGCCAGCGGATAGAACAACGAATCAGTGTCCCGGGGTGATAGATTCGCTTACACAGATTGAGGAATCGGTACCATACTCAGTGCAGATCGTTGTCTGTACTTGCTTTTCTTTAATTACTGTCCATTAGTCAGCGAGAGGTTTTCGAGATGCGTTCGACTGCGAGGAGGGTGTGAAGAGCGGGTTACATATGCTGCCAAAATTTTGATTTACATAAAACTGACGAACTTCGTGACAGGTGTTGTCGTCGGTTTTTGGTGCGAAGAGAGAAAGAGAGATGATAGAATTCGAAGACTTTCGTTCAGTTTTGCTTCCGTAGAAGCGAAGTTTGGAATAGGTGTAAAAAAAGTTAAAAAATAAAAAAAGGAAGGAAAATGAAAAGCGAATAAATGGTTTCGCCAATTGGTTACGCCGGAAGAATTTTATCGCAAATTATGTACGTCGGTTGGGGAGCACGTGCGATTTTTTTTTCTCTCAGCTACTGCGGCGTAGATTTAGTTTCTTTAGGTGAATTATGAATTTCGGAAAAAAAAAAAAGGAAGAGAAATAGATGATATTGAATTATTAGTACACGGTACTCCTCGGGATCTGAAATATTAATTTGCACCCGTCAAACAAGTTTGTCTGTGATACCGTGCCGGGGAATAAATTCTTCTTTTTTGTTTTCTTTTTATTTTTCATTTTCTTTCTATACACCTCACGCTTGGGAAAAACGGGTCTGACTATGCTGTCGCGATAGTTTTTAATATCCGCGATTCTTCAAACTGACAAATCTACCGGTTGACATATTCCACCGAACATTTCAACTATTAACTTCCCATTTGTCAAGCTTTTTATTTGTTTTCTATTTTTTTTTGTCTCTTTTTTTTTCTTCATTCTTCGGTGCTCGGAATATTTTTGACATTTTTATCGGTCTCATTGTTTCGATCGCATTCTCCGTGGTTTGCAAACATCGCAAAATTGTTTGCTGAATTCTGTTCAGAGCAGGTATACATACATGTGTATATATATATATGAACGCGCGAGATTTCACGTGCCAAATTCTTCCACGGTCTCTAGTTTCTAGTCTGATCTAAAGTCTCTGGCCCCGCGATCTCTGAAGAATTTTAATCTGGAACCTGTAAGCGGTTAAACGTATGAAATCTAGCTGCGAGATTCTAGCGCCCCGTCGACTAAACTAAAAATTAGAAACTGGCTCTAACAGCTGCTTCCAAAACCTATAGGAGCTTTTTTTAGAACCATTTTTAGTACGTCATATCGCGCATTCCAACCTAAGTTAAAAAAAAAAAAAACTAAAAAAAAGAGAGAAGAAAAAGAAGAAACATTTCTGCCACTTTGAATTTTCTAGTTCATTCCGTATACTCATTGTGTGTATACATAGCTATATGTATACGTAACTCTTTCTTTCTTCTTGTTTATTCGAATTCGAACTGGCATTTGTTCAAATACCTCGACGTAATTTCAAACGTCATATCATCAAACAAGCAAATGGTATCGCTCATCGTTCGCGGTTCTGAAAACTTCCCGCACCTTCATCTTTTCAGCGGAGAAAAGTTTTTTTCAAAAGTCTTTTCGCGACGATCACGTGGTTTCTTTAATAGTGAAATCGATACAGACTATTCTGCTCCCTACACTATCGGGTCTAATTTAAATCCTCCGCAAAGAAATAAGGGAACCCTTGTCGCCGGGAACGTAAATCTGTCGAAATGTTGCCGACTTTTAACTCATCGAGGGCATAAAACTAACCGATCGCGTTTTTCGTATAAAAATTATTTTCGATAGCCAAGAAGATAGCCGCGGGTTCGTGTAGTATATAAGTTGAAGAATTCTCGGGGTAGATATTATAATCCGCGTATGAGGCGGAAATAGTATAAATTTCCTCTGCGAACGTTATAAGAGGAGGAGGAGGAAATTTGATGAAAATTTTGCGCTAAATTCTGTTCGGATGTTCGGACGTTCGAATTAGTCAGGGGTATAGGTGAGATGGGGAATAGGCATATATATTAAAAATAGTCGATTTGATCGTACGAAGGTAACAAATTAGGGGATTAAAAATACACCGCGGTATTAGGGTCACCCGGTGAATTTATAAATATACTGATTTTTATGTACCACACATCCTGTGTCAAAGTATATAATAATTCTTCATGAATGCGAACATTCTCGTGACGTACCAGAGGTCCGAGTCTGTAAATTTGGATCACTGTCGCCGAGGAAGAACCGAAGCTAGGAATTCGCGGTAGACAAACCGCCACGAGATTCGCGAACCTCTGAAATATATTCGCATAGATATATGCTACGGGAAAAAGTTGCGAGAAGAACGATGAAGAAATCCATCACCGCCGACTGGCGAGAGAATTTACCGGAGTGAAGTAAAATCGCTAAACGGTACCCGCGCGAATTGTTTGGAATAAATTTTCCACATCATAAAGTACATTATTTCAAGACACTCATACCGTCTTTTCAACGTCTCGTTACTCCGCAACTAGGAGTAGGTACCAGTGGCCAGACCGTGTCGCGATTCTCGGTTATCCGTGCCAAAATCATCAAGCATTTAACATCGGTGTATAAGCTACGGGTAACACCTAAATTGCAGTTTCGAAACACGATGTTGGCACCTACTCGTTGTTAGGTTTGCAATTAGTTATAATTGCTATGGTGCATGATAAAAGCTTCGTTTCATTTTTTTCTCCATTTTTTCTTCTATCAGTTATAATTAGAACCCTGAGCCCCACGTACCTTCCCGATGTCGAACGAATCCGGCAAGTGACAGCCCCTCGTCCGGCATTCTCGGTGTCGACGGTGATACAATACTCTTCTCCCTGAGCCAAGGTGCGCTGTATACCTTCCTTGATCTTGCACTGGTTGGCCGATCCGGTGGATTGGCTCTGAACGGTTACCGGAGAGCCGGGGATCTCCTTCCCGCCGTATTTCACGTTCACTTTGTAGGCCCCGCAGTCGTCGGGGAGATAAGAAGCCTTGAATTTGCCATCGCCGATGTCCTGGACTTCGACTTTTCTCGGCCTCTGATCAGGGCCCTGAAAAAACACGAAACGGGACCGTGAAACGGTATCTTCTGAGGCGACAGCCGCTCCTCGAAGGTCTGAAACTCACCAGAACTTGGACCTCGAGGTCTCCGTATCCGGCGTTCGAAGCGTCGACCAAAAAGTCGGTCGGGAATGAGGCCAGAAGTTTAGGTGCCACTCCGGGTCCCGAGAGAATCACTTTACTCGGTTCTACCGTAGGATTGACCTTAATCTTGTAGGGGCTTTTGCCGACGTCCTGACCCCCGTAAGTCACTCCAACTTGGACGTTGCTGCCAGCCAAAGGCGGCTGGTAAGTTACTTCGTAGACCCCTTCACCGATGTCCTTGATTTCGGGCTTCTGAATGGAGCCCTTATCGGTCTTCAGCTTCACATCCAACTGGGCTATACCGGACTTCGAAGTATCGACGATAAATTTGGCCGGAATACCTTCGCGGACTTTTTCCGGATCCAGTCCAGGCCCGAAGGCGGTAACTTCCTTGGCGTCTACGGTCTTCTCGACTTGCACCTTGAACGGAGATCCGGGGATGTGCTGATCCGCGAACTTTATGGCAATGTCATAGTCGCCGGGCTCGGTCGGCACGTACTCGACGCTGCAGGAGCCGTTGTAGTTGTCCTTGCAGGTCATCTTGGCCTCGCTAGTTCCCTCGATAGCTAATCCAAGACCTCCGGTCCCAGCGCCTTTGGTCTCGACGACGAATTGGTTCGGTTTAGCCACGAATCCTTTCTCCAGGCCGGGACCGTAGGCTCTGCATTTACTGGGGTCGCATCCTCGCTTGACATTGACCGAGAACGGTGATCCAGGAATCGGCACGTTGTCGTAGAGGATGTCGATCGTGTGGCGACCCTCTTCGAAGGGCGTGTAGCTGACCCGGTACGTACCATCGGCTTGCGGGGTTATGACCCTCTCGGTCTTTCCACCGCTGGGATTAGTTATGGTGCACGAAACCTTTCCATCGTCACCCTTCGTCTTGGCGATCGCCCTCGTGTCGACTGTGAAATCGGTCGCGCTGTCCACGTAGAGACCTTGAAAAGGGGAAATGGATTTTTCGGTTGAAACAAAGTGGCGGGGGAGATCAATCAACGGAAACACTAGTCAGTCATAAGCACGGTGAGGTGGTTCCGGTTGCGGTGGCAGCAGTACCGGTACCATTACCATCACCATTGCCACATACGACGCTATCGGATCGAATTATGCGATAGAATAATGATCACGGTGTCTATTGTTTGATTATAAGCGCCGTTCCTGTCCTTACTCAACGTCAAGGTCGTCGTAATCTATTAGCGTGGTAATTATGAGTTGATTTATGCGGAACGTTAACGAGAGGAAGTCGTAAAATTACATATGGTAAGACAAGGAGCCGACTGCGATGGCTTTTATCGGTGTGGCTCGATGAGTAATCGTCGTCTTTGTTGGGCTTACAATTAACAACGTGACTGTGTTCTGTCAGTGCCGAAACGGGAATGAACGCCGATTATAATATGTACAGTGGATATGCTGCCGGCTTGGCGTTAAGTTTCTACACAATAATTTATACGGATGCAACGAAATTGAGTTTTGTTAGTAGTATAGAAGAGTGAAGTAGAGATCCATGGCGATCGGATCCGTCGACCCATCTCTGGCCATGTGATATACTTTGAAAAACGTTTGCACAGTCAATCAATCAGTAAATCCAAACAGAAAACTGTACGAAATAAAAAGAAAAAAAAATTATGGAAAACGATCAAAAGTGTGAGAAACATCATCTGCACAATCCAAACATCAGATGAAATCATGCGTCATTTAAAGAGCAAGCCAGAGTATCACGCGACTCCTAACCGTGAGGTTGAATGCCGTTGCCGGAGACCTTGATCTTGGAAAGGTCAGCTTCTTGTACAACTAACGCCTGGAATGGTGAGCCTGGTATATGCTGGTCATTGAAAGTGATGTTGATACCGTAGTCCCCGAGTTCGGTAGGGAGATAGGCGACCGAGCATGTGCCATCGCCGTTGTCGCGACAATTGATCGCAGCCTCGCACGGACCTTCAACGGTGACTCCCAGCCCACCTTGACCGGCTCCTCTAGTGTCGATCACGAATTCGGCGGGCTTGTTAACCACGCCGTGCGAAAGCCCCGGTCCTTTCGCTCTGACCTTTGACGGATCACTTCCGTGGACGCATGTCAGACGGTACGGCTGAGGGGATATCGGTTCGCCGCCGAAGCTAATGCCGAGAAGATATTCCCCGAGTTCGGTGGGCGTGAAGTTTACGAGAAAACCTTCGTGCGTCGGTATTATGTGAGCCTTCACACGGTTTCCCGACGGGGTAGTGATAGCTACTTGGACGTCAGCCTTCCCAGCGTCTTTCGTTATCACCCGAAACTGCTGGAGACTGTTCACCGGTGCGGCTAAGGGCGGGGTTGGCGTACAATATATATGCAAGACATCATTTATAGCTTTTCTCGTATTCGACGGATATTGGAACATTTTCAAGGTCGACGTCTCTAGCGTGGTTTGCCCTTCGAGTTCTCGCGGTTTTGCGCAACGCTCGTTAATCACTCGACCTCTGAATATTCCCAGAAATAAATCCCCGTCTTCGTAATAAATTTGCCAATTCGTTCAACGCGGTGCGTTTCATATTTTATTTTTTTATTCCTCACCGCGAAAACTCTCCGGGCATTCGCGATAACTGATCTCTCACGTCAACCACTCACTTTTTAAGAGCTTTGAGCCGGACTTCGATACATATCGTCATATATTTTTAACTCTGAACACCGAACGGAGAAACGGTAGCTACCCTAGAGTTCCTAACCCGGGAACTCCCCTGCGCTCTAAATATACACCGGTAAATGAATTCCAGTCGGATTCGCTGTGTCCGAAGATACTCTGGATTCTTCCGGCGATTTTCGTCGAGATTCCTAAACCTACCGCGTCATACTCACTTGGTTCTAGTCCGTCGACTTTTATCTTGGACACGTCGACGTGGGGCTGAACGTTGACCTTGATCGGACACTTGGGGACCTTCAAACCTCCGTATTTCAGATTGACAGCATAGTTTCCGGGCTGTGGAGCCACGTAGTCCACCGTGTAGGTACCGTCCTCGTTGTCGCTCAGGGTTATCGGCACTTCGCGACCCTCTGGGTTCACCATAGTAACGTCGAGCTCGCCTGGACCTGCCTCTCTGCAGTCCACATTGAAGTGCGTCGGGGTGTTGCTCTTCACACCCTTGTCAAGACCCGGACCGAAGGCTTGGACCAGGACTGGGTTCAGTGGAGCAGCAACGCCGACTCTGTACGGTGACTTCTTGGTCCCGACGCCGCCATAGTTTACCTAAAAGAGAAATGGATTCGAAAAATTCGTCCAGTCGTTTCACCACGAGTTTGTAATCGGACGCGAGCCTCCTCACCTGGATATTGTGCTGTGATCCCGACGTAGGTGTGTACTGAGCCTGGATAGTACCGTCCCGTTTGTCTTCCAATCGTACCGGAACTTGTCGTCCAAGGGCGTCCTGGATTTCAACTTCCAACGGTGCTTTTCCGGCCTTTTTACAATCCACCGTGAACTGGGTTGGCCTGTCGCGGGCCACGCCGTCAGGCTGTATTCCCGGTCCATGTACCTCGACCTAAACCATGGCGGAGAGTTACAGAACGTCGTCGAAATCTCTCCCCGAAATATCTTCGAGAGTTTATCCGCGGTCTTACCTTGTTGGGATCGTAGTCGACCTTCTGGATGATCTCCGCCATGTACGGGGACTTGGGTATGTCTTCATCGTCGCAGTTTATGTGCACAGCGTATTGCCCCGGTGCAGTAGGGTGGTAGGTGACGTCGGCTGTACCGTCGCCGTTGTCGTGACAGTCTATCTTCGCCTTGGACGGACCCTCGATGGAAAATCCGAGGCTCCCGGTCTCGCCGTTCGTATCCACGGTGAATTTTGCCGGGTATCCGACCACTCCGCCGTGCAGACCTGGACCGAACACTCTGATCGCGGATTCTTTGTAAGGAGCGACGTTCACCTCGAACGGTGACTTGTTGATCTCCTTGCCATTGAACGTCACCATCACTACGTGACGCCCTTCCTTCAACGGCGTGTAGTTGCAGTGGTAGGTCGTCGGGTCTGTCTTGACGATTCTGAAAAGCGTTAATTTCAGTCAACGGTCGATTCCTGAGCTCTGGAACCGAGGATTCGTCGTCGAAGGGTCCCTCACCTGACTGGCAAGTTGACACCACCTGGCCCGATGATTCTGGCCTCCGGAACTCCTTCCCCAGCATCTTTGGTGAGGATCTTAAAGTCCGCATCGTCTTTCACTCGAACACCTTTGGGCTGAAGTCCTCGACCGTAGGCGTGGCACTTGTTCGCGTCCGAAACTGGGGAGACACGGACTCCGAGGGGACTTCCAGGGATCGGTTTACCAGCGAAGAAGATGTTCACCGAGTGGAGACCGACCACAGGCGAGACGTACTCGCAACGCCAGACGTCAGGAGACGTTTGACGAAGTTTCACCGGCACAGACGTGTTCGAACCCTAAAGAAACGAAGACGTTCCGATCATGGAAGGCTTTCCTCGAGCAACGTGCACGCACGAATGAATTATCGAGCAGTTCTATTCACCTGAGGATCGAGAATGATCACTTCTGGTACCCCGCGACCCGCGTCCTTGGTGAATATGTCGAAGAACGTTGGTCTGTTGATCGCTACTCCGTCAGGCTGCAGTCCTGGACCACTGGCCGTTACTTTGCTGGCATCTCCGGCGTGTCCTTCGACGTTGACGGTGTAGGGACTCTTGGGAATGGCTCTTCCAGCAAACTGGATTTTCACCTTGTGCGAACCTTCGACTTTCGGAGTGTAGGATACGGCGTAGGTGAGGTTTCTGTCCTTGTTGAACCTGACGTCAGCCTGCCAAGGAATTAATCGAGTATGCAATCTGATTCGAAGGTTGTAGCCAGCTAATGGCTCTCTTGTGTTTTGAATTTCATTTCGCATTGTACGACTCGAGTTCCCACATTTATCTCCTAATTGTCCCCAATTAAAACTCGTCACCCTTGAAATCTGGCGGAAAAATATTACTTCAAATAATTATTCACCGGTATTTTTGCTCCCTTTGGATCCTCGACGATTACTTCAACGTTCCCTTTCCCAGCTGAGAATGTTTCGACCGTAAAATTTGCCGGGGCCCCAACGACTGGTCCAGTCGGTTCGATTCCAGGACCGTAGGCACGAACTCTGCGTTTATATTTAAATCAGTTTCAGTCAAACGGGGTTAAAGCGTGGTTAGCATTCACATTTCGCTGTCATAAATACGTGTTAAATATATATAAGTATAGTACAAAGTATATACGTGTATGTCTGTACTTTCGTATATCAATAACGTATGCCAATACTGTATAAAAGTTAGCGAATTGTTACATGATAAGCGTTAATTGGAACTGAATAGCTATTGCTAAGAAAATCGCAGCCTACTTAATTACCAATCGCACAGCACTACGAGATACCATTTTTATATGGTATGTTTAATTTTTTGAATAAGCGTGATAAATCATGTAATTTATATTACGACACACTGCACACATATAATGTAAACTATACTCAATGCCAATCATGAAATTAGAGTTAGACAACATTATGCTTTATTATTATCAAATGAAATTTGTCAAAGCTCAATCTGCTGAAATACGCTTTGAAAATCGCGACTTACCGCGGTGGCGGGACGCTGCGACCGAGAAATGAAATCAACGAATGAATTAATTGATATTTCTTATCGATCAACGAAAATTTGTTTCCTCGCAAAAAGATTCGGACGATCTTTTTGCTAGGATACCTTTTCATCCCATAAACTTTCTTCGACCGAGTTTGAAGCCGATATATGACGATGAAAAACGTCTCCCACATTATCGTGTACACACGTACCTGTTGGGGTTTGTCTTCGCCCTCAACGGTGCACCGGGCTTCAATTTAGCATTTGGATACTGCGACAAGTAGGTCATCATCGACATCTCGTCTATGTTAGGGTCGACCATTTCCTCCGGTTTTATGAGCTGTAATCAAGGGGTTGGTCAGGGGTTTCGAAAGATGAAGAGATCATTCATCGCACCGTGGTTTCCTACCTGAGGTATGTTCAGCCAGTCATCCGCAAGCCCCATAGCTTCGGATGCATTTTGAACCGCATCTTTCGGGTTCCAATCTTGCCAATCGGGGCAAAGTCCTGGCGCAACAGCGTCGACCAAAGCTCCGACCGCTCTTCCGTCGTTCCAATCGGAAGTGAAATTCCCGATTGGTAAGTCCGGGACTTTGGCCTGGATCCAGTGCATCAATCTCTGCTTCGGGGTCGCGCCCTTGTCCGGACTCTCGCCGTCGTCGCCATCCCACATCGGCATGGAGATCGAATAGTGGAGAATCAGCGTCCATATCAGACCCAGGATTAGCTTCAGCTTGCAGTCCACAATGTCCGACGAATCTGAGTCAAGGAATTCGTACGAAGAATTAGAAACGGGAAAAAATGGAAAAGTCCCTGAACCTCAAAACTCGCGAGTCCAAAACGGCGTAACTATTTCGTGGAGGTAACATATCTGCGACCGAGGTTACTCACGGCTGAATTTTAACCCGACAAATGGGTTCAGATAAGAATAAGGAAGCCAAGAGTTTTTCTCGTCCTCCGTTTACCCGAAACTCAAGAAATTATCGACCGTTCGTCATCGCCTTGTGCAAGTCGAAAGAGTAGGCACGTGGTACTTTACTCTAGATATGCCAGTGCATTATTTTTTGAAGTTCGGTGGCGTAGATCCGAGACATCGAAAGGATGATGAGGATCGCGACTCGATGACCCGCTAGCTTTTATACAACAACTTTTTTGCCAACGACTAAACTGGTTTCGAGACGTTGGTGGAGCTCGGGTCTGGCCATTCGCTATTTCGCGTGATAATATTTCGGCGGAATATAATTTCGCCGAAATAGAGCTACGCATTCGCGTAGTTTCTATTCTCCGTCTAAGGTAAAGACGATAAAGTGAAAATGGGGCGTTGAAAAAACTGGTTTTTCTACTCTTTCCTTCATTTCTTAACTTCGTAGTCGCGAGGCTCTGTATTCCCTACTAAGCAGCGCGAATCTATTACCTCATCTATCGACATGAAAGCATTGAAACCAGGGCAAAATCGAGACTCTTTAGTCACGTATGATTAATCGTAGTATTAATCGAATCGATATGGAATCGTGTTAGAAAAGTTAACGAACTTGGGTGTCTCGTTACACGTACAAACGAGTAATGAAGGCACGTAGTTTGTCGGATAATTAGATTTTTTTTTAATTCATCATATGCTAAAATAATTCATCGAAATTTCGTGGTGTCCCTCTTAGGACTGAATACGGAATACCTATAATTAAAAGCTCATTATCTGAAAAAATGTTAATTTTAAATTATGCGCAATCGATACATACGCGATGCTTTAACATTCCTATGGTAATTATATCTATCCGTCTATATGTGCCACTGTGTTTCGAGAATCTTTATACGCCTGAGTCATTTATATTATAATTATTTCATAGCGGCTCTAGCAATTCCTCGATGCAGGACACAATCGGCGTTCTGATATACCGGCGATTTAACACCAGATTTAAAAATTACATCATACCACGTCGCTAACTATACCAGTTATCAACGTATGCATTAAACCATGACGTAAGTGAATTTTTAAATCCGACTAGTTAACGAATAATGTCATATTCATTTATGAAACCGACTAACTCTGCGAAAATAAAATTCGCTTATAGACATTTTTCAAATGTCTCGAATACATACGAAATTCGAAACGGATACTAATCGCAGTTTCAGCAGTAATCGGCTATCGAATTCGAAGTCAATAAACTCGTCGCTATAGAAATTCGAAACGCAAGTTATGCATCGGCAAATTCCTCGTGGAATCGAACTAACGAATAATCGATAGCTATAGATAGTTTTTACTTTTATTTAGAGAATCAGGTTCCTTCATTATCCAACTCAGGGTAAGGCCATTTATTTACTACTTATTTTTGTACTCAGATATTCTATTAAGAGTCGTATACGAATATACCGGTAAACAAAATGTCAACTATGTAGCTGGCACATAGTCAAAAAGTGATTCACTCGATGAGAAACGGTTGCCACGTACAATTTTCAACATTAATACTTCTGGCCAGCCAAATATTACATAGAGGCTCTAAACTCTGACTGATTCGTGACTCGAAAACGAACCGCGTCCTTTTTTCTTTTTTTCTATTTCTTTTTCTTTCGCTATTCTATGAAACAGAATTTCCATTCAGGGATAGAATTGGTGTCACGTAAAAACCGCATGGCCCAGAAACGTACTGGAAATATTTATCGCAATGCGCCAGCTCTTATCTCCGATTACGTAAGACGAATTATGCAGGCGATTATCGATACGAATTTCTCAATATCTAAAGCTTATTGCCAAGTGGTAATCGATTAACGGTATCTTAGTTATCTCCCGGTCAAGTTTGCCCAATCTTTTTAACTGATTTCGCGGATATCTGCACACCGTTAGAGCCCACACCCATCGGACTATTCCAAAAATACGGAATTTCGATATTCCGCAGTACTATCCCTTCATCGGATGGCAGAAATCGGTTCAAAGTTCAAACTGGCCGAATAATTTGACTCGGGAAAGCACAAGACTCGGCTAGGGTCACAGAACTTTGCCTCGGTAGTTTTTAGGAGTCCGATGGTCTCGAGTGTAGCCCTGATAACGACGCGTGTACCTAACGTCTGACGTCCCCTCCGCGCACATAGACGGTCTCCCAATCGCGGTGCAGTCGGACGAGGAGAAGGCATCTCCCAGTTTACCAAGAACTCGCTAAGTATCGCCTGCGGCCGATTCATCCCGTCTCTATTTTAAGCAATTACCGTCTCTCAGTGACGTCACCAAAGTAGAAGATATAGGTGGTGCAGATAGCTATAACGCTGATCTGCTCCCCCGAGGCCTGCGCGTCCTCCTCCTCCTCCTCGCAGCCTCGTATGTTGTTCGTTAAGTCACGTACGTACGTTACACAGATACGCGTATGACACACTCGTCTCCAACCAGACGTGAGTATGCGTTAAATCGATTTAAAATACTCGCCGGCGAGGCTGTCCGCGTTCTCCGATACGTACTCGTAGAATAAGAATCATCGTTTTCTCGATAGAATAGCCACTCGTTCATAGCTTGAGAGGAAACTCATCGACTCTAAGTGCGGATGGATGATCAGCCCACTCGGACGCTGTGCTATACGGCAACTTGATTCCGGGCTGATTATCTCGAGAGGTCAGAACAGGGCGAAGCGAAGTAGTATACGTAGTACGTATCTGACGTACGAGGAAAATACCGATTCGATTATTCGTTTCCTATAGCGAAACGCACTGCGTGCGGAGAGACGAGTTGGAGCGTAGTTCGCAGTTTGCGAAAAGACAAAGAGAAGCGGAAACCTACACCTAGACCGAGTTTCAGTCGGACAAACTAACGTCTCGAGTTTCACTTTTGCAGCCTTTTTTAAACCGTATATAGTCTCTCTCGCGGGAGAGTTGAGAGCGGAATTGGAAGCCGTTTCGTACGGTGGATCATTAGACCCGAATCTGTATTCCGTTCTCTCTTCCAATCCATACCATGAATCGATTAACCCGAGCAAAGCATGTAACTCGAGACCGATTTTTATTCGGGAGAATGAGAATCGCGAGTCTCTCAGATCTCGTTTTGTTCCTTTGACCGGTATATCTACAAGGAACAGGTAGTCTGCGGCCTGCTGGCAGAATATCTGGTCGGAATTCCGATCGAGAAGCGAGTTCAATGGCGAGTTTAGGTGGGGCGAATAACATACACCGAGTACGTGCATGTATATACATACATGTGTAAAAAGCATACGCTTTAGCACCATGACATCACCCCTCTCTCTCTCCCGGTTCTCTCACAGTCAGAGATTACTTCACTACCCGACACACTCGAGTCTCAGAACTTGCATACCGGTTCGGACGACGTCATTTCCTAAACAGCTTACAGTATATCACAGACTATAGCTGTGTGTGACCGTAGGATGAGAAAAAAGGGGCTATATCGTAACAGGTCGCGGTGATATCGATGCTTTTCTAATAGACCCTGAATACCGGAGCCTCGGATCGAACCGCCGATGTCTCACGGTTCGTCACCGTCCGCGTTTACGTTCAATTAACGTTCCGCGAATGCTCGTTAGTCTCTCTTTCGCTCTTTTACACATTTCGACAGGATATGAGTCAAACGTAGTCATATTATGCTACTGCAGCCGACGATCAAGGTCGTCACGCCCTGATGGAAAACCGCAACTGATACGACGCGTGCGAGGAACAATGTTCGCAAGGTTTTCACCGTTTTGATCAACGTCCCGTTACGCAAACGGAGAGCGGTAAATTATCGCGAATTTTATCGTCTCAAATATATGGTACGACCGAATTTCGCCCAGGCTTCTTATCAAGCATGAAATATCAGTCGCATATCCGAAACGGCTGAGTATATAGTTTGCTCGGTTCAGACCGGCGGCGAACCGGCCAAGAGAAAGTGGGCGTTTCTTCTCTCGCAGACCAGGTGAAGGCCAAACAAACGTCATCTTCTTCGGCTTATAATCTCGCGTATTAAGTGCGTCGGAATTCTTCTCTTCGGCTTCTAATTATCGGCGTTAACTACCCAACAGTCGGGCTTTATCTTTTATCTCGGAGAGATCGGGGCTGTTGAAAATAAATCAATTTGTAGCCTGATAACGATCGGCATCATCGCAGATAACCATCTCCTGGAATGTCTGGTATATATATAGTTCCTTTCAGTTCCCTTTTTTCAGCCGAGAATGTTCAGACGGTATGTTCGGCACGAGTCTGAGAATGAATAAAAAATTGAGCGAAGATCCGCTGAGCGCAATCCCGAAACCCTCGGATTTGGCTGACCATCGGACCAACAAGTGGTTGTTGCCGGCCGGCTAAGAGTCACGTGGTCCGTCAAACGACGCGCGCGCAAAAGCCGGCGAAACCACGTGACCTTCCATTTTCGAAACGAACACCTCATACCACGCTAAAACTGCGATGCATCGATCCGCGGTATTTTCTACTATGACAAACCTGACCTGCAGCACGGGCTACGATGCACCCTGGACATTCCGAAATCCGATTCTAAAATCTCCCCTCGTTTAGGGAAAGATTCGAAAAAGTCTGTCGCAGCAAACCGGACGGGCGGGAGCTCCGATCTCCATCTTTCGCACACGGAATTGAAACATGCATTTGTATCGCTTATCCGCAGCACAGATCCAGTTTCAATGCCAATGTCACGTACCGCGTACCGCACTAGTGTAAATATGTGTATTTTAGTCCGGCTTACCTATGTTGACGATGCGTATTCCCTGATCGTCCAAAAACTTTAGAGCAACGGACACGTTCTCGAGTTTTTGGGATCTGAAATTCGGCCTCTTGTTGTGCTTGGGCAGTTGTTTCTGGGACAGAACCTCGATGAGAGTAACGAGCCTGAGTCCGTCCGACAAATCCGACTCAAGATCGCCGATAGTTTTATTCGCACATTTGAGATGCTCGTTCGCCCATCTGGTGAACGTGTTCTGTTGTATTCTCTTCCACTTAGCATCTTCGGCTAACTCACGCTCCGTCGCTATCATCTCGTCTTCCTCCTCGGCGGAGTTACCGCTCTCGACTGACTTATCATTGTTATTCATTTTGTGGGCCACCACCTCTCCTTAGGCTTCGTATCGCGGTGCTGCCAGAGGTGGTAAAGTATGTAACGCGTGTTATGCTGGTATTAGTAACGCGTGCGTTTGTTCCTATCGGATGATTGTGGTGGTGAGACTCCTCGTCGCTGCCGCTACCTTTGCTTATAGTTACCAAGGTAGATGACGCTCACGACCGGTCTACCTTATGCCAGATTAAAGATTATGGTATCGTTTGTCCTCGCCGTCACCACCGGAACTAAACACGTTGCAAATTAGTCGCGGACGGCTCTTCCACTGCGCTAAACTTGCCGAACCCTCGCGGCAGGTTTCTTCGGTCTCGCTGCACTCCCTGGTTCCTTATGCCTGAAACAATGAGCTTTGTCAATCGTTTGGAAACCGGACTGGGCGTGAATCGTAACATGTACGCAGAATTGGTTTCAATGCTCGGTTCGTTATCGTTACGTGTTCTTGGCTTTCTTGCTTCTTTTCTCTCTTTTTATTTTTCACGGGATATTACGCGACGAGACCGCTGCTGCCGGATACCGTAACGTGTGGTGGATAGTGTCGCGATAAGCTATCTTAATTTGCGGCCGACACAGCATCAGGAAAATTCAATCCATGATCGCAAAGTATTAAAATTTTCAAGACCGATATTTTTTTCGAAGGAATCAACGCAGGCTTCGATTTATCACGGGTTAATTGAAAGCAGGAAATAACCGTACGGCTGAAGCCTGCCTTAACTAGGTCTGAAAATACAAGAAGAGTTGGTTTGCTGGAGCGTTAAGTGTCCGACACCTTTACAGAGTGTTACTTCTATTGTTTGACGATGAATGAGCGACACCCTGATATACTTTCAGCGGGCTCTTGATAGCTGGAATAAAGTGGCGTGTCTTACCGCCTTTGTGCGTAATTAATCCGACAATTGTTTCGCCAGAGAATTGAAATGAACCGGGATAATCATTCGAGTCGAAGATGGTAACGGATGAGAGAAGTCTTTCAGGTTTTGAGGATCTGCACTAATGGTACCGAGGGGAGAGAAGCTATTTAAAGTCTGGGATAGGAAGGGCGCAGTTTTAATCGCTCTAGGTATTCGAGATTTAATTAAAAGCTGCTGCAGCGACGTGACAACAAGATCAGATCCGTCCGACTACGCACGCTCCGGCATCACTCGCTCCGCCTGGAAATATGCAACCCAAGTATCACTCGATACGATTCTCTCGTAGTTGAAACAATTCGGAATGATTTTTCGAGTCTGTTTTACAGATTTGTTAAGCCACGAAGAGGCTGTGCTTCGATTGCATCTCGGTTGATTTTGAAACGACGAAATTGAGGATGCGGTGTTTTGTAATTGGATTAAAAAGTAAATGAGGAAGTGTCGAATAATGTAAATCAAATTCAAGCCGTGATTAAATCCTTCTCTATTTTTCTACCGTCGAATAATGTCCATAGAATGTTTCCAGAGGTTTAAACAAAGCGAGATATTTAACGCAGTGTCTTTTTTACAAACGGGATAGAATTTTCCTGAAATAGAACCCTGGTCAGTAGCGCTACGTCCCACGTATAACTATCTATACAATTGTATACAAGGTTTCCGAAGACACTACAGAGCGAATTGATGTCGTCATCACGAGGAGCGAATTTTTTCTTTCTTTCTCATTTTTTCATGCAAGCAAATGTGAAAATAGAATTCCGCTGCGGTAAGATCGCACCTCAGAAGTCCGGAATTCCACTCGTTTCATCTGGTATCATTTCTCGTGCGAATTTCATCGCCTCGCAGAACCGAATATTCCTCGGACCCGCGGGTTTCGTCACTGTTTCGACTCTCGAAAACTTGAAGGAATGAGAAGCCCTGTGTTTATATATACACACATGCAACCTTGCGGCGAAACTGCCTTGTGTCAGGTGCGGACTCGAGATCGAACTTATCGAAAACAAACGCGGACAGTATCGCGAAGACTACAAGGGTCACTCGATGATACATCGCGCCATACTATTCAGTGCATACTCGAGTCATCAATCGAACGTGTAACAAACCACCTCTGAATCGTTCACGAGATCATTATACGGACCACCGAAGAACACTGATGATAAAATTGTCGCGAATATATGGGAAGTTTGCAGACACACCTCACCGTAAATTTATCTATGAATTTATCATTCCTTTCATCCCGAAGTCCTTCGGAAGATTCTATCAACAGTTTTCGGCTTACCTCTGCGTTACGGTGCGACCGTAAATTAAATCACTTTTAAATCCAATGGGTAAAAATCGACCGTGTAGATCAGTGGCGGAACAGAGAATGCGAAATGACGAGGAGACGGTCCTGTGTGCAATGTCGTTCCTTATCTCAAGACAGTAGGAAAGTTGCGGTGCTCTGAGATCCTTCGTTGATAAATTATTGTTACGAAATACGTTCTTACTCTCCGATTATTATTACTGTTTTCTCAGTTTCCTCCGTTTCAGAGTACGTTCTTAAGCGGATCACTCTCTGGCGTTAACTGTCGGTATTACCAGCGCGAAAGCAGATCCAACTGAAGTTTGCCAAGAATAGAACGCCGCTCGTTCTTACCCTTCAGGGACTGCGGGGGAAGGCTATATATATACATATATACATACAAACGAACCGTAGGTATCTCTCTTCGCACGCAAACTGTACGGAGAGATTTTTTAAACGAAAGTTACTACTGATTCCCTATACCTATATGTATATCGCACACTGCAATAACGGGGGCTAGCCGAGGACGAGCGAGTCGGCCAGGCGCCCGCGCCGGTCCAGGTGACGTTCGAAGGAAACTCTTTTTCACCTCTTTTTGGGAATTTTCATTTTCTGATCTGAAAAATGAATTTTTTATTTTTTATTCGTTTTTTTTTTTGTTTATTTTTATTTTTTTTCGATTCAGAGACACGAATTATATATACGGGCTTCGAAGTTTATTCACCGGAATACGCATACGTATTTATATATGTTCTGGCTTTTCTATTATTACGCAGCTACAGTCACGGTTATACGCTAGGGAGGACTATCTTTGAACACTTATTGTACACGATTATTCATCGCCGTCTGAGAATTGAAAACGCGTTCAATTTCGTCCTGAGATATGTAAATTTTTACCACGTCACAACTGCGCTGGCTCCGAAACGATACGTATATTATACGGACATACCGTATAGACTCGGTAAATCTACGCATGACTTTATGCGACACGGGGATTAATAGGTGACGTAGCAAAGCGCGATTCATGGACTAATTATAATATATTTGTTCATCAATGTTAAGTCCGCGGATTATTCCGGTAAACACGGATTGACCTAGAGCCAAAATCTTTATTTATAGCTTTTATACGCGAATGCGATATTCTAGCATAAGAACCGAGACGTTGGATTCATTCTTCTTCAAAAATACTCGATGATTTTGCATACCTACGTATACAAAGTATCTCGTATATCGATATGCATCGTTATCGCATCCATCAAAAGTACCAGATTCGCGTGGTATTGGAATAGCGAGCTCTATTGGTAAAGAGTACATGGTCACGTTTTAAAGTTCGTATCAGGAGTCCATGACCAGGATCAATTTCTCAACGGCTGTCTCTACCGAGAGCTATAGCGTCATGCCTTTACCTCTTTTGGTAAGTCCGAGTAGATTTGCACAATTTATACCATATACATATACTTGTGCTACATGTATATACGGCGTGGTAATTCTGGCTGCTCACGATTGTCGCCCTACGCCGTGATGATAATTCTTCTAATCGAAGAAAATTACGTGAGAAAAGAGAAACATGCGTCGGTTCAGTCTCGAAAATACGTGCGCAATTACACATCATATGTTTTATCATTTTCTTGCGGTGAGAATCACGTGGCTCTCGGTCAATCCCCGAGGCGAAGGCATAACTCGGGTTCGAAAGTCGGTTAAAAATGGCAAGCCCTATATGGGTATGAATCAAACGACTCCAAGGCAGACACTCGTCGCACACACGTACCCGCAGAAGAAGTTTTCCCGATTTGGAGTTCGGGTAGATGTTATACTTTTCGGAAATAATACCATTGCGGAATTTTATACAGTAGAAATGTATTTATTATACATATATATATTTACATCGAGATCGCATCGATCTGATACACACAATCGTAGCTAAATATTATATAAAATGTGACCCTCTTTTTGTCGTTCCATTTTTGATCCTGATTCTCATACTTTGGTATCGAATTGTAGTCGAGTGTGGATAATAATTTAATGTAAGATTGTAATGTATGTATAATGTGGAAGCTTGAGTTTTCTCATCGTTTCCTCTACGTTATACAGTTGAGCAAAATTACGTACAAATATACAGTCTTTAGTAAGGAAATGCGCCAATGATTCGTCGTCGAATACCCAGTGTCGTCGAGCCTACTGTTTTATCGCTCTGACAGCCTTTTTCGCAGCTTCATCCAGGTCCGAAGCGGAAAGAATCGGCAGTCCAGATTCAGCGATGATTTTCTTTGCTTCGGCAACGTTCGTTCCTAGATGAAAAAAAAATGGAACATTACGGATAAAATATACGCAGGTTTCCTGGAAACATTTTTATTTTACCTTCCAGTCTGACCACCAACGGGATACGCAAACCGAGATTACGAGCGGCAGCGACAATCCCGTTTGCTATGGTCGCGCAGTTTACTATACCTCCGAAAACGTTCACGAGGATAGCTTGCACCTTCGAATCTGTATTAGGAGTGAAAAATGAACGGTTTCAGAGCTGAGGAATTCAATAATCGAGAGTTAATGAGACCCGAGGTCTTTCTTTACCTTCGGTAAGAATTCGGAAGGCCTGATACACCTGATCTTCTTTAACGCTTCCACCAACGTCCAAGAAGTTCGCCGGGGTTCCCCCGTTCAATTTTATTATGTCCATCGTCGCCATGGCCAGTCCAGCTCCGTTAACTGTCGTAAAAATTGAGCGAGATTAAAACCGGATCGGTTGCCGTTCGCGAAATATCGTATTTACTTGGCAATTACCGAGACAACCGATATTCCCGTCCATCCCGATGTAATTCAGGCTGAACTTAGCGGCCTCGACTTCTCTCGGGTCGCCTTCGCCAGCATCGTCCAAAGAGAATATGTCCTGTTGTCTGAACTGGGCGTTGTCATCGAACGAAATTTTCGCGTCGACAGCCACGATCTTTTTGTCCTTAGTTTCCACCAACGGATTTATTTCGATCTGAAGGGCGTCTATGTCGACGAATAACTTCCACAAGTTTTTCAACTCGACTATGGTCTTTTCTTCCGATATTTTATCGGTAAAGCCCAAGAAATTTGCCGCTTCTTTGGCCACCTTGTTAGTTATTCCCTCGTAAATGTCTAGCGGTATAGTTTTTATTAAATCTGGTGTCTTTTCGGCGACTGCTTCAATGTCCATTCCACCTGCCGGTGAGGCTATTAATACCGGACCGTTGTTCCCGCGGTCCATTAATATACAGACGTATGTCTCTTTCACGATGTCGACTGACTCCGCAACCATCACTTTGGTCACCAAAATACCGTCCTTTGGCGTTTGTTTAGTTATCAAACGATGGCCCAGCATACTTTTCACCATTTCCATAAGCTTTCCGTGTCTGTGAAGTAAATTTCAATACGATAAAAAGTAATACTAGACAGAATGACTCGATCGTAAAACGGATATTCTCAATCGCGACTTTTGCTGTTCATTCATCGGCTGAACAAGACTCATGTTTCATCAATTGACCAAGTTCCCTAGTAACCACATTTTGAAATATATATTCGAAGAATGACTAATAGTCAGCTTCTGCACATCGAATTGCAATTCACTTGCATAAGTCTTCCGCAAATCAATCACAATATCCTGCTGCAAGCTGATAGCAAATTTCGTTTGATTACCGGGTCTTTGAATACCGTTTCATGAAAACACACAAGGAAATGAAAAATGCAGTCTGTTAAATTTCAATGAAATGAATTCTCGTATCACATGGTGAGGGGATCTGGTGCTGAGTAATCTTACTCTTTGGTGAGATGTACACCGCCCTTAAACCCGTTGTCGAAATGGCCTTTGCCTCTTCCTCCAGCGAGAATTTGGGCCTTCACCACATACTCAGCTGCATCTGGAGTGGAATAAAAACGATCAGTGAGCTTCAGAAGCTGATGTTACGCAAATGTACACTTACTGAATTTGTCAAGAGTCTCCTTAGCGTGTTTCAGTTCATCTACTATCGTGAAGTTTTGTACAGAAACGCCACTGTCTCGCAGAAGTAATTTACTCTGATATTCGAGCAGGTTTAAGTTCCTAACAGGAACAATGGACACCCTTGATACATTCTTTAATGTATTAACTAACAGAGAAGCCCTTTGTACGAGGAATCGCGACATGTTCAACCTTTCAACGTCTTATCTCTTCAAGCTACCGTTCGATCCGCGTCGTACTTTGATCTCTGTGTAATATTTCTAGGTTAAGTTCAACAATAACTTCGTAAAATTCTCTAATTCGACTTATCTGTTCGCGTATTATTTGATTATTTTTCGCGAGAATATCACACTGCGTTCGAATCGAGATAAGCCGGTTCTGATGGCTGCAGATATGCACCCCCACGTATGAGCACAGCTGATCCGATCGATACAAATAGGTTAGGAGATTAAATGGAACTTGAAAATTACGCAATCGGACGCCACGATTTGAGACTGTATTTATTCCAATACGTACCAAGATGAAGTTTACATGTATACAACTGTTTATCGATAAACAGAACTGGCTCAAAGTACGATAATATGTTGCAGATTGTCGTCGGTTCGTACTTATTTGAGGTTAGGTCAGGTTGGGTTGGGTTGGGTAAATTTGTACGAATGTACAAACATGTTATGTGGATATAGATATTTCAAAATTGGTCAATTATTGCGATAAGAGCGAGATATTGGTTAGTAGTTAGTCTGCAGATAATAACAACAATTCAGTTCATTGCAATCACACGGGAAACTCTGGTTAGTCTGGTTGACCGATAGTGAAAGTTGGAGGTGCTGATGTTTTACTTTCTGGAAAATAAAAATTGGAACGGAATTAGATCCCTTTCTGTTTCCATGAATCATTGATCTAATTTTGTGAATTTTTTTTAAACGAATACAAGTAATACAACATGTTTGGACTTGATTATCGCGTTCAAATGCTCGAGTGCGATTTGGACCACGAAAGAAAATCGAGTTTAATCGAAAGCGATTTATCGAAGATGCATTCATGTATTCAAAACCGAAGAAAGAGCGTACAAATGATTTTTATGACTTCAATTCCATTCCTTTTCTTTGTCTGCCGAGCTAGGAAATGATTTCGTCTTGAAGGGGGAAGCCCCGATTGTCAAAATCTCAGCAATTCATGTCGATTGTCGTTGAGAATTGATCGATCAGGCGAACAATCGGTTCGAATCGCTCGTCAACCGACTAGTTGTAATATTATTTGTCAGGGATCGCCACTAGTATTATTGTATGTAAATAGTGGGTATAAAAATAATGAGGAGAAGTGATTTAAAATGATAAAATTTATAACTTATTGAATATCCCCAATCCCTTCCTACCCACTAAGTGATATAAATCTGAAAGTTTTCAAATGTAGAAAGACAAAACTGCAGAATCGAACGCCTCGTTTAGTTTGAATTCCCGAATGGCTTCCTGACCTAACCTTCAATATAACCTAACCTGATTCTTAAAGACGCTTTATTCGCTTTTCCGTTATCCTAGGTTAGAATGGCCACTAAAACTTTAATGCTTCAAGTTCTTGGGTTCATTATAATCACAAAAGTACAGACTGTCTTTAGCTCGGTAAACAATGAATCGATCGTTAACTGTAGAGTCGAAAAACCATTGCGAAAACAGATCGAAGTAGAGCCTTTGGACGGCTCCTGTTTACGCGACATTGTGAATCAGTTATCAAGAAGTCTTCGTAACATCGGTAACGAGGAACTGGGGATAACATCCTTTCAGGAAACTCTAGACAATCTGGAATTCACTAGAGTTCACGACGACTTAAACTCCAGACTAAATTCACTCGCCGATAAACTGAACTCCAAGCTCAAATCCTACGCAGAATTTCTCACCCAATCTAACGACATTGTCGAACCGATTTTAGTCAACAAATTAGCTCATAATATTTATTCAAATCCTACAAGAGATACAAACGTTTGTGGTGAAATCCAAGAAGGTGAGACACAACTGTAGCACTTTAAATCTGCTTGTTAGAATCATGAATTCTTAGAGAAGAGTGTAACTTCTGAATGGATCGACCGATTTTGATAAAATTTGGTATAAAAACTCCTTGAGTCGTTTGTAGATCCAGTTTCAAATTTGAGAAAAATTGGTCAAGGGGTTTGGGAAGGGGAGGAAAAACGTTTTTTTCAAGAACTTGACTATCTCCGCAATCGCTTATCGGTTGTGGATGAAATTTGTCTGCCTTGTACTTCTCAAGGCACCGAGTCTTGTGTGCAAAAATTGTCCAATTCGGAAATAAAATGTGGCAGTTGTCACAGTTTGAAATTTCAGGTTTCAATGATTACAACTATTTATTCATTTCTTCAGCTCTAGCAGCAAATCTGCAGCAAGGTATAGAACTGAGGCATTTGCATATCTTGCCCACTTCTCATCCAGGCACGACCTGTGGTCCATCAAGTCTTGCGCGGAATACTGGGCCTTTGTTGTTATCTCGTTGTGGGAGCTCAAAGAATGTACTGTTGCTTGTTGAACATGGAATGTTTATGTCTGAAAGGGATGTTGGATTGGCTCAGTTAACAGCCAAGACTCTTGTGGACATGCTTTCGGACATTGACTATGTTAATGTTGTTGGTTTGGCTGGTCATGGATCGGTTCATTGTGCAGATAGACTACTCAGAGCCACGGATATAAACAAAATTCAATTAAACAGGCACATCGATGCTATTATTCGAAGCGGTGAGATGAAGAGCCAAAAGAACATTGATGAATTATCAATATCAGGGTCTGACTATGTTAATCTGTTACAGATTCCAACCAGACATTTGATCTGGACTTGAAAACGTTGACCAGCAATTTAACTGGCGAGATATTTCTTATACACTTAACAAACAGTTTGAAAGATTTGTCCAGGGTGAAACAAATCCGGGGTCTTGTGTCCACAGAATTGCTGGTGGCACATTTACGAACAGTTTTGATTCTATCGGGTAAATATCAGGGAATATAATTAAGAACTGCAATGTGTGTAGAATACCTTCATTATATTGTTTGTTTTTTAGATTCTAAACTGAGACTAAATTTGAAAGAAATTGCAGTCAATGAAACCATAGTTACACTGCCGACCCAGAACATCCTGGGCTATGATGTCGCGAGATTATTCTCTGAGACGAATTGCACAAAGCCAAACATGAACAATTACTATTTGTCTGATCCGTATCTCGAGCCTAATAGCAAAGCATTGAGCATATCTGTTGGGCGAATAGCCAAAACTGCTCTGTTGACTTTGGAAGTAAAATTGAAGGATTTTGTCGAAGATATAACGTACTTTGACGCGGGGCCAAAGACTTACGCTATACTATTTGACAAAAAGCACAACGTATGGATGCACAAGAATTTTCCTAGGCCTGAAGTAACAACCGAACAACCCCTCAGAGTTGCTTTAGAAAACATAGAGAACATTGATAGAAATTCTGTGCTAAAAATGACTGAAGAAACAGCGGAGGGCAGCGGTAATTTCACCACAGCTTCAGGCCATTCGGTGAGATCACTTCCACCTCAGAGCTGGGAAATCGAAATCTAACTTTTTTCCTTTCCTCACAGAAACAATTCAGATGGAAGCACCTGGAGTACGGGGATCTGGTTGTCTGCATAGTATCAGAAGGAGTTCAGGAGTCTCTGTCTCTTGTAAAGATGTCAACTTCCCTCCCTCCAAATATATTGCATTACCGTTTAGATTTGCTCCTGCAATCAGTGATAGACAAAGATATCTTGTGTTCAAATCATAACAGGATAGTGGCTCTCCGTGAGTATAGATTCTCGATTATCACCATCGCCGAAGATCAAGGCTGACGCCATATCTCACTGTTGCAGATACCGGTGTCGTCTATCTTTCTCCATGGTGCTTCATATCCCCTATGGAACAGCTCCGACTTTTAGAAACAGACTCGGCAATGGCTTCCATCCAGAATTACATGGCTTACATTAAAGACCCGACAAGACTGCTGATCAATCCTGGATTACATCCGTCCGTCAGATCTGACGTGGCTATGCTGTCTCAAATTCTGAACCACTTTCAACGAAGACACTTACACAGTGCCTTGAACAAGTTCATCGTTCGACGGTAACTTGCAAAATGGACCAACGATTAATGCTTGATCAAAATCTCCGCGATAAAATATGTGCTATCTGTATCAAATTTGTGTAGAAATCCCCAAAACATCGATAAACACAGTTCCTCCTAATTTATCCACAGCTATGTCGTCGCAGTGGTCAGCGGGGTGATGGAAGTTTACCCTGGATCAGTTCTAGACACTGGTTTGGATCCAAAGCGTCGTTGCTGGTACGGAAAGGCGTTAGAGCATCCAGGAAAGGTGACTCTAACGTCTCCGTACCTAGACGCAGGGGGTGCTGGTTACGTTGTGACTCTATCCCACACGATATTCGAAGGTCGTTCAGCGGCGCTTCATTCTAGCAGCGATCCAGTTTTGGCGGTTGTATCGATGGATGTAACGATGGGATATTTGGCGAGGCTTTTATTCGAGATGTTTCCTTTCTGTGGAGACGCTAAGGTCAAATGTTTCTTGATGGATGACAAGGGGTACCTTATATCTCATCCCGCTCTCATGGAGGCTATGAATAAAGTGGAACAGCAGCATCTTACTCACAAGGAACTTCTGGTCGCTAATGACATATTGAACCACGAGTTTTTTGTAAAGAAAAAAGTCTGCGCAAGCCACCTTGATGGAACGGTGCAACGGTATTATCAGTTCAACACTTCTCTGGAAGAAGTTTTGACAAATATCGTTCACGGGGAACATTGCGTTAAGTATCAGGTTGCCGCTGTCCCTGGAACCAATGTTTTCCTTGGAGTCGTAAATGCTACTTGCAGTCTGATGTCTGCCTTTTGTCCTTGCAGTACGGTGCGTGACTGATTATTTGATTATTTGCTGTTCTTTAGCTTCTTTCCAGAAAAAAACTTGTTGCTTTTTGTCTTACAGATGGATAGACTTTGTTTAAACTGCAAAAGGATGGAGCAAACGGACTGCGAATGTCCATGCGAGTGTCCTCTGTATTCTGGAAGCTGCACTCAGTTCAATATCAACGAACTTGAGGCTTGTCCAACTCCGTATGAGCAAGGACCAAGCCTGCAATCTACTTGGGCGAATCCTGCCCCTCTTAAAAATTGTCCATCTTTTGATTGCAAGTCTTTGGGCAGTGCCACAGACTGTCTTGGAGTTATAGGCTGTCAGTGGTGCCATGTGGACAGCGATGGCGAAACTCCATTGCCTACTCCGTACTGCTCCGATCAGACTTCCTGTTTTAAAGGAATTTTTGGATCTCTGACACCCTATGGCGATGGGACTTACAGTAAGACTTCGCGATTTCATTTGGAGTAGAGATAAGGAGTAAAAACCATCATAATCAAACCCCCCAGTGAATCTGATTGCGTTTTAATCCCCTTTACAGATTCTCATTCCACAGACGAGATAATGGGTCGAGATTGGCCATCGGTTGGGCCAGTGGCCGGTGGAATTCTAGCTCTACTTTTAGTGCTGGGTATAATGTTGTACTGTTACCGTCTCAGGACAGTACAATCTGGGCTAGAGCACCAGTGCCTGCATTTACACGCGTCTCCAGAAGCTCTGAGGATGTCGCATTTGGAGGGAGATGTTGAGCCGATAGAAATAGACCAGGCAAAGAGCAATCTGGACTCTCTTCTGCGGGACGGAGTCGCCCCAATATCACCTTACAGAGTTTCTACCAACTATCGAAGGCCTCCGGGCGGCGATAGCGACCACGGTTACAGTACCATGACTCCTCACGATGATTCTGAACAGCAAACGTTCGCCGAACCTTTGCTAGTAGTTGGGGGAGGGACAGAACCCGATCTCGTTAAACATCCAATGAGACCACCTTCGCCGACTACCAGGCTCGGATCGCCTCATCATGTGTTAGCGCCAGTTACGGTCCACCGTAACATGGAGACGAATTATTGCTAGCTAGGGTGGCCAGAGAATTGATGAATTTTTAGCTATCGGAGCTTAGCTAAGTACGCATTTACTTATTATTTAAGTTTTTTTATACTATAATTCTATAACTTATTCCATTTATTCTACATTATTTTTTTATCGGCGATTACCTAGTTTCAAACAAATTACGACTTCCTCCTTTTGCGATTCCGTATTCATTCATGACGAAGCACGATCGATACTTATTTAATGTATTGTACATAGTATCAGTTTTTTGGTAATTGACAAAAGGGTGAGTTTGAAAGCCGCGGATCATCTATTTTATAGGGTATATTTACGCTTTATACAACGGGGGGACGCGAAGCTTTAGAGATATTGTAAACTTTCACGTATTCCGAGTTGTATTTTCTATTTTTTTTTAGCACATCGCCGTGAGTTATCATTATTACGTCATAATTTATACGCGTATTATAGCACGATTTGACGAGCTGCCAAAATGTTTGTACAAAAAAGGTTTTTACGACTTGAAATTTAGCGCAAGATTACGAATAATTTATAAAAATACGCCAGTGCAGCTATCAGATGATTATATACAATCTCAGAGTCTTTACCAGGGCACAATGACATAGATTATAAATGACACATCTTACAGACTGAAATCCTAATTGAATAATATTTTAAGGGACGTAGAGATATATACATGAAAATTTATTTACAATAATTAGACGTGCGAGATAGAAGAAAAAAAAGAGATATATATCTATTTTAACACTGTACACATGCAATCATTGTGTAACACATACATGAATTTCTATAAGGAAGCAGTTTTATTCTTCTGACAATCGTATTTTAACGACGACGATGATCATCGACCAGTGTTGTACATTGTATGCAAAATTTATCTTTTTCGGGATCGTCAATTTTAAAGTAGAGGAATCGATCTTTGGCAGAAACTTTTTGAGCCACAGGTGATTCTTCTACTCTGCCGTTACATAGGTGACGAGAAATGACGATAATCTTAGGTTTTCTCGAGGTAGTTTCGTAGAGGTTCATCTTTCGTATCATATCAATTTATTTCTACAAGAATCATCTCATCTTCGTTTAGACAAGACTAGGGACATTGTCTTGCATAACACTGTGTTGGTAACTAAGTTGTAGGATATATTTTATACTTCGAGAGAGATAGATAGAGTTGGAGAGAGGGAAACTGTTGAATATACATATATTACGTATGTATTCGAGTATCCTTGCGGCAAATAATCTTGCCTTAAGTTTCTACTGCCATTTACAAAATACATGTAGGTAAGCAGGTTATTATACGGTATGAATGATTATTTTATTAAAGTGATTCGAAATTTACGACCAATAAAATATCGTAGACGAGGTAGCTATAATTTTGTATATTGTACCGTATCTGTATTTTAATTATTAAATCATTTTACACGAAGGAACATGTTTTGCGATCGTTTTATTCCAACTATTACATCCTTTAGTCATCGTCTTCCGAATCCAGATCTTCCGTGTCAAAATCGCTGCCGTCAAGATCGCTAAAATCGTCTTTCCCGCTGTTGGAAACTTTCAGCGATTTCAATTTCTCGTATAACTCTTCCCGCGTTCTCGGGGGTTCCGCTATCCTCTTCGAATCATCCAAAGCCGGTTCTTTCCCATCCTCTTCCTTCCCGTTCTCCGCTTCCGCCAAATCTTGATTACTTCCGTTTGTCGATTTACCTAGAGAACGAAACAACGAACGGTCTTAACATCGCGAATATGAATAATAAAAACCATTCTCCTCACCCTTTCTGTTCATGTAGCGGATAAAGGTCCTCCTCTTTCTCTCCGGTAATGATTTCAGCATAGCTCGTAGCTCCGTGTCCAGCTTGACCTGTTCCTCAGTCGTTGGTTTGGCGGTAACGAGTTCAGCCTTAGTTCCGCACTTCGGGCAGACTTGTCTCTCCCTGGCGCACGGACCACACATAGTGTGATAGGCATATTTCACAGTCTTCTGGTCACATTTAACGCATTTCGACGGCGCCTTGAGAGGCTTGTACTTTTTATACTTTATTTTCCATTCTATAATGTGCTTACAACGTTCGCAAACGTTCGCTACGTCTATACTGTTTATGAATTTAGTCTTGTGGCTAGTGTCGTGAAGATTGTTTTTGAAAGCGTGTCTATTCTGATACTTTTGAGGCCTCGAACGAGACACGCTTCCCTTCTGCGAGCTCATTCTCACCTGAAAACCAAAAAATCAGAATATATTCTACCGTATCTTCGTTTCTACCGGGAAAGTATCGTTCAAACGATCGAAGGTTGATCGAATTTCCGCTACGACTACTCACGTGTTACAAAGCGAAGATAGGTTACGTTTCCCAGGCTCTCAGGATTCGGTTACGGTTTTACCGGCAGAAAAAAACTTAAAGAAAGTTTCAAAACGATTCCATCTATACTAGTCTGCAGTTTGCGGACTTTGTTAAATTGTAACAACGGACTTCGAGGCCTTTTACAATCGATCTTGTTACATCTACGCACATGTGGTGCTTGTCAAAGATTTTCCAGCCACCTATAGAACGAAATTGGAAACACGAGGGTCACGTGTTTTCCGTGTTATGAAATCGTCCGCCAGATGGAATCGCGTGTGTGAATACAAGTTCGTGTTTCGAATTCCTGAACCGGAACTTAATCGACTGGGTGTTAGAGGCGATAAATAGACGACGTAATAAGGATTCGTATTCAATTTTCACGGATTAATAAATACGATATCAGCCGGAGGGAGTCTTTGAAGCGGTGATTGGTACCCGGCTAAAGAGAAAGAGAGAGATAAAGGAAACCCTAATAAATCATTACTTAAACGTAATCGAATCGAGTGATCCGGTTTTCGAATTTTACCCGAGGGCAGGAGGCTCGGACGCGACTTCCCCAAAAATTACCTTACTCCGTCGTAATCTATGGGCTGTAAATTACGTAAGACGGTAGCCAAAACTCTTTATTGAATAATAAAACGTACCAACAACACGGGGAGCCGTATACGTGCATCATATCCGTGTATAATAAATACCTACAATATATTTGTTAAGTTTGATTAATTCCGTTTAGTTTCTTCGTCTACGCATCGTTCCATTACTTTCCCGCCGTTTTTGGTCTCGAATTTCAAACAGCTTCTCATTAAGGTTCTACTTTTATATTTCAACGTTCAAAGCTCCGTATTGGCGCCGCTCCATTAGTTTGATCAATGATTGACGTTACGATCGACTATCGAGTCTATATTATGTCGGTAGCAATTATCCAGTACAGGTGTATTTAGAATAGATAAATTTCAAGCTATACAACTATCTTCGAGTTCCATTAATCCTTGATCTATTAAATCCGGTTGGCTTCTGGCCTCCTTACCCCACGTATTTCCTTCGAGGCGGTTGGCGACGTCGTTTATTGTTACCAGGCATCGATTAACCGCGAAACTTTCAGGCATAGTCAAGACGCTGACTCATTCTAACGTAATAAGTAATGAAGCAAAAATATACAATCTTTACTAAATTGACGGTTTTACGCCACACAGCTCTCGAGCCACCCGCAATTCTATCTTGAAAATTCTTAGCCTCATCGACGACGGATAATGTCGTGATAGCTCACCGCGGTCTGCCAACTGCGGTGGGATTTTTCTCTCGCGAGATCCCCGATGTAGAAAATTTCGAATTTGAATAACGGTCGGCGATTCGAGGATAGATCGAGACGCAAAAAATTCGTGACCGTATAGATGTTCGAATCAGAGCTATTTTCCGTACATATAGGTATATATGCATGTATATAAAAGACAGGCAGGTGACGTAGAGAAAGGAAGAAGAGGGCCAGAGCCTATCCCGATAGGAAGCGCGGTGGAGTGGGAAGATATGGGTCAGACGTACATTATTTAAATTTTAAAAGCATTTCAAAGTTTGGTTAATTCGTGGATCTGGCGAAGCTGAGGCTGAGGCCGAGGCTACTGGCTCGGTGGCGTAGAACGTCGCTTGACAGATTGACGTGCAGTCGCGCTAATGCCGTTGCTGAATATTTCAGGTCGTTTCACCTGTCACACAGTAGCGTGAATTCTATGTTTAGTATAATCTATACCCTATACCCTCTCGAACTTTCAACCTCGGATGACCCCAGCGAGTATGGTGCACTCGCGGGCTGCCAATTACGATCTTTAATCGCCAAATTGAATAAACTCAATCAAAAAGTCGCGCTATCGCGTATGATTGACTAAAATCATTCCGAAGTCCGCCTAGAAACTGAACTGGGATCGAATTATAGACCCACGATGTTCCTTCCATCTGTCATTCCGAATCGTAGCCGTATCCAAAGTCCCGCTACTGATATTACTGACAATAAACATCGCCGACTTCCTGTTCCGCGGATCCAGAAACCAATTATCGTACCTCTGTGTAAATCAACTCCTGCCGCTACTTTTGCTACTCAATAGAGAGCGATACCGATGTACAGAGCGATCCGGGAGAGGCTTAAGCCCTGAATAAACGCGAATAAAGGCACGAGCTCGTAGTTCACCTCTGGAGTTCTTAGGGGGAAGAATAACGAGCGTCTTTCTGTACCCGCAGACTCTTTGATTGACTATAGAATATGGAAATAGTCGTACACCTATGGGAGACGGGAATTAGGCACACGTAAGAGTGTCCGCAATCAAGGGTCTATTAAAAGCAATTAAACTTTTTTCCCCGTTCTTAATAGGAAGGCGGCGGAGATCGATTGAAGAACAGATAGACGGGGAATAAAAAATAGATTCTGGTTTTCAGAGAACGTTAAAAAAAACTGTCTTCTGGCTTATGGTAATAATAATCGACCGTGGGGTTCTATTTGATGGTGAAATTTTCGTTGAGGTCGTGACAAGGTGCCCCATGCTGCACGCGGTAGGCATATAGGTACCTTATGCCATGTAGAACCTACATGTATACATCTATTCGTTGAAACTTGAAATAGGACCTGCTCAGCTTGGAGCACTCTGTACAACCAGTTTTCTGAAACAGGATATCCATACGGAGTAGGTTTACAGCTCGCTTATAGTTTGTGCTAAAAAATAGTAGACCGAAAGATGTATAGATACGATACAACCACCTGCGAGCACCAGAGCTCTCTTTCAGGATACCTATTCACCCAATAGTCGCCGTTGCCTCCGTCGTCCATCGTATACCTTACGTATGAATGAGATAAAAGGCAACGTGTACCGAAAATTCTCCCGTATACGGACATAGTTTTATTCGAAAAATTATATAATGGATACTGTTCCACATTTCGGGATCGGTCATCACGCGATTTGATGTAAACCTGTTATTACGCGAGCCTAATATTTCCTTAGAAACACAAACACTCGCGGTATGTAAAGAAGATAAGTGGCTCCTCTCCGTGTATGTGTATCCGGAGTTTAAAATCACAGGTTGTTGCTGCGAGGAGACTTCAGAGCTCGATCATCGCGTATTGATGTTAGTTACAGTTGTAGAACGCAAGACAACGGGCCTGAATGCATAAGCAACAGTAATCGACTACGCTTCCTCATATCCTAGGTGGAAATAAATAGGCAAAAAATTGGAAAAATAAAATCAGGAAAAAAAATCAGGAAAACGTGGAAGAATATATCCGGTGCATGAGCCTAGACGATGCACATACCTCCGTCCTATGGCCATAACTATTTTAACAACTCTAGGCCTCGGTATCGTTCCTATACCTTGAGAAGATTGCGTCAGTCAATCATCAATCATTCCGTTCGCTCACTCGCTAGACTCTCAGCTATACCTCACGCTATTACGGCGATTCAAAAAGAGTCGGAGAAACTCGACGAGATCTGAAGTACCGGGTGCCTGCCTGGGTACCCTTTCCCGAATGATTTCAGAATTTCTTTTCGTTTTTTTTTTTGTTTTTCTTTTTTATTTTAACTTTGTACTGAAATGAGAAAATGGATTGAGGACAACGGCGTTATGGATAAATGATTCCTCGATGATCGATGAATATTGTTGAATCTCCGTTCTTCCCTGATTATGATTATCGCCCGAAAGCCAGTATTAAAAACAAGGCTTTCTGAGCAACAATCAAAAGCATAAAGAACAGATTACGTGGATACGTTGAATAATGTTGAAATGCTCGTGCTCATTGGTCGGAGTTACGATGTATCCCGTACAGGGTACAATGATCGTCGTTGATTATGCGCCAGGAATTACTGCATCGAACAATTATGTGAATGCGGGTGTGTCGATGTGTCGATCGAATACACTGGGATTACGTTCCCGACTATCGACTCGACGATATTATATATCTCTGTATCTAATATCGTGAGATCTAACGGTGTGAAAAAGCGAACGAGTCGCTCATACGTGCAGAGAAACGAAAGGAAGAAGAAGAAGAAGAAGAAGTAGAAGAGGTAGAAGGAGGGAAAAAAATGACCTCAACGACCAGGACACGTGCTGGAGAGATTCGAAATTCTAAGGCCCGTGACGTAACTATACGCTACGATATTATACCAAGCCGTCAATTAATCTTCGGCTATCTCGCGACCAATTCTGAATACGAGAGGGGAAAAAAATCGCTGCGATTTTCCAGGATTTTTAAATTAGCGACATTGTGTGCGAAAGAACTCGATCAGCTTTCGATCGCTTGTAGAATATCCGAAAAAAAAAAGTTGGATGGAAAGAAACTAAACCAAATCGAGTCTGGAATAGAAAAACGAGAAAGCGTTTTAAACCGTCGCACGATATTCAAAACGCGATTATGCCGAAGATTCATTCGCCTATTGTCAACCGCAGGATCGAATCTATGCGGAAGTTTACTGGCGGAAGTGCAGTGATAAGGTAAAAGAAGAACTGCACGGTTGACTGACTGGCTGCAGTCTCCGGCCAGGATAGGATAAACAACCGCGTTCCGTCTAGGACCACCGCGCCGGAGATCCTGAGCGCGAATGTTGACCGGTTCACGTTGCAGTCGACTTCTCAGTCGCAGTAGCACCAAGGGTTTGTCGACCTAGGTGGGGATGATCAGTAGATGCAGCCCGAGGTCCATTGTGAGTCTGCGCATTATATTCGCAGCATCCCCGGATATTCCGACGTCGTCAACCAGCTTCTCATCCTCCTTTACCATCCCGATCCATCCACCTGTAGAATACACTCGCGGTTCTAAACGTATCTAGCTCCTAGATCACTCTACGTAATTTCGCATTATCCCAAGATATACGAGGACGCGTATATCACCTCTGCACTTGCCTACGAATCCCTTATCGTAATCCGTCGAGCAGCTGATCTTCGTACTGGAACATGTAAAGAGGAATGAACTTTTTTTTGTTGTTTCTTTACGGACACATCGATCGGGAAATATAACCGCGATTTTATAAAGCTGTATACCCGTGCATCGCGTGTCCAGAGTCTTCGGGCTTCGGTCATGAAATTAACGAAAGTCGAGAGCCTAGCCTTGACAGGGAGACTTCATTCCGTACAAGAGTAGAGGAGAGTTCTTTACTGTCATTAGTGGTCCGGGTAAAGAAATTCTTATGATTATCGCAGTCCCCCGAGTGCAGCCTGCCTATAACCCGGAGTCTAATGATCCCAGACTCTCGGTGTGAACCAGACGATCAAAATTCAAAGTCAATAAGAGGTAATGAACGGAAACCCTGTACTACCGACGGTCAACCTTCCACTCGAGTCATTACTCATACCTCGGACTGGAGTTGAGTCGAGTCGAGGCTCTACGGTCCTTAAGTTCAACACCGAAAACCCTTCTCCGACCGGTGCAGAGAGGTGGCGAGGGTTAAGCAGTTTCCAAGGCACCTTGGTCCGGAGAAACGAGTTTCTACGTCTTTACGTAACATCGCTATGCCGGACGTGGAAGCCCCTACGACGGTCGTTAACGTTTCACAGTGGTTTCGAATTATTATTACCTCCTCTCTCGAGAAATGGGGGGACGAGGAAAAAACTGACCCACTACTAGGAGTCCTCGAGTGCAGTCGCGTCGCGTGCAGGGCGGAAGAAGAGGAGCTGGGATTGTAAATCGATCCGTTGGAAAACCTCGTGCGACGCGATCTGTGTAATGATAAAAGGTACATCGACGTTACCTCTCTCGGCTAGACACCGCGGTGCGGAGTTTCGTGAGTTAAATTTTCGAGAATATACCGCAGGCGAGCGTGACGTCTGTAAACCGGAACCGCAACGATATCACCGTTAATTAAGACTAATTAGAGTGTAAAAAGCAACGAGGAGGGCCATAAAACGTAACAAATGATATGCATCTTGTTAAAATTCGATTTGATATATTACACCGAAAATTAGTACGCGCGTCTACCTCTAATCGAATTCGATAAATAAGTTCAAAGATCTGAGATATATACGTACGGTGCAATGATCCTAAGGCCTCAAAGTCTCTGGTGTCTGTACTTAGAGTCGTTAGCCATCGTCTACTCGGTCGTCCGAGTCCAGTTCGTCGACTTAAAAGTTTCATCCAAGGGCAAACCTATGAGTAATCGCGATCCACGTGGCAACGGGAGCCTGGTTATGCAACCAGGTCTCCTCACAGGTAGATACCTATATGGTTTTACCGGTGTACACCAGTGTGGTACGTACGCCAAGAGAGTTTCCACACCGTCGAGTACCGGCGCATAGTAACTGTGTGCCAGATCGCTGTTGCTCTTGGTGTTGCTGTTGCTTTTGCCCGGTCCCCTTCACCGCTGACATCAATATTTCATGCTAGGATATATCTCTGGATCGAGTCCGTGTGTCCTGCGGTGTGGCAGGCCACTTGCTTCGCGTTGATGGAAAATACCCGATTCGAAAACCCCCGGCGATCTTTCTACTCAAAAAACTGCGTAATCTCTAGCCATGAGGGAGAGACACAGTCGATTTTCGGATCTGAAGTGTTCTCGCGTGCTTTCATCGGGGTTTCGGGGGTGCGGTGGCAGGGATTTCGTCGTTTTTTCTCCCAGGAGTTAGCGCTGTCGAGAATCTGAGAGCCGACACGTGTTTCCAACAAGGAGATCCCCGACGAAATAAAAAATATAATTCCATACGGACGGTGAAAGCCGCGAGGTTTGCCGTCAGACTGTATACTATATCTATCTGAGACAATGCACCGGTTGCTCTGATATCTCGAGGTGAAGAGAGGCAATCGAATAGCATCTTTCTTTCCCTCTTCCTTACTTCTTTATCCTATTCCTCTCATACACTGACGCGAAAGAGTGTGTAATACAAGTTGGGGATATACGGAGAACCGTATACCGTAGTTGTGTAGTTATAACCGAGAAGAAGAACACGTTATGCTCGAGCAAGCGATTATCTGGATGTTGCCTTTGGAATAAAAGGAAGGTAAAAAAAAAACACTCAGTGAACCGTAGAGTGGAAACTCCGGAGTTGAATACTACGTCAGGATATACAGTACATTTATTACGACTCTTATACTCCACTCGACTGTCTTCATCTCGTCATTTATTATTCCCGCGAATTTTCTTCTTTCTAAACAGCTTTTCATTAGCACAGAGAGGTTTCTTCTCTTTTTTTTTTATCCACATTTCAACGTGTTTTCCACCGCTTTAAGGAATCACGGGGAAGATTTTCGATCGGCCCTTTCCCTTTTTGTTTATTTTCCTCGTCGTTCTTCTTCTTCTTATTATTATTCTTCTGGCTCGTTTTTTACGGAAGCCCTAAAAAGAAAAGGAGAAATTCAACTGTTCAGAAATTTGATTCGGGTTGATCTTAGGAATGTTATCGCGATAACCCAGAGGAGTAACCCAATATCGTGTGGTGCACTCGAATCATTTTGTGTGAGTAGGGGCCTCATTCGGCCATCCCGACTCCATTGTTTTCGAATACATTTTCTAGTATACGGTAAACTTTAATACAACAGGGTCTATTCGGTATATGGTTGCAGCGATGTGCGGTGAATCGAGTATCGAATCTCTGTCTTTTTATCGGACGTTGAACCACCTGGCAGCCATGCCGATTCGCCTGGTCTTTTTCCAATCTACTTTACTTATTTTTATTTTTACCCTTTACTCAACATTGCGGAAGAATACTGAACGGACTTTTTTTCTCCGCCCGTGACTCACGGTTGTAGAAATACCGAGAGAAAGCAATTTTCTTGCGTTAAATAACTGTAACTATCTCGTAGAAACGAAACTGTAGCAGAACAGACGATTTACTTCTTACGATTCGTGTTAAAAAAAAATTTCTGCTCGGTTCCTCGACGACACCGATGACTGACTGCGAGATCCTCTTCGCCCGAGTGTCTATAGATCTACTAAAAAGTTGTCGGACCGAGTCTGAAGAGAAGAAGAATAACCAAAATCGATCCTGCAGCATCAGTTCCTAAACAAAGAGACCGCTAAACCGGAGGAGAATCCTTCGAGATATTGCGAAATCGTGCAGGAGCCGTGAATCAATAAAGGGCGGGGTGAACTTTGAAAGGAATATCAGACGCGATGAATCTAATAAAAATTTTCGAAACGTACAGTTTTCCGCGCTCCTCCAGGCTGCGGATCAGACCATACGAGATTATCTCTCCGCCATGCTGCCACGCCACGAGGCACGAGTAATCTACTAATAATAAACTTATTATAAAACAAGAGAATGAAGAGGGAAAAAATCGGTCTAACTGTTCCGATGTAGAAACGCTCGCTCGTCGTCTTAGCTCGTGGTTATTGTCGATGATGAAGCGGAATGAACACATGAGAGGACTTCTTTCATCGTCTTTTTGAGACGACAAGACCGTCTCGTAGATCCAGATCCGAAGCCTCGAGTTCAGATGAATGTTCGACGTGTCTCAGCATCGAGGTTTTTATCAAAAATCAAGGCAAGGATCCGTACCGCGGAGTTGAACGACCCTGACGGGACTAAAGATCGGTTAAAAAGTGCAGCGGGTACCTACCTACGTTGCATTTACAAAGACTGAATAGCCAAGCGTCGGTTTCTTATTGAACAGAGGTGAGAACAGATTCGAAGATAGCCGTTGGGCCTTCGGACGTGAAACTGCGTGACATTGAACGGAAAAGACAATCGCGGTGAATGTAATGTCAGTAACATTATATACCGGTATGAATCATTCTATGCCTGGGCTCCGATATATCTCTAGAGTTTCAGCTCCGATAGCCGCATGTATACATGAGCAAAAAGTATCTAATTCAATATGCCTTCTGCGAGCTGTAAGCGGAACTGTTTCACAGCCGAGCATATATTCTCGAAGATCGACTAGGATTTTTCTCTGAACTTTGGAGAGTCGAGATCAAAGGATATCACCGGAAGTGACCGTCTTGAAATATCGAGTTACCCTCATCCTCTCCCGAGAGACATGTGCCCGTGCCAAGACCAGAAGCCATCCCCGCGTGAAGGTACCGCGAGCATTTTCGTTTGTGTAATTTTCGCTTGTTAAGACTCGGGTGAAATTGGAAGACGAAGAGGCGATTCCAGGGCTGATATATTTGAAGGATGAGAAGCCCTGGGGCCCGAGGTACTCTGGTAAATACAAGTCATGCTTGGAGCGAGCATTCCTTGCAGAGGTTCTTCGGATACTTTGCCTCTGAGGTCGTCGCCTCCTGAAACTTCACGGTACTACGATTTCCGGTGAGAACCTCTGTGCTCCGATTGCACTATTACATTTACGAACTGACCGGGTGTAGGAAATTGTTTCCTGGATTTTCGACACCGGCGAAACGTTTCCTGAGAATCTTTGCCCCGTACCAACGACGCGAGATAGAAAACCGAGAAACTTGCGCCTGTCCGGCGATAACTCGCCACTCCTATACCGACCACATAAAGACATTAATTTTTTGATCCCCCGGTGGTATTTGTGGTTTCAAGATGTGGCAAGAGGCTCGAAACAAAAGGAGTACAAAAAGTGAATTCACGGCGTACCGAGGATCGGGAATTTGATCGAAAAACTGAATACAATTTCATGGGGTCTGGACAAACCGCCTACAATCGACACTGTAGGTACTCGGCGTAACCTTGATGCAGTAGCTCTCATTGTCCGGCACAATAATTGCCCGGGCTCCTTTTATTCATTAAAAAAATCGAGCTTACATGGATACGGGAAAAGGCTGGGGGACCGTGATCCTCAACGGACGTGTTCATTTTCGTTAAAAAGATATCACCGCGGTTTTAAGTGCACTTTAATCCCGCAGATTGAAGAGGCTGAGTGCCATCGAGAAAACTCGGGAGGGAATGAGACGAGGATATCGTATCAACACGGGAAATCCATGCGCTCGAAACCCTTTCCTCGGATACGGATTTCTGATCGAACTATACAGGAGCAAGTTTTCGTTTACATTTTTCTTAATGATAAATCGAGCGAACAATTATCCTCGCTGACGTTAAAATATATTTTCTATTATTAGAGCGAGTAATCGCGCGTCGAGCGAACCTGTATGCGGGTTTGTTGTAGGCAGAAATTTGAATAGACAAAACACGTTGAACATGACACACCGGTGGTAGAGATAACGCGTGGCTCTTTATGGGATCGAGGCGACTTTGACGAGTTTTTTAATTTCAAACCTGGCGACAAAAATTGCGTTGAATAATTTCCAACGGGTATACGACAAGGTGGGTACTATTCTAGGCGAGAATTTGCGACGAATTGCTTTATCGCCTACTCGGAAAGTCCTCGTCGAGACGCGACAATCTGACAAGTAACATCAAACTCCGGGACTCGACACGGTGCTCTTAGTCAAGTTTAAACTTCGCGAGGGAACGCGGCGAGGAAAATGAACCGTGGAAAGTGATAAGAAATTTGAATAGACAGGCGTTCTTCTCCCCTTTCCCGATATGGACGTATAACGCGATTGATTAAATTCTATGAGGAAAAAAATCTATGAAATTAATGATTTTCATGCTCGAATTTCAAAGCCTCTTCGACGAGGCTTTTTCCCTCCCTCGTAGTCGAACGTGGTGTGAAACTTTTTGAAGGAGTATTGAAACGAATTTTTTCGACGGAGATTCGTCTCGCTCCATTTATCGCGTCTCTTGTTTCCAACCGAGTACCTATCTACTCAGTGCTGCATGATAATAAAATAAAACGAGGAAAGAGGAACGGAAAGAAAAGGTCGGGGAAATTTTTTGCCTCCGCGATTGACTCCGCGGTCTTTATACCGGCGAGGAAAGAGTCATACCTTACATGTACGTATTCTGATAAACGAAAAGTATTACTTCTTCATGCGCTGATCTCTGACGGAAGAACACCGACGAAGGTGGGAAAGAAGAATGAGAAAGAAGAATAAAAAGAGAAAAAAAAAGAAAAAAAGGGAAAAAAATAACCCGTTAGTACCGCTCAAACTACGTGATGCAAGTGAAGCAGAACGAACGCGCTTCTTGAGAGCGACCGACAACGCGCGTTCAACAGACAATAGTTTTCTCTACCTATACCTTGTAACATCGGCTACCTGTACACGTGTAACATGGTACCTATATCGGAGATTTCATCATGGATGAACAAACCTCGGGATGAAAAAGAAAAGAAAAAAAGAAAAAAGAAAAATAATAATTTCGATCCACCGTCCATCGAGGTCCGCACCGCGACTGTCCGAGCGGAACCATCACAGTCATGCTTCCTTCGCGCGACGATATATATGTATACATTTTTTTTTTTTATCAACCAGGTGTTAATCGACGACAAGAAATTATTCAAAAATATCGATTTCCATTGTTTTATTTTATTTTCTTTTGTCGAGGTTAATTGAGGAATGACATCGAACGGGAACACACATGATCGCGTTTTTAATCATATGGGAAATACAACCTGACTTTAAATCATCCCTTAACGCGGATACAGTCTCTTCGCATGTTTTTACGATTAGGTTTGGTTCGATATACTATACTGATTCCTGCGGTGGTCATCGGTCCGGTTAACTAGCGAACGATGGAATATCGAGACACATGGATCCACTCTGCGATTCGCAAATTCGCGGTTCTTTCTTATCTACGAAATTAGACAATCGCGGATTTCGATTCTATTGAATTCTTCTGATAATCAGGTCGAAGACGACTCGATTTGGTTTTTTGAAAATCGCAATTTCAATCTTCATCGTTCGTCTCATTCTCACCTATGAGCTGAGCACTGATTACTGACAAACTGTTGATTATTCTATCTCCTCGAATCGGAATTCAGAAACTGCCTGTATACCTACTGATATAAATTCGTCAGGGATTCTACACGGACTTTTATTTAATTGAAAATAATTCGTTAGATAGTATAAATATGAACTGTCTACCTTACCTCGGCTCTTCAGAGATCCTTCGTAAACCAGAATAATCATATCACTTTTCTTTTTACTCAAAGTGCATCAATTTTCAGAAAGTAATGTCCGAATAAAAGAACCGCGGATTTACAAAATCACTTGAGCTGGTACAGGTTTGAGGTACGACGATCTCTACAACCGACGGTACGACACGACGTCCGATAAAAATTAATATAAAATGACGTTGCACAGGTGGAACAGGACATCCTTTATCTATAAAAAAAAATAAAAAAAAATCGAAAAAATGAAAAATACGAAGAATTTTCAAAAATCGTACTGATATATGTGAAAAAAAAAATAAAAAAAAACAGTTCGTATTACGTCACACTGATAAAGGCAGTCCTTTGAGATGATCGGATCGCGGGGGTGTGCGGGATGTTATCGAACCATATAAATAAATGAACGAAGGATGTTCGCGAATTATATTTTAGTCTCGAATTTGAATTTTCTTCGTGTTTAGATCAATTTATCGAGAGACACGTCGTGGAATGGTCCATAGTTAAATATGATAGGTCCACTATGGACGAACCTTGTCGTCAGAATGCGGGAATTTGTGATCAGGAGCGTCGCGACGCCCCCCCGAATGCCCGACGCCCCGACGCCCGACGCTCGACGCCCGAGCCCTCGCTCGGGGCCTCGGCTAGCCTCTCTTTCTACTCATTCAGTGGTCGTAGTACGGTGACGTCACGCGAGAACCCTCGACCAATCAGAAAACGTATCTTCTACCCCTGACACAACGAACGATCTACGAACACAGAAACGTCATTCAACGTCGGTGAAATCTCTATGAGTCTCTTCTCTCTCTCCTCTCTACTCTCTCCCACGGCTCTCCGCGTTCTCGACGAAGCTACCGGGAGAACCGGCGCGAAACAAACTTGTAATATCATTCTTTCGCGCAGCTGGGTATCGGCGACCCACAAAATGGCGAGGAGTTAACCTATTACCATCCGTTTATTGATAATTAGCCATCTTTACGTACAGTTAAGCCTTCGCGGGGGACCGCCCGTTGGTCAGTAACCGATTTCACCGCGTGCCGGGGGAAATCCCGCGGACTTGGCTTTTTTCAACCCTTGCTTCCTCGCCCTCGTAGCGCGCGGTACTCCCGAACGGGAGTGCGAAAACTTATCGTACTTTTCCATCCGATTGGAAAATCCAGAGACAATTTTCTCCCGGGGATCTCGTTTCGATTTCTCGATCGACGGAGGGCGAGCGGAGACGAAAGTTTTGGGAAAAGGCGAAATAAAAAGAAAAAAAAAATATTTAGAGAAGAGATACACTGAGGGATGGAGAGTCTTCCATTTCTAATTCTGCGTCTTTGCTTGTAGCATGCACGGAGTTTTGAGAGTGATCGAGGGCTAGGTTTTAGGCTCCGATATCCCCGAAGAATAAGGGATGTGTTCTTCTGGGGTTTGAGTATAGAGAATGAGAAACCCTCGGGGTTGGAGAATCGGGAAACGAGTCACGCGGGGTAAAAGTGAGACAAAGAACTGGCAAGACCTGAAACTCGACCCTTCGAGCATGCAGGAGAAGTTTGAATGAAAAATTTATACAAATTTCGCGAATTTTATTCCTCCGCGTCGTATTTTCGCTTACTTTTTATACCCGATTGCATATATGATCAAACGCGGGGGAATAGAAATTCGTCGCACTTACCGAGTCTAAAAAATACAGAAAATTCCGTAAACAAAGGCGGCGAGTATTCAACTAATCGCCTAATTTATTCGCACACTAAACAAATCGACCTGCGAAATGCCACCGCGGATCGTTACACTCGAAGGACCGCTGCCCTGGCCCCGATTACCGGTTGGAAATCAAGTTTGCCGATTAATTTCGTTTAAACTGTGTACCACAGTTGCAGATTTATTTTCCGCCCTAATTGGCACCGGGGAAATCTGTACAGATAAAAAAAAAAAAGAAGAAAGAACCGTATGCAACGGTATTCTACAGTTTCACTGGTATATTTTTGAAAGATCGTGTATACTTGTCACAAATGGAAATTTTCAACATTCCCCGTTCTTTTCGTACACGGGATTGAGCGTCCATAAGGTGCTTCGGAAGTAATCTGCAAAGCCGAACACGAGATGTCGAATTTTCATCCTGTTTCGATGTATGGAAGAAAGATTTTCAAAGCCTGGAGTTACGAGATGTTTAAAGACCCTCGTCCGCGGTTCTGATCGATATCGCAGTTTTTCGCGGGCATCGAGTATGCGACAGAATCGCAGATTTAAAAACACTGTAGATCGTCGTATACGTATGAATGAATACAGGACGGGGTGGAGTTTTTCAATTACCTCAAACGTCACACGCATGCTTATAATCGATTTCGATTCGTTTCATTTCGTTTCGTTTCGCTTTATTTTTTTACCCCTTTTGACCGGCTTTTTCTTCAATTAGAAAGAAGAATCGACGTCTGACACAATCGAAATTTCATCACGTTAGATACGTCCCGATCGTTTTTATATAAAAATATCATTTCGTACGGGTATGGGTATACATCCAGCTTCGCATCATCACCTCGATATAAATATATAATGTCATGTGTATATTCCCCAGCCGAGCTCTTTTTAAACGAACGATATAGAAAGAAATCTTCATGAATTTTAACGACTCGACCTACCCACCTATATATTTCTAAAAAAAAAGCGAGAATTCTAATTGGACACTTGAGCGACGAGGTAAATTTCCATTATACAGTGATACCCTGTATTTGCACAGGAATTTCGCATCCGTGGGATTGCTTCGACTCAATTTTTGTACAAACATTGAAAATAAACCGGAGCACCTGTGTATGAAAAAAAAGGATCAACCTAGGACGTGATTTTTGTAACGAATTCTGAATTTGAGGGAGATCGTTGTACCTGCTCGTTCTGATTCTCGTTTCTTTTCGTATCTTTTTTTTAAAACATGGATATTATATCCAGACCCAACCCCCTAGGAGAGGTGTACTTTGGGATGAGAGAACCTGGCTTATTACAGGCCCTGAATTGACAACAAATAATCGATAGCCCTGCCGAGGGACAAGGCTCTGACCAATGGGCAGAGGGCGAACACCCCCAAGAGGGTCAGGGCGAACCAACCCACCAAAAATCTAGGAACTATTGTGTCCGATATACCGAGGCTTACCCTCGACCTCATCCCCCATCACGCACGCACACGCTTAAATAACATTTACTATCGATAGTTGCCGGTGTAGGGGTGTCTTTGGTAAAATGGCGAACGGTGTTGCGATATTATGCCGTTGGAATTATTAGTAAAACTCTTTTCTTATCTCGGAGAGAGAGAGGAAAGAAGATGAGGAAAAGGAAAAGCTTACAGAGCGAGATGGAAACGTTTTGATAGAAAATTGAATGGCGTAAGATGGCCAGCGATAAATTTAGGTGGCCATATCAAGGAACGTTCTCTGCAGACCCACCCCCCCGAGACTAGGGCATGGAAATTGCCATAAACGTAAAGTACTACTATGAAAATAAAATATAAGCACAAACAGTGCTTTGGGGTCAGAGATATCTGGCCGAGAAACCCAAGGCATTAAATCTAACTACGGGAGCGTGTCGACGCTCGAGTTTCTTCGATGTGTCACCGTGCATGTGTTATCAGATGGCGAAAGATTATTGCTTCTATAGGTATACAGAGCCCTGTATAGATTCTTTTTACTCCTCTTTAGTTATTTTCACGATTTCTTCACGAGAGGACTGAGGAATTATTATACCCTCTGGTAGGTCCGTGACGGATTCGTAGACCTCGCTGCACCGCCAAGAGAAGGAGGATGAGGTAAACGTGACAAAACGATTATCTCCGTGGCGAGCTATGTTGGATCGAGAAAATCTATACGGTTTAACAATATCCGGAGTCAAGAGCCTTATCCTTGTGGTAATAATAAACGGAACAACACAATGGAAACGGCAGACGCGCAGTGTCGATGGATGGATGTATACCCCGTCCGGGTCCGTCCAACACCCTGTTCAATTCCTGACTTCTTTATGGACGGATGGTGCGTCTGGCCCACAATGCACCGGGCAGACAGCCTTTCCCTCTCTCTAACGAAATGAAAAGAAAAAGGGAAAAAAACTAACAGAGTTCAATCAGAATCACCGTTATTTTTTAATTTTACATTCTGTCGTGTCATGCTCGCGTAATTTAAGGGTAGCGATCCCGCAGCTACGCTAGGGTCTCGCTGCTGCATCATTCGTCTGCTGCTACAGCAGGGACTAGACTCAACTTTAACCCAGCACTTCTCGATTCGTTAGAATTTGTATTTGAAATTCGCGGAGAGACTTATCGGGACTTTTCCAGTATTCGATGGGGTAGAGAAGAGGAGGGGAAAGTTTTTAACGACTGAATAAAAATGGTAAATTTCATCGAGGTTGTTCTACCTATACCTGAAATTCATTCCAGCGTGAAAGATCGATTAAATCTGTTGCGGTCGAGCGACCGATGCACGAGGAAAGAATTAGGTAGCTCTCATACCTAGAGAAGGAGAAAAACGTAAACCAAAAATGAATACGTCATCGCGGTGGCTATCAGTGGAGAAACGAAAAAAGAACAAAGTGAAACGGAAAAGAGGAAGAGAGAGGAGAGTCTGTTCTCTGGACGGGTCATCTACCCCTTTAAAATTCACGTGATCTATGTGTTGCTCGAGTTATTCGAGCTCCACTTTATCCTTTCTGAAGGGGTGGGGTAGCTTCTCCGCTCCGCTCTTCTCTTCTCTTCTCTCTTCTCTTCAACCCTCAATCATTCGCGTCCACCCCAAATTCTACCCCTGAAAAACCCCACCGATCCCCGGGAGCGTATAGAGCGTGGCGTTGTCCTGGTCTAGAAAAAAAAAAACGCGCCTGTCTTCAGAAAACTCGCGGGATCGATGCTTTCCTTTTCGAGTGTTCCATGCCCGGAAGGAGCTTTATACAACGGGCATCCCATACACGTTCACACACGCACACGCGCTCTGTAATTCTTCTCTGCGACCTCTCTGATTCTACTTCATATAAAAATAATGTATTTTTCTACAAGTAGACGGAGACGTTTCGATAGAATAAAAATTTCGCACCCTTCCGTACGCTATATATGTGATTCGATGCCTAATTTCGATCGCCCCGATACGCCTTGTGAGACATGGACCCAGTGGATCTTCTGTTCTTCATTTTTCATCACGTAGCAACGAGGATCTTTCAAGAACGAAGCGATTCTACTCGAGTGGGTATACACGCCTCCGTGAATCCGACGATGCGAAGGAATATCCGCCATATTGCTGAATTCTCAGCCACGAATATCCTTGATTTGTATACTCCAGAATTTTGCACAAATATCACAGATTAAGACTCCGTTGAACTCATTCTTATACTTTTCATCACGAAACTCACTTGATTTTAAATTTCAACACTCTCGATCGACACTTTAGGATAATCCTACGATCGGTTACCGCAAAATTTCGTTCGTTAAGAAAAAATATGAAATAACAATTAGAAACCATCGCGTACGGGGTAAACGAATCCCGTGACAAGTTTCGTACGGCTGCAGGAGTAAGTCTGATGTTGCATCAGCAGCCAGGGACTTGCGTTGCCAGGACGCTGGGCCTGGTATTGTATTATTATTTAAAACAACCCTTCGGGCAGGCGGCAGGCAGGCAGGGGGTTAAAGCTTAGGTTCAAGAGAATCGGGAGGGGGTTGAAAAGGGGATAAAAAGGGGGTTAAAAAAGGGAAGAGGGGAGACTCGGATTTTTATACTGCGGAACCTTTCGCAAGGCGGTGTATATGTAGGCTATAGGCTATACTCGGTGAGTATTTCTGTACATTGTATATACCTATGCCTGGGTGTATGTATACGAAGAGCGTATACGATGGTATATCGGTACGTGACGCTGCGGAGGGAGAGACGTTTTAAAAAAGGTTATATGTGCTATACCCATGGGGTATGAGCGTATGGGAAAATATGGAAGGGTGAATTTAAGGGATATATATGGGGGTAGTACTGGTAGTGGTGGTTGTAGTTTTGGTATGGGTTGGTCCAGGTGCCGGCAGACTCTGTTAAAAAAGGTGGGGTTAGCGTGGGGTTAGGGGATACAGGCTCTTTTCAACATTTTTTTTTCATTTTTTATCCAACATCGCGAGCACGTAAGAGAATGGGAACTCCTAGGGCACGCATATGTAGGTAACTATAACCCCATACCTCGCTTTTGGGTTCGGTAAACGAACCCTATAGGTATACGTCACGATTCTGCTCTTTCGGTTTTCTGCAGGGATATAGAATTTTTAGTTAGTAAATTTTCAACATCGTTCTATTTCACGGAGCACGAATTGGTTCGATTTTGATAACAACGGCAAAAATATCAAGAAGTAGTTAGTGAAAAGTATTTTAGTTCGTGTCTGTTGTTAATCAATCAATTTTTACTGCGACCTTCGCTTTTCCAAATCGCATTTTTGGCGATATTGTCGTATATCTACGAAGTTATGTTTAGAATGGTATAAGATGTTTGGAGGAACATCGTTCGAAAAATTGGTCTAAATATGGATAAAAGTATTGCAATGCGTATAAACTACGATACGTAAGGTGGCTCGGCAGCAGACGGGAGTAATTATGACCGACTTATTTTTCATGCGAGAAAGATTAGACTCAATCGCTATCTGTCGGTGAAATATTAGACTACCGGATACGGACTTCTCACTCAACTATTTCGACTATCAAATCAGATTTGGTTTTTGATTCAATTATGTCGGTACAGTGGCCAACAATGTACCAACTTCAAAAATATATTAATATTGAATATGGATAAAAGCGTATTGCAAGTATGATAATACTCAGGATGCACTATGATACATCCAACGCCTGACGCTCTTTTTCTTGCGAGAAAGATACGTCTAGTCAGCTACCTATCGAGAACTGACGGAACTAAGACGAAGAAAACTTTAAAGTTCATTCAAAAGTCACAACGAAGAGTCGGGGACAATCGCGAAGTAATTTCTTTGGAATTGAATATATGCAATGAGGTAGCCATCATCGCTCCAAAAATTGTGTCAATCCGTAATTTGGATTTTCTGAGAATACAATATATCTGATCATTGGGTCGAGGGTACCTTATATTAAAGTAACGGAGGGCTACTTCGCTTGTGAGAAACTTTTGACTTGCTCGAGTACAGTAACACCACCAGTCGGCCGTACTGAAAACCATCTCTGACCCAAGACTTGCTAACGCCAGTGCCCACAGAGAAAGAGACCCCTAAGGGACAGGAAATTTTTTCCCTTTATTTCTCTCGCACTCTACATTGGAGTGTGTGAATTTCTACAACAGCTACCTGCGCCTGTGAGTTGCTGCTACTATTCAACTAGGTGAGTGAAGAATATGCACGTAAATCAATGAAACTTTACATGTTGGTGAGTATTCAAGATATCTTGTGGGCGAAAACTTGTGTTTTCAATTAAGTTACTCGGTTGATGATCAATCCAGCTCAAAAAATTGATTATTAAATATGGATAAAAACGTATTGCAAGTATATTCAGACTCGCGATACTCGGATATACATTCAACTCCTGGTACAATTGTCCTCGCGAGAAAAGTACGTGTTGAGAACTGAAGAAACTATAATTAGGAACATTATAATTCCTAATTCTTTCTATTGTTCGTACATAATTCCTTTCTATATTTCTTGCCAAAATATTTTACAAGCACACGAAATTTGTGTTGAGAAATTGTGACGTGATTAACACGTCTTTCTACCATGTCATTTGATTATTTTTGAGAGTTGGTTATAGAGGTATAAGATTGGAACCCCAACCAAATACCTTAGAAAAATTGAACTTACGAATTCATCAATGTAAAAGTATTATATATAGATATAAACCGGTAATCTGTCCCCAAACGTGAGACGTTCTTGTGCTTAGGCTAGAGTAACTTTGGTCGTGAGAAATGTTTTGCTGTGTACCATATCGCTGGCCATCTTTAGGTAGGTCGCAAGACTATGCGTATGCAGGCGAAGACCAAGGTAGTCGGTAGAGCGGGAAATCGCTCTGGACAACGATCTCCGTTTTCTTTCGCCCTAGACCTCCGGCTCAAAGGTGCCATTCTCGAAACTACAATTTTCAAATCGTCGTGAGGCTTCTGTTCATTCATTCATGGCCTCAAATATTGTAAAAGTTGAAGTTTACGAAAAGAAAACAGAATTCCCTAATATAATAGCAACAATAAGAATCCTGTCACTGCAGGATAAGATTGTTAATTGTTACGTCTCTTGTTGCACTGTTAAATTTATATGTTTATTAAGGTTTAATTTATTTTGAACTGACAGGATCTACAGTTCGTTCAAAAATTCAAGCAAACCCGAATTTGGATTTTTTGAGAATACAAATCTACTTACGTTTACGTTGAAGGTCTCTATATTATAGCGTAATACTTTACTCGCGAGAAACTTATGTGCACGCGCTGCGACAAAACCACCTTTTGGCGGGACTGGAAACTATTTCTTATCAAAAATTCGACAGTAGAAGTAGTTGCTGCCAACCCCTCTCTGCGGACAGTGTCCTGCATTCCAGAAAGACTTCGTTATGTTTCCGCCGAGCCCTTTTCGGTCATCTCTAGGCAGGCCAGGAAACTGATAATAATGAGCGATGAACAGTAAAAATTAGTCTCAGAATGATCTAACTGACATATCTCAAATAGATAGAATTTTTCACTTACGATTGTGTAGAAGGTATACATCGGAACATTGAATTATAATTCATTTTATTATATAACTGCAGCCGAGCACATGCAGTCACTTCAAAAATTTTATTTAGTACGAATTTGGAATTTTTGAGAATACGAATCGACTTACGACTATATACTGAGTGCATGTATCCTATGGTGGGATACTTTACTCGCGAGAAACTTGTGAATTTTCACTGTCGTAAGACAGCCACCTTTCGGTGGGACTAGTAATTTTATTGTCCCCAAGCAAAAGGTTCCAGTGGAACGAAGTCGTTGTACGGGACTTGTCAACGCCTCTCTGCCGATGTAAGTGACCTGCACCCCAGAAATCATACCTGCAGAGTTTTTGGCCATTCTAGCATGTAACATCCATTCAGCCCACAGTACAGATCAGGAAAATTTGAAAGCTATCTTTATTCAAAAATTTATCGAGTAGATGACATCTTCATAATAAAAATACAAAATTCAAATTCCATCTCTATCAACCATTGAGTATGTTTTAATCACTCATTATAACCGATGGGGCACAGTTATAATTCAAAAAATTCAGCAAACCCGGAATTTGGATATTGCGAGTATTAACATTATACCATGCCTATGGTGAGTCCTGTATCTTATGCCGTGATACTTTACTCGCGAGAAATTTCTGATCTTGTCCCGCGATGATAGCCACCTTTCGGTAAGACCCAAAACTGCCAGCAAAAAGTCAGTCCTGAGACGGATCGGACAAAGTGCATATCTTTCGTTCAACAATTTTCATTGCGTAGATGAGATCTTATTTTACACAAACGGTAGAATTACCTAGGCAATCAAGTTCAGATTGGCTCTCTACTGGAAGTTCAATCATTAATAGGCCTGCTCGCACAAACTCCTCTACAAATTTCTCTTCTCACTGAAAATAGAAGAGTCGAATTTCGGATATGGCATACGAGGAAAATTATCACCCCAGAGGAAAGTGGGCCAATTCCATTGTCGCCATGTGGCAGCTGTGAAAGACTCGAATGTGCCGGTAAAACCGTACGAACGAACGAATGGACGAACGAACGTCATAACCGGATGCATCGATTTCAGGTTCGCGTCTTTCCAGGAGAACAACCCAACACCCGCGGTATACGCCCCGCCATTTATTGACTTATCACTAGCCAATGAGAAGCTTAGGTACGAAATCAATTGGTAGTTTCATCTAACCAGCGACCACCGGCACAACGTGTTCAAAAGATACCTTCTTTAATATCCTGCTATTCGGGTGCCGACAGACATCTACATTGATCTTTGACGGATCAATGCAACTTCCTCTCCCAAAATCCGGTTGCAGGAAATTGCATAAACCGATTAGCTGTTTACAGACTGACAGATATCTCAAAATTCCTTCAGGAGTAACTTCGCTCACAATAACTTCCCGCTACGTATATATCGGAAATCACGAATGCACACGGTCTCTTATCGAGCAGATCGAAACCAAGAATAATAATTTTTATTTTTATTTTTTGCAAACTCTTGAATCGTGAAGTTTCGAGCGATTATCTTTGTCCAAAGAATTCGGCTAAACTTTCCAATAATGAATATCTAATTCCGTTTCTGTTGGGCTGATCAATCGACACCTTACCAGAGGCGAAGAGCCTTCTTATGTTTTATGAAAGTCTGATACAATCACCCTTAAATCATTGATTCAGCCTAGTATCAGGTATAAGCGTGAACTTAATCGCTCCGAGGCGGAGTAGGTGTTCTAAAAATATGTATTCCGAGACGTTCTCCGGTCCTTCTGTTCCCGTTTATAAAGATAATTATCAATTACTCGAAGAAGCGATTTTTGAAATGATTAAATTCCTAATTTTAATCGTCTTTTACTCGATTGGATGGTTCCACTCGAGATATTTGCTCATCGTCCATGAAATACTAATTTAAATGGATAATTTCAGCTCCGTTTTTTTCCTTCGACATTCTAGGTACAGGTATCGTATTCGTTGTTCTATTTACCCGCCTCGAGATCCGTTTATAAATTGTTATTACAGCGAATAAATCTACTCGCGACGATCGAGTGTTCGTCGGGTCAAAGTTTGAGGAAAAAACACAGGGTCTCGTGTTATCAACAGGCTCCATGGACCTGCCTACGTGATATACGTACCCGTAAGACACATACGTTCACTATGCTCCGCTAATGATCTAATTAGTCGAGTAAATGCAGGTATAATTAATTCAAGAGAAGTGCTGCAGACGCCAAAGGTAATTTAATTACGCTCCAATTCTGCCGGAGACGTTCGTATAATCCGGGAGAAGCTTATCTTGATACCATAATTAGGTTAGACAGTTTGCAAATCGACAAAGATATTGTAAACCCCTCGGCTATATAATTCCCACGAGCTGCAGCAGGTATTGGCATCTGGAACCGTTCGCTAAACGTCAAACTTCCTCCGGGTTTGATATCAATTTTCGAACGTGTTTTTCCTCGACTAATTCGATTCCGCATTGATTGTAAATTGGAAAGCCTTTTTCGGAAAAACCGATCGTGTCTTTTGGAACTGGAGGAGTTTTCCACGGCGAAATACTCGGATCGCAAAACTTTTCAGAGGGGAGAAATTGCGCGAGGGTTGTCGTCGGAATTGCGTTATGTGTGGGTGCCCAGGTCGATGGGTAAAATCGTGTCAGGTATGGTTTGGCCTGTTGGAAAGTGGGAGCCGTGAATCAATGAGGATACGTTAAGAGTAGCAGGAGCTGATGGCACTAAAGAAGTACGAGTGTACTCGATGGTCCCACAAATCAATGGGCCCTGAGAGAAATGCATCAGCGTTTGATAACGACGAGTAGGTATAAAATATCCAAAACCCCTCAAGGCTGTCACGATTCTTCGTAAATAAGAGTGAGAACAGATTGATCCGAGTAAAACAATGCAAATAATTTCCCTTTCGAGTTGAATTGATCCTATCGTTATCAAGTTTTAATTAGGAAATGCGAGACGGGATGGAACAGAGAAGAGAGAAACTGTATTTTAAAGACAAATACGGTACCGGTGATAAAACGGCTCAGACTGTGATTTCGGTCTGGAATTTTTAAGGAGAATAATTGATCACGTGTAAACTTCGATAAAATTGATCGCCCTGCACGGAGTGAGCCGGTCTGCAGTTAACTGACACGTAATAATCCCATTTAAAGTATCCATCTTCGTCCAGAATTTTATATGACCATCGTAAGTACGATATATCGGCGGAGACTTTGAACCTGGTCTATTATTCACCCGATTCTTTATTCGACAGAAGGCATCATGTGTCAATGAGAGTATGGAGAACCAATTTTTGAGCCAATGAGCAGAATTTGTATCTTTTTTACAGACGGGCTAAATTATTGGTTCCCGTGATCATTTTAGGAGTGTACAAAGTGTTTTGAGGCGCATGCATGCGAACGTGGAACCTGGCGCAGACTGTGCATCATCCATTGCGAAACTCAATTATTAACGCAGCCTTCTCTCCTCCAGCTCTTCGGGCAACCCGAAGGTTTCTCAGAAAATTTCGCTAGCCAACCATCAGGGTTGAATTCAATTATTATCAATTTATTATTAGGCTTTTGAGGCACCACTCTGCCGCTACCCTCCGTCTGCCTCGCAAACTGCATCATGTATACGTGCGGCTGTAATTAACAGCGCGATGTTAATTAACGTATCTGGAGTTTTACGGGAGCAGAAAAATGTCGGAAAAATTCAAAACCCAACCCGCGTTTTAAATTCTTGCGAGACACCTGTGGCTCGAAATAAAACTGCACGAGACGTGGGATTAAATTCGTTGCGTAAATTTGACACGGCGTTTGTAGAGCCTAAATGCGAAATCGGATCTAGAAGTTATTTCAGAACCGTTGAACCTAGTCCCAACATTTTCGAGACATGATCGATATAGTCTGCTCATTTACTCTAAAATTCTGGGGTTCAAACCGGTCGACGACCTCATCGGCGGGTGAAACGAAAGAATAAGTTCCTGCGCAGACAAAGGGTGAAGGGTGAGCGGAAGGGGGCTAAAAGTTAGGGAAAGGCGAAACGTTAGCGTCAAAATCAAAGTCAATTTCTAGACTACAGCAGCCGGAGCGAGGCACTCCGTGTACCTATATCTATAAGTGTAGCCAGCCTGCAGCTCGGAGAGACTCAGTCAGATTAAATAATAAAATACGTCAATGTCGGCCTCTGTCACCAAACATGCAACTCGCTAAACATATAGAATATGCAAAAGCCGCTCGGGCTACCAGCGACTCCGACAACTGGGACACCCACTCTGAACCGATGACAATTGCACTAATGTCATCCCCGGCACATACCCTTGGCCAGACCAATCCCCGATCAGAATTTAGTCAACCATTATCCATGCAACATGTTAATATTCGTTTCGAAGCCCAGTCCTTCAATCTGGCTATCAATTTAGCCAATACTATCCATCAGCGGTGATCAGTTATAGAGAGATCGACCGTGTTGATATGTTTTTATGCAGATTATAGTCTTTTGTGAAATTATTCCACGTGCGAAAAGCGGACGTCGAGCCGCTTAATGAAGTATAGAATTATCGGTGGGTTAATAAATGGACCGATGATCGATATAATTGCATCGAAACCCGTCAGTTTGTAATCGGGCGGGAAACTGAGTTTGAAATTTAACTACAGTTTGATGTTTGAATTGTTGATGTAATCACCTTCGGCCTCATCTCGCCGGTATAATAATATCCGCATTTCCTGCAGCGGGACAGACGATTCGCGATATTATGATTATCTGAAATTTCCTGTTAGAAATTATTCATTCCAATCGAAGATAACATTTCCTATAGCGTGGAGTGAAATTATTCGACTAGTTATCCAGCTCGCTTCCGCTTCATCAATCTGATCGCAAATTAGATCGTGCGGATCGGCGTATAGTAAAAAGAAAAGAAAGAAAAGTTATCTAGTCCGAAATAAGAAGTCTACTTAGAAAAAGAAGGGGAATAAAAAGAGGACACGTTCCAGGCGATCGAAAATGGACCGTGACGAAATAATTCCAGTTAAATTTCGACAAAGGTGCCAGGCTACCAGCGCGGTGGTCCCAGTGCACCATGTGCGCGTCTAATCGATAGTTATTTTAATCGAGCCCGCGTAGCATTGACAGCGATCAACAATGTGCCACGCAGCGGGTTGTACGCCGGATACGTTCGATATTTTAAATAAAAGGAAGAGAGGAAGAAAAAACCGTTGAAAAATTTGTCGCGTTGTATACTATATACCCTACAGAATATTGGCAATTCTTTTACTTTAAACCATGGGGGTAGGTAGGCAGAGAGAGATTCGAAGGGGGGCGAATGTGTATTAGGTTTGAGGAGGTGAGGATATAGAGAACCTCACGCCCATTTCGTCCAGCCGATTAACCACGTTGGTATATAGAATAGAGAGAAGCAGTGTGCATGTGTGCAGGGCGAAGCCGTCTAATATTAACCCCGTTTTCACGGAAAAAAAAACGAAAAAATAAAAAAAGAAAGAAATAGGAGAGAGAAAATTGAAAAAGGGCCCGGCCAACTACGTCAGGTCGAGTTACGACGCTCTTCGGTTAAGGGAAGAGTGCAGGAACCGGGGTATACGTATAGTCACTGTCGGCAGGGGGGAGAGACGGCTGCTGCATGGTGAAAATCCCATTGAAAATCACCCTATCGCTAAAATATATCTATGAAAGTATAGAAAGAAAGGAGAACAAAAAAAAAAAAAAAAACGGAGGAAAAAAAAATAAAATAGAAATGGAAGGATTTTCGTTCCCTGTGACAAAAGTGGCCCAGATTTTTAACCCCTAACACTACTGTAGTACCTACCTATGCCCGTGCTGCCCGAGTTCTGCTAATACACGTGAATCGAATTGAAAAGAGGGCAGCCCGCGGGGTACGGGGCCAATTCTCTATTATGTCGATCGCGAACCCACGATTTTTTACCTCGATTATAAAATCACTGTTATTTCCTCTCCGAGTATACAGTTTCTACTCTATTCTCTTACTTTTTCAAGGAACACTATAATTTTTTGAAATAGAGTCCGAATCTTTATTCCGGCGAATAGAGGGCGGAGAGATGTAGCAGATTCAGAAATTCGGTAGATCGTGTATACCTTATTTATTTATTCAATCATTCAATCATTCGATCTAATCTTAGAGACTAGATGTTATACAGAGTTAGTTTATTCGATTAATCGGAATGGCTAAGAATCTCGTAATTTCAAGTCCTGATCTGAACTTATATCGATATATGTATAATACGATCGTAATATAAAAATTTCAACACAATATACAAGTAAAAATGATCGTTATCGATCCATATTTTAATCCTGTACAACACGAGAGCATAAATTCGCCATCGATACCTATCATAGATATTATATTAATAATTATATGTAAAAAAATTGTACACAATTATTTTGGTGGCCTAGATCAAGTTTCCCATACCAATATGACACAGAAACTCAATGATAATAATATTATAATAATTTAAATTCATTTATTAGATTTTAAAATTCATTCTACGTCGCTGGACCGAGAATATCCATATTCGCGGACGTGTCTTGGACCGTGCTAAACGCGATCATGTACTCGGAGACCGATATATAGACTCCGACCAACAATCCAATTACGCTGGCCGCGTAGACGTTCCTTTGTAAAATTATACAAGTCGCCAAGCAGAGGCCGAAGTACGTCGAGTAACGGGCGATGTTTTCCTTCTTCTTACGACCCAGGAGATCGGAATCTGAAATAAGAGATCGGTAGCTTTAATTTTTAGGAATTCCGGACCGAATTCGACGTCCGTTTCGATCGCTTGTCCCCTTTTCCACCCACCGACGCATATGTTGTCTTTTTTCCGATGTCCTTCGACGCATTTCACGCACATATCCGGTCCGTCGCCGGTACATCCATCGCAAGCTTTGTCGCAATCTGTAATTCCGAAAAAAAATATAACGAGCTTATGTATCTCGGGTTCTAAATCGCGCGTGGCTTACCCAAGCATGCGTAGGACCCCTCGTTGTTGACGCAGAATTTATTCCCCGCGCAAGCCTCCTTGCTCTTGACCAGACACTCGTTAACGTCGACGCATCCTTTTCCCTCGATCATTTCCCACCCTTCGTTGCACTTCTGGCAAGCCTCCGAACCGCCTTCGGAACAATTACCGTCGCAGGCCGCGTGGCACTTCGTGCACAAGAATTTCACCTCGTCTCTGTAAGACTCGAAGTATCCTGCGGAGCACTGCTCACATGTCGTTCCGAAGTAGCCGGTGTCGCACGTGCAGTGGCCGTTCCCTTTCCTCGTTCCCGATCCCTTGCATTTACCATTATTGTTGCAAATGTTGTTGGGGTATCCTTCGCACGGTAAACAGTCGGGGCCGTAGTGCTTCTCGGGACAACAGTGCTTGAGCTTGTCGATGCATAAGTAGGTCAGCAAGTCCGTGGAGTCTTGGTGATTGAACCACCACTCCTCGACCTCAGATTCCGTCTCCTCGGCCAACGCGTGACACTGTTCGGCTCCCCGGTCGGTTCCCTTGCACAAATTCTCCTGGATCTCGACCAATCGCACTTCGCTCTTAGCGTACGATCTGAGCTTCTCTTCTTCCCAGGCTGTGTCTCCACCCTCGAACTTACCTCTCGCGGTTTTATCCATTCCCTGAAATAGTTAGGGAATAAAGTCGCCTCGTTTCGCTACGAGTAACTCCGACGCTCTTAAGCTCTTACTCACGTGTGTGAAAGACTCGACCAGACCTCTACACGCGGCACACGGAGGCAGTTTAACGGCCCTCAATTGTTCTTTGGTTTGTTTCAGCTGTTCCCTACTTTGCCGAAGCTGTTCTTTAGTCATTTTCGACTTGTCTTTGCTCTGAGAATTGCAGTCGACGTTGTTTAACAATACGAGGAAAACAATCGTCAGAGCGGCGATAACTCGTCGATTTATTATCCGCGACATGTTGATTTACTTATCACTTAAACTCTGGGGGAATCGTACCGCAACACCTTGGAGCTTCGTTAATGTCGAATAATGACGCAATACCGATTGTGGAAATGCGAAAAAATCTATTATGTTTTCGAATGTATCGACTATTCAGAGTGTAGGACAGCTTGGCAGGTGCGCCATGTTTTTCGTCGGCTATATCCATTGTCAAATGGGCAAGGAGCATGCGTCGTGCAACGGCCAATCACGTAGCACCGCGTAAAGCTAGAATTTAGAACCGCGAATAGTTCGTATCTCGAAGCGTTGCCAATTATTAGATAATGGATTTGATTGAACCGAATATCGGTAGTGAGAAGATGAATAATAACGATAATAATAGGTGGGATAAATGATGATTGATGAATTACATGAATGAATTCATACTACATAGAAAAGTCACATTTATTTCCTCTTTATTATATAATATATATATGTATGTATACTTAAAACTGTACCACTGAATAGAATTTATAAGTTTTTTTTTTTTTCTCATTTTAAATTTTACCTTTTATTTTCTGAAATAAAAATGAATGAAGAGAAAGAGAGAGAAAAGGGGAAGAAAGAAAAAAAACAGAAATAAAGATAAAGATGAAATAAAAGTATAGCGAGTGGTCACACTGTAACTTAATAAACTAAAGAGAAGTAAATTTTCTCTTCAAGTTCGTTAGATTAATTTAGTTTTATTTGTGTGGGTTTTTTTTTCATTTTTTTTTTGTTTTTTAATTATGTAATTTACTTAAAATTATTGAAATTCTTTTTCATCAATTAATAATAAAGAAGATGTTCATTAAATGATTGATTTATTGATATGGGGGATTAAATCATAAAAATATTAACTACTTGAGAACATTAAGGAGGTACCGCACCATATTTCACCTTTTTTTTCTCCTACATATGTATGTACGTTCGTTAATAATCACGCCTAGTCATAAACAAAAATAAAATATATCATAAATTTAATATTCATTTTTTTTCATTTCTTCTTTTTCAGATATCGTACTTCTTAGTTTTTTTTTTTTAATGATTTTATTAAATCTTATCAATATCGTCGTTGGGCCGATATATTTTTTTTGTTCACTTATTTATTCATTTATAAGATAATTCGTGGATGTACAAATGTTCTCATTCTTTCTTTCTTTCATTTTGTATCTCATTTTCGTCCGTCCCTAATAATCTTATTATTTTTTCTTTCGTTATTTAAGCACGATCTTTCCGGCCTGGCTGCCCTTCCGCGTGCCTTTTTCTCTTATCTTCTTGTTTCTTTTTTTTATTATGTATTTAATGTCAATAGTCGTTTTTTCTAAAATTATTTATCAAATAAACGACGCGTGTCCTCATGGATATTATTTACAATTTTTGGGACTCTGTATTATCTTCTACCTCAGTTCGGTATTAATTCATATATTATTCACGAGACACCGACAATTCATTATTTATTATCGAATAAAAATTATCAATACTATTGAGTCTCAGAAGTTATTCAATCTTCAGGGTTTCATTTACTCTCTTCTTTACTTTATTCGCCACAATTCTTTCTATACGAAACATTCTACGATTTTTCATCAGCTCAATATCTCTCGATCACCGTTTAAATAATTTCAATTTTGTCAATATATTTCTTTTTTTTTTTTGAAAAGTAAACCCGATTCCGTAAATATATTGCAGATGAATTTAAATTTATCAAATATATATATATATAATATATAAGATTTACGCAATCTGACAGCTTCGAAAATATTAATTTTCAACGTTCTATTCTATTCAAGCATTATCAAGAGATATGAAAGTACGGTCGAGACCATCCAATGTTTCGTCAAATTGATTTTTCTTTATAATGTCACTACTTTCTTTTTCTTTTCCTTTTTTTTATTTCGTTTTTTCTTTTAATGATGATTATACAAATTTGTAAAATTTATCAAACTTCGTGAATAATGAAATTATTATTTTCTTTTCTTTTTTTTTTTATTGACGATATCATACAAATTTTTTATTTATTTTTTTCTTTTCTTTCCTTTCTTTTAAAACGAATTGTGTAGGTTCACACATACACACGTGTTATTAATAAAGCAAGGGTGATCTCGCGAAAGATGTTTTATTTATTTTTATTATCTTCAATTATTTTGTCAATCATTCCCCTATTTATTAATATCTCTCTTTAAATTTTGTAACACATCGACCGAATTCAACCCTTACTTTAAAACCTTACACTATAATCATCTCCATATCTTATCTCTCGTCTCTCACCCTTCCTTTTTACCTATCTATTTATTATATCATTCTCTGTCTAGCACACTGCAGTCTCATACTGAAATTATTCCTGTCACCCCTGTCGTTGCATGTTTCTTTCTTTATTTACTATTCTCTCTATTATTTATTTAGTTATTCATTTATTTAGTCATCGGATATTTGTCGCATGTATATGTATGTGTGTGTGTTTTATGCTGTTTTCCTGTATGCCGAGTCGAATGGTACATCTGCATCTTCTCCTTCTTCTTCTGTGTTACGAATAAAACGGTAATTGATAGAGCGATTTAATCAGCATAATGACCGCTCACGAAAAATTCTCGGCTCCACCACTTTCCGTTTTTACTTTTTTCTGGGGTGAATTAACTTGCGATCTTCCATCAGCAACTGGCCTCTTTACTTGAGGATTAGTCTTAACTGCAGTGGTCGGATCTAAAAAAGAAAAACAACACCGCGGATCAGCACATAATCAATTTTGAACAGCTAATCTCTTCCCAACGAACGCCGATCATTTAATATCTCGAAATTACCTTGCAACCACCTAACTTGCGTCGCGGGTCCATACCCCTTGTCATTTCTCGCAGCTATTCGGAATATAATAGCCGGTTTTGTCGTCGTATCGACATGTGCAGCGCTCAACGAGCTGTTGGGTACAGAACACGCGTTCGTTGGTCCGCAATAGACTCTGATGAAAGCCAGCTGGGTCGGTGTGGTCGCGACGGTCGTGGCTTCTCCAGCGCTGTTCGAAACAGCACTAGCGCTTCTCACCGCCAAATAAACTGAGTATTCTAGTATAGGTCCCAAGTTACTTGGCGGCGGTTCCCAAGACAGCTGAGCTCCTTCCGCGGACTTTGATATCTTTATCGCGCTTGGCGCGCCTGGGAAACCGGGCAGACATGTTTTGAATGCGGATACCTGAAGCAAAATACATTAGTGTTAGTTTTTTCTCGCAATTTATTCTCCGAAGACAATTGATCCGAAATCCGTGCTTACTTCGCTCCAGCCACTCCGCCCGCAACTGTTAACTGCCGCGACTCGGAATTTGTAAGCTGTACCAGGCTCTAAAAAGATCTTAGTCCTGCCTTTGAACACGTCGGTTGGTAGAGGCTGAGATGTGTCTATGGGTTCATCCCCGGGTAGATAATAGTGTTGAACAGTGAAGGTTGTTCCCTTAATAACGCCAACGTCGTACCATTCGGCGTCCTTCTTCTCTTCTTCAGTCTGGAACAATAAAACGATATTAAAACGGGCCCTGGACTAGTTATTTCAGCTGTATATCTCTTCTTAGTCTTACCATCTCTGCTTTAACTTTAACCGGTTGTCCAGCAGAGCCCAAAGCAGCAGTGGCCAGAGTAGTTAGAGCGGTAGAGTCCCCTGTGGCCGGTGGAGCTGCCTTTTCTTTTTCCTTTGGCTCTACGGGTTCATTTTTCGGAACGGCTGCTAGCAGAATAGGTTTAGCAACTGGCGGAGCCACGCCGTTGGTCTTAGCACTGATTTCCGGGGGTTTGTAATCATCGTCTTCGTCCATTGGCTCATCCTGGACTTCCGCTTTGGGTAGAATGGCAGGAGTAATGGTCGGCAAAGGAGTAGATGGTTTGGTCTGAGCCGGTGACTCCGGCTCTGTCTTCATCGGCTCATCTTTAAGATTGCTCTCCCTGGACGAGGTGTTCTCTAGAGCCAATTTAAGCGACTCTGTATCAGGATCGTCCTCCGCCTTACTGGGGTCTGTCTCTTCTTGAGAAGTCTGAGAGTCTTGAGAAGCCCCGTCGTCAACCGCAGGATGAGAATCTGCCTGAGATATATTGTCGGAATCCGAATGATCTATCGACATGTTAGCTTCGGGCTCCAACTGCAGAGGCCCGATGTCTTCCCGGGAGTCGTCTTCGTCTTGAGAATGATCTGCCTCAGGTTCAGACTCCAATAGCTTTTCATCCATACGCAATGAAAGGTTCAAATCTTCAGATTTTACGTTCGATTCTTCTGTAGAAGAATTCGCCTCCGGATGTTCGTTTTCATCGACCGGTTCTCCCTGTTCGGTGTTTCCCTCGGCTTCACCATCTTCGAGTTTTACTTTCGAGTCTAAGGCCTCAGGCTCCGCTGAAGCCTCTGGTTCCGTCGCCAAAGGTTCTGCAAGGGTAGGTTTTGCGTCTGATTTAAGTTCCTCGCTATCTTGCGGTAAGGATTCTTGCAGTCTTAGCTCAGCCTCGTTATCTAATGGGTTGGGGTCCTCCTCCATTTCGTTCGACTCATTCGCCTGATTTTCTTCGGTAGATTCGTTAATCGCAGGTTCCTCGTCCCCCTCTCCCTCGCCATCTTCCATTAGGATATCGGCAGGGCCGTCAACTTGTGGAATAATGAAGTTCCCATCGTTATCAACTTGCATTGGCTCCCCAGCTCCAAGCTGAGCCGCTAGAACCGCTGCTTCATTGCCATTGCAACTGTCTCCTTTCCCGTCTACTCCGCTAGCATCGTCTGTTGATACCATGAAGGATAATCCGCCGGAAGATTCTTGCACAGGGTCGATTAGCCCGGCCTCTGCAGCCAGGGCTGCTAGTGCAGCGTCTGTTGTGGCCGGTCCGTCGGATGTGGAGGCTGTAATATTGAAATGTATTAGTTTTTAGAAGATTATTGTTTCTGAGTTCAGAAAGAAGAGATTTAGGTCATGTATGTCTTTAAAAGCGTTTAATCAACTGGAAAAATTACCCAGGGAGGCAGACGGCTGTTTCTGTGACGGTACAAACAGCATTTTGCTGGTGTCAATCATGTCTGAGGTTCCTGCGGTCGTTACAATCGAACTACTAGTAGGCATGAGTGTCACAGTCTTAGCACCTATGCCGCCAGACATCTGCAGAGTCACGGGTTTGCCAGAAACAGTAACGGCATCCTGAAAAGCGTAGTTTCACGTTTTAAAATGGGTAAAAATGGCTAAAGCGTACTCTTCTATCGTCAAGAACCTTGGGAAATGCTCACCGCCGATTTTTGCATCTGTGGAACGGCGACGATTTGGCTTTTGTTCGGATTAAAAAGCGTCTGTTGGCTCCCTTTGGTAGCGATTGTAACTGTCTTAGGTACTCCGCCTTGCCCTGGCACTGTAATAGTGATAGGTTTGCCGGCGGTACCCCCACCCATAGCACCGGACGAAACAACGATCATTTTTACACCCTGTTGATTGGTGACATGATTTGCAGCCGATAAAGGAAGTACGTTGACAGGGGTTGTGAGATTTCCCGGCTGTCCAGAGCCGGCTTGAGAAGTAGTAACTGCTTGAACAGCTCTAAGTCCCGATCCAGTAGTGACGACAATGATTTGATTCGTCCTTCCAACTAGGCCGCCATTCCCGCCAGGTTTTGTGATCATTATAGTTTGTTTACCGGCGATACTCTGCCCTTTACTCATCGCAACTAAGTTGGAAGTTTTGACTGTCGTAAGGACCTTTGAGCCAGCCGCAGTGTTCGGATTGACCAATCTCAAGATCGTTGGTCCTTGATTAAGTGGCTTGTTTCCAGGAGTTTGAACAGTCTTGCCTTGAATCAAGCTGACCTTTGGCACTCCAGTAACCATCCCTTGCCCGGCCTTGAGAAGATGAACTATTTGTGGTTGTCCAGTGATGTTCTGTCCGGGCTTCTGAAGTATAATCTGTTTGCTCTGCTGCGGCGAAGCTGCCCTTAAAACAGTAGCTCCTGGCGCAGCAAATCGGATTTGCTGACCAGGCTGAACGCTCTTCATTCTAATTGTGTTTCCGGCACTTTGAGGAAGGATTTGCACATTATTCATGCTTATTTTTTGCGTCGCGGCAGCTGCCGCCGCCAAAGCTTGTATACCGGACATTGCGGCTGGCGATTGACCTCCCGAAGCCGTGCTAGGCGAGGCGCCTTGGTCCGTGGTTGGCGTGACGGTTGTGACGAGTGGCGAACGAATTCGAATCAGGTTCCCAGCGACTCTGGGAGTCATCGGGCTCGCCGGTTTGGCAACTACAGGCGACTGCAGCACCTTTTGAACCGGACTTTGCACGGCAGTTTGGATCCGTAGCGGTGTTTGCGGCGTAGCTTGTTGTCTGACAATTGACGCAGTCGAAGGAACAGCCGCAGCTGGTGGTATTTGAGGCGTTGATACTGCGGCTGGAGTCGGAGCAGCTGCAACTGCTGCGGGAAGCGCCGCTGGCGCACTGACCGGGGCGGCAGCGGCTGGGAAAGTTCCCGTTGTAGGCGGCATGTCGTACTTTTGTATTTGTAGGACGTAGTATTGAGCGGACGGCGTCGCAGTCCAACTAACTTCTAGAGATTGGGTCGAAGCTCGGACTAATTGGACCCTGGATGGTGCAGGCGGTTTGTTCACCTCCAAGTACCACAAATCTTTGCAGCAGACCTAAATTGGGATTGACAGGAAATGAGGAGAAAAGATTAACAATTTTTGACCTTTGACGCAACCTGGTTGGATAATAAATATAAACTAACCCTGACCTGGTTGTTCCAAGCTTTGCGATATCCGTCTCTCCCCGACCAGACGTACAAACGGCTGTGGACACCCACTGCACAGTGACCAGCTCGCGCTCTCGGCACATTTTCTTCCAACGAATCTACCGTCAATTGCTCCCAAGTCAATGTTTCTGTAAAGAAAATAATAAAGAGTGAATAAATTGGTAAGTTGGAGTTAAATCTGTGAAAAACAGGACCGCCGACTCTTACCTAAGTTTAAGCAGGCCAATGTGCTAGTGCATTTCCACTCCTTTTCATGCGTCGCTACTTTCACGTCGTCAACAACCAGCGGTACCCAGCCACCGAAGACATACATTCTGTGGCCGATTAAAGTCGCAGTATGCAGGGAACGGGGCAGCGGTGTTGGTCCGTGAACTAGAGGCTTGTTCCAGGTCATTGTATCGACGTCGAGGAACCACAGATCTCCTAATCTGCAGCCACTCATACCGCCGTATATAACTAGGCATGATTTTCCCGTGGTACGATCGGTGTAAGCTACTCCGGTGTGCGATTCTCTAGGGGGAGGTGCGTGCCCGTGAGTCTGTGGTATGTCCCAGGCTGTTACTCCGTTACCGAGTAGATCCAGAGTGTATAGATCGTTTAAATATCTTGGTATATTGTTCTTGGGGTCGTCGCTGTCGTTGGCCAATCCTCCGAAGAGGAACACTCTGTTTCCTATCAGAGTGAAACTGTGACCTAGTCTTGGACATGGTGGTTGTTCTTGCTTCGGAGGTTTCGGCTTCAGACGCTTCCACTCCCAACGCGAAGCTTGCAATTCATATAATTCGTTTGAGTACTTTCCGTACTCTACCATTCCTCCAAATACTAATATTCTCGTTCCGTCTACGACGAAACCATACGCCGCACAGCCGGGTGGTATGTCTCCCTTTGTCGATGGTACAAACCATTGATTCGTTGCTGAAAAATAGGAAAGGATTTTTGAAGAATCAAAAAACAGACGCGTCTACAGTATTTAGAATACCAAGCGCGTCTGTTTTCAAAATTTTTTATTGATTCAGAAAGAAAAGTTCTTCGGTTGTGAAAGTTCGCCTGCTTTCATTGTCGCGAGTTTATTCATGTTCGTATATTCTCGTTCCATAATATTTTGCGTAATGAAACGCGCTGAGTATTATATAGAGTAAAAAGGCGGGTAAACTGGCGATAAATTTCCGATCTATCATTGGCCGTTTCCTTTAGACCCGGCGAATAAGATTGCTGAGATGAGTTAGCGGCAAAGTGTTAAGAATAAGATCGTGAAAGCGTATGCGATGTCTCTGCGAGCGTTTGACGCCTGCGCGTATAAAGCGCGCGGGGAGTGTATTATGAACAGGTAAAAGCCAGAGAAAACTATCGCGTGGGTTTGTGGGTAATGGTTGAATATGGCATGGTGGTGGGGGGTGTTATCGAAAAATGGCGGCTCCCGCGCGTATAAACATGAAAAATGTCATACGATCCCGCGGCGATATGGAGCTGTTTATAATGGGTTAAAAATATGACGATTGCGAAGGGATTTGACACACGATAAAGAAAATCTAATTGTTTTAAACGGCGATAGAAGAGCTGCGACTTTATTAGACGACGAATGCGGCCGGCAACCGTCTTGTCAACGTATGCCGCCATCTTGGCTTCTCGCTTCGCGCTACTTCTACTAAAGCTTGTTAAAATCATCACCTGTATTGTATACGTGGAGTTCGTCAACAATTCCCTCGTTACCACCGCCGAAGACGACCATAAGGTCCTTAATCGCGACCGCCCGGTGCCCATGTCTCGGTCTTGGCTGAGGCCCGGTCGGATTTGTGATTCGCTTCCACTTTAACATGGGTGCCGCCATGACGACCGCCCGATCACATCATTTTTTCACACCACGACCGTGCAGTACCCCAGACGGGACATCGCTATATTTTTACGCCGAGAATATTTACGTTCTTCAAATATTTAGTCCAGTATGAAATTTCGTAGTTAAAAATCACAGAGTTGAACGATGGATTGTTAATTTTTTATTATCCCCGACTATTATACTCATCGCTATTAATTTTATACCTATTTACGATATTTGTTTTTAGACGAGGTTATATGCTAAAAAAGTTTTCATCTACCAACTAAAAATTCGTCAAATCAACTCTAAATTGTTTTGTTATCTTTTTTATTCAACAATACGAACTCTCACGCAGCACAAACACCGAATTCAATTACGCAGCGTATGAAAGTATTCATACAAATATTATTTCGTACGTTGAAATTAACCGCTGCTTTTAATCGGTTGTTTGACGGCACACACAAACGGACACTATACAGCGAGGTTCCACCATAGCGTGTATGCGTCGGTGTACCAACGCCCAGAACGACAACTTGACGAGCTTAATAACTAACGCCCGATTATCTAGTTATACGTTTTAAGCTCGCCGTAGTTTCCCTAGGTTACCGATGATTTTATTGGTAGCTTCACTTTCGCGAAATGCAACTCGACACATGTTATTCGTCCTTTCTGTCGGATACGACCAATCCTATATTGCTTTGTGTTGACTTGTAAGCGACTATTGGATCCAGACTCGAAATTAGACTCTTCCGTATTTGGTGTAGCGAGTAAAAATACCTTTGTTCATTATTCATTGTTTTGCTCTGAAATTCGTTCGTTTGCCACTCGAAACGGTGGTATCGCTAGACTTTGGGTGTGATTGGTCGTAGCGCTGGTAGCCAGAGATCATTTTTTACTATAAATCTGGAAGTTAGACGCTGTTTGGACATCGTGCCACCGCCACGAAGCTTTTCCAGCGTCGTTGAGGAGCGAAAATTTGAAACCGTATTCAGACTCTTCGAACGTTTAAAATCGAGGATTGGATTTTTGTTATAAATTTAATTTTATTTATTACAAATAACGTCGTAGCTATGAGACCCCTGACTCACTGAACAGATAATAGTAGTATTTGAAAACCTAGACGTCTTCGTACATTTTAATAATACAATTATTACAAGTAACCATAAATGCACGTAGAACACTGTATCATATCATATATCATATATCAATTAATGTATATAGAATAAACATTATCGGAATTGCAAGGGACTAATTCTCAGTCCGATAGTTTCTTTCCCGACGAGTGCTACCTCGCAGACTGTACACAAAGTATCTTTGAATTGCGGTTGATAGCTGGCTCCACAAAGCGAGCATTTCACTTCGGGTTTACCTCTGTAAATCGGAGTGTAAGTACCGGCGCATAGAGCGAACGGATTATGCTCGTCGTAGATGAGCTGGTGTTCATCAACCGGATTTTTGTCGCAAGCCTGAAACGAAAAAATGCGATAAATCGTTAGAGAGTAAAGCAATTCAATTGAACGAAGAAACTCAGGATAGAAAAGTTACCTGTAATATCTTTCTGGCTTGCTGAGCAACTTCAGCCCTCGGACCAAGCTCTAACAATCTTCTGGCGAACGAGGCCGCAGTTTTATAATTCTTTAGTTTGAAAAACATGTTAACGGCCGTTCTGAGAGTGAGAATCTGGTGAACAGGTTGCAGGTTGCAGTGTGTGAAGTAGGCGGCCATCTCGCAGAGCCTTTTCTGCTCTGCCAGGGTCCCTTTTGGTAGATTTTTCCTACTAGTTTCCATTTTCAGACCGAGAATATACTCTCTACAGATTTGTATGAGTTGTTGAGCCTCTGCGATATCTTGTCTAGTATCAACCACGAGAAGCGGTACACTGAGGAGAATGTATTGAAGTTTTTCAACAGCTTCGGTGAATTTTCCGCCCGTCGTGAGTTGGTAACAGACTTGCAATCTTTGCACCAAATCGGTCAGACGCAAACCGACCGCTGGTAATCCGTTCTTGATGTTTGCTTCCTTCCAATTTCTTTGCGGATATCCGTACAGAGATGGTATGCTAGGTAGACTTGAGTAAGAAGTCCGAGCCCGGGCAAAAGTACTCAAGAATATTGACTGGTACGCTTCAAACTCGACCACCCCTACTTGATCATTGAGTAATCTAAAGGCTGACTCGAAAGAGCCAGCCAAAATATGGTCAGATACAAGCTGGGAGTTATTAACCCAGTGTTGAGTAGGGGGAATCCCCTTAGTGGGTGGAGAATAGTATCCATCTTCTGTCGCAGGAGCAGCAGCTTCTAGTTCTGGTGGTAGTTCCAAGTCCTCGTCGCCGACGTCCCATCCGGCACCTTCTTCCGTTTCTCCGACATTTTCTCCCTCCGCTCCCTCCTCCTCGTCCATTCCTAGTTCGTCGTCGTTTCCCCATCCGTCCACAGGTCCGGAAGGATCATCTTCTGGAGCCAGAGCAGCTGCTACTTGAGTCTTTCCACGGGACATCATGGCGCCCTCGAAGAATCCTTTGGAAACTGTCAGCAATGGCCAGTTGTTCTCTGCCTGTTGGGTCGGAATCGGCGGCTGTAGGTAAACGGCGCCGCGTTCCAAATCGTGTAACTCTTCTTCCATTGATTCGTACTGAGAATCGTCTTCCTCGCTCGCGATTCCGTGGATCTTTTCCGTCACATAAGCCAGAGAGTTCTGACCAGAGTTCTGAAACGTAAAATAATGAGAGATTATTCAGTGTTCGTTGGCAGGTGATGGAAATGAGGGGTTTCTTTGACACTGACCTTCAGGATTTTCGCTCTTTCGTAAATATCTCCCAGGAGTAAGCTTCCTTGATATTGACCAGATACGTCCTTTCTTATTTCCGCGATTTTCGTCATTTTTCTAAGCTTGTCCAAGTTCCCAGTGATCAAGTACAAGAATGCGAGTTTTTCGAAGTTCTTTGTTCTCTGATAACACATCTCTACGACCTGGTGATTTCCCTGGAGAAGAGCAGCTTGGGCCAAACTCTCCCAGCAGCCCTTTTGGTCCAAGGTTCTCGCGGCTTCTAAAGCTACCTCGATGTTTCCACACTCTAAGGCTAGACCAAATCTCGTCTTTTCATCCTTGACAAAGTGTAGAGCTACTTCTGGGTATCCTTTTTGTTGTAGATAAGCTATTATCGATTGTCCGACTAAATTCGCCGTGCGTACCATGTGCAATACTTCTTCATACTTTCGGTTAATCAATGCAAGTTTAAATTTATACTCTGTTGGATCGATGTTCAATATTCTCGGCCTGCATTCGCGGTCTAGACAGAAGACTTGATTCCCTTTCACGCGAGTTATGTAAATCGGTAAATCTAGAGTACGGATAATCCCGTGATCGCCGTTGTTTATCGCATACTTAATATGATTGCTAGTGGTGTAAATAAATATCCCAGAATCGTCCCAGGCCCCGGATTTCACTCTAGTATTTTCGTGAATCGAACATATCGATTCCAAACGGCGATTGCATATGTTTACTGTGTGTTTAGCCAGCAGAGCGACATGCGACATGTCGTTAGACCAAACGACGTATCTGCATTTCGAGATTTTCACCTCTGCCAATGTCCTTTTCTGCTGGACATCGAAGAGTATCACTTGCTCGGCGTCCCGCAACAGCAGCATACCCGTTCCGGCGTAAAATATCTCGTCGCAATTCGGGATTTGTACCTTTTTCGTCACCTCGTTCTTCAGGTTTTTGATCACCAGCTGAAAAACAAATTTTTAAACGTTTTAAATTCCGAAAATAAGATCGCGAGTTGGGAAAGAGAACTCTTTAAACTCACCGAATAAGCTCTGTCCAGTACCGCGAACCTGTTCCTAGCCACCCAAATCGCGGTAACGCCCGATGCTCTCTTGGTTTCTGGGTCACTGTTCGAGTCCCCGTCTTTAGGGATCATGTACAAGTCGTAGGTGCTGTTTTCGACGTTCAAGGCAGACCTGGTGCATATGAGAACGGCGTTTTCGGCCTGATTGTAGGACATGCTGAAGGCAGGGATCTTGCCTCCTCCCCTGATCTGCATTACAGAGCTGTCCTTCGAAGTTGAGAAGTCGAGTTTCCGCAGGAAACGATCCTTGACGTAGTACAGTAAATTACCGTACACGGCATAAGCCGGACGTTCTCTTTCGAGCTTGAAAATAGTCATTCCAGAGTCGTGACCCGCGGCGAATAAATTGAGAGTCGGATGTGCGGCGAAAACCCAAAACCTCTCGTGTTCTCTCCTGAATGTATGAAGACAGGCGCGTTTGGTCATATCCCAGACTCTGATACTCTTGTCCTCCGAATTTGAGAGGATCAATTCTTGCCTGGGATGGAAAAGGACGCATGAAACATTGTTGTAGTGTCCTCTACAGGTGTCCACTTCCCAAGCCTTCGCGTCGTTCATTCTCCACATCTTTATCTGACGGTCGTCAGCCCCCGATACTATCAGGGGTAGAGTGGGATGGAAACATGCCCAGTTTACGCCCCGGTCATGTCCTTCGAGGACGTGTTTCACCACTGCGTCGGCCTGTCCGAACAGATCCGTTGCTCCAGGGGTCTTCAAGTGATCTTCCAGCCCCCCTGGACCAGGGGCTACGCTCTTCTTACGAAGCCCAGAGATGTCCCATACTCTCACCGTCTGATCAAGGGATGCCGATACTATAATGTCCTCGGAAGGATGGAACTGAGCGCACATCACGTAATGATTGTGCCCAGTCAGTACACAGATGCAAGTTCTGCTCTGCCAGTTCCAAATGCGTATTGTCTGGTCGTCGGACGCGCTAAGGATCCAGGGGTATTCGTGATGGAACATTGTAGTTCTTATGTAATCCAAGTGGCCCAGAAGCGTGAAGATGCAACGGCGCTGTTTGTAGTTCCATACTTTTATCTTGTAGTCGTCTCCTCCCGATACGAACAACGGCTGTTGATTGTGGAAGCAGATTCCACGCACTGGGCCGTCGTGTTCATCGAATTTGTCCAGCAATGTGCACATACGGTAGTCCCAGAGCTGGATAACTCCATTGTGCAAACTGGAATGAAAAAAATCCCGAGTCAATTAGATCGCGAAAATTTTTATTCACAGTCGGGACTTTCTATCGGGCTGCTGTGCAGTTCGATTGAGAATTTTTCACCGCGATTAACGTGCCCCGAGGCGCGATTACAAGCCGTTTCTTTGGCTCTAAATTATTGTCAGAGATTTGTAAGGCTGGTTTTCATAGTTGACAATGCAGGGAAATGCCGGTTGACGAAGATTATTATCGAAAGTGAATTAGATCGAGTGGTGGAAATTATCTGTCGATGGCTGCGACAACTTTCTACTTATCTTTAGGGTAATAAATATGTGGGTTTTGAATGCAACTGAGTATATTGCGTAAATAGTCCATCTTGCAAAATGAGATCGCTGATAATTATTGAACCCGTTCATGGATTAGTTTCGGCTACGAATCGTGCAACGAGTCAGTGGACTTTAAGAAGCATGCGTAAAACCGGTCGTTTGAACTTTTCGGTGAACATAGAATCTCGCCGACTAGTCAATAAACAAATAGGCGAGAAAAATTGTTTACCGTTCTCTTCCTCGTACATAGTCAGTCGAATCGTATGTTCGAAGGATCGCGAGGGGGTAACTATAACAACCTCGCGCAAGGTCTAATTACTTTTCAAACCCGGAGACAGCAGTACCTACACGTCGGTTACAAAATTCTCCTGCAGACAGTAAAGGTCATATCCGATCTCGATATTGAGGAGATAGTATATTGTGCCGATATACGTATATCCCACTTTGTTCGTACGTGCGAGAGTAGGCGTGGTAATCGATTGCGAAATAACATCATATACCCTGGACTTGGGTTTGAGCGTAATTACAATTCGACATCATCGCGGCTAATAGAGTTACTTAATAATCAATCGCTACTGGAGTTAATATTCGGGATTTGGAAACTAGCTAGGCGTGCCATCGCGCGTGTTATCTCCCTCTTCGTAAATGTCATCTGAATTTATATTCACGGAATTAAAAAGTATATTAGATGTTGTCCTTGTCCGCCGACGTAAGACCTGAAATTACATGGCTACAGTGTATCTCGTCGACGGGCGCGGCCCCATCCGACAACTTTTTAACAGCCTTTTTTTTTTTTCCTCTTTAGCTCTTTTTTCGCTTTCAAATGAATTCGCTGGGATTATTTATTCGCTTTCGGCACATCCTCGCGGTCATCGACTACTCGGCGTAGCTGAAACGATTTATTCGTTTCCTCGTACCGATTTTTACGACAATTTCGCAACACCTTATCGATCGATCGTCGAGAATATTCATAAACTTGTTTCAAGGTCCTCGAGCGATATAATTGTCGCGAATTATGAATTAGGGACAGATGACTAATCGAGGAAAATAATTACTCGAGATGTCAGGTATACACACCTACGTTTGACGTGGGTATATTCATATTGCGAAATGGTAAATCATTTGCACTTTTTTCCTATGAATTTAAACGATACTCTCCATTCGTCTCGGATCTTTTCGGGATCAGTAAATCAAAAAACTTCTTTACAAAGGTGTGTCACCGACTCGCTGCGGGATTTATTTCACAGTGTGGGCAAGGAATAACTCACATGTTTAGACCCTAACTGATGCAAGTATAGCGGTACTTGATCAGGCGTAAATAGGAAAAAGACAAATTTCTTCAGCCCGATGTATAGAACAGAAGCTCGTTCACGCGCGGATGTATATAATATATGAATAACCTTTAGAGAATCATTGGTCACCAAAAAATTGGTGAAAAAAAGAAGAATGTAGACGACCTCCAAAAACGAGACTAAACGACCTTTTCCAATTCCTGTACATTCGTTCGACGCGGAGTAGCGAGTAGCGTATACGATACGGTACCTAAAACCGAAACAAATATGCGCTTACGTACTGTTACTCGCCTAACTTACATTAGTTAGCGCAATTAGCGAAGGCGAGTCGACGAACGCATTTGGACCAGTATTTTTTATTGTATATTATTTCCCCCCGAGTAACGGACTCACGCAAACCAGCGTATCGTGCCCTGAGGCATCGCGGAGGAACCGGGTCACAGTCTTGACGACAGAAGCTGAGGTTTTCTGCCGGATTTTGGTGGGGTAATTCTCCGAGTCTATATAGATCACACCGTATAGCAGAAAACCGGCAGTCTTTCAGAGGTCTTTGATCGGTGCAGTGGAGTAGTTTTTTTGGTTTTCAATTATCGAGGCATCAACATGTCAGTGACGCGACTATTTCCGTTGTGTCTAGTAAGCATCGGCGAGATATTTCCTGGTTACGTTTCGTTTATCTTCTTCCCTGTTCTCATCTTTACCATTTTCTAGATTCTCGCCCTCGCCTCTTCGGCCCTCGGCACATATTACCCGTACGCATACCCGGACATCCAGCCGCCTCTGTCGTTCAGTCCGCATCTGTTCTACGGGTCAGGATTGACCGGAGGAAATTCAGACCTAAATGGATTCTCGTATTTCACCAAGGACTTCGGCGGCGGAGAGAGCGACGTCGTATTCTTCACCGGACCGAATTCCGATGCCAAAATGACGAAGGAAAAGGCGGCTATGAAAGACCAGCTGAGCTCATTGCCGGCTGCTACAACCGCTGAGACCAAATCTGACAAAGCGGAAACCCCCGATGCTACAGCGAGTCAAGATGCTGCCGAAACCGCTCCACCGGTTCCGGTCGAAACCAAGGAACCCGCTAAACAAGAGGAGACCGCTTCCAAGACCACGGAATCGAAGACAGAAGACAAGAAAGAGACGGACGCGATTCCGGGACTAATTGACGGACAATTTCTGGGCGAGCAAGGGTTCGGATTCGGAGCACCTTATCCCATTCTCCGACTGGGCGGAGACGTGGCCTCGCATTACCCCCATCAATTGTCAACGTCGTTTTCTGGCTTCGCCGGATACGAGCCTACGGATTATTTCAGATCCCAATACTTGCCGATTTACAATCATTACAACTCTTACCAGAGTCTTTACAACCCTCTGTACCCGTCGTTGGATACGGATTATTACAACCCGAACGGGTTCCCGTCGTTTTATCAATCCCCGATCATCGCGCCTCCGTCTTCTCTCTCCGCTGTGAGCAATTTCATTTCAGAAAAACCGCAGCAGGGTGAAATTAAAAGCGCTGCAATTACCGAACCTAAGATCGACAAGAGACTCGGCGATGTGGTGAAAGACGCCGCGGATTCGGCCGCGACAAATTCCGACGAAAAGACCGAGGAAGTATCTACGTCAGAGAAGGAAACTGAATTACCGACTACGACCGAACAGGTACAAGACAAATCAACCACAGTGTCAGGAACCGTTCCTCCTACGACTGCCGATGATGAGATCAAGGAAGCTGCCGCTACTACTGTCGTCAGCGATGCTGTGGCAGCTCCTTAATTGATATTTCTATTCTTCAAATCGAGATGACTGAGTTTAAAAGGCAGCAGAAAGCGGCTTGGATGGCCTTGAGATGTAGAGATTTGTTTGTCAGCTTTAAGCATACTAAGTTCACGATTTATTACCCTTTTCGTGCCTGAATTCAATCCCCTATTTCCGTGTATTTATGTAACATACGATATCTGTATTCGAACTATACTTCCTAATAAAGTTTTTTTATAAATCTGAACTGTCGCCGCTGTTTTTTATCCCAAAATTTTAATGCTAGGAAAATGAAAGGTGGAGAGTATTGGATAATAATTACTAAGCATTAGAAGTTTGTCGATTTTAGAAACGAATTCGAATCAGTTTTTGAATTACAAAAAAAAAAATTAAAAACTATCCGTTGCATTTTCAATCTTTAAACATAAATCAGCAGAATACTTGAACTGTTTTGACTTTTCGCGTCAAATATTGTATCTCGTTTTTAGGTTATGTTGAGAAACTGGTGACGTGTCTATCCCCGCGATTGTTGTATGTTTTAGCACTGCGCTTTGCGATAAGACTGTGCCGAATGCTTTCAACAAACAGTTGAGATTATTACCAAAGGGAACATACGCATCACGATTATTCTACTGTCTATTAAGAACGGGAAATAATTGATGAAACTTTAGGGTAATGAAAGCTGTGTGTATTGTATTGTCGGTGTATTAACTCACCTCGCTAGTACCCAGGGTCTCTTCGGATGGAAAGACAAGCCCTTGACACGGGCGGATTTCGTTTCGAACTTGGTCAACATTTTAATTCTTATTTCGCACTATTAAGATCGCATTATATCCACTTTCTTAGCAATACTTTACTCGAGAGCAACACCTAGACACGTCACTTAGCGGAATAGTGATGGTCGCCAGAAACAGGAGTCGTGTAATTGTCATAGACGGATTCTCCGTTACGAAGCGCAGAGCCTTGCCAGTGGCCAGTTTTACGAACTACAGAAAGAACGAAGGGTAGAGAACTCCGTCATCGACGCAGCAGCTCCGGTGATTCTGGACAAAACGGAACGGGAATCACCTGTTACGTCACGGCTAGTAGGCTAGTACTTTTGCTAGATGTCACCACTTTATAACCGCGACAGAATTCAAATAATAGTCCAATCAATTATATTCAATAAAGTAATAGAAAGTCGAATGATTATAAACGCTCGCAAGTTTCTCACAAAACTTTGTTTATTCAAATATTTATAAAACTTCCTTAAGAGGAGATCATAAATTTAGCTCTTGAAAACAGTAAATTAAAATATAAACGTGGTTGGAATAGATCGCGTAAACAAGCCCAACTCCGTCTGTTTATGTTCACACGAAAGGTGCCTAACGAATATCAAGAGACTCGGTAGTCTCACGCCAAGTACATTAAAAACAATTCTACCGTATTTGATGACATTATGGGGGTCTACAACTCATTTGTGAGGATGAGGATCGAAAGAGCAAATCACAAAATAATGTTTGATCAAAAACTTTCCACAGAGTAGGAGGTGAACATGTTCGGATATAGACCCGATATCTTGTGAACAACAATGAATATTAACCTATGTGGTTGATCGTTTACCTCACGAGCTCTAGTCTTTGAGGTTATGTGAATACCTGTAATAATAACGCGTTTGATAAGTCCGGCCTGCGTTGTAGACTTTTCGTCAACTTGCTTTTAATTTTAATTTTAATTATTATATCCAACTCTTAGAGAAGTGTCAATAATCGCATCGTGTATAGCACAAAACATCATGCTTCGTAAAGTGCTTTGATGTATTTCAGTTCGTGAAAATCCTACTAGAAGATTCATGATTACTGTGCACAGCGTCAGAATCAAGGAAATAGCTCCAGTATAAATTAGAATTACCTAACCGAGTTTCATGAAAAGGACATAAAGGATGACCACACTCCTATTATTTATATATTTATATTCTTTTACCATAGAATTTCATCTATAAAAATGGAGTTTCACACAAAATTTCATTGAGCTGTGATAAGAATATTATATTATTCAAATTGAAGCAACGTTATTTTCAGACCGTTCATATAGCGTTAGTATTGCGGGTAGCACGTTAAGGCTCAGCCACGCTCGATCCACAAGTAAATTGGGAAACACCAGATGACATTACTTGATCATATTCCACTAGCATTACTTCATACTTCTATTTAAACATTACCGTTCTAGGCAGATCGTTCATGTCTAGTGACAATAACAGTTGATGAGAATCCGAAGATTATTTGAATTTTAATGGAACGGTGAGACTAGGTATTGCGTTTCAGAGGCATCCTAAGGGCTACCCAATTCCACTTAAGCCAGCGATAAACATCATTTTATCTCTAACATTTGACATAATAATAAATATTGAAAATAGAGATAATTTTTATTGTTGCTAGTAGACTAAGTTTCATGAGTGAACTTATAGATATCTTCCTTCGTAGACTACAAACTCTTTGCTATATTATAATTTTTGTTTTTATATAATTACTGCAGTTTTTTTTTTTTCATTTGGAAACTAACCTTTGGCTCAAATTTTGATTCAATTCAATGAGCTATGGTCAAAATTTTAAATTTTAACAACTCATGCAAGTTTATTCTGAAATATTTGCTGCGTACAGTTTTAGGGTGATTGTCTGTTGCTCTGAGGGATAATCAAAGCATATAGCAATGAAATTGAGAAGCCTAGATTCATCAGCTAGTTAGTAATCATAGAAGACTAATGAAATGTAATACAAATAATTAACTTTCATAATTATATCAAGGGTCAACAATTTAGTTTAGAAAATATGTCATGTCATTATAAGTACGCTCATTTCCCCACAACTGCAGGTAGTTTGTATCGTCTCGCTGACACTCGCTGAGTTATGAAGCGTTCTTAGTCTACCTTGCATTTTGAGTTGTAGGATAGTCCATATTAGTACGTTGATATTTCAAATGATTTTTACAAATACATTATTCCCTCTCGGCTAGCATAAGAAAATGAGGAAGCAGGAGATGAAATTGCTATATGTTGTGGCAGTCACATTACTTACAAATATATATGAACTACCTATATAAACTGTAGCAAATTTTATTAAAGTAATGATCCCCTACGCTAAAGCACGTGACGTTGTGAAAATTTTTAAAAAGTACAAGACATTTTGCCTCACGAGCAATGGAATAGTTATTAGAGACTGTCATCCAAAACTTAAGCATATTTAGTTCATTTTATAATTCATAAAGTATTATATCTCATATCAGGCTCACAATATCTAAATCTAGTTTAAATATATCTTTAAATAAAGTTTAATCTACTAATAAAAGAGTTAAATATACTTCAAAAACAATTTAATCAACTTTAGTGTTATATTACACATATAGTATGTCATATAACGGTGCAAAAAGTAGTGAAATCCCCCCAAAAACACCTCACGTGCAAAAACCTTGCGCCAAGTACATTAATGTGGGCACTCTATCTGAAAACATTCGCCCATTCTGAAAAGTATCGTATGCATTTAACAAAATCATTTGTTCCTCCTACGAAAAAGTATTGAAATCAGATATTACTGCCAAGTACATCGTCAGATTTAATTTATCTCCAGTATGTAATTAATAAGGCTCTAGTATACTACTGTAAGTAACAGACCGACTTATGCGAAAATTCTCACTTGTATCCATATACAGAAATTAAAGGAAAAAACGTTATCAAACAAAGAGAAAAAAAAAACTAGAAAAAAAAATTGGAGGAAACATTTTCATACACTCGTGAACTTTATGCAAGAATCCTATTCACTCGCAAAATAAAACGTATTATATGTATGTACACATACATATATTTTCATATCTCAGATATAAACTCTGTTCATTTTTCAAAATATTGATAAGTTAATTAATATATCAGATATATAAACCCTGTTAATTTTTCTAAGTATAAATAAGTCATGTTATATACATTTCAGATGTTTTATATACGGAACTCTATTCATATATTATTACCCTACTAATGATTGATACATATCATATGTTTCCGATTCATATATTTTTCGCTTCTAACTGATTTTATTTTTTACTTTACGAAGTCCTGACATAATTACCATATATTTCAACGTTCAATATTAATTGAAACTATTTTCCAAACGAGTTCCACTATGGAGTTTTTGTCATTGATTGACAAATTTGCTTTTGTTTATATTTTCTTGAACTTCATGTCTGCCTTATTTTGTCTTTTATGTTGATTAATGTATAATATGTACTTACAATATCATCTAAGGTGAAGAGAAACACCAAAGATTTTTCTGTTCGAAGATGAGCAATGACTCAGTATTCATGTATCTTTAAATATCTAATAACGCCTATGTTAAAATGCGTATAAATAAATACTTAATTTTTATACAAATCCTACCTTTCAGAAATTTTTTAATCCTACATCATACTTCCCAGGATAGTTAGTATCAAAGTTGTAGCAGCAGTGGTTTTTTGTTTTTGGTGACGGTAAAATTACAACATTGTTCTACTAAATGAATAATACTGCTGAAAATCTGCATCATAGATATTTTTATGCAGCGTTAGGACATTGCTAATTCAGCACCACAACATGTCAATAAACTGTACAATTCATAATATTGATTTGACCATGGTGAATTGTTTTCCACAGCATGAAAGTATTGCTGTAAAATCAGCAATATAGACATTTTCGAGCAGCGTTAAGACAGTGCTAATTCAGCACCACAATATGTCAATTAACTGTACAATTTATCATGTTGATTTGACCATGGCAATTGGTCTACACAGCATTAATGTATTGCAATGGCAACATCTGCATCTGCTGATTCATCTTAAAGAATTATTGCTAATGTAGCTGTATAAGATAATAGGCCTGACAAATTCAGTATAGCAGTATAAACCTACAAAAATTATTGTTTTTACAATTGCACGGCCAGCTACACTCTATTGTAAAATGCCTGTGCAATAAATTATGGTTACACGAATTTGCAATAATTACATTGTTGAGCCAGCAAAAACTCTTGCAGGTTGACATATAACAATTTTTTTTTTTGCTCAACTTGCAATATTATAGCTATTTTTTTTCTCCGTGTATAATCAGTCGATAAGATCATTCATGTTATTTAGATCAGATAAGAATATTCAGATCAGAATAATCGTCAGATAAGCACGGGGTAAGGGTGACGACAGGAATATGGGGAAGAAGTTGTAACGTAACGTATGAATGTAGCGAGTCGCAGCTAGGTGCAGAGACCTAGCTGTTATATTTTTCGTTGAATAAATTTTATCATAAATGATAAACGCATTCAATGCATAGAGGCACGGAGACATTAAATTGATATAATTGCCGATAGGTGGTTGTATAACTCATAGTAAAAGTAATTGTTGTATTTTTATATAAATAATCCATTTTAATCATTCGAAGAGCGCCATACTCCATTTAAATAATCCTCTGAGGCATCGCGGATCGTACTTCGGTCTTTCTGCCTGTCCTCAAGATTTTTCTTTTCAAATCACTAAGATTTGCTAGCATCGCGGATCGTATTTCGGTCTTTCTGCCTGTCTAGCTTTTCTTTTTATTTTTTGGTTTGTACGCATCGCGGATTGTACTTCGGTTTTTCTGCCTGTCGTGCTTTCCTCTTTTTGAATAACCATTAGAATCATTAAAAATAGACTAGCTTGCATCGCGAATTGTACTTAGGTCCTTTTGCCTGTCAAGCTTTTCTCTTTTTGATAAAAGAAATCTTTTTAAAATTGAATATTATAATTAAATTAATTTAAACTCATATATCATATGGTGATCTAAATAATAAGCGATTTTTCTGTTTATTCTCCTAAATAAGCATCGATTCAAAATAATTTTATTAGATTATTATTTTAATTTAAACCTTTATAATTACTAGTTTAACATTATTATAAATAAATTGATATATTATTTAATTGAAATGTCTGCATATCCTTGTTTCTTTGTAGAATATTGAAAATCCTTTATACATTTAGATACCGGATAGTTTCACATATTATTCGTTTAATCCTCGTTGTTGTCCTCTTCATTTGACCAGCCCAGAGAATTCTCAACGCCCTGAGCTTCACAAGTTGTTTCTAATATTATCATATATTATTTGATTGGCGCCCAACATATTAATTCATAATATATTTATCAAAGTCCAATAAAAAGTAAAAATAGCTTCAAAGTATAATAGAATCTGTCGGCCAAGAGCAGGGATTATACGTGACCCTATACAGAGAATTCAAATTTTAGACAATGGGAGAAAAACAAACATCTATACCGTACATGTATTATACCAGCACGCACGCACATCTGTATTTATAATAGAGTTGTCCGAGCTGTTATGCAGAGTCTGCTTTCGGAGTAGAAATATAACGGCGGTGATAAGTCGGTTAATAATTTCGTTGAAATTTTCAAGTGGGATCAATTTAATCATGGAAAGAGCCGGGGGTCAACGTAAGCGGCCAAACGTGAGTTTACCAGACAAAATTACTCTTACACTTCACAATATCATAAAATATAGGTATACGTTAGGGTGCTAAAAAAAAACATTTTTTGTTTTTTTTCAAGTGCTATCATCTCAAAAGTTTCTAGTAAGTATAAAAAAAATTCTCCCACAAGAACAGCTCGATATTTTGATTTTAGGTGACGCGACGTGACGATAGGGATTATACGTGACCCTATACAGAGTATTCAAAGTTTAGACAATGGGAGAAAAACAAACACCTATGCCGTACATGTATTATACCCGCACACACGCACATCTGTATTTATAATAGAGTTGTCCGAGCTGTTGTGCAGAAATCGCGTGTGCTCGCTGGTGAATCAGTTTGTGCGCATCTTCGAATCTATCGTCATCTCAACTTCTCAACTGAATTATGGAAACAGCCGGGGATAAACGCAAGCGGAAAAACGTGAGTTTACCAGACAAAATTACTCTTACACTTCACAATATCATAAAATATAGGTATACGTTAGGGTGCTAAAAAAAAACATTTTTTGTTTTTTTTTCAAGTGCTATCATCTCAAAAGTTTCTAGTAGGTATAAAAGAAATTCTCCCACAAGAACAGCTCGATATTTTGATTTTACGTGACGCGCAACGGTTTTCCGTTTTCCCATACAAATAACACGTAAGAAAATTTTTTTTTTGTATTTCTCAAATAAAACTACTGAAAATTTTTTTTTTACAATTTTGATGGACATGTTCTTGTAGGAAATTAAATTGTCTACAAAAAAGCTCTGATATGATTTCCTCGTAAACCTAACGGGTAGAACGTTATCAGACTTTGAATACTCGCAACTAAGTGGATATAGGTTGAATTTTTTTTATTTCCAAAAAGAAATTTGACCGCAATATGAGCTAGTATTGAAACCTATATGTCCCTTTTCAACCACTGAGTAATTATTCGCAGTGTAAAAACAATATAAATCACATACAGTAACATCCGGTGAAATACAAAATGCGTTCTAAAATCATATACGGTTAGAGAAGAATTCTTAACTTTTCAATAAAAACATGCAATATATTATTTTTACACATTATTATTGTTATCATTATCTTTTCAACACGTAATATTTATGTCGGGTTGTTCTGTCGAAAACTATTTCAAACATTGTTACTGACTAATTGAAACTAGTGATAGATTATAGTATAATAATTTAGATAATAACGATTAAATTTGAGACATACCTACAATAATAATCTATCTTGATAAGGAAGATCAATAGATAAAAAGTATTGGTCTGAAGAGTGGATAGCCAATATAGAGATGGTCTATCTTATAGCGCTTTCTATAGTATTTTAGCTGACTCCGTCCTTATCCTCGGCCTAAGAACTCATACACGACGCGAATAACATCAGGGAATACCATAGAAATATTCACTTCAATATAAAATGTGTTAGCTTGGATAAAAGAGCTTATATTTGTAAAACATTCATGTTTCCCGTGGTTTATCGGCGTAGTTTCATTCAAATTCTGAGACTTTTTGAAAAAGATTTTATATTTGATGAATTTCAATCAGTCAGAAAAACGTAAATTTTTAACAAGTGTGCATACGTGCTACATCAACCCGGGATGAATATTTTCATATCATGTAGTTTAGAAGAAAATCAGAGACTGCAACGTCACAAATTTAGAAGCTATGAGGAATTACCCATACATAATGGGTATTTTCGCTTCCGTTGCAAGGAAAGAGACAGGCTGTATTTCGTCGGTACTGCAGATTGTTACCTTAGGAGTGGATGCGCGAAATGTAGGATGAGTCGGTATTACCGCTTTACTCGACTACAGCGCTCCTAGGTGCTGGCTGGTAAACTAAATTACAGACTTACCGATGCACGATTCGCGCGCTGAGCTCTCTCTCTCGGGCATTACGGGAACTAAGGATTATCATGGCTTCCCAACAATTTAGAATCGCGAATTACAACGAATTGCGAGTTTTTACATAGGAACTTTATTCCTGCATAAAACAAAGATGTTTCTGAATAGGAGTGTTTGTCATGCCGTGTAGAATGGCGCTTACACAGTTATTTTCGCGTCAATGATGCGTGGGCTCTAATATTAGTCGAAATAAGTGACACGCCCACATTCTGCGATTAAAATTTAAAAAAAAATTTCGATTTCATTGAATTTTGGGAGCCAGCTCGAACTTATTCCTCGTCAAACATCGGCTGCCAAAAGGACAATCCGATTGATAGCCTCGTTTCGGAGATATTCGGGAAATTACTAATTAGATAGGTCGGTAAAAATCGTCTGGTCCCTCCCCTTAACTTAATAAATAAGCGATCATTGTAATACTCAGCGTCAGAACATCAAGACTAGTAGCCAGTCGCAGTATATTGAAATCAGTTAGAATAATCAGAAACCTTTGTAAAGATATTGATTGTTATTTAATAGACTATTCACTTGATTGTACGATTGAGTCGCAACTCTTAAGTCGACACGAACCTCCTAAATAAATAAATTGTAGTTGTCTGAAGGATCTCCGGATCCCGATTACAACATTCCATTCACGCGGTACATTTGAAAAGCATTGGTGAACGGTGATCTGAACTGCCACGCAGAGTTATAAATCAGAGGGTGACGACATGGCGCCAGAAAGCTGAAACATGTAGCCGTCCACTTATTGTCGGCATGCCGGAATCCACCAACATATTGAGATCAATGGTGAAGGTTGACTCGGCGAATACTTTATTTTTCAGAAAAAGCGATGTACCAGTTCACCAAACGAACGCCGCGGGGCCGTACCGAATAGCCGTGATGTAAGTTCGTCGGGGTCATCCAGAACGGCCTCTACACGTGGAACATCCAACGCAACGGGTAAGTTGATTATTTGCCTGCAGTGCTCTTGCGCAATGGCCCTGCATGCATGCATACGTAGATCGCGTGTCCCAAAGCAAAAGGGTGTGCGCGCTATTGGTTGTTTTTTTTTTCCTCTTTTTTTCTCCCCCGAAATCGGGCATGGAAACGAAACTTTCGGGACTCGATACCCTTGCGAGATGTCGGAGCTCGTCCGTTGAGTTGCCCGTCCCGAGTGTTTGACCGGGATGGCCAGATCCTCTCCGTATGTGCTTATATTGTGAGTAATAGGTCTGCGTGTGACGTTTCGACAATTATAACGTTTTCTTTTTTTTTTCTCTCCCTCGTTATCGCAGTTTTGAATTGTACCCAAATGCAACAGTTGTCTAGGCCATCGGCTGATTAACCGAGTAGACCGTTTTGGCCGGTTAACCGGTTAAACGTCCGGCCGACTTGGCCGATTAACCGGTCAAGCCATCGGCTGATTGATCAGCTTAACCGCCTTGGCCGGTGAAGCTGGTCAAACCATATATCCCTCGTTAATATCAGTGGCTAGCACATTTGACGCGTGGAGCTATCGCGATCGGCGCTTGGCGGCACTTAGCTATCGCGAGTTTTGATCCGAAACAAATTGTGAATACAAACGACTTTCATATTTCCAGCTTGCCTGCCAGAGGAAGATCGGCGCCCCTTGGAACCCGGACAATACCTAACGGACGAGTGTATAGTGAGGTACACGAAGTATTTGCAAACTGATGTTTGGCCGAAGTACGGTTTCAACGACGACCAATACGACTTCGTGTACCCCAGCGTCTGCAAAAACCTGAAGACGCATGCTTCTTCCTATGGCAATGCCGTGTTAAGGGGGGGGCTAGGGGGGCTGCAGCCCCCGGGCCCCCCAACATAAGGGGCCCCCTTTTGGCCTGAATGTAATGATATTACAAATAAATTATTAATAAAAAATAATAACAAACGATGTAAATGTTAATGTTATTTATGTTTTTTTTCTATATCTCTCTCTCTGTAGTCTCTGTTCGTAACGTCCAATTCCCCTCGCCGTGCACCCCCTGGTCAACATGGTGCGCGCGAAGATTGCGATGGGTAACCGTGGTTACTCTCCTCGAGTAAAAGGGGATGGACTAGGGGTAACGCGCGGAGAGAGGAAACGGACGTTTCGAACAGAGAGAGAAATACATCTCTGCCTCATCATAGCGTCAGCCCAACAGCGCTATTCCCCTTCTGGCCTTCTAGGTCCATAAGTTCTATGGTTTTTCTGATTGGTTATGAGTACTCATGGGTAATATAGGCGTCTCAAATATAAATTCAAACTTTAACGTGAAATCTAGTATAAATAAAGGTTTTCCACGAAGAAGAAAATTATGATTTAACAAGATGTCGACTAAAAAATATCAGAGTGGCGCTGCCAAAAGGAAATCTTTGTAAGAACGTCACGATTTCGAGAGTAAACTTCCGAAGTTAACCACTTTTTTCAGATGTCAGGTTGCAAATATTGATAATATCGACAATGTTCTAAATGTTGACGACATTGAAAATGTAGACGCGAACATTCCATCGAATGAGAATTATCAAACAAATGTTCCGACTGTCAGTAACGTGCAGGAAAACGAAGGTAACTTTCTTTAATAATTTAACTCCCGGTGATATACCTGCATTGATAGGAAAAATTTCTTGAATCAGAAAAATATGTTCATTTGAATACAAATTTCCTCAATAAGCAGATATTTATTCCAGGGACATAGTTTATTTTTGTTTCAAGTAAATACATAGATAAAATAAAAAAAAATAATCCTCTAGATTGTCATGACAGTGCATTTGATCCAAACAGTGATTTACAAATTTCTCGATATTATTTATTAGATCACTTTACTGTCGTATACAATCCATGGTTAATATTTATAAGAATCAAAATAATGAGATCTTGAATTAAATAAAAATGATCTTGATCCAAACTTTCGGGTAAATATTTCATCAAATCCAATAATCATTTGGTCAATACAATCAAATAATAGTATTCTTTGATACAAATAAATTTCCTACAAGGAGCGGTCAATGGCTAGATTTACTTGGATCGAGTAGAATTTTGTCGCTTTCAGTACTTTTTTCTATCATTGTGCAACCAATTATGAGATTCATTTATTTTTTATTGGATTCATTTTTTTTCGATTTAGTGCCTGATTTGAGATGGTGCCCGAACTTTACTACATCCTGGGTACACAATATATGTATATTATTATTCCCCGTTATATAAAAATTAATAATAATTATCAGGTCCCGAAACAAGCTCTTCGGATGTGGATGTAGAAAAACAGACGTCCCACGAACCCTCCGACGTAGATGAAAGTGCTATAGGTTATTTTTTTTTTATTGCATTTAAATTTACTCTTAAACAGTCATTTGCATGCAATTGGCATGAAATTTTTATTTACTCCATCATTTGCATGAATTCCTAATATTATACTTCTAGACAAAAATTTGATTAGTAGTGATCCAGCGCTTTGGCCTATCAAAATGCATGCCGCTGATAGAAACAAATTCTTAGATCTTGGATGCGAATATTTTCGGAACAGAAATAATAACTATGAAGCATCTACGAGGAAATATAGAAATCAAAATAGATGTCTCTCTAACGGACTTTTTGAACGTGTATTGGCTAACGGCGAGAAGCATGAACGGAAATGGCTTTTATATTCTGTGGCAACGGGAAATGTTTTTTGCTATGTTTGTAAATTATTTGGTGCTAACAATAACAATGCTTTCGTGAAAGACGGGTTTTCCAATTGGAAAAAAGTAGAAGAAAAAGTTAGTATGCATGAAAATAGCCAAGAACACAAGCAATCTATGATAACGTGGTTCTTACGTGTAAATGAAGCGAAAAGGTTGAGCGAAGGTTTGGCAACAACGATGCAGATTGAAATAGGGTATTGGACCGAAGTTTTGAAACGAATCGTCGCTGTAATTCGTTTTCTTGCGACACGTGGTCTTGGATTTCGAGGTGAAAATGAACGTATAGGATCTTCTACCAATGGGAATTATCTTGGCTTATTAGAACTGATAGCAGAGTTTGACCCTTTTTTGGAAAAACATTTAAAATTATATGGTAATAAAGGCCGAGGCAACGTATCCTATCTTTCCAAAACTATATGCGAAGAGTTCATAAAACTACTCGCGGAGAAAGTTTTGGCAAAAATTTTGGCAGAAATTCAAGAAGCAAAATACTTTGCCCTGATCGTTGATTCTACTCCTGATTTGTCGCATGTAGATCAATTAACTATTGCAATTAGATATTGTTTGAACGGGTCTGTATTCGAACGCTTTTTATGCTTCCTTCCAATCTATAGCCATATTGGTGAATCTTTGAGTGCAAATGTATTGTCCGTACTAGAAAAAAATGGTATAGACGTTGAAAATTGTAGAGCCCAAACTTATGACAATGCCAGCAACATGTCTGGGAAGTACTCTGGACTACAAGCGCATATTCGACAAAAGAATGAATTAGCGTATTACGTGCCTTGTGCTGGCCATTCTCTCAACCTAGTTGGCGAATGTAGCGTAGATGTATGTTCCGAGGCTATCCGTTTTTTTATGTTCCTACAGAAATTATATGCATTCTTCGTTGCGTCTACACATCGCTGGGACATACTGTCGAACCATACGACAAAAGCTGTTAAAAATTTGTGTGCCACTAGATGGTCATGTAGATATGATGCAGCTGCTGCTTCAAAAGGAAATTACCACGAAATTTATGACGCGCTTTCAGAATTAGCAGATAATGCACAAGAAAATCAAAGTACCCGCGATGAAGCAGAATCATTAAAACATAAACTCATTAAACTTGAAACTGCTATCATGGCTATCTTGTGGCACCAAATTTTACAACGTTTCAACTCTACTAGCAAATTTCTACAAAGAGTTGACATTGACTTAGTCACTGCTGACAATATGTTAAAATCATTAGTAGAGTTTGTAATTGATTTAAGAGATAAGTTTGATGAAATCGAACAATGCGCAAAATCAATTAGTCCTATTATTATTCGGGAATATTCATCTAACCATAAGCGTAAAATTACTAGGAAGTATGCGGATGGCAGTACATCATCGGAAAGCGAAAGCCTGGATAGTCGGGAATCATTCCGCGTCTCATCATTTTTACCTATTTTCGATAAATTGCGAGTAGACCTAGAAAAACGAAGTAATGCATACAGTCATATCGCAACACTCTTCGGTTTCCTTACAAATATCAAAACGATAGAGGTAGACGAATTAAAAATGTGTACCGACCGACTTTGCAAAATTTATCCCAGAGACTTAGACATTCTGCATTTAACGGACGAAATGATGCAGCTCATGAGCTTGCTGAAAATTGAATTCCAGCAAAATATTCCACCCCCAACTCAATTGTTGAAATGGATGGTCGATAAGGAAATAGTTGATGTTTTCCCTAATGTATTTATAGTTCTAAGAATATTTTTAACAATCCCAGTATCAAACTGCGGCGGAGAAAGAGCATTTTCAAAATTGTCGTTCATCGAAAATAAGTATAGAACCTCAATGGATCAATTACGACTAACATCCTTGAGCATGTTATGCATTGAACGTGATTTAACAAAAACTTTGAATTTTGACGATGTGATTGAAACTTTCGCAAAAGAAAAAGCAAGGAAAAAATCTTTCTGAATAAAAAATCTGCTTACAAATATTGTTTGTTGATGTATTTTAATTTTTTTCCTTAAACGCTACCCCTACGAACTAACCAGGGCGGCGCTAGGGGGCTGGTGGGGGGCCTACTGGACCACGGTAGCCCCTAGCCTCAAATTTCTTAATCCGGCGTTGTCCTATGGCATGATACGTGAGTAGGTATGTACACCGAGTTATGTGTTCTGACCCGGCGAAAGATTGTAAATTTAGGTAATAATGCCAAGTGACTGCGCGTTATTCGTCGCGCGTTAGTCGTCCATATAGCGACGAAAAGTAGGCCGTCAAGTCGCACGAGTCAGAGATTACTAACCCGCACGAGTTGCATATCGGAGGTATCTCTGACGTAACCTCGTGACTCGATATTTTTGGAGTTTTCTAGTTGAAAACGGGAAAGTGATGGGATCACGGGCATACATGAACATACGAAATTTCAAACAGCAATAATGAACCGTCGATAGATCCGTTGTAACGCGATTTCCTAGAGGTGTCGCAACGATAACAAAGACCAGCGATACATAGGAATGCACCAATTCAGCTTATTGGTGGCATACTTAATGTAGTAAATGCGCATGACACAGCCGCAACGGTAGTCAGAACATCATAGACGTAGAGGTAGAAGAAGCATCGTTAGACCTTCTGTTAAACATTATCATATTTCTTTTGTAAACTCTTTCATGTTATAATAAATCATATTTTTATACTTGTTCATACGACGGAGTTTTAACCCCTCATTCAGCCAACGAATCCCCTCGAATAAATTGTAGTTAGATTTCGGGATGATCAACCCGAATTATAACAGATCATTTAATTGAAAAAATAGAACCTCGTATACCTGAGTGGTCAGAAAATTTTGAATGCTCAAACACGTATCTCACATCATTTACTCGCGCGTTCTAGAGTTGGATCGTTACATTATGCAATCATTAAAAAGTAAAGCCTTAATTTTGTTCGAAGAATTTATTATTTTCTCACTGCATTTAGATTTATTTGATAGTTGTGTGTAATTAGCCATTCTAATCGCCGAAGGATCTTTCGAAAGTAACTATACGACGACAATTCCGAAATATAATATTTCCGACGACGATTGCTGCATTAGAGATAAGATTTATATAAGTATTCTACCAATGTTAAGACAAATCCCTGTATCTAATGTAAACCTAGAAAATTTAGATATAGCTAGTCATAAGTTAACCACTATATCAAGAATGACTGACGAAATATTAAGAAACAAGGAAATTCACAGGAAGACATCTATTTTTACATACATAGGTTACGCAGTTTGTATTTTTATTTTGCTTTATCTTCTACACGGAAAGAAATCCTTCAGGCCTGTTAGGAAAACCATTCTAGTCGAGAAATATGGTATAGGTGAAAAGAAAATATGCTTCGATCGAGTAAACAATTGTTAGTATTGGAAGGCCTGGGTTGTTGAATCCCCTTCACAAATATAGTTGTTTGAATTTCGCTAAGCCATTCATTTGCACAGGAAATTAAGACAACTATGGCTCAGTTATTCTGGCAAGACACGCATATTTGACAAGTAGGTTCTGAGTATGGTAGTACTATCACTCGATGTTCGATAGATCAACAATTTGGTATTGCTGCATCACTGAACCTCGATTATAAAATCCGATGAAACTTATATTGTAAATTTTATGTTTAGCAATTCTAATATTATTGGGTATGACTAAATTGTGAATGCGACATCTGCCCCGGTAGTGCAACTTTTTTGCTGTTCATGCATAACTATGCAGAAGATCTAACTCTATCAGTATAGCTGATCAACTCATAAAGTACCGTACGAACTGAGATTCACCGAAACCAATATGACTAATTACTACATTGTAGGGTCTGAAGATTTAATCGTACCGGTATCGTTGACAGAACCCCATTCTATCGCCGAATCAGCCAGCCAACTAAAAAATCGAGCTGAATCTTGCATAGTGTAACCTTACGCGCTTGCTTCAGCTCGATCGGTATAGCTAATTCATCTGTACCACATGCAAGTTTCTGCGAGTTCAGAGGTTGGCGGTCCCATTCGGTAATGAATTTTAGTCGAAAATCAGAGTTCATCCGATTCGGACGTTGCACGTATTCGGTTTCATGTTCTTCTCAATTTATCCTAAATGTCGGATTCACGGTAACAGTGGAAATGGGTCCTGGCAACTATGCAAAACTGTCGGATTTAGACCTATTAATAACGGGTGAAACACCGGTATCTTTGACAACCACGATCTACATAATCAATTGGGTAAAAAGAATAGGAAACAAGTATAAACGTGGCACGGTCATCAGTACAGGTGATGACGATGGATTATCTAGTTTCGGCCTTATTGAATATGTAATTACAGACAAAAACGAAGACATTTATTTTATTTATAACGAGGTGGATATTCTTGCCTTTCAATCACACTTTTATGCGTATCAAGGTTCTTTAACCGATTCCTGGCGAATCATAAAATATGACGATTTATTGGACCCCATGCCTATGAGTATCATAAATGAGCATGTATCATATACTCACATTATATTGTTCCGCGTAGTTGGCTCTAGATATATTCAACTATAAGGTTTATTCTTCTTGTGTGAAATATGTACGCCCGTAAAGCGGAGGTAAATAAATACCGTTTACGGCTTTATAATACATATGTATATATTTGTATTATTTCTTCATATGAGCTAAAGAAGATGCCCCCCGCTTTCCCTTCCATTCATTAAAATATTTGGTGTATTCACACTATAAACATGGCTAATCTTTCAGAATATATGCCGTTAACTCAACGTACTTGAATGCCTGCTTTCATAACACCGGAATCGTTAAATAATGAAGTGAGGCTAAAATGCCGTGTTTGATTGGCAGTGATGCGTTTCGGGTCTAGCTGTCGTAGCTATAACACATTTATAAATCAGCTGTCTTCAATTTTCCCTTGACAAGTATGAATCGTCAAGGGACCAGGTCCATATTGTTGTCCCCACCATACCTAGATCGTTCGAGTACCCGTAAAAGTAAGATGCATATAATTAGGCAGGTCTGGTGGTCACATGCAGTTTCGTATAGGCAACACAGCTATACTGATAGAGTTGATTCACATGCTCTTGATTCTGTCCATTACAGCAATACTCACTAACCACGCTACTTCTATCCGGAATATGGATATCTCCCCAATAAAGTGAATCTACGACAACAATAAATACTGGCTAGAAATGTATGACTTGAATAACAATACGGTATGGCAGTGGCTGAGATAGCGATTCATTATGGTTCATCGAAGTAAAAGTATCGTCAATAACCCGAAAGATTTCTCTCCGTGTATTCCAAATAATGAAATGTTGCAAGAGGAAGTCAAGTAACTCGCATGCACACCGGCATGAAGACGAAGACTCTAACTGTACGAAGATTGTGAATTGTCTTACTTTTAATTTTCGACAGAACCAAGGACATAACACTGATATAGATCCTGAAGAGTCAATAGAATTAACTAAACCACAAATACGTAAACGTAGCGTCACTCCGAGACCGGCAATTGCCACAATCCATTAATCTTAAAATAAAGAATTTTATATATATCGAACACCTTTCTTCACAATTTTTACTCTCCTGAACATCGTGTCAACCTCTTAGTCCATTACAGAGCGGAGTACAGAAAGCGAGCCAAAGAAAAGACCGAGAAACAAGATGTAGTCATTAAAAAAATGAACAAATTAGAGGCGTTTCTCACGAGGCCGGCGTGAGTATGACTGATTCTGGAAATACGATAACTAATACTAGTGGCGGCGAAAAAACCGAACCACCCAGTACAAGTACCTGTAGTAACCAGATCGTGCCCACAACAGTTCACGGTTTTCAAAACGCGGTGTAAATATTAAATGATTTCAGTTCCATTGCACGATTCACACTATGCGTGTGAGTTGATTGAAAATAATTTCTGGAATAAATTTTCTGTTGATAAAATTCTTTATTTCATTTTTTAAGTATTCTTTTATTCTATGTTCGCGCCCACCAGGGGCTGTGCCCCTGGACCCCGCCTGCGTCCCTCTGACACACGCTATTTATTTCATTGTGATGTCGTTGTTGTCATCGGGATCCTCGGATCCTTCATACAACCATTTATTGTGGTAGGTTCGTGTTGAGTCAGTAGTACAATCAAGTGAATAGTTTATTAAATAACAATTGAAGTCTCCACAAAGGTTTCTGAATATTCTAACTGATTTCTGATATACTGTGACTGGCTATCGGTCTCGATGTTCTCACCCGGAGCGCCTTATCTTTCCATCCCTTGTGAACTTTAGGAGCTGCGTCCGCGAGTTCTCTAGCATAGCGCAACGTACGGTTCGTTAACCTGCCGAGTGGCGCTTGCACATTCCGCTGCATTGCGGAAGGTCATTTGGTTTACAACACGATGATCAAGCTCCAATTAAAAACCTCATGCTATAATTGTCAGTATACGAACTTTACGCACAGGGGTAAAAAAATATTGTATGCACATCGGGCGTAAGCCTTTTTGCACTCGTGTGATCGGCGCGAAACTCGGGCGTAAAGTTTAACTTTGCGCGCTAGATACGAAAACTACTCTTACGATCCCGCATACCCATGTTTCTCTTTGTTTTTCAGACGGATCGCTGTCAGGGCAACCAGCCGACCCGGTTCACGAGCTCGAGCATGTCGCCGGAGAGAATCGAGGTCAACGTACGTGTATTATCGGTAAGTTACGGAATCGAAGATTATATGCAGGGTGTTTGCGAATACGCTTTGATGCGCTCACCAAGCGAACGGGGAATAATTCACCCATTCACATGTATGACGCAGATTGTAGGGCAAATAATATCCAGAAACGTAGGGAAAGAAAGTTCAATTCCGAGAAGGGAATGATTCAACGTGTGTCAAAATCAAGTTGGGCGCCAGGTATCCTCGATTACCGCGGGACGAGACCAAGTAACGGGAAATTGACGAGAACTTACGAAAGAACACTCAACATTACTCCGAATAGTGATTAAGTCTGTTGGGAGGGACGTCGAAGGGTAGTTATGTGGTATCGGCACGAACACATGTACGCGCCTACGATTGAATTTCGCTCCAAGAATCCTCCCGGATAAACACATATATTTCATACATCGGTTAAGTGAAAATGATTTCTTGGGGACAACAAGGTTTTGCGTGGAATACAAGGGTTAGGGACAAACGTACGTGGGGTCAGTGTGAAATTTTTTTTTTTTTTTTCCCCCGCCAGTGCTTGCCGTGATAGAACCAAGACCTCAACGTCTGCCTCAGAGAGGCAGTTTTCCGAACGACTTTCATGTTTCCAGCTTGCCTGCCAGAGGAAGATCGGCGCTCCTTGGAACCCGGACAATATCGAACGGACGAGTGTATCGTGAGGTACACGAAGTATTTGCAAACGGATATTTGGCCGAAGTACGGTTTCAACGACGACCAATACGACTTCGTGTACCCCAGCGTCTGCGAAGACCTGAAGACGCATGCTCGTTCGTTAGGATTGACGAACAAATGGACCTTCTTCCTATGGCAATGCCCCCTAACATAAGGGGCCCCCTTTTGGCCTAAATGTTAATGATATTACAAATAAATTATTGATGAAAAATAATAACAAACGACTTTCATATTTCCAGCTTGCCTGCCAGAGGAAGATCGGCGCTCCTTGGAACCCGGACAATACCTAACGGACGAGTGTATAGTGAGGTACACGAAGTATTTGCAAACGGATATTTGGCCGAAGTACGGTTTCAACGACGACCAATACGACTTCGTGTACCCCAGCGTCTGCGAAGACCTGAAGACGCATGCTCGTTCGTTAGGATTGACGAACAAATGGACCTTCTTCCTATGGCAATGCCCCCTAACATAAGGGGCCCCCTTTTGGCCTAAATGTTAATGATATTACAAATAAATTATTGATGAAAAATAATAACAAACGACTTTCATATTTCCAGCTTGCCTGCCAGAGGAAGATCGGCGCTCCTTGGAACCCGGACAATACCTAACGGACGAGTGTATAGTGAGGTACACGAAGTATTTGCAAACGGATATTTGGCCGAAGTACGGTTTCAACGACGACCAATACGACTTCGTGTACCCCAGCGTCTGCAAAGACCTGAAGACGCATGCTCGTTCGTTAGGATTGACGAACAAATGGACCTTCTTCCTATGGCATGATACGTGAGTAGGTACACCGAGTTATGTGTTCTGACCAGGCGAAAGATTGTAAATTTAGGTAATAATGCCAAGTGACTGCGCGTTATTCGTCGCGCGTTAGTCGTCCATATAGCGACGAAAAGTAGGCCGTCAAGTCGCACGAGTCAGAGATTACTAACCCGCACGAGTTGCATGTCGGAGGTATCTCTGACGTAACCTCGTGACTCGATATTTTTGGAGTTTTCTAGTTGAAAACGGGAAAGTGATGGGATCACGGGCGTACATGAACATACGAAATTTCAAACAGCAATAATGAACCGTCGATAGATCCGTTGTAACGCGAATTCCTAGAGGTGTCGCAACGATAACAAAGACCAGCGATACATAGGAATGCACCGATTCAGCTTATTGGTGGCATACTTAATGTAGTAAATGCGCATGACACAGCCGCAACGGTAGTCAGAACATCATAGACGTAGAGGTAGAAGAAGCATCGTTAGACCTTCTGTTAAACATTATCATATTTCTTTTGTAAACTCTTTCATGTTACAATAAATCATATTTTTATACTTGTTCATACGACGGAGTTTTAACTCCTCATTCAGCCAACGAATCCCTCGAATAAATTGTACTTAGATTTCGGGATGATCGACCCGAATTATAACAGATCATTTAATTGAAAAAATAGAACCTCGTATACCTGAGTGGTCAGAAAATTTTGAATGCTCAAACACGTATCTCACATCATTTACTCGCGCGTTCTAGAGTTGGATCGTTACATTATGCAATCATTAAAAAGTAAAGCCTTAATTTTGTTCGAAGAATTTATTATTTTCTCACCGCATTTAGAGTTATTTGATAGTTGTGTGTAATTAATAATCAACAAAAGTACTCCGTAGTTATTGCCATTTACTGTCCGCCGTCTTGTTCATCTATTGAGTAGCGAATTTGAATTGAAATTATCCCTAACCTTATATCATCAATGATATTCGTCTGGTTCGCGTATGAAAATTGGAAACGGATTTATATTGAAGAAAATAAGAAGAAAAAAAAAAAGACAGAAAATCAACCAAAACGAAGCAATAATAATTAACTCCAAAAAATATTTTCAACGAGCCATCGATAAATATCTACAAGTATTATAGAGGGACCTCTCGAAGAGTGAATGATCAAACTAAGGCCTTAGAAAAGTCGAAGAAAACCATGATGGTCACCATACGATTGTCCATGGCCTGCCTCACATCATCAATGACACGGATGAGCGCCGTGTGAGTACTGTGCCCCCTTCTATACGCTGACTGATGAGGGTCAAGAAGATTATTAACCTCAAGAAAGCCCATGACCTGATCGGCGACAATTCGCTCTAAAGCCTTAGCTGGCGAGCACAAGATAGAGATAGGACGATAATCATCGAGGCTTACAGACGACTTGATTTTAGGAAGGGGGTAAACAAGAGCAGACTTCCAAAGTTCAGGGAAGGAACCAGAGGCGAGAGAAGAAGAAAAAAGATGATGAATATGCGGTAAGATCGAAGGCAGGGCAAGACTGATAAGCTCCGAGGAGAGGCCATCAGCACCGGTAGAGCCAGATTTGGCATAAAGCGGTGATTTAACCAGGATGTCAAAGGAGATATTTTCGAAGTAAAACTCAGAATCATCATAGAAAGAATGGGACATCATGCTGACCATAATCAATCACCTTGTGAGAATTGTCAACTATACAAAGATCAAACCAGGTAGGAGAATCGCGAAGAATATGAGTGGGCTGATAGGGAACTAAAAAGAAGCTAGATGAATCAACAAAGCTATGCATATGATGGCTATCGAACGTGTTGCTAGTCATATCCGTATTAAAATCACCCATTGTAGCAGTGACCAGAACGAGCAGCATTCTTACAATCCTTGGCCAAGTGACCGGAAGCAAGACACTTATAACATTTACGTCGCGTTTTTTCATCAAAAGGAAGGTTTTTAGGGGGCGTGGGAAAAAATTTAATTTTTGACGACCAGACTAATATAATATACCTACGTATATGTATATAATATTTCATTTGAATCAACGTTTGACTGCGCTTCCCCACCCGTGACCGCCGTGCTTATAGTTAACTCGGGCAGTTCTTGTTTAGTTTACAACCAGATTATCTTCTCAGTGTGATTGATATTTTTTTGTTATCATTTCAGACACGAGAATCCAACTGGCTCTCAAAAAAAATCGAGAAACGTTTCGTCGCCGAACAGGTCGAGGCGGAGGGACGCAACTGGATCGTTCGAGCGATCTGCCGGCCCAGATCGATATCGGTATGATATACAGTAGACGGTCGTAGACGATCATAGGAAAACGGGGGAAGGAAGAGCGAGAAAGATGAAGGGCAAAGAAACCGCATGCCGTGTACAATGTTGTTGATAAATTATTGAAAAACATAGCAGAATGTTCTTACCCGCGGCCCAAGATCACTTGCTTCTCATTTCCCGTTTTCATTAACAAATCAGTTGTCGTGATCACTGTAACCTATATGCTTTCAGAATGACACGGCGATATCGGAAATCCATCTGGAGGTTGAGGATTCAGTCGTGAACGTGGCTCGGCAAGAACACGCGAAGGTGAGTGTGTGCGTGGGCCTGCTACTAGTTTGGGCGTGTGTGTCTAGTGGCCGATATGCATATGGAAAATGAAACAGTTGAACGAGGGATTAAGGCGGCGCGTTCAAGGTCGCGTGTTGTGAAGTTTTTTGTTTTTGTTTTTTTTTTACTTTCTTCTCCAACACCCTGCGCACCCAGAGGCGTGCCAAATCCAACGGCCTATCTGTTTCATGTGATTTTCAACGTACGGCTTTTTTTCCCACCATTCGCAGTCTTTCTCTTCAGAATACGCACTCGTCACCGCTTCGTCTACTCACTCACACCTACATCCTACATATCTATATTCAATTATAGTATTAAAAATATATAAGGGCTTTATTCTTTTCAGCCATTCTGGCACGAAATCAGGGAGGTGACTAACTAGAATCATAGGGCTGACTCTTCAGTCAGCTGGGTGTGTTTATATTTCATGAGTGCAGCCGACAAATGATACGGAGAGCTGCACTCAAGCCCGGACTAAATATGAAATCTTATATTATTTGAATAATATTAAGAAAGATATAAACTAATTCATATTGTTCGTTCCAACAACAGCCCCTGCAGAATCGCCGTGGGAAACAGGCCGGGAAGAAGAAGGGTAAGAATATTGAGCACTCTAGCGATACGAACATACAACATTATACTTGTAGCGTGTGATTGACCTCATTGTTTTCCCAGCAGGGAAGGCCATGGCTTGTGAAATATGTGAAGCCGTGGGTATCAGAAAAACATATTTATTGAAGGCCCAATTAATGGATCACTGCCTCACGAAACACGCCGAACGCCCATTTACGTGCCGCCATTGCCATGAGGCCGGCATAACATGGTCCCATTCCCAACTTTACGGCCTTACGACTGATATAACCGGTGCTATTATATTGCAAATACGAATGTTGCGTATGTGTACTCTTGCACATTTAGAAGAACCTCCATAAAGGGGGTAATATACCTTTTCAGAAACCGGATCTTCTGTTACGACTCGCTTCGAACGGACAATACTAATTACAGACTGAACAACATCATGAACGTCGTAACCGAAGCTATCGCAATCAGAAATCCGAGAGCGGTGGCCGCGGAAAGGATTCTGAGTAGAGAAACGTATTTTTGGTTTATCATATTCTTGGCCGTGTTATTATTGTTCTGCAATATGTATTGTTGGGAAGGTTTTGCACTCGTGTGTTAACGATTTGAATTTGGCGCCGATGAACGCCGTCTTGTATGATGGTACACGAGCGTAGGTATTAGGATAAGAAAAACAACAACACGACCTTTGATCAAAGGACAACGGTCCTATAGGTACGAAGTCCGAGAACGAAATAGGAAGAAGTTTGAATGGGCAGTTGATCGTTAAAATCAATCGAAGACAGACGTGTCTGACCGTGAGCGTGCGAATATTCGGTACAACCGCAAAATTAAACAAATTAACGAGAGCGATAAATTTAAGTGTAGGATTAACAGGATAACAGTTATATAGGGCTGTGCCCCAAACAATCTTGAGATTTCTGTTGTGTCGTCAAAAGATATTATTTCGTCAATATATATATATGTCGCATCGCCGTGAAAGTTAAGATCTTCGACGGCACTTGAGTCTTTAAACAAAACGCTGTCGATCCCTGGCCAATGTTTAGGCAACCCCGAGTGCGAGGTGACAAGGGATCGGGCCGAACGACTGCAGAAGATACAGCACTCGATGAGTGCGTTCTGAGAAGAACCTCCCCCGATGGTGGTGCGTGGTGCATAGACCACGAGTGGATTGTATCGCGTAGAGGCCTAGGTTCTTGAAGTGGAGACTCAGGGTGCTCCAGGCATTCCTTTTTAGTCAATTGGTCGGACAAGACGTGGATTTTGGTTAAAGGAAGGCTCTGCGCGATACACCCTACTAGCACCGCTATCGGGTCGTTATTTGCATTAAGAATCAAATATTGTTTTCAATAAATAAAACACTTGTTAGCCGTGTCACTGCGGCAGTCAGTGAGATAATTATTCGTTAGTTTATTATCGGATACGTGACGTACGTTTGGGTGTCTAGATCCTGACCAAGCTATAGCTAGTTTTTACCCAGGCGTACTCTCGTATCTGACATATATATATATTATTCATAGCCGGCAATTGAAACTCGGTGTTCGTGATTTTATTTATTTTCCCTCAACCAATCCCTGACACATAATTCTTCAGTTAACACGTGTGATCGGCGCGAAACTCGGGCGTAAAGTTTAACTTTGCGCGCTAGATACGAAAACTACTCTTACGATCCCGCATACCCATGTTTCTCTTTGTTTTTCAGCCGAATCGCTGTCAAGGCAACAAGCCGACCCAGTCCACGGGCTCCATCATGTCGCCGGAGACATTCCAGGTCAATGTTCATGTATTATCGGTAACAAACCACTTAAACGAAGAGGAACGCGAATCACTACTCGAAATTTGCCAAGAATTTAATCATGTTTTTCATCTCGAGGGAGATAAACTAAGCTGCACAGATACAGTCACCCATAGTATAGAAACGAGCTCTCCAACTCCAATCGCTGTAAAGACTTACCGTTATCCAGAAATTCACAAAGAAGAAGTAAACAACCAAATAAATAAGATGTTACAAGACGATATAACAAAACCGTCAATCTCTCCATGGAACTCACCACTCTGGGTAGTTCCAAAGAAACGAGACGCATCCGGAAAAATCAAATGGCGAGTTGTCATCGATTATAGGAAACTAAATGACATCACGGTTGCCTAATATTGCTGATATCCTTGATCAGTTAGGTAATTCTAAGTATTTTACCACTCTCGATCTTGCATCGGGCTTCCATCAAATCAAAATGGACCCGGAAGACGCAGAGAAAACAGCATTCTCAACCCCACTAGGTCATTATCAGTTTAATCGAATGCCTTTTGGATTAAAAAACGCTCCTGCTACATTTCAGCGACTAATGAACTCCGTTCTAGCTGGAATACAAGGAATTCGTTGTCTTGTCTACCTCGATGACATAGTAATTCACGCAGACTCATCATCGACACATTCTAAAAAACTACGCGAAATCTTTCAAAGACTATCCGAACATAATCTCAAAGTTCAGCCTGATAAATGCGAATTCTTACGACGTGAAGTGATGTACCTTGGTCACTTATTGTGAGTAACAGAAACTGGTGTGAAACCAGATCCATCAAAAATCAAAGCTGTCAAAAACTTTCCTACTCCGAAATCACCGAAAGACATAAAATCATTTTTAGGTCTTGCGAGTTATTATAGACGATTTATCGGAAACTTTAGCAAAATCTCCAAACCTTTGACGTCACTTTTAAAAAAGGATGTACCTTTCATATGGACAAGCAATCAACAAGAATCTTTCGAAAAGTTGAAATCAAATCTCACTAGTGAACCGATTCTCAAATACCCCGATTTTACAAAAGAATTTATCCTTACTACCGACGCTAGTAACTTTGCAATCGGTGCGGTACTATCTCAAAAATTCGATTCTCATGATCTGCCTATAGCTTACGCTAGTCGAACACTAAACTCCGCAGAATCAAACTATTCAACAATTGAACGGGAACTCTTAGCCATTGTATGGGCGGTCAAATATTTTAGATCATACTTATTCGGACGTAAATTCCTAATAGTTACGGACCATCGACCTTTGACCTGGTTATTCAGTTTAAAAGAACCTGGATCACGATTAGTCCGCTGGCATTTGAAACTAGAGGAATACGAATATAAAATCGAATACAAACCCGGAAAGATTAATTCTAATGCAGACGCTCTTAGTATATAGAATAAATAATCAAAACGAATTTGAAGAAAATATCAATATCAATGCAATAGACGCTGATACTACAAAATCTTACGCCGATTTCAATAACGACCTCCAGAACTCCGTAATAATTTACGATAAAATCGAGGAAACTAAAGAATCTATATTCGCGACAATAGACAACTACGCAGTTTGTATATCCAAAGATCTTGAATTTCATGATCAAACCGCTGCCGAATTTAGAACACGATTCGATCATCTCGAAATACTAAAATCACAGAATGTCCAAGTACATGACGTTATAACAGTACCAAATGGGAATAATTCAATCTTTTACCTTGTGAATAAAAGAAAACTATTGGGATAAAACAAGCTACGAAGACTTGTATATTGTACTACTAACCCTAATAGAACTTCTGATAAAAAACAAAAAGACATCGATCAGTCTTCCGCGATTAGGAACAGGGTTCGATCGACTTAAATGGGAAAAGACGAGAGCAATGCTCCGACACATATTCAAAGGAACAGACATTCGAGTTAAAATCTGTTTCGACACTATTTCCGAACCGACTGAAGAACAAATATCCAAAATCCTAAGCGAGTATCACTGCTCACCTGTCGCAGGACACTCCGGTTTCCACCGAACGTATGAAAGAATAAAGAGAAGTTATAAATGGCGAACGATGAAAAAGGACATCGCCGATTTCATAAAAACGTTCCAATCGTGTCAATCAAATAAACTTGTCCGTAAAAAGAATCGCAAACCAATGCAAATAACCTCAACTTCATCAAATCCTTTCGAACGAATCTCACTGGACATTGTAGGTCCCCTACCACTTACAGAAGACGGAAACAAATATGTTTCAACATTAAAAGACGATTTGACCAAGTTCTCTCAAGCCTACGCAATTCCAAATCACGAAGCAACTACTATCGCACATAAACTCACAACAGAATTCATTTGCAAATTCGGAATACCGAAATCGATCCTTACCGATCAAGGAAAAGACTTTACCTCTAACCTTCTGAAAAACGTTGCTAAACTTTTCAAGATTAAACAAATACAAACTACCGCATATCATCCACAAACAAATGGTGCACTTGAAAGAAGTCACGCTACACTAGCCGATTACCTTAAACACTACATCAAACCAGAACAAACTGATTGGGACAAATGGCTAGATTTTGCCATGTTCTCGTACAACACTACTACACACACAACGACAAAATTTTGCTTGCCTGCCAGAGGAAGATCGGCGCTCCTTGGAACCCGGACAATATCGAACGGACGAGTGTATCGTGAGGTACACGAAGTATTTGCAAACGGATATTTGGCCGAAGTACGGTTTCAACGACGACCAATACGACTTCGTGTACCCCAGCGTTTGCGAAGACCTGAAGACGCTCTCGTTCGTTAGGATTGACGAACAAATGGACCTTCTTCCTATGGCAATGCCCCCTAACATAAGGGGCCCCCTTTTGGCCTAAATGTTAATGATATTACAAATAAATTATTGATAAAAAATAATAACAAACGACTTTCATATTTCCAGCTTGCCTGCCAGAGGAAGATCGGCGCTCCTTGGAACCCGGACAATATCGAACGGACGAGTGTATCGTGAGGTACACGAAGTATTTGCAAACGGATATTTGGCCGAAGTACGGTTTCAACGACGACCAATACGACTTCGTGTACCCCAGCGTTTGCGAAGACCTGAAGACGCTCTCGTTCGTTAGGATTGACGAACAAATGGACCTTCTTCCTATGGCAATGCCCCCTAACATAAGGGGCCCCCTTTTGGCCTAAATGTTAATGATATTACAAATAAATTATTGATAAAAAATAATAACAAACGACTTTCATATTTCCAGCTTGCCTGCCAGAGGAAGATCGGCGCTCCTTGGAACCCGGACAATATCGAACGGACGAGTGTATCGTGAGGTACACGAAGTATTTGCAAACGGATATTTGGCCGAAGTACGGTTTCAACGACGACCAATACGACTTCGTGTACCCCAGCGTCTGCAAAGACCTGAAGACGCATGCTTCTTCCTATGGCAATGCCGGGTTAAGGGGGGGGGGGGGGGGGGCTAGGGGGGCTGCAGCTCCCGGGCCACCCAACATAAGGGGCCCCCTTTTGGCCTAAATGTTAATGATATTACAAATAAATTATTGATGAAAAATAATAACAAACGACTTTCATATTTCCAGCTTGCCTGCCAGAGGAAGATCGGCGCTCCTTGGAACCCGGACAATATCGAACGGACGAGTGTATCGTGAGGTACACGAAGTATTTGCAAACGGATATTTGGCCGAAGTACGGTTTCAACGACGACCAATACGACTTCGTGTACCCCAGCGTCTGCGAAGACCTGAAGACGCATGCTCGTTCGTTAGGATTGACGAACAAATGGACCTTCTTCCTATGGCAATGCCCCCTAACATAAGGGGCCCCCTTTTGGCCTAAATGTTAATGATATTACAAATAAATTATTGATAAAAAATAATAACAAACGACTTTCATATTTCCAGCTTGCCTGCCAGAGGAAGATCGGCGCTCCTTGGAACCCGGACAATATCGAACGGACGAGTGTATCGTGAGGTACACGAAGTATTTGCAAACGGATATTTGGCCGAAGTACGGTTTCAACGACGACCAATACGACTTCGTGTACCCCAGCGTTTGCGAAGACCTGAAGACGCTCTCGTTCGTTAGGATTGACGAACAAATGGACCTTCTTCCTATGGCAATGCCCCCTAACATAAGGGGCCCCCTTTTGGCCTAAATGTTAATGATATTACAAATAAATTATTGATAAAAAATAATAACAAACGACTTTCATATTTCCAGCTTGCCTGCCAGAGGAAGATCGGCGCTCCTTGGAACCCGGACAATATCGAACGGACGAGTGTATCGTGAGGTACACGAAGTATTTGCAAACGGATATTTGGCCGAAGTACGGTTTCAACGACGACCAATACGACTTCGTGTACCCCAGCGTTTGCGAAGACCTGAAGACGCTCTCGTTCGTTAGGATTGACGAACAAATGGACCTTCTTCCTATGGCAATGCCCCCTAACATAAGGGGCCCCCTTTTGGCCTAAATGTTAATGATATTACAAATAAATTATTGATAAAAAATAATAACAAACGACTTTCATATTTCCAGCTTGCCTGCCAGAGGAAGATCGGCGCTCCTTGGAACCCGGACAATATCGAACGGACGAGTGTATCGTGAGGTACACGAAGTATTTGCAAACGGATATTTGGCCGAAGTACGGTTTCAACGACGACCAATACGACTTCGTGTACCCCAGCGTTTGCGAAGACCTGAAGACGCTCTCGTTCGTTAGGATTGACGAACAAATGGACCTTCTTCCTATGGCAATGCCCCCTAACATAAGGGGCCCCCTTTTGGCCTAAATGTTAATGATATTACAAATAAATTATTGATAAAAAATAATAACAAACGACTTTCATATTTCCAGCTTGCCTGCCAGAGGAAGATCGGCGCTCCTTGGAACCCGGACAATATCGAACGGACGAGTGTATCGTGAGGTACACGAAGTATTTGCAAACGGATATTTGGCCGAAGTACGGTTTCAACGACGACCAATACGACTTCGTGTACCCCAGCGTTTGCGAAGACCTGAAGACGCTCTCGTTCGTTAGGATTGACGAACAAATGGACCTTCTTCCTATGGCAATGCCCCCTAACATAAGGGGCCCCCTTTTGGCCTAAATGTTAATGATATTACAAATAAATTATTGATAAAAAATAATAACAAACGACTTTCATATTTCCAGCTTGCCTGCCAGAGGAAGATCGGCGCTCCTTGGAACCCGGACAATATCGAACGGACGAGTGTATCGTGAGGTACACGAAGTATTTGCAAACGGATATTTGGCCGAAGTACGGTTTCAACGACGACCAATACGACTTCGTGTACCCCAGCGTTTGCGAAGACCTGAAGACGCTCTCGTTCGTTAGGATTGACGAACAAATGGACCTTCTTCCTATGGCAATGCCCCCTAACATAAGGGGCCCCCTTTTGGCCTAAATGTTAATGATATTACAAATAAATTATTGATAAAAAATAATAACAAACGACTTTTATATTTCCAGCTTGCCTGCCAGAGGAAGATCGGCGCTCCTTGGAACCCGGACAATATCGAACGGACGAGTGTATCGTGAGGTACACGAAGTATTTGCAAACGGATATTTGGCCGAAGTACGGTTTCAACGACGACCAATACGACTTCGTGTACCCCAGCGTCTGCAAAGACCTGAAGACGCATGCTTCTTCCTATGGCAATGCCGGGTTAAGGGGGGGGGGGGGGGGGGGCTAGGGGGGCTGCAGCTCCCGGGCCACCCAACATAAGGGGCCCCCTTTTGGCCTAAATGTTAATGATATTACAAATAAATTATTGATGAAAAATAATAACAAACGACTTTCATATTTCCAGCTTGCCTGCCAGAGGAAGATCGGCGCTCCTTGGAACCCGGACAATATCGAACGGACGAGTGTATCGTGAGGTACACGAAGTATTTGCAAACGGATATTTGGCCGAAGTACGGTTTCAACGACGACCAATACGACTTCGTGTACCCCAGCGTCTGCAAAGACCTGAAGACGCATGCTCGTTCGTTAGGATTGACGAACAAATGGACCTTCTTCCTATGGCATGATACGTGAGTAGGTACACCGAGTTATGTGTTCTGACCAGGCGAAAGATTGTAAATTTAGGTAATAATGCCAAGTGACTGCGCGTTATTCGTCGCGCGTTAGTCGTCCATATAGCGACGAAAAGTAGGCCGTCAAGTCGCACGAGTCAGAGATTACTAACCCGCACGAGTTGCATGTCGGAGGTATCTCTGACGTAACCTCGTGACTCGATATTTTTGGAGTTTTCTAGTTGAAAACGGGAAAGTGATGGGATCACGGGCGTACATGAACATACGAAATTTCAAACAGCAATAATGAACCGTCGATAGATCCGTTGTAACGCGAATTCCTAGAGGTGTCGCAACGATAACAAAGACCAGCGATACATAGGAATGCACCGATTCAGCTTATTGGTGGCATACTTAATGTAGTAAATGCGCATGACACAGCCGCAACGGTAGTCAGAACATCATAGACGTAGAGGTAGAAGAAGCATCGTTAGACCTTCTGTTAAACATTATCATATTTCTTTTGTAAACTCTTTCATGTTACAATAAATCATATTTTTATACTTGTTCATACGACGGAGTTTTAACTCCTCATTCAGCCAACGAATCCCTCGAATAAATTGTACTTAGATTTCGGGATGATCGACCCGAATTATAACAGATCATTTAATTGAAAAAATAGAACCTCGTATACCTGAGTGGTCAGAAAATTTTGAATGCTCAAACACGTATCTCACATCATTTACTCGCGCGTTCTAGAGTTGGATCGTTACATTATGCAATCATTAAAAAGTAAAGCCTTAATTTTGTTCGAAGAATTTATTATTTTCTCACCGCATTTAGAGTTATTTGATAGTTGTGTGTAATTAATAATCAACAAAAGTACTCCGTAGTTATTGCCATTTACTGTCCGCCGTCTTGTTCATCTATTGAGTAGCGAATTTGAATTGAAATTATCCCTAACCTTATATCATCAATGATATTCGTCTGGTTCGCGTATGAAAATTGGAAACGGATTTATATTGAAGAAAATAAGAAGAAAAAAAAAAAGACAGAAAATCAACCAAAACGAAGCAATAATAATTAACTCCAAAAAATATTTTCAACGAGCCATCGATAAATATCTACAAGTATTATAGAGGGACCTCTCGAAGAGTGAATGATCAAACTAAGGCCTTAGAAAAGTCGAAGAAAACCATGATGGTCACCATACGATTGTCCATGGCCTGCCTCACATCATCAATGACACGGATGAGCGCCGTGTGAGTACTGTGCCCCCTTCTATACGCTGACTGATGAGGGTCAAGAAGATTATTAACCTCAAGAAAGCCCATGACCTGATCGGCGACAATTCGCTCTAAAGCCTTAGCTGGCGAGCACAAGATAGAGATAGGACGATAATCATCGAGGCTTACAGACGACTTGATTTTAGGAAGGGGGTAAACAAGAGCAGACTTCCAAAGTTCAGGGAAGGAACCAGAGGCGAGAGAAGAAGAAAAAAGATGATGAATATGCGGTAAGATCGAAGGCAGGGCAAGACTGATAAGCTCCGAGGAGAGGCCATCAGCACCGGTAGAGCCAGATTTGGCATAAAGCGGTGATTTAACCAGGATGTCAAAGGAGATATTTTCGAAGTAAAACTCAGAATCATCATAGAAAGAATGGGACATCATGCTGACCATAATCAATCACCTTGTGAGAATTGTCAACTATACAAAGATCAAACCAGGTAGGAGAATCGCGAAGAATATGAGTGGGCTGATAGGGAACTAAAAAGAAGCTAGATGAATCAACAAAGCTATGCATATGATGGCTATCGAACGTGTTGCTAGTCATATCCGTATTAAAATCACCCATTGTAGCAGTGACCAGAACGAGCAGCATTCTTACAATCCTTGGCCAAGTGACCGGAAGCAAGACACTTATAACATTTACGTCGCGTTTTTTCATCAAAAGGAAGGTTTTTAGGGGGCGTGGGAAAAAATTTAATTTTTGACGACCAGACTAATATAATATACCTACGTATATGTATATAATATTTCATTTGAATCAACGTTTGACTGCGCTTCCCCACCCGTGACCGCCGTGCTTATAGTTAACTCGGGCAGTTCTTGTTTAGTTTACAACCAGATTATCTTCTCAGTGTGATTGATATTTTTTTGTTATCATTTCAGACACGAGAATCCAACTGGCTCTCAAAAAAAATCGAGAAACGTTTCGTCGCCGAACAGGTCGAGGCGGAGGGACGCAACTGGATCGTTCGAGCGATCTGCCGGCCCAGATCGATATCGGTATGATATACAGTAGACGGTCGTAGACGATCATAGGAAAACGGGGGAAGGAAGAGCGAGAAAGATGAAGGGCAAAGAAACCGCATGCCGTGTACAATGTTGTTGATAAATTATTGAAAAACATAGCAGAATGTTCTTACCCGCGGCCCAAGATCACTTGCTTCTCATTTCCCGTTTTCATTAACAAATCAGTTGTCGTGATCACTGTAACCTATATGCTTTCAGAATGACACGGCGATATCGGAAATCCATCTGGAGGTTGAGGATTCAGTCGTGAACGTGGCTCGGCAAGAACACGCGAAGGTGAGTGTGTGCGTGGGCCTGCTACTAGTTTGGGCGTGTGTGTCTAGTGGCCGATATGCATATGGAAAATGAAACAGTTGAACGAGGGATTAAGGCGGCGCGTTCAAGGTCGCGTGTTGTGAAGTTTTTTGTTTTTGTTTTTTTTTTACTTTCTTCTCCAACACCCTGCGCACCCAGAGGCGTGCCAAATCCAACGGCCTATCTGTTTCATGTGATTTTCAACGTACGGCTTTTTTTCCCACCATTCGCAGTCTTTCTCTTCAGAATACGCACTCGTCACCGCTTCGTCTACTCACTCACACCTACATCCTACATATCTATATTCAATTATAGTATTAAAAATATATAAGGGCTTTATTCTTTTCAGCCATTCTGGCACGAAATCAGGGAGGTGACTAACTAGAATCATAGGGCTGACTCTTCAGTCAGCTGGGTGTGTTTATATTTCATGAGTGCAGCCGACAAATGATACGGAGAGCTGCACTCAAGCCCGGACTAAATATGAAATCTTATATTATTTGAATAATATTAAGAAAGATATAAACTAATTCATATTGTTCGTTCCAACAACAGCCCCTGCAGAATCGCCGTGGGAAACAGGCCGGGAAGAAGAAGGGTAAGAATATTGAGCACTCTAGCGATACGAACATACAACATTATACTTGTAGCGTGTGATTGACCTCATTGTTTTCCCAGCAGGGAAGGCCATGGCTTGTGAAATATGTGAAGCCGTGGGTATCAGAAAAACATATTTATTGAAGGCCCAATTAATGGATCACTGCCTCACGAAACACGCCGAACGCCCATTTACGTGCCGCCATTGCCATGAGGCCGGCATAACATGGTCCCATTCCCAACTTTACGGCCTTACGACTGATATAACCGGTGCTATTATATTGCAAATACGAATGTTGCGTATGTGTACTCTTGCACATTTAGAAGAACCTCCATAAAGGGGGTAATATACCTTTTCAGAAACCGGATCTTCTGTTACGACTCGCTTCGAACGGACAATACTAATTACAGACTGAACAACATCATGAACGTCGTAACCGAAGCTATCGCAATCAGAAATCCGAGAGCGGTGGCCGCGGAAAGGATTCTGAGTAGAGAAACGTATTTTTGGTTTATCATATTCTTGGCCGTGTTATTATTGTTCTGCAATATGTATTGTTGGGAAGGTTTTGCACTCGTGTGTTAACGATTTGAATTTGGCGCCGATGAACGCCGTCTTGTATGATGGTACACGAGCGTAGGTATTAGGATAAGAAAAACAACAACACGACCTTTGATCAAAGGACAACGGTCCTATAGGTACGAAGTCCGAGAACGAAATAGGAAGAAGTTTGAATGGGCAGTTGATCGTTAAAATCAATCGAAGACAGACGTGTCTGACCGTGAGCGTGCGAATATTCGGTACAACCGCAAAATTAAACAAATTAACGAGAGCGATAAATTTAAGTGTAGGATTAACAGGATAACAGTTATATAGGGCTGTGCCCCAAACAATCTTGAGATTTCTGTTGTGTCGTCAAAAGATATTATTTCGTCAATATATATATATGTCGCATCGCCGTGAAAGTTAAGATCTTCGACGGCACTTGAGTCTTTAAACAAAACGCTGTCGATCCCTGGCCAATGTTTAGGCAACCCCGAGTGCGAGGTGACAAGGGATCGGGCCGAACGACTGCAGAAGATACAGCACTCGATGAGTGCGTTCTGAGAAGAACCTCCCCCGATGGTGGTGCGTGGTGCATAGACCACGAGTGGATTGTATCGCGTAGAGGCCTAGGTTCTTGAAGTGGAGACTCAGGGTGCTCCAGGCATTCCTTTTTAGTCAATTGGTCGGACAAGACGTGGATTTTGGTTAAAGGAAGGCTCTGCGCGATACACCCTACTAGCACCGCTATCGGGTCGTTATTTGCATTAAGAATCAAATATTGTTTTCAATAAATAAAACACTTGTTAGCCGTGTCACTGCGGCAGTCAGTGAGATAATTATTCGTTAGTTTATTATCGGATACGTGACGTACGTTTGGGTGTCTAGATCCTGACCAAGCTATAGCTAGTTTTTACCCAGGCGTACTCTCGTATCTGACATATATATATATTATTCATAGCCGGCAATTGAAACTCGGTGTTCGTGATTTTATTTATTTTCCCTCAACCAATCCCTGACACATAATTCTTCAGTTAACACGTGTGATCGGCGCGAAACTCGGGCGTAAAGTTTAACTTTGCGCGCTAGATACGAAAACTACTCTTACGATCCCGCATACCCATGTTTCTCTTTGTTTTTCAGCCGAATCGCTGTCAAGGCAACAAGCCGACCCAGTCCACGGGCTCCATCATGTCGCCGGAGACATTCCAGGTCAATGTTCATGTATTATCGGTAACAAACCACTTAAACGAAGAGGAACGCGAATCACTACTCGAAATTTGCCAAGAATTTAATCATGTTTTTCATCTCGAGGGAGATAAACTAAGCTGCACAGATACAGTCACCCATAGTATAGAAACGAGCTCTCCAACTCCAATCGCTGTAAAGACTTACCGTTATCCAGAAATTCACAAAGAAGAAGTAAACAACCAAATAAATAAGATGTTACAAGACGATATAACAAAACCGTCAATCTCTCCATGGAACTCACCACTCTGGGTAGTTCCAAAGAAACGAGACGCATCCGGAAAAATCAAATGGCGAGTTGTCATCGATTATAGGAAACTAAATGACATCACGGTTGCCTAATATTGCTGATATCCTTGATCAGTTAGGTAATTCTAAGTATTTTACCACTCTCGATCTTGCATCGGGCTTCCATCAAATCAAAATGGACCCGGAAGACGCAGAGAAAACAGCATTCTCAACCCCACTAGGTCATTATCAGTTTAATCGAATGCCTTTTGGATTAAAAAACGCTCCTGCTACATTTCAGCGACTAATGAACTCCGTTCTAGCTGGAATACAAGGAATTCGTTGTCTTGTCTACCTCGATGACATAGTAATTCACGCAGACTCATCATCGACACATTCTAAAAAACTACGCGAAATCTTTCAAAGACTATCCGAACATAATCTCAAAGTTCAGCCTGATAAATGCGAATTCTTACGACGTGAAGTGATGTACCTTGGTCACTTATTGTGAGTAACAGAAACTGGTGTGAAACCAGATCCATCAAAAATCAAAGCTGTCAAAAACTTTCCTACTCCGAAATCACCGAAAGACATAAAATCATTTTTAGGTCTTGCGAGTTATTATAGACGATTTATCGGAAACTTTAGCAAAATCTCCAAACCTTTGACGTCACTTTTAAAAAAGGATGTACCTTTCATATGGACAAGCAATCAACAAGAATCTTTCGAAAAGTTGAAATCAAATCTCACTAGTGAACCGATTCTCAAATACCCCGATTTTACAAAAGAATTTATCCTTACTACCGACGCTAGTAACTTTGCAATCGGTGCGGTACTATCTCAAAAATTCGATTCTCATGATCTGCCTATAGCTTACGCTAGTCGAACACTAAACTCCGCAGAATCAAACTATTCAACAATTGAACGGGAACTCTTAGCCATTGTATGGGCGGTCAAATATTTTAGATCATACTTATTCGGACGTAAATTCCTAATAGTTACGGACCATCGACCTTTGACCTGGTTATTCAGTTTAAAAGAACCTGGATCACGATTAGTCCGCTGGCATTTGAAACTAGAGGAATACGAATATAAAATCGAATACAAACCCGGAAAGATTAATTCTAATGCAGACGCTCTTAGTATATAGAATAAATAATCAAAACGAATTTGAAGAAAATATCAATATCAATGCAATAGACGCTGATACTACAAAATCTTACGCCGATTTCAATAACGACCTCCAGAACTCCGTAATAATTTACGATAAAATCGAGGAAACTAAAGAATCTATATTCGCGACAATAGACAACTACGCAGTTTGTATATCCAAAGATCTTGAATTTCATGATCAAACCGCTGCCGAATTTAGAACACGATTCGATCATCTCGAAATACTAAAATCACAGAATGTCCAAGTACATGACGTTATAACAGTACCAAATGGGAATAATTCAATCTTTTACCTTGTGAATAAAAGAAAACTATTGGGATAAAACAAGCTACGAAGACTTGTATATTGTACTACTAACCCTAATAGAACTTCTGATAAAAAACAAAAAGACATCGATCAGTCTTCCGCGATTAGGAACAGGGTTCGATCGACTTAAATGGGAAAAGACGAGAGCAATGCTCCGACACATATTCAAAGGAACAGACATTCGAGTTAAAATCTGTTTCGACACTATTTCCGAACCGACTGAAGAACAAATATCCAAAATCCTAAGCGAGTATCACTGCTCACCTGTCGCAGGACACTCCGGTTTCCACCGAACGTATGAAAGAATAAAGAGAAGTTATAAATGGCGAACGATGAAAAAGGACATCGCCGATTTCATAAAAACGTGCCAATCGTGTCAATCAAATAAACTTGTCCGTAAAAAGAATCGCAAACCAATGCAAATAACCTCAACTTCATCAAATCCTTTCGAACGAATCTCACTGGACATTGTAGGTCCCCTACCACTTACAGAAGACGGAAACAAATATGTTTCAACATTAAAAGACGATTTGACCAAGTTCTCTCAAGCCTACGCAATTCCAAATCACGAAGCAACTACTATCGCACATAAACTCACAACAGAATTCATTTGCAAATTCGGAATACCGAAATCGATCCTTACCGATCAAGGAAAAGACTTTACCTCTAACCTTCTGAAAAACGTTGCTAAACTTTTCAAGATTAAACAAATACAAACTACCGCATATCATCCACAAACAAATGGTGCACTTGAAAGAAGTCACGCTACACTAGCCGATTACCTTAAACACTACATCAAACCAGAACAAACTGATTGGGACAAATGGCTAGATTTTGCCATGTTCTCGTACAACACTACTACACACACAACGACAAAATTTTGCTTGCCTGCCAGAGGAAGATCGGCGCTCCTTGGAACCCGGACAATATCGAACGGACGAGTGTATCGTGAGGTACACGAAGTATTTGCAAACGGATATTTGGCCGAAGTACGGTTTCAACGACGACCAATACGACTTCGTGTACCCCAGCGTTTGCGAAGACCTGAAGACGCTCTCGTTCGTTAGGATTGACGAACAAATGGACCTTCTTCCTATGGCAATGCCCCCTAACATAAGGGGCCCCCTTTTGGCCTAAATGTTAATGATATTACAAATAAATTATTGATAAAAAATAATAACAAACGACTTTCATATTTCCAGCTTGCCTGCCAGAGGAAGATCGGCGCTCCTTGGAACCCGGACAATATCGAACGGACGAGTGTATCGTGAGGTACACGAAGTATTTGCAAACGGATATTTGGCCGAAGTACGGTTTCAACGACGACCAATACGACTTCGTGTACCCCAGCGTTTGCGAAGACCTGAAGACGCTCTCGTTCGTTAGGATTGACGAACAAATGGACCTTCTTCCTATGGCAATGCCCCCTAACATAAGGGGCCCCCTTTTGGCCTAAATGTTAATGATATTACAAATAAATTATTGATAAAAAATAATAACAAACGACTTTCATATTTCCAGCTTGCCTGCCAGAGGAAGATCGGCGCTCCTTGGAACCCGGACAATATCGAACGGACGAGTGTATCGTGAGGTACACGAAGTATTTGCAAACGGATATTTGGCCGAAGTACGGTTTCAACGACGACCAATACGACTTCGTGTACCCCAGCGTCTGCAAAGACCTGAAGACGCATGCTTCTTCCTATGGCAATGCCGGGTTAAGGGGGGGGGGGGGGGGGGGCTAGGGGGGCTGCAGCTCCCGGGCCACCCAACATAAGGGGCCCCCTTTTGGCCTAAATGTTAATGATATTACAAATAAATTATTGATGAAAAATAATAACAAACGACTTTCATATTTCCAGCTTGCCTGCCAGAGGAAGATCGGCGCTCCTTGGAACCCGGACAATATCGAACGGACGAGTGTATCGTGAGGTACACGAAGTATTTGCAAACGGATATTTGGCCGAAGTACGGTTTCAACGACGACCAATACGACTTCGTGTACCCCAGCGTCTGCGAAGACCTGAAGACGCATGCTCGTTCGTTAGGATTGACGAACAAATGGACCTTCTTCCTATGGCAATGCCCCCTAACATAAGGGGCCCCCTTTTGGCCTAAATGTTAATGATATTACAAATAAATTATTGATAAAAAATAATAACAAACGACTTTCATATTTCCAGCTTGCCTGCCAGAGGAAGATCGGCGCTCCTTGGAACCCGGACAATATCGAACGGACGAGTGTATCGTGAGGTACACGAAGTATTTGCAAACGGATATTTGGCCGAAGTACGGTTTCAACGACGACCAATACGACTTCGTGTACCCCAGCGTTTGCGAAGACCTGAAGACGCTCTCGTTCGTTAGGATTGACGAACAAATGGACCTTCTTCCTATGGCAATGCCCCCTAACATAAGGGGCCCCCTTTTGGCCTAAATGTTAATGATATTACAAATAAATTATTGATAAAAAATAATAACAAACGACTTTCATATTTCCAGCTTGCCTGCCAGAGGAAGATCGGCGCTCCTTGGAACCCGGACAATATCGAACGGACGAGTGTATCGTGAGGTACACGAAGTATTTGCAAACGGATATTTGGCCGAAGTACGGTTTCAACGACGACCAATACGACTTCGTGTACCCCAGCGTTTGCGAAGACCTGAAGACGCTCTCGTTCGTTAGGATTGACGAACAAATGGACCTTCTTCCTATGGCAATGCCCCCTAACATAAGGGGCCCCCTTTTGGCCTAAATGTTAATGATATTACAAATAAATTATTGATAAAAAATAATAACAAACGACTTTCATATTTCCAGCTTGCCTGCCAGAGGAAGATCGGCGCTCCTTGGAACCCGGACAATATCGAACGGACGAGTGTATCGTGAGGTACACGAAGTATTTGCAAACGGATATTTGGCCGAAGTACGGTTTCAACGACGACCAATACGACTTCGTGTACCCCAGCGTTTGCGAAGACCTGAAGACGCTCTCGTTCGTTAGGATTGACGAACAAATGGACCTTCTTCCTATGGCAATGCCCCCTAACATAAGGGGCCCCCTTTTGGCCTAAATGTTAATGATATTACAAATAAATTATTGATAAAAAATAATAACAAACGACTTTCATATTTCCAGCTTGCCTGCCAGAGGAAGATCGGCGCTCCTTGGAACCCGGACAATATCGAACGGACGAGTGTATCGTGAGGTACACGAAGTATTTGCAAACGGATATTTGGCCGAAGTACGGTTTCAACGACGACCAATACGACTTCGTGTACCCCAGCGTTTGCGAAGACCTGAAGACGCTCTCGTTCGTTAGGATTGACGAACAAATGGACCTTCTTCCTATGGCAATGCCCCCTAACATAAGGGGCCCCCTTTTGGCCTAAATGTTAATGATATTACAAATAAATTATTGATAAAAAATAATAACAAACGACTTTCATATTTCCAGCTTGCCTGCCAGAGGAAGATCGGCGCTCCTTGGAACCCGGACAATATCGAACGGACGAGTGTATCGTGAGGTACACGAAGTATTTGCAAACGGATATTTGGCCGAAGTACGGTTTCAACGACGACCAATACGACTTCGTGTACCCCAGCGTCTGCAAAGACCTGAAGACGCATGCTTCTTCCTATGGCAATGCCGGGTTAAGGGGGGGGGGGGGGGGGGGGGGCTAGGGGGGCTGCAGCTCCCGGGCCACCCAACATAAGGGGCCCCCTTTTGGCCTAAATGTTAATGATATTACAAATAAATTATTGATGAAAAATAATAACAAACGACTTTCATATTTCCAGCTTGCCTGCCAGAGGAAGATCGGCGCTCCTTGGAACCCGGACAATATCGAACGGACGAGTGTATCGTGAGGTACACGAAGTATTTGCAAACGGATATTTGGCCGAAGTACGGTTTCAACGACGACCAATACGACTTCGTGTACCCCAGCGTCTGCAAAGACCTGAAGACGCATGCTTCTTCCTATGGCAATGCCGGGTTAAGGGGGGGGGGGGGGGGGGGGCTAGGGGGGCTGCAGCTCCCGGGCCACCCAACATAAGGGGCCCCCTTTTGGCCTAAATGTTAATGATATTACAAATAAATTATTGATGAAAAATAATAACAAACGACTTTCATATTTCCAGCTTGCCTGCCAGAGGAAGATCGGCGCTCCTTGGAACCCGGACAATATCGAACGGACGAGTGTATCGTGAGGTACACGAAGTATTTGCAAACGGATATTTGGCCGAAGTACGGTTTCAACGACGACCAATACGACTTCGTGTACCCCAGCGTCTGCAAAGACCTGAAGACGCATGCTTCTTCCTATGGCAATGCCGGGTTAAGGGGGGGGGGGGGGGGGGCTAGGGGGGCTGCAGCTCCCGGGCCACCCAACATAAGGGGCCCCCTTTTGGCCTAAATGTTAATGATATTACAAATAAATTATTGATGAAAAATAATAACAAACGACTTTCATATTTCCAGCTTGCCTGCCAGAGGAAGATCGGCGCTCCTTGGAACCCGGACAATATCGAACGGACGAGTGTATCGTGAGGTACACGAAGTATTTGCAAACGGATATTTGGCCGAAGTACGGTTTCAACGACGACCAATACGACTTCGTGTACCCCAGCGTCTGCAAAGACCTGAAGACGCATGCTCGTTCGTTAGGATTGACGAACAAATGGACCTTCTTCCTATGGCATGATACGTGAGTAGGTACACCGAGTTATGTGTTCTGACCAGGCGAAAGATTGTAAATTTAGGTAATAATGCCAAGTGACTGCGCGTTATTCGTCGCGCGTTAGTCGTCCATATAGCGACGAAAAGTAGGCCGTCAAGTCGCACGAGTCAGAGATTACTAACCCGCACGAGTTGCATGTCGGAGGTATCTCTGACGTAACCTCGTGACTCGATATTTTTGGAGTTTTCTAGTTGAAAACGGGAAAGTGATGGGATCACGGGCGTACATGAACATACGAAATTTCAAACAGCAATAATGAACCGTCGATAGATCCGTTGTAACGCGAATTCCTAGAGGTGTCGCAACGATAACAAAGACCAGCGATACATAGGAATGCACCGATTCAGCTTATTGGTGGCATACTTAATGTAGTAAATGCGCATGACACAGCCGCAACGGTAGTCAGAACATCATAGACGTAGAGGTAGAAGAAGCATCGTTAGACCTTCTGTTAAACATTATCATATTTCTTTTGTAAACTCTTTCATGTTACAATAAATCATATTTTTATACTTGTTCATACGACGGAGTTTTAACTCCTCATTCAGCCAACGAATCCCTCGAATAAATTGTACTTAGATTTCGGGATGATCGACCCGAATTATAACAGATCATTTAATTGAAAAAATAGAACCTCGTATACCTGAGTGGTCAGAAAATTTTGAATGCTCAAACACGTATCTCACATCATTTACTCGCGCGTTCTAGAGTTGGATCGTTACATTATGCAATCATTAAAAAGTAAAGCCTTAATTTTGTTCGAAGAATTTATTATTTTCTCACCGCATTTAGAGTTATTTGATAGTTGTGTGTAATTAATAATCAACAAAAGTACTCCGTAGTTATTGCCATTTACTGTCCGCCGTCTTGTTCATCTATTGAGTAGCGAATTTGAATTGAAATTATCCCTAACCTTATATCATCAATGATATTCGTCTGGTTCGCGTATGAAAATTGGAAACGGATTTATATTGAAGAAAATAAGAAGAAAAAAAAAAAGACAGAAAATCAACCAAAACGAAGCAATAATAATTAACTCCAAAAAATATTTTCAACGAGCCATCGATAAATATCTACAAGTATTATAGAGGGACCTCTCGAAGAGTGAATGATCAAACTAAGGCCTTAGAAAAGTCGAAGAAAACCATGATGGTCACCATACGATTGTCCATGGCCTGCCTCACATCATCAATGACACGGATGAGCGCCGTGTGAGTACTGTGCCCCCTTCTATACGCTGACTGATGAGGGTCAAGAAGATTATTAACCTCAAGAAAGCCCATGACCTGATCGGCGACAATTCGCTCTAAAGCCTTAGCTGGCGAGCACAAGATAGAGATAGGACGATAATCATCGAGGCTTACAGACGACTTGATTTTAGGAAGGGGGTAAACAAGAGCAGACTTCCAAAGTTCAGGGAAGGAACCAGAGGCGAGAGAAGAAGAAAAAAGATGATGAATATGCGGTAAGATCGAAGGCAGGGCAAGACTGATAAGCTCCGAGGAGAGGCCATCAGCACCGGTAGAGCCAGATTTGGCATAAAGCGGTGATTTAACCAGGATGTCAAAGGAGATATTTTCGAAGTAAAACTCAGAATCATCATAGAAAGAATGGGACATCATGCTGACCATAATCAATCACCTTGTGAGAATTGTCAACTATACAAAGATCAAACCAGGTAGGAGAATCGCGAAGAATATGAGTGGGCTGATAGGGAACTAAAAAGAAGCTAGATGAATCAACAAAGCTATGCATATGATGGCTATCGAACGTGTTGCTAGTCATATCCGTATTAAAATCACCCATTGTAGCAGTGACCAGAACGAGCAGCATTCTTACAATCCTTGGCCAAGTGACCGGAAGCAAGACACTTATAACATTTACGTCGCGTTTTTTCATCAAAAGGAAGGTTTTTAGGGGGCGTGGGAAAAAATTTAATTTTTGACGACCAGACTAATATAATATACCTACGTATATGTATATAATATTTCATTTGAATCAACGTTTGACTGCGCTTCCCCACCCGTGACCGCCGTGCTTATAGTTAACTCGGGCAGTTCTTGTTTAGTTTACAACCAGATTATCTTCTCAGTGTGATTGATATTTTTTTGTTATCATTTCAGACACGAGAATCCAACTGGCTCTCAAAAAAAATCGAGAAACGTTTCGTCGCCGAACAGGTCGAGGCGGAGGGACGCAACTGGATCGTTCGAGCGATCTGCCGGCCCAGATCGATATCGGTATGATATACAGTAGACGGTCGTAGACGATCATAGGAAAACGGGGGAAGGAAGAGCGAGAAAGATGAAGGGCAAAGAAACCGCATGCCGTGTACAATGTTGTTGATAAATTATTGAAAAACATAGCAGAATGTTCTTACCCGCGGCCCAAGATCACTTGCTTCTCATTTCCCGTTTTCATTAACAAATCAGTTGTCGTGATCACTGTAACCTATATGCTTTCAGAATGACACGGCGATATCGGAAATCCATCTGGAGGTTGAGGATTCAGTCGTGAACGTGGCTCGGCAAGAACACGCGAAGGTGAGTGTGTGCGTGGGCCTGCTACTAGTTTGGGCGTGTGTGTCTAGTGGCCGATATGCATATGGAAAATGAAACAGTTGAACGAGGGATTAAGGCGGCGCGTTCAAGGTCGCGTGTTGTGAAGTTTTTTGTTTTTGTTTTTTTTTTACTTTCTTCTCCAACACCCTGCGCACCCAGAGGCGTGCCAAATCCAACGGCCTATCTGTTTCATGTGATTTTCAACGTACGGCTTTTTTTCCCACCATTCGCAGTCTTTCTCTTCAGAATACGCACTCGTCACCGCTTCGTCTACTCACTCACACCTACATCCTACATATCTATATTCAATTATAGTATTAAAAATATATAAGGGCTTTATTCTTTTCAGCCATTCTGGCACGAAATCAGGGAGGTGACTAACTAGAATCATAGGGCTGACTCTTCAGTCAGCTGGGTGTGTTTATATTTCATGAGTGCAGCCGACAAATGATACGGAGAGCTGCACTCAAGCCCGGACTAAATATGAAATCTTATATTATTTGAATAATATTAAGAAAGATATAAACTAATTCATATTGTTCGTTCCAACAACAGCCCCTGCAGAATCGCCGTGGGAAACAGGCCGGGAAGAAGAAGGGTAAGAATATTGAGCACTCTAGCGATACGAACATACAACATTATACTTGTAGCGTGTGATTGACCTCATTGTTTTCCCAGCAGGGAAGGCCATGGCTTGTGAAATATGTGAAGCCGTGGGTATCAGAAAAACATATTTATTGAAGGCCCAATTAATGGATCACTGCCTCACGAAACACGCCGAACGCCCATTTACGTGCCGCCATTGCCATGAGGCCGGCATAACATGGTCCCATTCCCAACTTTACGGCCTTACGACTGATATAACCGGTGCTATTATATTGCAAATACGAATGTTGCGTATGTGTACTCTTGCACATTTAGAAGAACCTCCATAAAGGGGGTAATATACCTTTTCAGAAACCGGATCTTCTGTTACGACTCGCTTCGAACGGACAATACTAATTACAGACTGAACAACATCATGAACGTCGTAACCGAAGCTATCGCAATCAGAAATCCGAGAGCGGTGGCCGCGGAAAGGATTCTGAGTAGAGAAACGTATTTTTGGTTTATCATATTCTTGGCCGTGTTATTATTGTTCTGCAATATGTATTGTTGGGAAGGTTTTGCACTCGTGTGTTAACGATTTGAATTTGGCGCCGATGAACGCCGTCTTGTATGATGGTACACGAGCGTAGGTATTAGGATAAGAAAAACAACAACACGACCTTTGATCAAAGGACAACGGTCCTATAGGTACGAAGTCCGAGAACGAAATAGGAAGAAGTTTGAATGGGCAGTTGATCGTTAAAATCAATCGAAGACAGACGTGTCTGACCGTGAGCGTGCGAATATTCGGTACAACCGCAAAATTAAACAAATTAACGAGAGCGATAAATTTAAGTGTAGGATTAACAGGATAACAGTTATATAGGGCTGTGCCCCAAACAATCTTGAGATTTCTGTTGTGTCGTCAAAAGATATTATTTCGTCAATATATATATATGTCGCATCGCCGTGAAAGTTAAGATCTTCGACGGCACTTGAGTCTTTAAACAAAACGCTGTCGATCCCTGGCCAATGTTTAGGCAACCCCGAGTGCGAGGTGACAAGGGATCGGGCCGAACGACTGCAGAAGATACAGCACTCGATGAGTGCGTTCTGAGAAGAACCTCCCCCGATGGTGGTGCGTGGTGCATAGACCACGAGTGGATTGTATCGCGTAGAGGCCTAGGTTCTTGAAGTGGAGACTCAGGGTGCTCCAGGCATTCCTTTTTAGTCAATTGGTCGGACAAGACGTGGATTTTGGTTAAAGGAAGGCTCTGCGCGATACACCCTACTAGCACCGCTATCGGGTCGTTATTTGCATTAAGAATCAAATATTGTTTTCAATAAATAAAACACTTGTTAGCCGTGTCACTGCGGCAGTCAGTGAGATAATTATTCGTTAGTTTATTATCGGATACGTGACGTACGTTTGGGTGTCTAGATCCTGACCAAGCTATAGCTAGTTTTTACCCAGGCGTACTCTCGTATCTGACATATATATATATTATTCATAGCCGGCAATTGAAACTCGGTGTTCGTGATTTTATTTATTTTCCCTCAACCAATCCCTGACACATAATTCTTCAGTTAACACGTGTGATCGGCGCGAAACTCGGGCGTAAAGTTTAACTTTGCGCGCTAGATACGAAAACTACTCTTACGATCCCGCATACCCATGTTTCTCTTTGTTTTTCAGCCGAATCGCTGTCAAGGCAACAAGCCGACCCAGTCCACGGGCTCCATCATGTCGCCGGAGACATTCCAGGTCAATGTTCATGTATTATCGGTAACAAACCACTTAAACGAAGAGGAACGCGAATCACTACTCGAAATTTGCCAAGAATTTAATCATGTTTTTCATCTCGAGGGAGATAAACTAAGCTGCACAGATACAGTCACCCATAGTATAGAAACGAGCTCTCCAACTCCAATCGCTGTAAAGACTTACCGTTATCCAGAAATTCACAAAGAAGAAGTAAACAACCAAATAAATAAGATGTTACAAGACGATATAACAAAACCGTCAATCTCTCCATGGAACTCACCACTCTGGGTAGTTCCAAAGAAACGAGACGCATCCGGAAAAATCAAATGGCGAGTTGTCATCGATTATAGGAAACTAAATGACATCACGGTTGCCTAATATTGCTGATATCCTTGATCAGTTAGGTAATTCTAAGTATTTTACCACTCTCGATCTTGCATCGGGCTTCCATCAAATCAAAATGGACCCGGAAGACGCAGAGAAAACAGCATTCTCAACCCCACTAGGTCATTATCAGTTTAATCGAATGCCTTTTGGATTAAAAAACGCTCCTGCTACATTTCAGCGACTAATGAACTCCGTTCTAGCTGGAATACAAGGAATTCGTTGTCTTGTCTACCTCGATGACATAGTAATTCACGCAGACTCATCATCGACACATTCTAAAAAACTACGCGAAATCTTTCAAAGACTATCCGAACATAATCTCAAAGTTCAGCCTGATAAATGCGAATTCTTACGACGTGAAGTGATGTACCTTGGTCACTTATTGTGAGTAACAGAAACTGGTGTGAAACCAGATCCATCAAAAATCAAAGCTGTCAAAAACTTTCCTACTCCGAAATCACCGAAAGACATAAAATCATTTTTAGGTCTTGCGAGTTATTATAGACGATTTATCGGAAACTTTAGCAAAATCTCCAAACCTTTGACGTCACTTTTAAAAAAGGATGTACCTTTCATATGGACAAGCAATCAACAAGAATCTTTCGAAAAGTTGAAATCAAATCTCACTAGTGAACCGATTCTCAAATACCCCGATTTTACAAAAGAATTTATCCTTACTACCGACGCTAGTAACTTTGCAATCGGTGCGGTACTATCTCAAAAATTCGATTCTCATGATCTGCCTATAGCTTACGCTAGTCGAACACTAAACTCCGCAGAATCAAACTATTCAACAATTGAACGGGAACTCTTAGCCATTGTATGGGCGGTCAAATATTTTAGATCATACTTATTCGGACGTAAATTCCTAATAGTTACGGACCATCGACCTTTGACCTGGTTATTCAGTTTAAAAGAACCTGGATCACGATTAGTCCGCTGGCATTTGAAACTAGAGGAATACGAATATAAAATCGAATACAAACCCGGAAAGATTAATTCTAATGCAGACGCTCTTAGTATATAGAATAAATAATCAAAACGAATTTGAAGAAAATATCAATATCAATGCAATAGACGCTGATACTACAAAATCTTACGCCGATTTCAATAACGACCTCCAGAACTCCGTAATAATTTACGATAAAATCGAGGAAACTAAAGAATCTATATTCGCGACAATAGACAACTACGCAGTTTGTATATCCAAAGATCTTGAATTTCATGATCAAACCGCTGCCGAATTTAGAACACGATTCGATCATCTCGAAATACTAAAATCACAGAATGTCCAAGTACATGACGTTATAACAGTACCAAATGGGAATAATTCAATCTTTTACCTTGTGAATAAAAGAAAACTATTGGGATAAAACAAGCTACGAAGACTTGTATATTGTACTACTAACCCTAATAGAACTTCTGATAAAAAACAAAAAGACATCGATCAGTCTTCCGCGATTAGGAACAGGGTTCGATCGACTTAAATGGGAAAAGACGAGAGCAATGCTCCGACACATATTCAAAGGAACAGACATTCGAGTTAAAATCTGTTTCGACACTATTTCCGAACCGACTGAAGAACAAATATCCAAAATCCTAAGCGAGTATCACTGCTCACCTGTCGCAGGACACTCCGGTTTCCACCGAACGTATGAAAGAATAAAGAGAAGTTATAAATGGCGAACGATGAAAAAGGACATCGCCGATTTCATAAAAACGTGCCAATCGTGTCAATCAAATAAACTTGTCCGTAAAAAGAATCGCAAACCAATGCAAATAACCTCAACTTCATCAAATCCTTTCGAACGAATCTCACTGGACATTGTAGGTCCCCTACCACTTACAGAAGACGGAAACAAATATGTTTCAACATTAAAAGACGATTTGACCAAGTTCTCTCAAGCCTACGCAATTCCAAATCACGAAGCAACTACTATCGCACATAAACTCACAACAGAATTCATTTGCAAATTCGGAATACCGAAATCGATCCTTACCGATCAAGGAAAAGACTTTACCTCTAACCTTCTGAAAAACGTTGCTAAACTTTTCAAGATTAAACAAATACAAACTACCGCATATCATCCACAAACAAATGGTGCACTTGAAAGAAGTCACGCTACACTAGCCGATTACCTTAAACACTACATCAAACCAGAACAAACTGATTGGGACAAATGGCTAGATTTTGCCATGTTCTCGTACAACACTACTACACACACAACGACAAAATTTTGCTTGCCTGCCAGAGGAAGATCGGCGCTCCTTGGAACCCGGACAATATCGAACGGACGAGTGTATCGTGAGGTACACGAAGTATTTGCAAACGGATATTTGGCCGAAGTACGGTTTCAACGACGACCAATACGACTTCGTGTACCCCAGCGTTTGCGAAGACCTGAAGACGCTCTCGTTCGTTAGGATTGACGAACAAATGGACCTTCTTCCTATGGCAATGCCCCCTAACATAAGGGGCCCCCTTTTGGCCTAAATGTTAATGATATTACAAATAAATTATTGATAAAAAATAATAACAAACGACTTTCATATTTCCAGCTTGCCTGCCAGAGGAAGATCGGCGCTCCTTGGAACCCGGACAATATCGAACGGACGAGTGTATCGTGAGGTACACGAAGTATTTGCAAACGGATATTTGGCCGAAGTACGGTTTCAACGACGACCAATACGACTTCGTGTACCCCAGCGTTTGCGAAGACCTGAAGACGCTCTCGTTCGTTAGGATTGACGAACAAATGGACCTTCTTCCTATGGCAATGCCCCCTAACATAAGGGGCCCCCTTTTGGCCTAAATGTTAATGATATTACAAATAAATTATTGATAAAAAATAATAACAAACGACTTTCATATTTCCAGCTTGCCTGCCAGAGGAAGATCGGCGCTCCTTGGAACCCGGACAATATCGAACGGACGAGTGTATCGTGAGGTACACGAAGTATTTGCAAACGGATATTTGGCCGAAGTACGGTTTCAACGACGACCAATACGACTTCGTGTACCCCAGCGTCTGCAAAGACCTGAAGACGCATGCTTCTTCCTATGGCAATGCCGGGTTAAGGGGGGGGGGGGGGGGGGGGGGCTAGGGGGGCTGCAGCTCCCGGGCCACCCAACATAAGGGGCCCCCTTTTGGCCTAAATGTTAATGATATTACAAATAAATTATTGATGAAAAATAATAACAAACGACTTTCATATTTCCAGCTTGCCTGCCAGAGGAAGATCGGCGCTCCTTGGAACCCGGACAATATCGAACGGACGAGTGTATCGTGAGGTACACGAAGTATTTGCAAACGGATATTTGGCCGAAGTACGGTTTCAACGACGACCAATACGACTTCGTGTACCCCAGCGTCTGCGAAGACCTGAAGACGCATGCTCGTTCGTTAGGATTGACGAACAAATGGACCTTCTTCCTATGGCATGATACGTGAGTAGGTACACCGAGTTATGTGTTCTGACCAGGCGAAAGATTGTAAATTTAGGTAATAATGCCAAGTGACTGCGCGTTATTCGTCGCGCGTTAGTCGTCCATATAGCGACGAAAAGTAGGCCGTCAAGTCGCACGAGTCAGAGATTACTAACCCGCACGAGTTGCATGTCGGAGGTATCTCTGACGTAACCTCGTGACTCGATATTTTTGGAGTTTTCTAGTTGAAAACGGGAAAGTGATGGGATCACGGGCGTACATGAACATACGAAATTTCAAACAGCAATAATGAACCGTCGATAGATCCGTTGTAACGCGAATTCCTAGAGGTGTCGCAACGATAACAAAGACCAGCGATACATAGGAATGCACCGATTCAGCTTATTGGTGGCATACTTAATGTAGTAAATGCGCATGACACAGCCGCAACGGTAGTCAGAACATCATAGACGTAGAGGTAGAAGAAGCATCGTTAGACCTTCTGTTAAACATTATCATATTTCTTTTGTAAACTCTTTCATGTTACAATAAATCATATTTTTATACTTGTTCATACGACGGAGTTTTAACTCCTCATTCAGCCAACGAATCCCTCGAATAAATTGTACTTAGATTTCGGGATGATCGACCCGAATTATAACAGATCATTTAATTGAAAAAATAGAACCTCGTATACCTGAGTGGTCAGAAAATTTTGAATGCTCAAACACGTATCTCACATCATTTACTCGCGCGTTCTAGAGTTGGATCGTTACATTATGCAATCATTAAAAAGTAAAGCCTTAATTTTGTTCGAAGAATTTATTATTTTCTCACCGCATTTAGAGTTATTTGATAGTTGTGTGTAATTAATAATCAACAAAAGTACTCCGTAGTTATTGCCATTTACTGTCCGCCGTCTTGTTCATCTATTGAGTAGCGAATTTGAATTGAAATTATCCCTAACCTTATATCATCAATGATATTCGTCTGGTTCGCGTATGAAAATTGGAAACGGATTTATATTGAAGAAAATAAGAAGAAAAAAAAAAAGACAGAAAATCAACCAAAACGAAGCAATAATAATTAACTCCAAAAAATATTTTCAACGAGCCATCGATAAATATCTACAAGTATTATAGAGGGACCTCTCGAAGAGTGAATGATCAAACTAAGGCCTTAGAAAAGTCGAAGAAAACCATGATGGTCACCATACGATTGTCCATGGCCTGCCTCACATCATCAATGACACGGATGAGCGCCGTGTGAGTACTGTGCCCCCTTCTATACGCTGACTGATGAGGGTCAAGAAGATTATTAACCTCAAGAAAGCCCATGACCTGATCGGCGACAATTCGCTCTAAAGCCTTAGCTGGCGAGCACAAGATAGAGATAGGACGATAATCATCGAGGCTTACAGACGACTTGATTTTAGGAAGGGGGTAAACAAGAGCAGACTTCCAAAGTTCAGGGAAGGAACCAGAGGCGAGAGAAGAAGAAAAAAGATGATGAATATGCGGTAAGATCGAAGGCAGGGCAAGACTGATAAGCTCCGAGGAGAGGCCATCAGCACCGGTAGAGCCAGATTTGGCATAAAGCGGTGATTTAACCAGGATGTCAAAGGAGATATTTTCGAAGTAAAACTCAGAATCATCATAGAAAGAATGGGACATCATGCTGACCATAATCAATCACCTTGTGAGAATTGTCAACTATACAAAGATCAAACCAGGTAGGAGAATCGCGAAGAATATGAGTGGGCTGATAGGGAACTAAAAAGAAGCTAGATGAATCAACAAAGCTATGCATATGATGGCTATCGAACGTGTTGCTAGTCATATCCGTATTAAAATCACCCATTGTAGCAGTGACCAGAACGAGCAGCATTCTTACAATCCTTGGCCAAGTGACCGGAAGCAAGACACTTATAACATTTACGTCGCGTTTTTTCATCAAAAGGAAGGTTTTTAGGGGGCGTGGGAAAAAATTTAATTTTTGACGACCAGACTAATATAATATACCTACGTATATGTATATAATATTTCATTTGAATCAACGTTTGACTGCGCTTCCCCACCCGTGACCGCCGTGCTTATAGTTAACTCGGGCAGTTCTTGTTTAGTTTACAACCAGATTATCTTCTCAGTGTGATTGATATTTTTTTGTTATCATTTCAGACACGAGAATCCAACTGGCTCTCAAAAAAAATCGAGAAACGTTTCGTCGCCGAACAGGTCGAGGCGGAGGGACGCAACTGGATCGTTCGAGCGATCTGCCGGCCCAGATCGATATCGGTATGATATACAGTAGACGGTCGTAGACGATCATAGGAAAACGGGGGAAGGAAGAGCGAGAAAGATGAAGGGCAAAGAAACCGCATGCCGTGTACAATGTTGTTGATAAATTATTGAAAAACATAGCAGAATGTTCTTACCCGCGGCCCAAGATCACTTGCTTCTCATTTCCCGTTTTCATTAACAAATCAGTTGTCGTGATCACTGTAACCTATATGCTTTCAGAATGACACGGCGATATCGGAAATCCATCTGGAGGTTGAGGATTCAGTCGTGAACGTGGCTCGGCAAGAACACGCGAAGGTGAGTGTGTGCGTGGGCCTGCTACTAGTTTGGGCGTGTGTGTCTAGTGGCCGATATGCATATGGAAAATGAAACAGTTGAACGAGGGATTAAGGCGGCGCGTTCAAGGTCGCGTGTTGTGAAGTTTTTTGTTTTTGTTTTTTTTTTACTTTCTTCTCCAACACCCTGCGCACCCAGAGGCGTGCCAAATCCAACGGCCTATCTGTTTCATGTGATTTTCAACGTACGGCTTTTTTTCCCACCATTCGCAGTCTTTCTCTTCAGAATACGCACTCGTCACCGCTTCGTCTACTCACTCACACCTACATCCTACATATCTATATTCAATTATAGTATTAAAAATATATAAGGGCTTTATTCTTTTCAGCCATTCTGGCACGAAATCAGGGAGGTGACTAACTAGAATCATAGGGCTGACTCTTCAGTCAGCTGGGTGTGTTTATATTTCATGAGTGCAGCCGACAAATGATACGGAGAGCTGCACTCAAGCCCGGACTAAATATGAAATCTTATATTATTTGAATAATATTAAGAAAGATATAAACTAATTCATATTGTTCGTTCCAACAACAGCCCCTGCAGAATCGCCGTGGGAAACAGGCCGGGAAGAAGAAGGGTAAGAATATTGAGCACTCTAGCGATACGAACATACAACATTATACTTGTAGCGTGTGATTGACCTCATTGTTTTCCCAGCAGGGAAGGCCATGGCTTGTGAAATATGTGAAGCCGTGGGTATCAGAAAAACATATTTATTGAAGGCCCAATTAATGGATCACTGCCTCACGAAACACGCCGAACGCCCATTTACGTGCCGCCATTGCCATGAGGCCGGCATAACATGGTCCCATTCCCAACTTTACGGCCTTACGACTGATATAACCGGTGCTATTATATTGCAAATACGAATGTTGCGTATGTGTACTCTTGCACATTTAGAAGAACCTCCATAAAGGGGGTAATATACCTTTTCAGAAACCGGATCTTCTGTTACGACTCGCTTCGAACGGACAATACTAATTACAGACTGAACAACATCATGAACGTCGTAACCGAAGCTATCGCAATCAGAAATCCGAGAGCGGTGGCCGCGGAAAGGATTCTGAGTAGAGAAACGTATTTTTGGTTTATCATATTCTTGGCCGTGTTATTATTGTTCTGCAATATGTATTGTTGGGAAGGTTTTGCACTCGTGTGTTAACGATTTGAATTTGGCGCCGATGAACGCCGTCTTGTATGATGGTACACGAGCGTAGGTATTAGGATAAGAAAAACAACAACACGACCTTTGATCAAAGGACAACGGTCCTATAGGTACGAAGTCCGAGAACGAAATAGGAAGAAGTTTGAATGGGCAGTTGATCGTTAAAATCAATCGAAGACAGACGTGTCTGACCGTGAGCGTGCGAATATTCGGTACAACCGCAAAATTAAACAAATTAACGAGAGCGATAAATTTAAGTGTAGGATTAACAGGATAACAGTTATATAGGGCTGTGCCCCAAACAATCTTGAGATTTCTGTTGTGTCGTCAAAAGATATTATTTCGTCAATATATATATATGTCGCATCGCCGTGAAAGTTAAGATCTTCGACGGCACTTGAGTCTTTAAACAAAACGCTGTCGATCCCTGGCCAATGTTTAGGCAACCCCGAGTGCGAGGTGACAAGGGATCGGGCCGAACGACTGCAGAAGATACAGCACTCGATGAGTGCGTTCTGAGAAGAACCTCCCCCGATGGTGGTGCGTGGTGCATAGACCACGAGTGGATTGTATCGCGTAGAGGCCTAGGTTCTTGAAGTGGAGACTCAGGGTGCTCCAGGCATTCCTTTTTAGTCAATTGGTCGGACAAGACGTGGATTTTGGTTAAAGGAAGGCTCTGCGCGATACACCCTACTAGCACCGCTATCGGGTCGTTATTTGCATTAAGAATCAAATATTGTTTTCAATAAATAAAACACTTGTTAGCCGTGTCACTGCGGCAGTCAGTGAGATAATTATTCGTTAGTTTATTATCGGATACGTGACGTACGTTTGGGTGTCTAGATCCTGACCAAGCTATAGCTAGTTTTTACCCAGGCGTACTCTCGTATCTGACATATATATATATTATTCATAGCCGGCAATTGAAACTCGGTGTTCGTGATTTTATTTATTTTCCCTCAACCAATCCCTGACACATAATTCTTCAGTTAACACGTGTGATCGGCGCGAAACTCGGGCGTAAAGTTTAACTTTGCGCGCTAGATACGAAAACTACTCTTACGATCCCGCATACCCATGTTTCTCTTTGTTTTTCAGCCGAATCGCTGTCAAGGCAACAAGCCGACCCAGTCCACGGGCTCCATCATGTCGCCGGAGACATTCCAGGTCAATGTTCATGTATTATCGGTAACAAACCACTTAAACGAAGAGGAACGCGAATCACTACTCGAAATTTGCCAAGAATTTAATCATGTTTTTCATCTCGAGGGAGATAAACTAAGCTGCACAGATACAGTCACCCATAGTATAGAAACGAGCTCTCCAACTCCAATCGCTGTAAAGACTTACCGTTATCCAGAAATTCACAAAGAAGAAGTAAACAACCAAATAAATAAGATGTTACAAGACGATATAACAAAACCGTCAATCTCTCCATGGAACTCACCACTCTGGGTAGTTCCAAAGAAACGAGACGCATCCGGAAAAATCAAATGGCGAGTTGTCATCGATTATAGGAAACTAAATGACATCACGGTTGCCTAATATTGCTGATATCCTTGATCAGTTAGGTAATTCTAAGTATTTTACCACTCTCGATCTTGCATCGGGCTTCCATCAAATCAAAATGGACCCGGAAGACGCAGAGAAAACAGCATTCTCAACCCCACTAGGTCATTATCAGTTTAATCGAATGCCTTTTGGATTAAAAAACGCTCCTGCTACATTTCAGCGACTAATGAACTCCGTTCTAGCTGGAATACAAGGAATTCGTTGTCTTGTCTACCTCGATGACATAGTAATTCACGCAGACTCATCATCGACACATTCTAAAAAACTACGCGAAATCTTTCAAAGACTATCCGAACATAATCTCAAAGTTCAGCCTGATAAATGCGAATTCTTACGACGTGAAGTGATGTACCTTGGTCACTTATTGTGAGTAACAGAAACTGGTGTGAAACCAGATCCATCAAAAATCAAAGCTGTCAAAAACTTTCCTACTCCGAAATCACCGAAAGACATAAAATCATTTTTAGGTCTTGCGAGTTATTATAGACGATTTATCGGAAACTTTAGCAAAATCTCCAAACCTTTGACGTCACTTTTAAAAAAGGATGTACCTTTCATATGGACAAGCAATCAACAAGAATCTTTCGAAAAGTTGAAATCAAATCTCACTAGTGAACCGATTCTCAAATACCCCGATTTTACAAAAGAATTTATCCTTACTACCGACGCTAGTAACTTTGCAATCGGTGCGGTACTATCTCAAAAATTCGATTCTCATGATCTGCCTATAGCTTACGCTAGTCGAACACTAAACTCCGCAGAATCAAACTATTCAACAATTGAACGGGAACTCTTAGCCATTGTATGGGCGGTCAAATATTTTAGATCATACTTATTCGGACGTAAATTCCTAATAGTTACGGACCATCGACCTTTGACCTGGTTATTCAGTTTAAAAGAACCTGGATCACGATTAGTCCGCTGGCATTTGAAACTAGAGGAATACGAATATAAAATCGAATACAAACCCGGAAAGATTAATTCTAATGCAGACGCTCTTAGTATATAGAATAAATAATCAAAACGAATTTGAAGAAAATATCAATATCAATGCAATAGACGCTGATACTACAAAATCTTACGCCGATTTCAATAACGACCTCCAGAACTCCGTAATAATTTACGATAAAATCGAGGAAACTAAAGAATCTATATTCGCGACAATAGACAACTACGCAGTTTGTATATCCAAAGATCTTGAATTTCATGATCAAACCGCTGCCGAATTTAGAACACGATTCGATCATCTCGAAATACTAAAATCACAGAATGTCCAAGTACATGACGTTATAACAGTACCAAATGGGAATAATTCAATCTTTTACCTTGTGAATAAAAGAAAACTATTGGGATAAAACAAGCTACGAAGACTTGTATATTGTACTACTAACCCTAATAGAACTTCTGATAAAAAACAAAAAGACATCGATCAGTCTTCCGCGATTAGGAACAGGGTTCGATCGACTTAAATGGGAAAAGACGAGAGCAATGCTCCGACACATATTCAAAGGAACAGACATTCGAGTTAAAATCTGTTTCGACACTATTTCCGAACCGACTGAAGAACAAATATCCAAAATCCTAAGCGAGTATCACTGCTCACCTGTCGCAGGACACTCCGGTTTCCACCGAACGTATGAAAGAATAAAGAGAAGTTATAAATGGCGAACGATGAAAAAGGACATCGCCGATTTCATAAAAACGTGCCAATCGTGTCAATCAAATAAACTTGTCCGTAAAAAGAATCGCAAACCAATGCAAATAACCTCAACTTCATCAAATCCTTTCGAACGAATCTCACTGGACATTGTAGGTCCCCTACCACTTACAGAAGACGGAAACAAATATGTTTCAACATTAAAAGACGATTTGACCAAGTTCTCTCAAGCCTACGCAATTCCAAATCACGAAGCAACTACTATCGCACATAAACTCACAACAGAATTCATTTGCAAATTCGGAATACCGAAATCGATCCTTACCGATCAAGGAAAAGACTTTACCTCTAACCTTCTGAAAAACGTTGCTAAACTTTTCAAGATTAAACAAATACAAACTACCGCATATCATCCACAAACAAATGGTGCACTTGAAAGAAGTCACGCTACACTAGCCGATTACCTTAAACACTACATCAAACCAGAACAAACTGATTGGGACAAATGGCTAGATTTTGCCATGTTCTCGTACAACACTACTACACACACAACGACAAAATTTTGCTTGCCTGCCAGAGGAAGATCGGCGCTCCTTGGAACCCGGACAATATCGAACGGACGAGTGTATCGTGAGGTACACGAAGTATTTGCAAACGGATATTTGGCCGAAGTACGGTTTCAACGACGACCAATACGACTTCGTGTACCCCAGCGTTTGCGAAGACCTGAAGACGCTCTCGTTCGTTAGGATTGACGAACAAATGGACCTTCTTCCTATGGCAATGCCCCCTAACATAAGGGGCCCCCTTTTGGCCTAAATGTTAATGATATTACAAATAAATTATTGATAAAAAATAATAACAAACGACTTTCATATTTCCAGCTTGCCTGCCAGAGGAAGATCGGCGCTCCTTGGAACCCGGACAATATCGAACGGACGAGTGTATCGTGAGGTACACGAAGTATTTGCAAACGGATATTTGGCCGAAGTACGGTTTCAACGACGACCAATACGACTTCGTGTACCCCAGCGTTTGCGAAGACCTGAAGACGCTCTCGTTCGTTAGGATTGACGAACAAATGGACCTTCTTCCTATGGCAATGCCCCCTAACATAAGGGGCCCCCTTTTGGCCTAAATGTTAATGATATTACAAATAAATTATTGATAAAAAATAATAACAAACGACTTTCATATTTCCAGCTTGCCTGCCAGAGGAAGATCGGCGCTCCTTGGAACCCGGACAATATCGAACGGACGAGTGTATCGTGAGGTACACGAAGTATTTGCAAACGGATATTTGGCCGAAGTACGGTTTCAACGACGACCAATACGACTTCGTGTACCCCAGCGTTTGCGAAGACCTGAAGACGCTCTCGTTCGTTAGGATTGACGAACAAATGGACCTTCTTCCTATGGCAATGCCCCCTAACATAAGGGGCCCCCTTTTGGCCTAAATGTTAATGATATTACAAATAAATTATTGATAAAAAATAATAACAAACGACTTTCATATTTCCAGCTTGCCTGCCAGAGGAAGATCGGCGCTCCTTGGAACCCGGACAATATCGAACGGACGAGTGTATCGTGAGGTACACGAAGTATTTGCAAACGGATATTTGGCCGAAGTACGGTTTCAACGACGACCAATACGACTTCGTGTACCCCAGCGTCTGCAAAGACCTGAAGACGCATGCTTCTTCCTATGGCAATGCCGGGTTAAGGGGGGGGGGGGGGGGGGCTAGGGGGGCTGCAGCTCCCGGGCCACCCAACATAAGGGGCCCCCTTTTGGCCTAAATGTTAATGATATTACAAATAAATTATTGATGAAAAATAATAACAAACGACTTTCATATTTCCAGCTTGCCTGCCAGAGGAAGATCGGCGCTCCTTGGAACCCGGACAATACCTAACGGACGAGTGTATAGTGAGGTACACGAAGTATTTGCAAACGGATATTTGGCCGAAGTACGGTTTCAACGACGACCAATACGACTTCGTGTACCCCAGCGTCTGCAAAGACCTGAAGACGCATGCTCGTTCGTTAGGATTGACGAACAAATGGACCTTCTTCCTATGGCATGATACGTGAGTAGGTACACCGAGTTATGTGTTCTGACCAGGCGAAAGATTGTAAATTTAGGTAATAATGCCAAGTGACTGCGCGTTATTCGTCGCGCGTTAGTCGTCCATATAGCGACGAAAAGTAGGCCGTCAAGTCGCACGAGTCAGAGATTACTAACCCGCACGAGTTGCATGTCGGAGGTATCTCTGACGTAACCTCGTGACTCGATATTTTTGGAGTTTTCTAGTTGAAAACGGGAAAGTGATGGGATCACGGGCGTACATGAACATACGAAATTTCAAACAGCAATAATGAACCGTCGATAGATCCGTTGTAACGCGAATTCCTAGAGGTGTCGCAACGATAACAAAGACCAGCGATACATAGGAATGCACCGATTCAGCTTATTGGTGGCATACTTAATGTAGTAAATGCGCATGACACAGCCGCAACGGTAGTCAGAACATCATAGACGTAGAGGTAGAAGAAGCATCGTTAGACCTTCTGTTAAACATTATCATATTTCTTTTGTAAACTCTTTCATGTTACAATAAATCATATTTTTATACTTGTTCATACGACGGAGTTTTAACTCCTCATTCAGCCAACGAATCCCTCGAATAAATTGTACTTAGATTTCGGGATGATCGACCCGAATTATAACAGATCATTTAATTGAAAAAATAGAACCTCGTATACCTGAGTGGTCAGAAAATTTTGAATGCTCAAACACGTATCTCACATCATTTACTCGCGCGTTCTAGAGTTGGATCGTTACATTATGCAATCATTAAAAAGTAAAGCCTTAATTTTGTTCGAAGAATTTATTATTTTCTCACCGCATTTAGAGTTATTTGATAGTTGTGTGTAATTAATAATCAACAAAAGTACTCCGTAGTTATTGCCATTTACTGTCCGCCGTCTTGTTCATCTATTGAGTAGCGAATTTGAATTGAAATTATCCCTAACCTTATATCATCAATGATATTCGTCTGGTTCGCGTATGAAAATTGGAAACGGATTTATATTGAAGAAAATAAGAAGAAAAAAAAAAAGACAGAAAATCAACCAAAACGAAGCAATAATAATTAACTCCAAAAAATATTTTCAACGAGCCATCGATAAATATCTACAAGTATTATAGAGGGACCTCTCGAAGAGTGAATGATCAAACTAAGGCCTTAGAAAAGTCGAAGAAAACCATGATGGTCACCATACGATTGTCCATGGCCTGCCTCACATCATCAATGACACGGATGAGCGCCGTGTGAGTACTGTGCCCCCTTCTATACGCTGACTGATGAGGGTCAAGAAGATTATTAACCTCAAGAAAGCCCATGACCTGATCGGCGACAATTCGCTCTAAAGCCTTAGCTGGCGAGCACAAGATAGAGATAGGACGATAATCATCGAGGCTTACAGACGACTTGATTTTAGGAAGGGGGTAAACAAGAGCAGACTTCCAAAGTTCAGGGAAGGAACCAGAGGCGAGAGAAGAAGAAAAAAGATGATGAATATGCGGTAAGATCGAAGGCAGGGCAAGACTGATAAGCTCCGAGGAGAGGCCATCAGCACCGGTAGAGCCAGATTTGGCATAAAGCGGTGATTTAACCAGGATGTCAAAGGAGATATTTTCGAAGTAAAACTCAGAATCATCATAGAAAGAATGGGACATCATGCTGACCATAATCAATCACCTTGTGAGAATTGTCAACTATACAAAGATCAAACCAGGTAGGAGAATCGCGAAGAATATGAGTGGGCTGATAGGGAACTAAAAAGAAGCTAGATGAATCAACAAAGCTATGCATATGATGGCTATCGAACGTGTTGCTAGTCATATCCGTATTAAAATCACCCATTGTAGCAGTGACCAGAACGAGCAGCATTCTTACAATCCTTGGCCAAGTGACCGGAAGCAAGACACTTATAACATTTACGTCGCGTTTTTTCATCAAAAGGAAGGTTTTTAGGGGGCGTGGGAAAAAATTTAATTTTTGACGACCAGACTAATATAATATACCTACGTATATGTATATAATATTTCATTTGAATCAACGTTTGACTGCGCTTCCCCACCCGTGACCGCCGTGCTTATAGTTAACTCGGGCAGTTCTTGTTTAGTTTACAACCAGATTATCTTCTCAGTGTGATTGATATTTTTTTGTTATCATTTCAGACACGAGAATCCAACTGGCTCTCAAAAAAAATCGAGAAACGTTTCGTCGCCGAACAGGTCGAGGCGGAGGGACGCAACTGGATCGTTCGAGCGATCTGCCGGCCCAGATCGATATCGGTATGATATACAGTAGACGGTCGTAGACGATCATAGGAAAACGGGGGAAGGAAGAGCGAGAAAGATGAAGGGCAAAGAAACCGCATGCCGTGTACAATGTTGTTGATAAATTATTGAAAAACATAGCAGAATGTTCTTACCCGCGGCCCAAGATCACTTGCTTCTCATTTCCCGTTTTCATTAACAAATCAGTTGTCGTGATCACTGTAACCTATATGCTTTCAGAATGACACGGCGATATCGGAAATCCATCTGGAGGTTGAGGATTCAGTCGTGAACGTGGCTCGGCAAGAACACGCGAAGGTGAGTGTGTGCGTGGGCCTGCTACTAGTTTGGGCGTGTGTGTCTAGTGGCCGATATGCATATGGAAAATGAAACAGTTGAACGAGGGATTAAGGCGGCGCGTTCAAGGTCGCGTGTTGTGAAGTTTTTTGTTTTTGTTTTTTTTTTACTTTCTTCTCCAACACCCTGCGCACCCAGAGGCGTGCCAAATCCAACGGCCTATCTGTTTCATGTGATTTTCAACGTACGGCTTTTTTTCCCACCATTCGCAGTCTTTCTCTTCAGAATACGCACTCGTCACCGCTTCGTCTACTCACTCACACCTACATCCTACATATCTATATTCAATTATAGTATTAAAAATATATAAGGGCTTTATTCTTTTCAGCCATTCTGGCACGAAATCAGGGAGGTGACTAACTAGAATCATAGGGCTGACTCTTCAGTCAGCTGGGTGTGTTTATATTTCATGAGTGCAGCCGACAAATGATACGGAGAGCTGCACTCAAGCCCGGACTAAATATGAAATCTTATATTATTTGAATAATATTAAGAAAGATATAAACTAATTCATATTGTTCGTTCCAACAACAGCCCCTGCAGAATCGCCGTGGGAAACAGGCCGGGAAGAAGAAGGGTAAGAATATTGAGCACTCTAGCGATACGAACATACAACATTATACTTGTAGCGTGTGATTGACCTCATTGTTTTCCCAGCAGGGAAGGCCATGGCTTGTGAAATATGTGAAGCCGTGGGTATCAGAAAAACATATTTATTGAAGGCCCAATTAATGGATCACTGCCTCACGAAACACGCCGAACGCCCATTTACGTGCCGCCATTGCCATGAGGCCGGCATAACATGGTCCCATTCCCAACTTTACGGCCTTACGACTGATATAACCGGTGCTATTATATTGCAAATACGAATGTTGCGTATGTGTACTCTTGCACATTTAGAAGAACCTCCATAAAGGGGGTAATATACCTTTTCAGAAACCGGATCTTCTGTTACGACTCGCTTCGAACGGACAATACTAATTACAGACTGAACAACATCATGAACGTCGTAACCGAAGCTATCGCAATCAGAAATCCGAGAGCGGTGGCCGCGGAAAGGATTCTGAGTAGAGAAACGTATTTTTGGTTTATCATATTCTTGGCCGTGTTATTATTGTTCTGCAATATGTATTGTTGGGAAGGTTTTGCACTCGTGTGTTAACGATTTGAATTTGGCGCCGATGAACGCCGTCTTGTATGATGGTACACGAGCGTAGGTATTAGGATAAGAAAAACAACAACACGACCTTTGATCAAAGGACAACGGTCCTATAGGTACGAAGTCCGAGAACGAAATAGGAAGAAGTTTGAATGGGCAGTTGATCGTTAAAATCAATCGAAGACAGACGTGTCTGACCGTGAGCGTGCGAATATTCGGTACAACCGCAAAATTAAACAAATTAACGAGAGCGATAAATTTAAGTGTAGGATTAACAGGATAACAGTTATATAGGGCTGTGCCCCAAACAATCTTGAGATTTCTGTTGTGTCGTCAAAAGATATTATTTCGTCAATATATATATATGTCGCATCGCCGTGAAAGTTAAGATCTTCGACGGCACTTGAGTCTTTAAACAAAACGCTGTCGATCCCTGGCCAATGTTTAGGCAACCCCGAGTGCGAGGTGACAAGGGATCGGGCCGAACGACTGCAGAAGATACAGCACTCGATGAGTGCGTTCTGAGAAGAACCTCCCCCGATGGTGGTGCGTGGTGCATAGACCACGAGTGGATTGTATCGCGTAGAGGCCTAGGTTCTTGAAGTGGAGACTCAGGGTGCTCCAGGCATTCCTTTTTAGTCAATTGGTCGGACAAGACGTGGATTTTGGTTAAAGGAAGGCTCTGCGCGATACACCCTACTAGCACCGCTATCGGGTCGTTATTTGCATTAAGAATCAAATATTGTTTTCAATAAATAAAACACTTGTTAGCCGTGTCACTGCGGCAGTCAGTGAGATAATTATTCGTTAGTTTATTATCGGATACGTGACGTACGTTTGGGTGTCTAGATCCTGACCAAGCTATAGCTAGTTTTTACCCAGGCGTACTCTCGTATCTGACATATATATATATTATTCATAGCCGGCAATTGAAACTCGGTGTTCGTGATTTTATTTATTTTCCCTCAACCAATCCCTGACACATAATTCTTCAGTTAACACGTGTGATCGGCGCGAAACTCGGGCGTAAAGTTTAACTTTGCGCGCTAGATACGAAAACTACTCTTACGATCCCGCATACCCATGTTTCTCTTTGTTTTTCAGCCGAATCGCTGTCAAGGCAACAAGCCGACCCAGTCCACGGGCTCCATCATGTCGCCGGAGACATTCCAGGTCAATGTTCATGTATTATCGGTAACAAACCACTTAAACGAAGAGGAACGCGAATCACTACTCGAAATTTGCCAAGAATTTAATCATGTTTTTCATCTCGAGGGAGATAAACTAAGCTGCACAGATACAGTCACCCATAGTATAGAAACGAGCTCTCCAACTCCAATCGCTGTAAAGACTTACCGTTATCCAGAAATTCACAAAGAAGAAGTAAACAACCAAATAAATAAGATGTTACAAGACGATATAACAAAACCGTCAATCTCTCCATGGAACTCACCACTCTGGGTAGTTCCAAAGAAACGAGACGCATCCGGAAAAATCAAATGGCGAGTTGTCATCGATTATAGGAAACTAAATGACATCACGGTTGCCTAATATTGCTGATATCCTTGATCAGTTAGGTAATTCTAAGTATTTTACCACTCTCGATCTTGCATCGGGCTTCCATCAAATCAAAATGGACCCGGAAGACGCAGAGAAAACAGCATTCTCAACCCCACTAGGTCATTATCAGTTTAATCGAATGCCTTTTGGATTAAAAAACGCTCCTGCTACATTTCAGCGACTAATGAACTCCGTTCTAGCTGGAATACAAGGAATTCGTTGTCTTGTCTACCTCGATGACATAGTAATTCACGCAGACTCATCATCGACACATTCTAAAAAACTACGCGAAATCTTTCAAAGACTATCCGAACATAATCTCAAAGTTCAGCCTGATAAATGCGAATTCTTACGACGTGAAGTGATGTACCTTGGTCACTTATTGTGAGTAACAGAAACTGGTGTGAAACCAGATCCATCAAAAATCAAAGCTGTCAAAAACTTTCCTACTCCGAAATCACCGAAAGACATAAAATCATTTTTAGGTCTTGCGAGTTATTATAGACGATTTATCGGAAACTTTAGCAAAATCTCCAAACCTTTGACGTCACTTTTAAAAAAGGATGTACCTTTCATATGGACAAGCAATCAACAAGAATCTTTCGAAAAGTTGAAATCAAATCTCACTAGTGAACCGATTCTCAAATACCCCGATTTTACAAAAGAATTTATCCTTACTACCGACGCTAGTAACTTTGCAATCGGTGCGGTACTATCTCAAAAATTCGATTCTCATGATCTGCCTATAGCTTACGCTAGTCGAACACTAAACTCCGCAGAATCAAACTATTCAACAATTGAACGGGAACTCTTAGCCATTGTATGGGCGGTCAAATATTTTAGATCATACTTATTCGGACGTAAATTCCTAATAGTTACGGACCATCGACCTTTGACCTGGTTATTCAGTTTAAAAGAACCTGGATCACGATTAGTCCGCTGGCATTTGAAACTAGAGGAATACGAATATAAAATCGAATACAAACCCGGAAAGATTAATTCTAATGCAGACGCTCTTAGTATATAGAATAAATAATCAAAACGAATTTGAAGAAAATATCAATATCAATGCAATAGACGCTGATACTACAAAATCTTACGCCGATTTCAATAACGACCTCCAGAACTCCGTAATAATTTACGATAAAATCGAGGAAACTAAAGAATCTATATTCGCGACAATAGACAACTACGCAGTTTGTATATCCAAAGATCTTGAATTTCATGATCAAACCGCTGCCGAATTTAGAACACGATTCGATCATCTCGAAATACTAAAATCACAGAATGTCCAAGTACATGACGTTATAACAGTACCAAATGGGAATAATTCAATCTTTTACCTTGTGAATAAAAGAAAACTATTGGGATAAAACAAGCTACGAAGACTTGTATATTGTACTACTAACCCTAATAGAACTTCTGATAAAAAACAAAAAGACATCGATCAGTCTTCCGCGATTAGGAACAGGGTTCGATCGACTTAAATGGGAAAAGACGAGAGCAATGCTCCGACACATATTCAAAGGAACAGACATTCGAGTTAAAATCTGTTTCGACACTATTTCCGAACCGACTGAAGAACAAATATCCAAAATCCTAAGCGAGTATCACTGCTCACCTGTCGCAGGACACTCCGGTTTCCACCGAACGTATGAAAGAATAAAGAGAAGTTATAAATGGCGAACGATGAAAAAGGACATCGCCGATTTCATAAAAACGTGCCAATCGTGTCAATCAAATAAACTTGTCCGTAAAAAGAATCGCAAACCAATGCAAATAACCTCAACTTCATCAAATCCTTTCGAACGAATCTCACTGGACATTGTAGGTCCCCTACCACTTACAGAAGACGGAAACAAATATGTTTCAACATTAAAAGACGATTTGACCAAGTTCTCTCAAGCCTACGCAATTCCAAATCACGAAGCAACTACTATCGCACATAAACTCACAACAGAATTCATTTGCAAATTCGGAATACCGAAATCGATCCTTACCGATCAAGGAAAAGACTTTACCTCTAACCTTCTGAAAAACGTTGCTAAACTTTTCAAGATTAAACAAATACAAACTACCGCATATCATCCACAAACAAATGGTGCACTTGAAAGAAGTCACGCTACACTAGCCGATTACCTTAAACACTACATCAAACCAGAACAAACTGATTGGGACAAATGGCTAGATTTTGCCATGTTCTCGTACAACACTACTACACACACAACGACAAAATTTTGCTTGCCTGCCAGAGGAAGATCGGCGCTCCTTGGAACCCGGACAATATCGAACGGACGAGTGTATCGTGAGGTACACGAAGTATTTGCAAACGGATATTTGGCCGAAGTACGGTTTCAACGACGACCAATACGACTTCGTGTACCCCAGCGTTTGCGAAGACCTGAAGACGCTCTCGTTCGTTAGGATTGACGAACAAATGGACCTTCTTCCTATGGCAATGCCCCCTAACATAAGGGGCCCCCTTTTGGCCTAAATGTTAATGATATTACAAATAAATTATTGATAAAAAATAATAACAAACGACTTTCATATTTCCAGCTTGCCTGCCAGAGGAAGATCGGCGCTCCTTGGAACCCGGACAATATCGAACGGACGAGTGTATCGTGAGGTACACGAAGTATTTGCAAACGGATATTTGGCCGAAGTACGGTTTCAACGACGACCAATACGACTTCGTGTACCCCAGCGTTTGCGAAGACCTGAAGACGCTCTCGTTCGTTAGGATTGACGAACAAATGGACCTTCTTCCTATGGCAATGCCCCCTAACATAAGGGGCCCCCTTTTGGCCTAAATGTTAATGATATTACAAATAAATTATTGATAAAAAATAATAACAAACGACTTTCATATTTCCAGCTTGCCTGCCAGAGGAAGATCGGCGCTCCTTGGAACCCGGACAATATCGAACGGACGAGTGTATCGTGAGGTACACGAAGTATTTGCAAACGGATATTTGGCCGAAGTACGGTTTCAACGACGACCAATACGACTTCGTGTACCCCAGCGTTTGCGAAGACCTGAAGACGCTCTCGTTCGTTAGGATTGACGAACAAATGGACCTTCTTCCTATGGCAATGCCCCCTAACATAAGGGGCCCCCTTTTGGCCTAAATGTTAATGATATTACAAATAAATTATTGATAAAAAATAATAACAAACGACTTTCATATTTCCAGCTTGCCTGCCAGAGGAAGATCGGCGCTCCTTGGAACCCGGACAATATCGAACGGACGAGTGTATCGTGAGGTACACGAAGTATTTGCAAACGGATATTTGGCCGAAGTACGGTTTCAACGACGACCAATACGACTTCGTGTACCCCAGCGTCTGCAAAGACCTGAAGACGCATGCTTCTTCCTATGGCAATGCCGGGTTAAGGGGGGGGGGGGGGGGGGGGGCTAGGGGGGCTGCAGCTCCCGGGCCACCCAACATAAGGGGCCCCCTTTTGGCCTAAATGTTAATGATATTACAAATAAATTATTGATGAAAAATAATAACAAACGACTTTCATATTTCCAGCTTGCCTGCCAGAGGAAGATCGGCGCTCCTTGGAACCCGGACAATATCGAACGGACGAGTGTATCGTGAGGTACACGAAGTATTTGCAAACGGATATTTGGCCGAAGTACGGTTTCAACGACGACCAATACGACTTCGTGTACCCCAGCGTCTGCGAAGACCTGAAGACGCATGCTCGTTCGTTAGGATTGACGAACAAATGGACCTTCTTCCTATGGCATGATACGTGAGTAGGTACACCGAGTTATGTGTTCTGACCAGGCGAAAGATTGTAAATTTAGGTAATAATGCCAAGTGACTGCGCGTTATTCGTCGCGCGTTAGTCGTCCATATAGCGACGAAAAGTAGGCCGTCAAGTCGCACGAGTCAGAGATTACTAACCCGCACGAGTTGCATGTCGGAGGTATCTCTGACGTAACCTCGTGACTCGATATTTTTGGAGTTTTCTAGTTGAAAACGGGAAAGTGATGGGATCACGGGCGTACATGAACATACGAAATTTCAAACAGCAATAATGAACCGTCGATAGATCCGTTGTAACGCGAATTCCTAGAGGTGTCGCAACGATAACAAAGACCAGCGATACATAGGAATGCACCGATTCAGCTTATTGGTGGCATACTTAATGTAGTAAATGCGCATGACACAGCCGCAACGGTAGTCAGAACATCATAGACGTAGAGGTAGAAGAAGCATCGTTAGACCTTCTGTTAAACATTATCATATTTCTTTTGTAAACTCTTTCATGTTACAATAAATCATATTTTTATACTTGTTCATACGACGGAGTTTTAACTCCTCATTCAGCCAACGAATCCCTCGAATAAATTGTACTTAGATTTCGGGATGATCGACCCGAATTATAACAGATCATTTAATTGAAAAAATAGAACCTCGTATACCTGAGTGGTCAGAAAATTTTGAATGCTCAAACACGTATCTCACATCATTTACTCGCGCGTTCTAGAGTTGGATCGTTACATTATGCAATCATTAAAAAGTAAAGCCTTAATTTTGTTCGAAGAATTTATTATTTTCTCACCGCATTTAGAGTTATTTGATAGTTGTGTGTAATTAATAATCAACAAAAGTACTCCGTAGTTATTGCCATTTACTGTCCGCCGTCTTGTTCATCTATTGAGTAGCGAATTTGAATTGAAATTATCCCTAACCTTATATCATCAATGATATTCGTCTGGTTCGCGTATGAAAATTGGAAACGGATTTATATTGAAGAAAATAAGAAGAAAAAAAAAAAGACAGAAAATCAACCAAAACGAAGCAATAATAATTAACTCCAAAAAATATTTTCAACGAGCCATCGATAAATATCTACAAGTATTATAGAGGGACCTCTCGAAGAGTGAATGATCAAACTAAGGCCTTAGAAAAGTCGAAGAAAACCATGATGGTCACCATACGATTGTCCATGGCCTGCCTCACATCATCAATGACACGGATGAGCGCCGTGTGAGTACTGTGCCCCCTTCTATACGCTGACTGATGAGGGTCAAGAAGATTATTAACCTCAAGAAAGCCCATGACCTGATCGGCGACAATTCGCTCTAAAGCCTTAGCTGGCGAGCACAAGATAGAGATAGGACGATAATCATCGAGGCTTACAGACGACTTGATTTTAGGAAGGGGGTAAACAAGAGCAGACTTCCAAAGTTCAGGGAAGGAACCAGAGGCGAGAGAAGAAGAAAAAAGATGATGAATATGCGGTAAGATCGAAGGCAGGGCAAGACTGATAAGCTCCGAGGAGAGGCCATCAGCACCGGTAGAGCCAGATTTGGCATAAAGCGGTGATTTAACCAGGATGTCAAAGGAGATATTTTCGAAGTAAAACTCAGAATCATCATAGAAAGAATGGGACATCATGCTGACCATAATCAATCACCTTGTGAGAATTGTCAACTATACAAAGATCAAACCAGGTAGGAGAATCGCGAAGAATATGAGTGGGCTGATAGGGAACTAAAAAGAAGCTAGATGAATCAACAAAGCTATGCATATGATGGCTATCGAACGTGTTGCTAGTCATATCCGTATTAAAATCACCCATTGTAGCAGTGACCAGAACGAGCAGCATTCTTACAATCCTTGGCCAAGTGACCGGAAGCAAGACACTTATAACATTTACGTCGCGTTTTTTCATCAAAAGGAAGGTTTTTAGGGGGCGTGGGAAAAAATTTAATTTTTGACGACCAGACTAATATAATATACCTACGTATATGTATATAATATTTCATTTGAATCAACGTTTGACTGCGCTTCCCCACCCGTGACCGCCGTGCTTATAGTTAACTCGGGCAGTTCTTGTTTAGTTTACAACCAGATTATCTTCTCAGTGTGATTGATATTTTTTTGTTATCATTTCAGACACGAGAATCCAACTGGCTCTCAAAAAAAATCGAGAAACGTTTCGTCGCCGAACAGGTCGAGGCGGAGGGACGCAACTGGATCGTTCGAGCGATCTGCCGGCCCAGATCGATATCGGTATGATATACAGTAGACGGTCGTAGACGATCATAGGAAAACGGGGGAAGGAAGAGCGAGAAAGATGAAGGGCAAAGAAACCGCATGCCGTGTACAATGTTGTTGATAAATTATTGAAAAACATAGCAGAATGTTCTTACCCGCGGCCCAAGATCACTTGCTTCTCATTTCCCGTTTTCATTAACAAATCAGTTGTCGTGATCACTGTAACCTATATGCTTTCAGAATGACACGGCGATATCGGAAATCCATCTGGAGGTTGAGGATTCAGTCGTGAACGTGGCTCGGCAAGAACACGCGAAGGTGAGTGTGTGCGTGGGCCTGCTACTAGTTTGGGCGTGTGTGTCTAGTGGCCGATATGCATATGGAAAATGAAACAGTTGAACGAGGGATTAAGGCGGCGCGTTCAAGGTCGCGTGTTGTGAAGTTTTTTGTTTTTGTTTTTTTTTTACTTTCTTCTCCAACACCCTGCGCACCCAGAGGCGTGCCAAATCCAACGGCCTATCTGTTTCATGTGATTTTCAACGTACGGCTTTTTTTCCCACCATTCGCAGTCTTTCTCTTCAGAATACGCACTCGTCACCGCTTCGTCTACTCACTCACACCTACATCCTACATATCTATATTCAATTATAGTATTAAAAATATATAAGGGCTTTATTCTTTTCAGCCATTCTGGCACGAAATCAGGGAGGTGACTAACTAGAATCATAGGGCTGACTCTTCAGTCAGCTGGGTGTGTTTATATTTCATGAGTGCAGCCGACAAATGATACGGAGAGCTGCACTCAAGCCCGGACTAAATATGAAATCTTATATTATTTGAATAATATTAAGAAAGATATAAACTAATTCATATTGTTCGTTCCAACAACAGCCCCTGCAGAATCGCCGTGGGAAACAGGCCGGGAAGAAGAAGGGTAAGAATATTGAGCACTCTAGCGATACGAACATACAACATTATACTTGTAGCGTGTGATTGACCTCATTGTTTTCCCAGCAGGGAAGGCCATGGCTTGTGAAATATGTGAAGCCGTGGGTATCAGAAAAACATATTTATTGAAGGCCCAATTAATGGATCACTGCCTCACGAAACACGCCGAACGCCCATTTACGTGCCGCCATTGCCATGAGGCCGGCATAACATGGTCCCATTCCCAACTTTACGGCCTTACGACTGATATAACCGGTGCTATTATATTGCAAATACGAATGTTGCGTATGTGTACTCTTGCACATTTAGAAGAACCTCCATAAAGGGGGTAATATACCTTTTCAGAAACCGGATCTTCTGTTACGACTCGCTTCGAACGGACAATACTAATTACAGACTGAACAACATCATGAACGTCGTAACCGAAGCTATCGCAATCAGAAATCCGAGAGCGGTGGCCGCGGAAAGGATTCTGAGTAGAGAAACGTATTTTTGGTTTATCATATTCTTGGCCGTGTTATTATTGTTCTGCAATATGTATTGTTGGGAAGGTTTTGCACTCGTGTGTTAACGATTTGAATTTGGCGCCGATGAACGCCGTCTTGTATGATGGTACACGAGCGTAGGTATTAGGATAAGAAAAACAACAACACGACCTTTGATCAAAGGACAACGGTCCTATAGGTACGAAGTCCGAGAACGAAATAGGAAGAAGTTTGAATGGGCAGTTGATCGTTAAAATCAATCGAAGACAGACGTGTCTGACCGTGAGCGTGCGAATATTCGGTACAACCGCAAAATTAAACAAATTAACGAGAGCGATAAATTTAAGTGTAGGATTAACAGGATAACAGTTATATAGGGCTGTGCCCCAAACAATCTTGAGATTTCTGTTGTGTCGTCAAAAGATATTATTTCGTCAATATATATATATGTCGCATCGCCGTGAAAGTTAAGATCTTCGACGGCACTTGAGTCTTTAAACAAAACGCTGTCGATCCCTGGCCAATGTTTAGGCAACCCCGAGTGCGAGGTGACAAGGGATCGGGCCGAACGACTGCAGAAGATACAGCACTCGATGAGTGCGTTCTGAGAAGAACCTCCCCCGATGGTGGTGCGTGGTGCATAGACCACGAGTGGATTGTATCGCGTAGAGGCCTAGGTTCTTGAAGTGGAGACTCAGGGTGCTCCAGGCATTCCTTTTTAGTCAATTGGTCGGACAAGACGTGGATTTTGGTTAAAGGAAGGCTCTGCGCGATACACCCTACTAGCACCGCTATCGGGTCGTTATTTGCATTAAGAATCAAATATTGTTTTCAATAAATAAAACACTTGTTAGCCGTGTCACTGCGGCAGTCAGTGAGATAATTATTCGTTAGTTTATTATCGGATACGTGACGTACGTTTGGGTGTCTAGATCCTGACCAAGCTATAGCTAGTTTTTACCCAGGCGTACTCTCGTATCTGACATATATATATATTATTCATAGCCGGCAATTGAAACTCGGTGTTCGTGATTTTATTTATTTTCCCTCAACCAATCCCTGACACATAATTCTTCAGTTAACACGTGTGATCGGCGCGAAACTCGGGCGTAAAGTTTAACTTTGCGCGCTAGATACGAAAACTACTCTTACGATCCCGCATACCCATGTTTCTCTTTGTTTTTCAGCCGAATCGCTGTCAAGGCAACAAGCCGACCCAGTCCACGGGCTCCATCATGTCGCCGGAGACATTCCAGGTCAATGTTCATGTATTATCGGTAACAAACCACTTAAACGAAGAGGAACGCGAATCACTACTCGAAATTTGCCAAGAATTTAATCATGTTTTTCATCTCGAGGGAGATAAACTAAGCTGCACAGATACAGTCACCCATAGTATAGAAACGAGCTCTCCAACTCCAATCGCTGTAAAGACTTACCGTTATCCAGAAATTCACAAAGAAGAAGTAAACAACCAAATAAATAAGATGTTACAAGACGATATAACAAAACCGTCAATCTCTCCATGGAACTCACCACTCTGGGTAGTTCCAAAGAAACGAGACGCATCCGGAAAAATCAAATGGCGAGTTGTCATCGATTATAGGAAACTAAATGACATCACGGTTGCCTAATATTGCTGATATCCTTGATCAGTTAGGTAATTCTAAGTATTTTACCACTCTCGATCTTGCATCGGGCTTCCATCAAATCAAAATGGACCCGGAAGACGCAGAGAAAACAGCATTCTCAACCCCACTAGGTCATTATCAGTTTAATCGAATGCCTTTTGGATTAAAAAACGCTCCTGCTACATTTCAGCGACTAATGAACTCCGTTCTAGCTGGAATACAAGGAATTCGTTGTCTTGTCTACCTCGATGACATAGTAATTCACGCAGACTCATCATCGACACATTCTAAAAAACTACGCGAAATCTTTCAAAGACTATCCGAACATAATCTCAAAGTTCAGCCTGATAAATGCGAATTCTTACGACGTGAAGTGATGTACCTTGGTCACTTATTGTGAGTAACAGAAACTGGTGTGAAACCAGATCCATCAAAAATCAAAGCTGTCAAAAACTTTCCTACTCCGAAATCACCGAAAGACATAAAATCATTTTTAGGTCTTGCGAGTTATTATAGACGATTTATCGGAAACTTTAGCAAAATCTCCAAACCTTTGACGTCACTTTTAAAAAAGGATGTACCTTTCATATGGACAAGCAATCAACAAGAATCTTTCGAAAAGTTGAAATCAAATCTCACTAGTGAACCGATTCTCAAATACCCCGATTTTACAAAAGAATTTATCCTTACTACCGACGCTAGTAACTTTGCAATCGGTGCGGTACTATCTCAAAAATTCGATTCTCATGATCTGCCTATAGCTTACGCTAGTCGAACACTAAACTCCGCAGAATCAAACTATTCAACAATTGAACGGGAACTCTTAGCCATTGTATGGGCGGTCAAATATTTTAGATCATACTTATTCGGACGTAAATTCCTAATAGTTACGGACCATCGACCTTTGACCTGGTTATTCAGTTTAAAAGAACCTGGATCACGATTAGTCCGCTGGCATTTGAAACTAGAGGAATACGAATATAAAATCGAATACAAACCCGGAAAGATTAATTCTAATGCAGACGCTCTTAGTATATAGAATAAATAATCAAAACGAATTTGAAGAAAATATCAATATCAATGCAATAGACGCTGATACTACAAAATCTTACGCCGATTTCAATAACGACCTCCAGAACTCCGTAATAATTTACGATAAAATCGAGGAAACTAAAGAATCTATATTCGCGACAATAGACAACTACGCAGTTTGTATATCCAAAGATCTTGAATTTCATGATCAAACCGCTGCCGAATTTAGAACACGATTCGATCATCTCGAAATACTAAAATCACAGAATGTCCAAGTACATGACGTTATAACAGTACCAAATGGGAATAATTCAATCTTTTACCTTGTGAATAAAAGAAAACTATTGGGATAAAACAAGCTACGAAGACTTGTATATTGTACTACTAACCCTAATAGAACTTCTGATAAAAAACAAAAAGACATCGATCAGTCTTCCGCGATTAGGAACAGGGTTCGATCGACTTAAATGGGAAAAGACGAGAGCAATGCTCCGACACATATTCAAAGGAACAGACATTCGAGTTAAAATCTGTTTCGACACTATTTCCGAACCGACTGAAGAACAAATATCCAAAATCCTAAGCGAGTATCACTGCTCACCTGTCGCAGGACACTCCGGTTTCCACCGAACGTATGAAAGAATAAAGAGAAGTTATAAATGGCGAACGATGAAAAAGGACATCGCCGATTTCATAAAAACGTGCCAATCGTGTCAATCAAATAAACTTGTCCGTAAAAAGAATCGCAAACCAATGCAAATAACCTCAACTTCATCAAATCCTTTCGAACGAATCTCACTGGACATTGTAGGTCCCCTACCACTTACAGAAGACGGAAACAAATATGTTTCAACATTAAAAGACGATTTGACCAAGTTCTCTCAAGCCTACGCAATTCCAAATCACGAAGCAACTACTATCGCACATAAACTCACAACAGAATTCATTTGCAAATTCGGAATACCGAAATCGATCCTTACCGATCAAGGAAAAGACTTTACCTCTAACCTTCTGAAAAACGTTGCTAAACTTTTCAAGATTAAACAAATACAAACTACCGCATATCATCCACAAACAAATGGTGCACTTGAAAGAAGTCACGCTACACTAGCCGATTACCTTAAACACTACATCAAACCAGAACAAACTGATTGGGACAAATGGCTAGATTTTGCCATGTTCTCGTACAACACTACTACACACACAACGACAAAATTTTGCTTGCCTGCCAGAGGAAGATCGGCGCTCCTTGGAACCCGGACAATATCGAACGGACGAGTGTATCGTGAGGTACACGAAGTATTTGCAAACGGATATTTGGCCGAAGTACGGTTTCAACGACGACCAATACGACTTCGTGTACCCCAGCGTTTGCGAAGACCTGAAGACGCTCTCGTTCGTTAGGATTGACGAACAAATGGACCTTCTTCCTATGGCAATGCCCCCTAACATAAGGGGCCCCCTTTTGGCCTAAATGTTAATGATATTACAAATAAATTATTGATAAAAAATAATAACAAACGACTTTCATATTTCCAGCTTGCCTGCCAGAGGAAGATCGGCGCTCCTTGGAACCCGGACAATATCGAACGGACGAGTGTATCGTGAGGTACACGAAGTATTTGCAAACGGATATTTGGCCGAAGTACGGTTTCAACGACGACCAATACGACTTCGTGTACCCCAGCGTTTGCGAAGACCTGAAGACGCTCTCGTTCGTTAGGATTGACGAACAAATGGACCTTCTTCCTATGGCAATGCCCCCTAACATAAGGGGCCCCCTTTTGGCCTAAATGTTAATGATATTACAAATAAATTATTGATAAAAAATAATAACAAACGACTTTCATATTTCCAGCTTGCCTGCCAGAGGAAGATCGGCGCTCCTTGGAACCCGGACAATATCGAACGGACGAGTGTATCGTGAGGTACACGAAGTATTTGCAAACGGATATTTGGCCGAAGTACGGTTTCAACGACGACCAATACGACTTCGTGTACCCCAGCGTCTGCAAAGACCTGAAGACGCATGCTTCTTCCTATGGCAATGCCGGGTTAAGGGGGGGGGGGGGGGGGGGGGCTAGGGGGGCTGCAGCTCCCGGGCCACCCAACATAAGGGGCCCCCTTTTGGCCTAAATGTTAATGATATTACAAATAAATTATTGATGAAAAATAATAACAAACGACTTTCATATTTCCAGCTTGCCTGCCAGAGGAAGATCGGCGCTCCTTGGAACCCGGACAATATCGAACGGACGAGTGTATCGTGAGGTACACGAAGTATTTGCAAACGGATATTTGGCCGAAGTACGGTTTCAACGACGACCAATACGACTTCGTGTACCCCAGCGTCTGCGAAGACCTGAAGACGCATGCTCGTTCGTTAGGATTGACGAACAAATGGACCTTCTTCCTATGGCATGATACGTGAGTAGGTACACCGAGTTATGTGTTCTGACCAGGCGAAAGATTGTAAATTTAGGTAATAATGCCAAGTGACTGCGCGTTATTCGTCGCGCGTTAGTCGTCCATATAGCGACGAAAAGTAGGCCGTCAAGTCGCACGAGTCAGAGATTACTAACCCGCACGAGTTGCATGTCGGAGGTATCTCTGACGTAACCTCGTGACTCGATATTTTTGGAGTTTTCTAGTTGAAAACGGGAAAGTGATGGGATCACGGGCGTACATGAACATACGAAATTTCAAACAGCAATAATGAACCGTCGATAGATCCGTTGTAACGCGAATTCCTAGAGGTGTCGCAACGATAACAAAGACCAGCGATACATAGGAATGCACCGATTCAGCTTATTGGTGGCATACTTAATGTAGTAAATGCGCATGACACAGCCGCAACGGTAGTCAGAACATCATAGACGTAGAGGTAGAAGAAGCATCGTTAGACCTTCTGTTAAACATTATCATATTTCTTTTGTAAACTCTTTCATGTTATAATAAATCATATTTTTATACTTGTTCATACGACGGAGTTTTAACTCCTCATTCAGCCAACGAATCCCTCGAATAAATTGTAGTTAGATTTCGGGATGATCAACCCGAATTATAACAGATCATAAAACAAAGATGTTTCTGAATAGGAGTGTTTGTCATGCCGTGTAGAATGGCGCTTACACAGTTATTTTCGCGTCAATGATGCGTGGGCTCTAATATTAGTCGAAATAAGTGACACGCCCACATTCTGCGATTAAAATTTTAAAAAAATTTCGATTTCATTGAATTTTGGGAGCCAGCTCGAACTTATTCCTCGTCAAACATCGGCTGCCAAAAGGACAATCCGATTGATAGCCTCGTTTCGGAGATATTCGGGAAATTACTAATTAGATGGGTCGGTAAAAATCGTCTGGTCCCTCCCCTTAACTTAATAAATAAGCGATCATTGTAATACTCAGCGTCAGAACATCAAGACTAGTAGCCAGTCGCAGTATATTGAAATCAGTTAGAATAATCAGAAACCTTTGTAAAGATATTGATTGTTATTTAATAGACTATTCACTTGATTGTACGATTGAGTCGCAACTCTTAAGTCGACACGAACCTCCTAAATAAATAAATTGTAGTTGTCTGAAGGATCTCCGGATCCCGATTACAACATTCCATTGACGCGGTACATTTGAAAAGCATTGGTGAACGGTGATCTGAACTGCCACGCAGAGTTATAAATCAGAGGGTGACGACATGGCGCCAGAAAGTTGAAACATGTAGCCGTCCACTTATTGTCGGCATGCCGGAATCCACCAACATATTGAGATCAATGGTGAAGGTTGACTCGGCGAATACTTTATTTTTCAGAAAAAGCGATGTACCAGTTCACCGAAAGAACGCCGCGGGGCGGTCCTGGAAAGCCGTCATGTGAGTTCGTCAGGGTCATCCAGAACGGCCTCTACACGTGGAACATCCAACGGAACGGGTAAGTTGATTATTTGCCTGCAGTGCTCTTGCGCAATGGCCCTGCATGCATGCATACGTAGATCGCGTGTCCCAAAGCAAAAGGGTGTGCGCGCTATTGGTTGTTTTTTTTTTCCTCTTTTTTTCTCCCCCGAAATCGGGCATGGAAACGAAACTTTCGGGACTCGATACCCTTGCGAGATGTCGGAGCTCGTCCGTTGAGTTGCCCGTCCCGATTGTTTGACCGGGATGACCAGATCCTCTCCGTATGTGCTGATATTGTGAGTAATAGGTCTGCGTGTGACGTTTCGACAATTATAACGTTCTCTTTTTTTTTTCTCTCCCTCGTTATCGCAGTTTTGAATTGTACCCAAATGCAACAGTTGTCTAGGCCAAGGTGACAGTAGTAATAGACGCGTAAGATCTCAATTTTTCCCCGTTCGGGTCGAATCAGCCGTTATCACTCATACGAAATGACTGCGTGGAAGAAGGAAAAGAGAAAAATTGTGTTTTGGCATCACCTTTGACCTCAGTTATCTCAGTAACCACTTGATCAATTCCAAATTATTTTAATTAATTTATTTATCTTTATTTTTTTATTCCCTTAACAAAGGCACTTTCACCGGGACTCACCGTACTGTGAATTTCATTGAATTGTCGCCAAGCCTTCCTGAGACCACAGCATAGTGCTTCCAACCATACTTTAAGTTCGGGGGCTGTTAATATTAGGGCTGTACGGTTTAACCAGCTTAACCGGGCAGGACCGTTAAGCTGATTAATTAGCCGATGGCTTGACCGGTTAATCGGCCAAGTCGCCCGGACGTTTAACCGGTTGACCGGCCAAAACGGTCTACTCGGTCAATCAGCCGATGGTTCAACCGGCCAACCGGCCAACCGGCCGACGTTCAACTGTTTAGCCAAAAATTAATTCTACCGAAAATAAAAACTATGGCCAACTTTTTCCCGTCAATTTCTCTATTTATAAAAGCAATACATCGATTGATCAAAATGATGATCGAATGAACAACATGACCCCCTTTGGTTTGCTTTGGTCCTCTGACAATCATTTATTTTGTTTTACTCGTATTCATTTTCAGGTTTTCCGAATATCCGAATCCAAATCTAATAACAACTTTTTTTTCCAGGACTGCGAACCACTGGTCGCTGATTTTTTTATACTTCGACGCCGAAAGAACACATCGGTGAGTATTATTTGCATGGTCGATGCTCAATGAATTCTCTAACCTTCGAGTTTCACATGAAAATCATGCCGTATAGAGCAGCGCGCCCGTACAATCCCAATGCGCGTACTCTAAAGGCCGTTCTCCGACCCAAGCCTATTAGGGTTGAATCCCCCTTTTTACCTGCGATCGTACTTTATTCATCTAAGAGATGGTCAGATAACGTCATATACCTTTTCAGGAACAGGCTCTTTTGTTACGATTCGTTGCGATCAGCTAATGAAAATTCAAGGCTGAATCGGACGATGAATAACGTCTCCGAAGCGGTTGAGATGATGAATCCGAGAGCTGTGGCCGCCGAGAGAATTGTGAGTAGAGAAACGTATTTTTGGTTTATCATATTCTTGGCCGTGTTATTATTGTTCTGCAATATGTATTGTTAGGAATCGGTATATACATATAAGGGCTTTATTCTTTCCAGCCATTCTGGCACGAAATCAGGGAGGTGTGACTAACTAGAATCATAGGGCTGACTCTTCAGTCAGCTGGGTGTGTTTATATTTCATGAGTGCAGCCGACAAATGATACGGAGAGCTGCACTCAAGCCCGGACTAAATATGAAATCTTATATTATTTAAATAATATTAAGAAAGATATAAACTAATTCATATTGTTTGTTCCAACAACAGCCCCTGCAGAATCGCCGTGGGAAACAGGCCGGGAAGAAGAAGGGTAAGAATATTGAGCACTCTAGCGATACGAACATACAACATTATACTTGTAGCGTGTGATTGACCTCATTGTTTTCCCAGCAGGGAAGGCCATGGCTTGTGAAATATGTGAAGCCGTGGGCATCAAAAAAACATATTTATTGAAGGCTCAATTGATGGACCACTGCCTCACGAAACACGCCGAACGCCCATTTACGTGCCGCCATTGCCATGAGGCCGGCATAACATGGTCCCATTCGCAACTTTACGGCATACGACTGATATAACCGGTGCTATTATATTGCAAATACGAATGCTGCGTATGTGTACTCTTGCACATTTAGAAGAACCTCCATAAAGGGGGTGTGGGGACTCACATAATTCCCCATACGCCCGCTACGCGGCTTCGCCTAGCTACATCTCTCTCGCTAGTGCTAGGACAAACACTCGGTTCGTATATATACCGATTCCTAACGATCCCTAACGTCCACTACCGGACACACCGCGTCTAGGGCAGGGTACAGTGGCGCAGCCTACTGACGAGTCTGTCACTGTACCCAAGACGAAACGCATATCTGAAGGTTCGACTCCTTCGCAGACAAACACAGAGTTCCCCACATGTTAGAAGGTTCGAATCCTCCAACAAAGTCAACGGAGCTAACTCACCTACACCCGAGGGTTTTTTTCCCAGCAGGGAAGGCCATAACGTGCGAAATATGTGAAGCCGTGGGCATGGAAAAAACATATTTATTGAAGGCTCAATTGATGGACCACTGCCTCATAAAACACGCCGAGCGCCCATTTACGTGCCGCCATTGCCATGCGGACGGGAGAAAATGGTCACACTCCCAGCTATATGGCCTTACGACCCACCTGGCCAAGAAGCATGGCATTGACGGTAAGAAACAACCGACCAACCGTACACGATAGACAAACGTCCGTACATTTCCCATACATCCGATAGATACGGACCACTGATCTCTATAAGAGATCAGTGATACGGAGAGAAGAATAAATTCAGCGTTCTAGCAAAGTTATCCAACGTTAACGTGTAACAAAAGTGCAGGTTTAAAAAATTCTCGAAGGTCAAGGTCTCACTTGGAAGGTTCAAGGGCCCTCGATTTGATAGAAAACGAACATTTATGAAATATCCAGTGGCCACAAAAATATGATAACATTATTCCCAAGCTAATTTCAATGATCGAAAAATCTCCATCGATTCAGCTTTGAACGGTGATGGGAAAAATGTTCAGCCGAGTTCAAGTGGTAACAAACGAGCGAGCCGGGAGAGTGATGGGAGCTTGACAATAAAATGAAGCCTCTCTTCGTGTCACCCTAATATACCGCGACGTGGTATTTTACAGAGTTGAGGAAAATCTCGACCACGAGACACTCCGACGTCTGTAAATTATAATTGCCAACGAAAACTTGGAGTGAAATTCAAGAACAAAAGATCTCAAGTTGGACGCCGGATACCGTAGATCACGCCTTCGAAAACAATATAATAAAATAATAAAACACAAGATAACTGAAATAGACGCGGGGCGGCGACACAGCTAGTCAGGCACAATTATAGAATTAAGGTAGAGGGGAGAGGGTACACCAGGTAACCGAATAGAAAACGATGAGAAAGTATTAGAAAATTAGAAAATCATACATTCAATATCGATAGATGATACAAAAAAGCAAAAGATAAATTAGCACATGGATATAGATTTACTGCAATTTAATACGAAAGCAGGCGTTAAGCGGTGAATATAATAACACAAGAATAAGGACGATAGAAGCCACATAGCACCAGAAAAGCCAGCATAGAAAATACTTGTTTCATACTGCTGTATAAAACAAGTATAAACAGGTTTATTATATTATTGATGCGCGTTAAAAATATATTGACGAGAAGTGTAACGTAGTCGTTGGCCGCGCTTTGGCACAAGTCCGCTCTGAAGAAATTTGCTACGAGTCGCACTGCCGCACTGGCTAGATACGCTCTAGAGAAATCTGTATACTGTGAGTCGCACTGCCGCACTGGCTAGATACGCTGCTTGCCGTCTCAGCGTTGCTCCTTATATACCGTTAGTGACGTCATCAGGTGTCACCCCACCTGCGCGATGTGTATGCGCTGTGTACGACTATACCAGTATAGACTGGCATAGCCGTACACGTTACAATATAATGTGAACTGCCGTGCAAAAACATTGCGCCAAGTACATTAATGCGTATTTATTCATACAAAAATATCTTCCTCCTTCAAAAAAGTATCGAAATCATTACCAACAATAATTCGTTCTTCCAACAAAAAATATTGAAATCAGATACTAGTGCCAAGTCCATCGACAGATTTATTTGATCTTGAGTGTGTATTTAAGCCTCATTTATTCATACAAAAATATCTTTCTTCTTCAAAAAAGTATCGAAAGCATTACCAACATTGAATTAGAACTATCTACTCAACATTCCTTACATATCAATTAAAATTTGGACCTACAATTCTCGAAAATTATTTCACCTACCTATCAAATTAATTGAAACTATCAAATTAATTTTCTTACATACACTATTTGAAATTCATCTTCAGAAAAAGAAAAATAAGCGAAATTTGAGGTTATGTGAGTCGAAAAGTTAAGTTGAAGAAAGAATTGATATGAGTCGGTTGGCCGCTTCGGCACAAGTCCGCTCTGAAGAAATTTGCTATGAGTCGCACTGCCGCACTGGCTAGATACGATCTAGAGAAATCTGTATACTGTGAGTCGCACTGCCGCACTGGCTAGATACGCTGCTTGCCGTCTCAGCGTTGCTCCTTATATACCGTTAGTGACGTCATCAGGTGTCACCCCACCTGCGCGATGTGTATGCGCTGTGTACGACTATACCAGTATAGACTGGCATAGCCGTACACGTTACAATATAATGTGAACTGCCGTGCAAAAACATTGCGCCAAGTACATTAATGCGTATTTATTCATACAAAAATATCTTCCTCCTTCAAAAAAGTATCGAAAGCATTACCAACATTGAATTAGAACTATCTACTCAACATTCCTTACATATCAATTAAAATTTGGACCTACAATTCTCGAAAATTATTTCACCTACCTATCAAATTAATTGAAACTATCAAATTAATTTTCTTACATATACTATTCAAAATTCAGACCTACGATTCTTCAAAATTATTTCACCTACATTGAATTAGAACTATCTACTTAACATTCCTTACATATCAATTAAAATTTGGAACTACAATTCTCGAAAATTATTTCACCTACCTATCAAATTAATTGAAACTATCAAATTAATTTTCTTACATACACTATTTGAAATTCAGACCTACGATTCTTCAAAATTATTTCACCTACATGGAATTAGAACTATCTACTTAACATTCCTTACATATCAATTAAAATTTGGAACTACAATTCTCGAAAATTATTTCACCTACCTATCAAATTAATTGAAACTATCAAATTAATTTTCTTACATACACTATTTGAAATTCAGACCTACGATTCTTCAAAATTATTTCACCTACATTGAATTAGAACTATCTACTTAACATTCCTTACATATCAATTAAAATTTGGAACTACAATTCTCGAAAATTATTTCACCTACCTATCAAATTAATTGAAACTATCAAATTAATTTTCTTACATACACTATTTGAAATTCAGACCTACGATTCTTCAAAATTATTTCACCTACATTGAATTAGAACTATCTACTTAACATTCCTTACATATCAATTAAAATTTGGAACTACAATTCTCGAAAATTATTTCACCTACCTATCAAATTAATTGAAACTATCAAATTAATTTTCTTACATACACTATTTGAAATTCAGACCTACGATTCTTCAAAATTATTTCACCTACATTGAATTAGAACTATCTACTTAACATTCCTTACATATCAATTAAAATTTGGAACTACAATTCTCGAAAATTATTTCACCTACCTATCAAATTAATTGAAACTATCAAATTAATTTTCTTACATACACTATTTGAAATTCAGACCTACGATTCTTCAAAATTATTTCACCTACATTGAATTAGAACTATCTACTTAACATTCCTTACATATCAATTAAAATGTGGAACTACAATTCCCGAAAATTATTTCACCTACCTATCAAATTAATTGAAACTATCAAATTAATTTTCTTACATACACTATTTGAAATTCAGACCTACGATTCTTCAAAATTATTTCACCTACATTGAATTAGAACTATCTACTTAACATTCCTTACATATCAATTAAAATTTGGAACTACAATTCTCGAAAATTATTTCACCTACCTATCAAATTAATTGAAACTATCAAATTAATTTTCTTACATACACTATTTGAAATTCAGACCTACGATTCTTCAAAATTATTTCACCTACATGGAATTAGAACTATCTACTTAACATTCCTTACATATCAATTAAAATTTGGAACTACAATTCTCGAAAATTATTTCACCTACCTATCAAATTAATTGAAACTATCAAATTAATTTTCTTACATATACTATTCAAAATTCAGACCTACGATTCTTCAAAATTATTTCACCTACATTGAATTAGAACTATCTACTTAACATTCCTTACATATCAATTAAAATTTGGAACTACAATTCTCGAAAATTATTTCACCTACCTATCAAATTAATTGAAACTATCAAATTAATTTTCTTACATACACTATTTGAAATTCAGACCTACGATTCTTCAAAATTATTTCACCTACATGGAATTAGAACTATCTACTTAACATTCCTTACATATCAATTAAAATTTGGAACTACAATTCTCGAAAATTATTTCACCTACCTATCAAATTAATTGAAACTATCAAATTAATTTTCTTACATACACTATTTGAAATTCAGACCTACGATTCTTCAAAATTATTTCACCTACATTGAATTAGAACTATCTACTTAACATTCCTTACATATCAATTAAAATTTGGAACTACAATTCTCGAAAATTATTTCACCTACCTATCAAATTAATTGAAACTATCAAATTAATTTTCTTACATACACTATTTGAAATTCAGACCTACGATTCTTCAAAATTATTTCACCTACATGGAATTAGAACTATCTACTTAACATTCCTTACATATCAATTAAAATTTGGAACTACAATTCTCGAAAATTATTTCACCTACCTATCAAATTAATTGAAACTATCAAATTAATTTTCTTACATACACTATTTGAAATTCAGACCTACGATTCTTCAAAATTATTTCACCTACATTGAATTAGAACTATCTGCTTAACATTCCTTACATATCAATTAAAATTTGGAAAAATTTCCCATGTTATTTAAAGGCAAAATAGAAAATTACGAATCGCCACCTCTAAATATTAATATTAAGAGCTCTAATTTTCACAGGGTCTTTTTCTAGGGATACTCTGACGATTTTTCAATGTTCTTCGAAAAAATAAAAATAGTCGGTTTTTTTGAGACACTCTAGTATATATATATATTAGGCTGCTCCAAAAAAAAAAGTTTTTTGGCTATCATCTCAAAAGTTTCTGGTAGGTATAAAAAAAATTCTCCTACAAGGACAGCTCGATATTTTGATTCTACGTGACGCTCAACGGTTTTCCGTTTTCCCATATAAATAACACGTAAGAAAATTTTTTTTTTGTATTTCTCAAATAAAACTGCTAAAAATTTTTTTTTCACAATTTTGATGGACATGTTCGTGTAGGAAATTAAATTGTCTACAAAAAAGCTCTGATATAATTTCCTCGTAAACCTAACGGGTAAAACGTTATCAGACTTTGAATACTCGCAACTAAGTGGATATAGGTTGAATTTTTTTTATTTCCAAAAAGGAATTTGACCGCAATATGAGCTAGTATTCAGACTTATATGTCTCTTTTTAACCACTGAGTAATTATTCGCAGTGTAAAAACAATATGAATCATACAGTAACATCCGGTGAAATACAAAATGCGTTCTAAAATCATATACGGTTAGATTTAACTTGGTTGCGGGTATTCAAAGTCTGATAACGTTTCACCCGTTAGGTTTACGAGAAAATCATATCAGAGCTTTTTTGTAGACAATGCAATTTCCTACAGGAACGTCCATCAAAATTGTAAAAAAAAATTTTTTAGTAGTTTTATTTGAGAAATACAAAAAAAAAATTTTCTTACGTGTTATTTATATGGGAAAACGGAAATCCATTGAGCGTCACGTAGAATCAAAATATCGAGCTGTCCTTGTGGAAGAATTTTTTTTATACCTACTAGAAACTTTTGAGATGATAGCACTTGAAAAAAAAACAAAAAATGTTTTTTTTGGAGCACCCTAATATATATATGTATATATATATATTAGACTGGTCGTTAAAAATTAAATTTTTTCCGACGCCCCCTAAAAAGCTTCCTTTTGATGAAAAAAGGCCAGCGATTTTTTTTTTTTTTTGTATATTAACAACAACACGTGCCGCAGGACGATCTAAGTTCATTTTTTGGTAAATTCATGTTTTTTTTTTTGAAAAAAATTACAGAAGTAAAAGTATTAAAAATACTGAAGAAAGTTTACTTGAGCTTTGGAATTAATAAATCTGCTCATAAGAAATAAGTTTGTACTAATTCATTTTTTGAATAAAATTATTAATTTAAATATCCTTCATTTTTTATTAACTAGACAACATCAAATGAAAAAAATTTCGAAATTTTATTCATTCGAGTTCCAAAATTGTTTACATTTCAGGAAAAATACTATTTGTGATATGAAGTTCTGAAAAATATGATTTTACCAAAAAATGAACTTAGATCGTCCTGCGGCACGTGTTGCTGTTAATATAAAAAAAAAAAAAAAATCCCTGGGGTTTTTTCATCAAAAGGAAGCTTTTTAGGGGGCGTCGGAAAAAATTTAATTTTCAACGACCAGTCTAATATACAGGGTGTTCATTTAAAAAGTTTCCACCTCAATATCTCGAGAACTAGAAAAGATTTTCGAACGCGGCTTGCGCGAGGTTAAAAGGTATCGAGGGGGAACCATATCTCGGTATTCGGTGATGGGGTGCGATCCACCCCCTCGCCGCCAGCTACCCCAACATTGAAATTTCAAATAGCACCCTACCTTTGGTGACACATCAAATTAAAGCTCTTGAAGAATGCTATCTTTTAGTGCTAAGTAAATCAAAATCGGTCGATTTGTTTTCGAGTAATCACTCAATAAGTGATTTCTTAATGTGAAAAATTCTAGGCTGGTACTTGAAGAAAAGAACATGATTTGTCGATAGAAAAAGTCTAATTCAGTCTCGTTTATTCATGATATCAAAAAATTATACACAACAAATATACTGAAAATGAAAATCCTTCGCGTTTCAACAAATTAACGACGCCTTAGTCATGTTTTGATTGTAGCTAATCGTCACATTACTAAAGTATTTATCTTCGACCTTTAGAAATGCTTTTCGATGAATAACTAGAAGATTTAAAAAGCAGAATAACTAGGGCGTGTAGGGCTATCCGTCGAGAAACATTCCAAAAAGTTAGAACTGAATTTGAAAATAGACTTTATTATTGTTTGGCACATGACGTTGGACATTTTGAACACTTACTTTAGCTACAATCGGTGTCGTTAATTTGTTGAAATGCCTCGGATTTTTATTTAAACGAGACTGAATAAGACTTTTTCTATCGACAAATGTTCTTTTCTTCAAGTACCAGCCTAGAATTTTTCACATTAAGAAATCACTTATTGAGTGATTACTCGAAAACAAATCGACCGATTTTGATTTACTTAGCACTAAAAGATAGCATTCTTCAAGAGCTTTAATTTGATGTGTCACAAAAGGTAGGGTGCTATTTGAAATTTCAATGTTGGGGTAGCTGGCGGCGAGGGGGTGAATCGCACCCCATCACCGAATACCGAGATATGGTTCCCCCTCGATACCTTTTAACCTCGCGCAAGCCGCGTCCGAAAATCTTTTCTGGTTCTCGAGATATTGAGGTGGAAACTTTTTAAATGAACACCCTGTATATATTTATTCATACATATATCCTATCTAGTATTACAGAATAACAGGGTGCTGCACCTGCATTCGCGTCACGTTCTTCGTATGGGTACGTGACAGTGAATAGGGTGTACGGTATTATATAGTAATATAAGTGTAGATAATGATGTATAAGAGACAAGGAAATGGATATTGAAGTTTGAAAATCTCCGAACGGGCCTGCTCAGCGGAATATGGGAAAGAAGTATAATAGAATCGGTCGGCCAAGAGCAGGGATTATACGTGACCCTATACAGAGAATTCAAATTTTAGACAATGGGAGAAAAACAAACACCTATACCCTACATGTATTATACCCGCATGCACGCACATCTCAGTATTTATAATAGAGATGTCCGAGCTGTTATGCAGAGTCTGCTTTCGGAGTAGAAATATAACGGCGGTGATAAGCCGGCTAATAAGTTCGTTGAAATTCTCAAGTGGGATCAATCATGGAAAGAGTGTTATTACTATGTCACATACGAGTAGGCCTATAGTTATTTTGTAACGTTACTTAGGTGTTCCCCGTCCTGTACGCAAACACCGTCGTTGTACAGGTGGTTCAAATGATTATATAGAGATTTGGTGGTAAAAAAGGATTTAATATATTGTTTCAGACATATGGATATAATAGCGCGTTCTTTTATATTTGACAATTTTTATATATGTTCACGATCAAATAACAAAATACTTAAATGATAATGATTTATTAGATAAAAAACAGACAGGTTTCAGAGAGCATATGGGAACTCAGGCTGCTGTCCTGAGGTTTTCAGACGATATACTTCTTTCTTTTGGTAACAAGGAAATTACTGTAGCTGTCTACTTTGACTTAACAAAAGCATTTGATACTGTTGATCATCTCTTACTATTGCAAAAACTTCGCAGGCTTAGTTTTTCAACTAACACTTTGATGTGGATTCATTCATATCTTAGGGGTCGTTTACAAGCAGTATATTCAGACGATAATCGGTCAGATTGGGTCAGTATTAATTCCGGAGTTCCTCAGGGTAGCATACTTGGTCCTTTGCTCTTCTCATTGTTTATAAACAATCTAGGAAAAAGTATAAAGCATTGTTCATATATACTGTATGCAGATGATTTGGTGATTTATATAAGTTCTAAGCTAACGAATATTGTAGATTGCTTAAAACGTTTAAATGCGGATATTGAGTGCATATTGAATTGGTGCATTCAAAATAATCTAAGTTTGAATAAATCCAAGACTAAAGCTATGTTTTTTGGAAGTCGTGTTAGTATTTATAGAATCAATGAACTTATTGAGAACAAAGAAATTAAGATTGTTGTTGATAATCCATTTCTTATTTTCTGACGATCAATTTCAATTTGCTTTCAAATCTATAGTAATTCAATTCTTATTTTTTTGCGAAAATCTAAATTTTTTCCTTAAGGTTACTCAACAGATTATAACGGGGTTTCTTGTTTTCGTCTTGTACCCTTTTTGGAATTATAAATTTCCGTTTTCTTTCGAATCATGGCAGTTTGATGCGATTTGTTTTTGTTTTTTCTTTTCCGGCAAGTCCTGTCATTTCATGATATGATTGAGAACAAAGAAATTAAGATTGTTGTTGATAATACTTTAATTGACATAGTTTCTTCATATAAATACTTAGGTATTATTTTTGATAGTACAATGTCTTGGAATGAACATATTTCCAATATCAAAAAGCGCCCAGCATTTGCATTACATAAATTAAAAATGAATGATACAAAGTTAAGCTCACAACTTAAACGTCAACTTGTTATGAGTCTGGTATTTCCAATTTTTGACTATTGTGCATGTTTATTTACACATTTGAATTCAGAACTTGGTAATTCTCTGACTGTATCAATAAATAATTGCGTGAGATTTGTATTGCGGATGCGACGGGATGTTCATATTTCAAGACATAGAAGGCTTTTAGGATGGTTACGACCAGATAGTCGAAGAGCACAATTAATATTGTGCGAGTTTTACAAAATTTTATGTCTTATGAGACCTAGTTTCATAATAACGCATCATGGACGGTACCGCTACGTAAGGGCCAAGGTCACACCTTCCTCCACGTCATCTCGCAACCCCAGCCTCGAGGAACGGCTGAGTTACCGCTGAAAAGCGCGGAGCCCTACGCCTGATGGCCGGCAACAAGATGACGCTTCGTAGACAACGGCTGACGAGCTGTTGCTACGAAGTCGTCGGTTAAGGGAACCAATCAACTAATGAGATGTAACTCGTCACTTCTACGTTCGATCAGCCTCTGAACCAGACGTGTCAAAGTCTCTCTCTCCCGCTACCTTGAATCACTATATCCTTAATCCTTCGCTACGTAAAGTTAAAGTTAGTGTGTCGTTAAGTTGAGTGAGTGACGAACCACGTCTGCCGTAAGGTAAGGTTTCTTTGCTCTATCTGTTGTAAAGCCACGAGGTCTCGCTGAATTTTCCGCTATCGTACCTTTTGTGTAGCGTGAAGCCTACGGGCCACGTGATTAGTTCATTTTTCTCTGAGGAAATTCAGTGAAAGGACTTCGTGACTGGCTGTAGCCATTTTCTCTGCCTATTTTAGTAGACCTAGCTTTTCTGATTATCGCCGATGCTTATTGTCTAATATCTTGCTGCTTACTTACTTTACTGCTTGATTAATCTATTTTCTCTCTATCTATTTTGTCTATCTATTTTCTGTAGCTATCTTTGATCTATTTTCGTAGTTAGTATTGTATTATTTTGTATGGTGTGTCGCTAATTAATTTCCAACTCCCCGAGGGTTGGCTGAACGTAGATGTCATAGGCCAAGTTAGTTAATAAGTAATTTCTTTATATTAATTTCTTTAATCCGAATCCCGCCGCATATCTTTGAATTTATCGTTACCCGAAGTACTTAATATTTCCGTATGTTGCGAGCCTTCGAATATAATCTATCTCAGTCCGTTTGAATCTAGTTTGTTACCTAAGAAAATCAGTTAAAGTCATTTATTAAAGTAATATCGCCAATATTAGAAATGATATCGCTAGCGTGCCGCCGTGTTAGAAAATTTGCCAGAGTATCGTATCGCTCGGTGATACGCAGTCTAGAACGTAGTATAATAGCTTGCTTTGTATCGCTTCTAACTAAGGCGCTCGCTAGCCGACCGGCGTGTTATTGTTTTTTTTTATACCGCTGCGTTGAAAATCAGGCGTAGTTAAACTATATTCTTTTCTCCCTAACTTCGTATTTATCCCATATCAGATCATATCATCTATCGCTTCTATTATATTATTTCTAGTAGTTCATTCCGATTATATTATTTTGTTATAGCAGTTAAAGTTATTCGTTACCGCTAGACTACACGCGGAAAAAGGATTTGTTGAACCAACTGAATATATTTGATCAGAAGACATTTTTTTGAATCAACTAATAAATACTTCAATTAACCAAATAGTGCTATTCTTGACAAATGGAACAATTAAATTAATAAATATGACTATCATATAAAAAAAAAATATATTTGTATTACGCTGGATTTGTTGGAATATGAATGTATAATTGAAATATGTATGTATTATATTTATTGCAGGATAATATATCATTTTCAATTTTCTACATCGTAGTACTTCTACCTTCTAGCTTTTCTTGTGGCCTAATTGAATGTCCGCAGTTAATTGTATCGAATCGACATTTCAAATGAATATAATCCATAATCCTGTTTTTATTCAATCTGATATCTTGTTTTCATAGATATTGCAGGGATTTATTGAACTCACTATTTTGAATTAGCAGCATTTGTTATTTGATTCGAAATAGTATGTCATTTAAAACAACCTTTCCATAAAGCAATTAGACTAAATGTTCGGTTGAACGAAAAATAAGTGTTTCAAATCAAAGCAAGCATTTTTTTGAACGAATTTTATTCGTTGTTAAATATACCTAATATTTCTTTTGTTCAATAAAATCAACGAATGAAATAGAATGAGTAAGTGTTTGGGGACTGGATCTCTGTGATTTGACTTGACTGAATATTTGTTTCCATCAATACTAGGACGGTTTCTATTGTCAGTACCGAGTTGATCACCTGAACCGATACCTCATTTCATGAAACACTTTTCGCAGTCAGTCTGAATAAATATTTTGTCATATCAATTCGAGTATAAAATCAAATCAACAATTTTGGCATTCAAGTCGACATAAAAGATTACTTTTTGCAATCATTTTCTTTAGTCATTTTGAATAAATGTTGCAGGACAAACAATCAAACCTTTTCTCAGTTGAATTGAATTGATTGTCACAAGAAACTAATATTCCATCAGTGCAATAGCGTTGACTAATCGAGGTGAACGAATAGGTTATTTATAATGATCCAATTGTGATGGAATCAACTATATATTTATTCGTCGCGAATAGTTCGGCGAACGAATTAATTTTGTTGATTCACAAATATATTCACTTCGCGGCCCGTGATCGCCATATTTTGTTGCGTGAAACGGTATTGGCTTGGTTCAACAAATCCTTTTTCTGCGTGTATAGTTATCAAAAACGCATTTATTTGCGTGTACTTCTCGGCTTTAGACTAAAAATGTTTTTGGTGATGTTCAAAGCATAATTAATTTAAAGTGAAGCTGGCTTTTATTGCATAACGGGTCCGACATCCCAGAAGGCCGAAACAATCAAGGTAGCTTCTCCTTTATACACCAAGCAAAGGAGTATATACAGCTCGGGAGCGTAACTATTATATTTATCATGAAGCCAGTGCCGTGACGAATATTTTTTGGGAGTATTTTTGAGCCCCGGATTTCATAATTTTTGTTTTTTCGGTGTAAAGTGACTGGTCAGAAATTGAAGCAAATATGATATGAAAAAACATGCATCAAATCCCAGATGGTCAGGGTCCGACGTCGGCCAAGTTGACACGGAATGTCCCATGTATGGATAATCAAAAAATAGTCTGGTGTAATAAAATAAGGTTTAAAAGGCTTTTTTTATTACACCAAAAAAAGGTTTAAAAGGCTTTTTTTATTATATTTTTTATATTTATTTGATCCTGGAGCATAGGCTCCCCAAGGACCACAGACAATCTTACAATTATAAATCATTGACGAGACAGAATGTGACGACTTAACTGAATTTAACATAATAAGTACAAGTAAAATAAAATGAAATAAAAAATAGAAATAGAGAGAGAGAGAGAGAGAGAGAGAGAGACGTTTATTTTAGCTTATAGCTATCTCATAGGTGCGCTTCGCGCTACATCTTTTACATATACACCCTCACCACTTACACCTGCTGTTACAATCGACTTATCTATACACTTACAAACTAATTACCTCTTGGTTTGATAAACATATCTTGTATTCTTTTCTACATTAAACATTAGACACGGCGCCGCTTTACATATTCCACCAGTTTTCTCTTCAACTCTACTACACTTTTCGCCTTCTTCATCTCATTCGGTATCTCGTTATACAGTTTTAACCCTTCATATAGTAGACCCCTTCGACCAATCTGCCTTTTACATAGCTTTATCCTCAGATCATTAGCTTGCCCCGTCGTCATACCCTGTCTATCACCCACATACTGTAGCGTTTTATCTTCTACTTCCTTTCTTTGCTCCCCTAAGACCAGTTTGTGTACAAATGCTATCACGTTAAATTCAACTCGTTCCCTTATACTCATAAACTGAAGTGCCATCAACATGTCATTAATTTTTGTTTCTCTTCTACACTGTAATATTACACACATTGCTCTATTCTGTAGCTTTGTATTCCTTCTAAGTCCGACTTATTCATATTCAAGAGTATCGTGCTGCAATACTCCAGATGTGGCGATATATGATAGATTTATACATGGTACATTTATAGTTAGCGGCGATAGAAATTTTCCCAATCTGGTTAAGAAATTCACTTTTTTCCCTACCTTTTTTACAATAAATTGTTTATATGCACCAAATTTCAGTCTCGAGTCGATAATTTTGCCTAAGTACTTAATTTCTGTTACACGCTCTAATTCTTCACCACCTCTTGTAACTATTACAACATGACCCCCTCTGGTTTGCTTTGGTCCTCTGACAATCATTTATTTTGTTTTACTCGTATTCATTTTCAGGTTTTCCGAATATCCGAATCCAAATCTAATAACAACTCTTTTTTCCAGGACTGCGAACCACTGGTCGCTGATTTTTTTATACTTCGACGCCGAAAGAACACATCGGTGAGTATTATTTGCATGGTCGATGCTCAATGAATTCTCTAACCTTCGAGTTTCACATGAAAATCATGCCGTATAGTGCAGCGCGCCCGTACAATCCCAATGCGCGTACTCTAGAGGCCGTTCTCCGACCGAAGCCTATTAGGGTTGAATCCCCCTTTTTACCTGCAATCGTACTTTATTCATCTAAGAGATGGTCAGATAACGTAATATACCTTTTCAGGAACAGGCTCTTCTGTTATGATACGCTCCGATCAGCGAATGAGAATTTAAGACTGAATCGGACGATGAGTGACATCTCTGAAGCGGTCGAGATGACGAATCCGAGAGCTGTGGCCGCCGAAAGGATTGTGAGTAGAGAAACGTATTTTTGGTTTATCATATTCTTGGCCGTGTTATTATTGTTCTGCAATATGTATTGTTAGGAATCGAGAGAGATGTAGCTAGGCGTAGCCGCGTAGCGGGCGTATGAAGAATTATGTGAGTCCCCGCAGATCTATATGATATTATTCATTATATTGTTTCAATCTTTTAATCTTAGTTACTCAATTTTGATAACACTATCTTGCTCTATTCCACCTCTAATTTATGCTCCGATTTTTTATGCTACTGCTCGCTGATTTTTGCCGTCATTAATTTATACCTGATGGCCTAGGGTAAGATAGTTGGAAGTCTCGTGAATTTTGTTTTTACCCTATTTCTGATATTATTTATATTCGAATTGATTTACATTATTTCCTCTACATTCTGGGTGAACTTCTGTGATTAACGCTGCTATTTATTAATTTAAACTGTTATTATCAATCTGTATGCATTCCTTCAGTGCATATTACTTGCAAGGTTCTGTATCGTCAATACCGTTTTTCATTTCAATTCCTGTATTTGCCACACAGCGTTGCTAGGGTATAAATAAATAGTCGAATCGAAGTGTTATACAATAGGTACGGCAGTCATTCGATCGGGGTCACAACTTTTAGACCTATAACTGAACGAATTCAGTATTAACTCTCCTTCCGGCAATACGAGCCCAATACCAACAGTCTGCCATTATAATGCTTACTCATCTATGTCTATGCTTGCAGGTATTCCGGAAACCCGCCCAAAGAAATGGCTTCGACTGCGGCGTGTTCGTGTTAATGTTTTTGGAGCGCTTTCCATGCGTGAGTATGACACTAACACTGTTTCTATATCGCATCGTTGCTCTGCGCGCGTCAACAATGGCCGCGAGATAAGAACGACCGTCGATCTGTCAAACCGGGCGCACCAATGGGCATCGGGGAAAGCGGTGACAATGCCTTCGAGTTAAAATCGTGACACGGGTGTTTTAAGAAAGGACTTGCAGTCCGGAGAAAACTGACAGTTCAAATCACTTAAATGTCAGTACCGTGTCATGTCCATTTCTAGAATTTACCTATGAATTCATTTTTTTTTTTTGTCGCAATAAATGATCCAAACTAATTAATCCATAAATCTAATTAATGTTATGATACAATTCATGAATAAATTATAATAGAATTCATAATAATTCTTCTGAAGAATGTCAACCAAATTTGTTTTATGTCAGTACCGTGGCACGGAAAATTTGAAACTTGATTCTTATTCTCAATATTTTGAAGTTGTAGCGAAATAAAATTCATTTTTACAATAAAATAGAGTAATAATATGCATTAAAGAAGTAAAAAAGTTCAATTATAGAATCAAAAAATGTTTAATCAAAAAAGTAACAGTTAGAAGCTTCTTTTCGATGAAAGAACGCGGGGAAATTTTGTTTTTTTTCATTGAAAACAACACGTGCCGCAAGACGATCTAAGGTAATTTTTTGGTAAAATCATGGTTTTTTTCTGGAAAAACATTACAGAAGTAAAAGTACAAGAAATACTAAAGAAAGTTTACTTGACCCTTGGAATTAATAAATCTGCCTATAAAATATAAGTATGTACTAATTTAGTTTTAAAATAAAATTATTAATTTAAATATCCTTCATTTTTTATTAACTGGACAACATCAAATGAAAAAAAATGTCGAAATTTTATTCATTTCAGTTCCAAAATTGTTTATATTTCAGAAAAAATACTATTTGTGATAAGAAATTCCCCAAAAAACATGATTTTACCAAAAAATGAACTTAGATCGTCTTGCGGTGCGTGTTGTTTTTGATAAAAAAAAAAATAAAAAAAATTTACGTCGCGTTTTTTCATCAAAAGGAAGGTTTTTAGGGGGCGTGGGAAAAAATTTAATTTTTGACGACCAGACTAATATAATATACCTACGTATATGTATATAATATTTCATTTGAATCAACGTTTTACTGCGCTTCCCCACCCGTGACCGCCGTGCTTATAGTTAACTCGGGCAGTTCTTGTTTAGTTTACAACCAGATTATCTTCTCAGTGTGATTGATATTTTTTTGTTATCATTTCAGACACGAGAATCCAACTATTTGGCGAAAAATATTGAGAAGCGTTTCGTCGCCGAACAAGTCGAGGCGGAGGGACGCAACTGGATCGTTCGAGCGATCTGCCGGCCCAGATCGATATCGGTATGATATACAGTAGACGGTCGTAGACGATCATAGGAAAACGGGGGGAGGAAGAGCGAGAAAGATGAAGGGCAAAGAAACCGCATGCCGTGTACAATGTTGTTGATACATTATTGAAAAACATAGCAGAATGTTCTTACCCGCGGCCCAAGATCACTTGCTTCTCATTTCCAGTTTTCATTAACAAATCAGTTGTCGTGATAACCTATATGCTTTCAGAATGACACGGCGATATCGGAAATTCATCTGGAGCTTGAGGATTCGTCGTGAACGTGGCTCGCCAAGAACACGCTCAAAGGTGGCGCCTTGGTTTGACGTCCCTAGTTTGACTCAGGACGTCACACACCGTAGGATTTAATACGGGACGAGATTCTCGGGCCTTTTCTTATTCAAATCGTATAGATATTCCGCTTCCGGTGGGGTATTTCGGACAAGAAATGATTCAGAGAGTTTAGCGGGATGCTACAAACTGTATTTGAATACAATATGATAAATAATAACACCACACACTGTACATAGATGCTAAAAATCATAATTTAATTGTTATGATATAGGTATTTAGTAACGGTAAGCTTTTCCTAGTTACGTATACGTATTCGTGATGATAATAGTAGTATTAATGGTGATAATTAATCTATATTTATATATTTACATTATTCAATATTGTACAGTTCTTTAATTAAACTATTTATAATATTAGTTTACAACGCGTGTTCGCCATATAGCTTTCGGAATCCTCTTTCGGATTAATTATCGTACCTATATTGTCGGTTTCAGTGTGAACTCGAGTTGCATTGACTCAGCTATTATAGTCTATTATGTCTGGTACTGCAGCACAGGACTCTCGCTCATGTATAATGTATAGTAATAATGTATAGTAAACCTTGTATTATAGATTTCTTGAATTTTCTAATAAAAAACGATGATATGATCACACATTGCTATATTATATATATATTTAATTACCCTGCGAATATTATCGCATATACCTTGATAGAAATTATCTTCTGATGTATAATAATTATACCTCTATGCACGTGAATTCCTAATAATTTTCATTACGTACACAGTGTTTGATATAGTTATGAAGGATCATATTTAATAATTGTGTTATATGTATATAACACGCCAGATTTTCTATTTTAACAACCCTATGCTATATATCAATACGTCAGGGGAGGGAAAATATTTGTATGAATGTTAATTTGTACCGGGCAGTCTTTTGCGGTAATTATATTAAATTAGAATAACAAATTTCGTCTCGTTTAGAATATAGGTATTTCGAATTCCTCGATTTGATATACGAACTGCAGAAGCTTTTAAGCAATGTTGGTTTCACTTGTTGATGACATGTAGAGTATCGTGTGTTTGATGTACCGTGTTACACATATTATTAAGATTCGAATATATATATATATGTATATTATTATAGTATAACAGTCAATTTAAGTTACAAGAATTTCAATTATTGCTTAATAAATGGTAACTGTTAACAGTGTTCTTTATTTTTCTTTCAATATATAATATCAAGAAGGTTTATTATGTTGATAAGCTCTTCAAAAGTCGTTATGTATTTATTAATATAATATTATTTAAGTCAAATGTCGAGGATGAGTTGTTGATGATACGAATTTTGTATATATATATCATATGTATATATAACAAGAGATATTTAATTTTTAGTAAGTATTTATTAATACAATTTTTATTAAAAATACAACTACTATTGGTTTCTTTATACAATGACACAATAACACAGAGGAAGTGATAATGTAAGGAAGGTATCTTTTTTTTTTCATTTTCATTGTTTTTTTTTTTTTGTATCGTACATCGTAGGTAATCAATTGCTTATTAATTTTCTTTAATTATATTCAAGCCCTTTTCACAATTCGTATACTCGTCAAAACGCATACTCATATACTAAACTTCAGTAATGTGGTACTATATTCCTATATATGTATAATAATTATCAATTATTGCAATAAATAACTTTTGATACGTAAGCATATATATAATATACTATATTGCGTTCAATGTAATATTATATAGATTATATTCGAATGAATAGTCATCGTGAAAAAGGCTTCGTTATAGGTATATCATCATTCCATATAATAATACAAGAATTAGCAGAAATACGAGGAATTAGGATTAAATTTCGGCAGCCAGTTTCTGTTTCTTTTATTCTCTTCATTACTTACATTTATATATTATATTCCGTACGCGTTAATTAATAACGTGCTTAATTATCTTCCACGAGGTGTTTTTATTTCATTTTATTTTACTTTACTTTATTTTATTTTATTTTATTTTATTTTATTTTATTTTATTTTATATTTTATTTTATTGTCTACGACAGAAAGTGGACCATTGATAAATAATTTTGTTGAATCGGTACGAAATAAAGATAAATTATAAACCAAGCTAAAATAGGTAGTTCAGCATCTAGCCGAATAAACAGGTGCTGGGATTCCCAAAATACATGCTGGTAGTTAGTTTCTTTTCATTTGATCAAAAATGTGTATTCTGAAAATCAATCGCAATATGAATTATATTCAATGTTCGCATAATTATAATTAATTCCCGAAAGAATTACGATAATTTCCTTCTATTTTTTTCGTTTATTTCTTTATAATTATATTCCTCGAGTATACGACAGACTGTGTTTATGTGACAGACTAGAGATCACTATTACGGTCGTAGCTGACTTGTATTATCATTAGCTAGAGAAAAATAAGAAGAAAAAAAAAGCAAGAACCACGAACTTCTTTCCTCTTAAAATGATTAAAAACGATTCTTCCTTCTCTTATTCTCTCTTCTCGAAACAATATTCCAGTCACGACCGTTTGTCACCGATCGTTGTTATATATTCTATAGCGACAATTTTCTTTCGACTCATATTATTCACACTTATTGTTACATATACCTAGTCGCCTTTAACTTATTATCAATTTTCAAGTTTTCAGCTATTAACTATATATGATCGTACAGCTTAATCGTATAATTATTATCAATTAATTTTAACAATTGCTTTACCATTAGCAAGTATTAAATATCTTCTATGTATTATTGTATATGTATTGTATGTATGTATGTACATGACGACGGCAGCTGGTACTTGACGGTGTTGTTGCTATATTATACATGATGTAAAAAACAATTCGACAGAAATTTTACAAACATTATCTAGCCTTACTATAATTATCATTATTGGCGGGCTAAATGCTAAATAGTAGATATCAATGCCAATCGTTACTAGCTCAAGTATAACCGATATAAATACTCGTTATAATAGCTATTCATACAAAAAAAAAAGAAACGGAAGATTTATAATAATTATAAGGTAAGCAGCAGTCCTTTGTGCAATTTTCTCGTCACGCGTATAATTATATATGAAGTTTTTTTTCAAAGAAAAGAAGATAATAAATATTCTCTCTCTTAATTAATTCATCATGAAATTGTGTATATTCTAAGATAATAATATACAGCTTCTAAACAAACGTCAAATCTATTGCTTAGAATCAATGTAATTTTCTCATATACTTATATTCAGCGATTCGATTTTACCATAAGACTACAATTATATACATATAATAATCAAAATTGAAACCCGATTTTCTTTTCAAACCATAATTCTTCGGGTATCGTATTATTATTTCTCGTTGCAAATTATCTCACACACTATCATTATTATTATTATTATTAATCAATTATTTAATTCATTTTTTTTTTATACAATCTGGGATATAATTCTTTTTTTTTCTCATTTCTTACTTCTCGTTACGATTTCAGTCAGTTACGACGCTCCATATGTTGTATAGAACGAAGTACGAAACTCGCACTACACATGCACACATATACCTATATACGTGAATGTAATCAGATTTTTTGCGGTAATAAATATCCTATAATTTTTTGAAAATCTTATCGGTCGATATTCTCAGATTGGATCCTGCCCAATCGTGGTACCATAAAATCAAGCCCATTGCAAAAAGTCAAGCTCAAAAACTGCTCGTCTAAAGAACTCCCGAAAAATTGACGATTCCAGATTCAACCATCGAACACCGTCAATGTTACAATTTCATCCTACATCGGGTTCGATATTTGCCGTTTAAAATAGCCTCGAGCTTAACTTTTTGCTCGCGAGATGGTTCAGCAGTACGATCCTTTGACATGAAGCTGATGCAAGGTTCATACTTCTGTCGTACGACTGTACGGCCCGGTATCTTCAGATCTCGATGGTTTTCGTTCGCGTTTAGCGAAAAGACCTCCTAGAAAAGATGGCTGCTGAGCCAAGCCCTTAGCACCCCCAGGGATAGTTGCCCCTGGGTGAACGGGATGATGCGGTTGCATCACGTTTGGGTTCTTTACGCCCTGGCTCATCGAGCTGGCTGAAGTAGATTGAAATGAAATTGACATACCGCTATCCAACGAACCGACGCTTCCACGACGCTGTGGCTTTTCCCCTGCGACTGTAAGACGAAAGGATATTAACACGTCGTTTAATAATTACCTCGTACGCGAGAAACCACGTACTATTCTCCAAAGAACATCTTACATTGCTCGTGAATGTCCAGCAGTGAATTGCTCAGGGCAGATCTCTTCAGCTGTGTGTCGAGATCGGCGGTCTCGGTCCTCTCCGTGCAAGTTCCTGGACAAGGACAGACCTCCACGTCGGCGACTCCGGAGTCTCGATTTTCGGCACTACCTCTAGCCCCCCGACTGCTCTTCTGTCGTTCGAGCTCCGTCTCTATTCTCAGAGTCTCCATCTCGTCCATTTCGCTTATAGACTCTCTGAGGTCCTCCGCAAACTTGCATCGGTCGTGCTCGTTCCTCGCGTTAAACGTAACCAACACCTTGCCGTCGACGCGTTGCGACAATCTTATCCCGTAAGGATAATCTGCGCGTGAAAAGAAAATACGAGATTAGGACCTAATTCCTAAAAAAATAAAAGGCAGATAAAAGGCAGAGGTGAAATATAAACTTACGGGCAACTTCGAACAATGTCACGACCATTCCACAGAGTGGGAAACTCTGTCTGAAGGTGTACGTGACGCTGCTCTTCTTTTTGCTAAGTATCTTAGTCACGACTAGAAGGTCGTTGAAGAGAAAGACTTCCCTCTGATGAACCCCGGGTCTCTCCTTCTTGTGGATGTCCGGTATTTCGTACAATCTGCAATAGCAGACCAGTCTCCGGTGGGGTAACGCCATGTTCGGTTTCTTCCCGACTATCGTGGCCTGGACCTTCATGACTTGGGTGACATGGTCCGATCCGGGTTTGAACTCGTTGGCTTTCACCCTTTCGTATATCCCGACGAGTATGTCCCTGTCGATGTCTCCGCAGTCGTCGATGCCCCTAAGATTCTTGATGAAGTCATCGAGCCGCATTCTACGCTCGGGCTTCAAGTTCGGCGTGTGCAAGTCCGTGTTGAGCATTATTATGGCAAACGCCAGGACGAATACCGTGTCCGGAGAACGAAGTCTGGCCACTACGTCGGGATTACACTGACAGTAGCGTTGGCTGTAGATTTCCATCAGACGTTCTATCTTCTGGGCTTCACCCGGCATTCGGAAATACGCTTGAAACTTTCTAAGCGCGACGTCCACTTGCATACCGGAGAGATCGAGCTCGTGAGAGAAGCACCTGGAAGTAAACATCTTGTTATTTCATTCACAATTCGCGCCTTATCATCGTTGTTTGAACCGATTCTGACGTCGATCGTAAAGCCTTTGGCAAATAATTGACTAGCCGATTATGTATACGCGAACGTAACACGCGATTCATGGAAGAATTTGGGGACGGGATGCGCTACTTACTCCAAGACAGCCATGTTGAAGGAGTTCTGAAGGTTTCCGAGGTACTCGCCGATCATCTGCTTCGACAAACCCTTCCGGCTTATCAGGAACCTCGCCACACCCTGCGGACTGTTTTCCAAAAATCCACGTCTGATCAGATAGCTGATACCCCGTTCGGGTTTTTTGTTGAAGAGGTTCAGGCCGACTCTGTACTGCCGTTTTCTGACCGTCTCTGAAACCTTGTAGCTCGTTTGCGGCGGTGCCTCGGTGTGGTCCATCAACGGGAGTTGGTACCCGGAACTCGCGTGCGAATGACTAAGTTCTTTGATGCTGCTCATCGCCCCGCTGCTCTCCGTTGTGTGTCCACATTCTTGGTGCTCAGGTGAACTGGACTGAAAGAGAGTAGAAGAGGCATGATAAAACGGTCAGACCCCTTTCCACAGACGAGGGATTAAAACGGGAAACAAATATATGACCGGAGACTTACGATCCCTTTGTGTTTCCAAATCGGCGAACCCCTGTGAGCGTCACCCTCGGAGCTTTCGCAATTCGTCGAATCGCTGCCGGAACTTTGGACAGAGCTGAGACTCCCGTTCTCCACGCTCTTGCTGAGACCGTTATGCCTGCCTTCCATAGATCTAGAAGTTATCGATGAAGTTCTCTTCGGCACTTCCGGCGGCACCTTTTTCCCCGAGTTTCTACCCCTTCCTCCGGATCCCGATTGAGAATTCGAGCCCCAAGACTGGGGAGGTGGTGCCTGAAGATTCTGCGGAGTAGACGGCGAGGTGCAAGGCGTTCTGTGGACGTCTCTGGGTGGCGTGTCTTGCCTCAAACCACATAGAGCCTCCTGCGGATTGTAGTAATGAATGCTGGACCCACTTCCTTGGGAACTCGAGTCCCAGCACGGACTCGGAGGCGGTTGGTGTCTCCCGCAGGGACTGGGCATCAGGGAAGGTGTATGCCGCCCGATCTGATGTAGACTGTGATTGCTCTGGTGCAAGTTATGGTTGTTTTGCTGGATATGACCGGACGCCGAGGTTTGATGAGGACCGACTTGAATCTCGCAACGTCCGCTCTGACTCCTCGGTATATGGGACGAGGCCTGAGAATTGTCAACGTGTCGTCTCTCCCTCAACGACATACTCCTTATCGGCATTGGTCTGTTGTTTTGCTGCTGGGGTTGTTGGATGTATATCTGACTGTGGTAAGCGATTCTCTCGCTCTCCATTGCGCTCGATGGGCGATCGTTGGTCTCCTGCAATCTTCTGCTCAGTCGTTTTTCCGCTTTGGCCATAGCTGTTATCGCTGCGAATTTCTTCAGCAACGTGTACCTACGAAACGCTCTCTGGATCGTCAGGGCCGCGTTTCTCGCCTTTACTCCTCCGTACTTTCGCTCCAGCATCTCAATCTGCTTGTCCAGAAGATCTTGCGAGAGCTCGTACCTGCGATCGAGGAAATCACGTAACGAACGTTAAACGACGTCGGAGACAACATCTCCGTTTCTTTGGACAACAAATCGATAAAATCGAGTAAACTGGTCGAAGGATTGTTTGTAACGACGAAATCAACTCGGTTATTGATCGACGCGTGATCTAAGTTCATTTCTGCACACAGTAAAATCGGTAGCGAAAATTCTACTAGAGTTTATACTACGAATGCTGCCGCGATACTGATATCTCGAACAGTGATATAGTTACGTCTGATGGCAAACGAGGCAGATAAACAATAAAGCCAGTAGCAAACCGTGTTCCGATATGACGATGATATTTCTTGTCTTTTTTTATCAGAGGATGGAAAGAGTATTTAAAATTTCGCATGTCACCGAAGGAAGATTTATTTTTTCACGGATAGAGGAAATATTGAAGAGAAAATAAATAAACAAAAGAAAAAATAAATAAATAAAATTCAATTTCGAGGTGCAGCCGCAGCGCCTGGATGCACTAATGATTACTTGAGTAGACGGAGCTATGTCGCACGTACGTTGAGAGAATTTGCTGACGTGAAACTAATTACTGCTTACGTGGCTGGCGTCGCGTTTATTTAAGCCCGTGCAAATAAACGAGCAAATATTATGTTTTGTTTTATTTTTTTTGAAATTTTTATTTAACTTTGTTTTTTTCACCTCGAGACTGTATAACCCGTGAGAGAGCAGAGCATATACATATATGAATATATGTATGTATTTATACATGTAGACATACGGCAAGTGGCAGGAATTACATTTGGTATAAGTAATCGTCGTCGCAGCGAAAATAAATGTTAGAATGTTTAATTCACTGTGAATTAACCGAACGTCGAGATATAATTGAGACCTGAAGAAGAAAAAAAAGGCGAAGAGAAACGTAAATTTCCTACTATCCATCGGAAATTTATCCCCATCTGGTATACCGGCGATTTGTCCTGAAACCCGCGAATGTTTAATGCAGTAGGCGCGTTTATCCACCCTCGCAAAGTGGCCCATCGTAGCCTTCCTACTTTCAAATTCTGTTCGACGTCGAAAAGAAATCGTAGGAGACAAACTCTTCCTTCGAATCGAATTGAAAATCAAGAATAATAGAAAAGAAAAAGATTCACTCACGCATTTTGAGCCCGGCACCGCTTCAGGACGTCTCCATTCCTCACCGATCCTTTCTTGTGCAGTGGTTGCTGATAGGAGGACTGGGGTTGTCCACCGTAACCCTGGACCATAGCACCGTAGCTTTGGGGCTGCGAGCTGTTGTATCCAGCGTGGGGAAACGCCTGGGTTGTCGCAGTCGGGTACGAAGTGTGAATGTAATTCTGTCCCTGGATGTACGACTGTCCTGTTATGTACGAAGTGGAGAGCGCCGACTGACTTCCGGTTGAATACATCCCGTGGGAACCTACGGCGCCGTGAACTTGCCCAAGACTTGCACTGTGCGAAGGCCTTTCCATTTTTTGTGGAAAACTGAAAGCAATGATGGAAAAAAAATAACTTTAGAGCCAATATCTCAATCAAGTATCGTTGGTGGGTCTTTTTTGGGAACGTTATCGACCCCGGGAGGCTCGCTATCCCATTCATCCTATCAACCCGCTCCCTCTCCCATATTCCCTTCCATCGTCATCGTCGTTACCGATCAGAGGATGGATGTCATTGAATCAGTTGCTGGAATGTGATTGCCGAAGGTTTTCGGTCCGATACGAGAGAGAGGATCCGTCGTCTCGATTTGTGAGAAGAAAAGGGAATTCTAATTCAATTTTAGTCGACGGAGAGTAAAAAAGGGCGAAAAACTCTTCGCGTCACACTTTCAGAGGATCAAGCTGACTGACGACGATCATAGAGAACAAAGGCATAAAGAGGAGGAATAAAGCTGGTGGGGCTTTTAGTCCAGAGTACGCCTTTGTTCGGTGTATGAATTAAAATACGATTTCCCAAGGTTCCCTTGCTACAGCCATGGCTACTACGCCTATCCCACTCATTCCTCTCATAGAAGATCCGATTCTAACTTATTTTCCCAACGGATATACGGTCCAGCGATCGTGCGATTAACTCCTATCCCATGCATGTGCCAAAGTCTAAAGTTATCGCCAATCGGTTGAACGGAGAGCAGAAAAACGTGATCCCATTGCCAACACCGGAGATAAGGGTACCGGCCGAAGAGACAGAGACACGTCTTTACAATGTGCGGATATGACATTAACACGCTGTTATCGCGGTCGCATACGAGCCTCGTACGTGGTACATGATACATAAATATAGGCATATGTGCAGAGTCGTCAAGTTACGCAATAACGCGTGTATAAAAGCGGCGTGAAAGTTAACGGGGAAGAACCATTCAGCGATGATATCGCATGGACGTACATATACTATGTTATAGGAGTGCTTTAAACCGTATATTTGCTATCGACAGGACACAGAGAGATTACTGTATCAACTTGGCTCCGGCTATGGGACTTTAATATCCGTTCCAAGTAATTGGCGAACGCAATTTCCTCTCTGTACTTTTGTTTCCGGTAGAAATACGCGCGTCAATTTAAAGACTGGCGATGACGATAAGCCCCGGAGTCTGCGGAGAGGCCGTTTTCCACGTTTCACGAACCACTGATAAACGTGTATGTGTATTCGATCGGGTGCATGAAGCGTGTATACATACCCAACGAGGAACCCGGACACGCAAATGATCATCTTGACGAATTTTGAAAAATCACTCGAAAAAACTTCGTCGACACTAACGAAACGGAAGAGAGCTCGGCCTTTCGAGTTCCGTGCCAGACACCCGTCCGTAGGACTCAACTTCTGGCGGTTGACTGAAGGAAGCAGCTAGGAGCGCAGCTGTCCTTAGAAAGGCCCCTTCCTCAAGGGCAGCACCAGGACCGTAGTTACCGAAGACGGTGGTAGCAGGGAGGTAGATCCAAAGACCCAACACATGTCTGTCAGCAGGTAGTTGCACCGAAAAAGAGGGTCCGGGTCTCGCATACTCGAGACCATATCCAGGCCGATCATCGCGCGGTGAGATCCGACGCTGAGTAAACTTGGCTCTCCTTTGATTTCCAAAAACAGTCCGAAGCTGCGATCCCAGTTTCCCGCAAAGCCCCGAGTACCCGACTAACGTTTGTCCGTTGAACTCGTCCTACGCTGTTTATTGTTAAGGGTGAATTTAAAGCAGGCTCGAGATATCCCGGGAATAACTCTTGAGTACCTGTTTCGACGAGTACCTACTTTTAGAGTATCGGTATATAGCCGGTGTGTATAAACCACTTATGCGTGGAAGATTGTACGGAACTTATATATTTTAAGCTGCAGCAGCGCGGCTCTCGAAGCCTCGAGAGTCTTGAAACTGATCATTCGATAGGTTCGTGAAAGGGTCGTGTTGTTTGATCATTTTCATTCGTGGAAGACAATCGGTAATTGAAAGAAAAAATTCGACATTATATTCGTGGATCAAATAAACTTTTGGTAAAGGTGCGCAGAGGCGGGAACATCTGCCGAAGCTGTTGCAACAGCAGCGGCAGGGTGTTTGTATCTCGTGGCACGTTCCCCAGGCCAGTTTCTTCCTAATTCGATATATGTAGCTCCTTCTTCTTCTCTTCCTTTATCCGCCTCTCTCTCGTCATCGGCAACACATGTTCGCCCAGATCGCACCTGGCTGAAGATTTTGGTGAAAAGAAAGTCTCCTCGTCTTAGGTAGGTAGGTAGGTAGGTAGGCAGACATAGGAAGATCGGTAAAAATAAAATGAAACTCGGCAGATGTTTTGGGAAGATAGTCCCCACCTGCATTTTGATTATTAGACCCGTACCCACATTCATCCAGAATTCTCGAGTCTCTGAGAAAGCGAATATTCTTCTACCTCGGTTGCAGGGCGATTACTCCCGCCCAGGTAACTCTAACGAGAAGCTTAATGGGCTGTCGATTAGGCTAACGATCATTTCTCTAAAGTAATTATCGCCGGTGATAAAGTTAATCATTTTTGGGATCTCTTCGGCTTCCAGTTTTACAGTGGCGTCGTAGGATTCTCAGGATAACCAGACCCATGGGTCAGGTAATCCTCTTATTGTTAGTCGCGAGTAAAACGGTCCTTTAAACCTTTAAAGGACCTCCTAGTTTCTCTTTGAATAATAAGAGGAGCCGCGTATCGGCGCGGGGGTACCGTTAGGGATCTTTTTTCCCCGATTCAATTCCTCGCTTTCCATAATGTTTTCCTAGGTTTACCATATTCAAAGAGCCAGGTATTAACCCGCGGGGTAGGTAGCGCTCCTCCGGCTTATTACATCCACTTCCTTTCACTTTTCCGCAAAATTTTATTCCCCGCGGAGTCTCAGAAACTCGGGTTAAAAATCTGTTGCGAAATTCACCTACGGACGATTATTTTCGCACGACGTACGTATGTTCGAACATTTTCTGTTTCCACGATTTCTCCGGCTCTCGGACACGTTTTATTTCTTCTGTATGCACGAGATCGATTCATTTCGCTGTAAAATTGTCACGGAATGAAGCGAATACTTATTTCGTTCTTTTTTTCTTTAGTATAACGTTGCTGGTTGTGTTATTTTATACCGCGAGACCATGTGGATGTGCGAGTGTGTGGGCATCGGGCATAAAAAACATCTGCCCAGTGTAGGTATAGCACGTGTCCAACACTTCGCCCCTTCCATGGCCTGGCGCAGCCAGAGTGACTCATCACATCGTGGCACACGCGCGAACGATAACCAGATGATGCTGGCAAGAACCAAGAAGAGGAGGAGGAGGAAGAAGAAGGAGAAGAAGAAGCCGCAAGGCACTCGACCCGACCCTCAGAAAAAAAAAGGAAGAAAAAGGATCGAGTTTTCAAGTCGTAAACGAAAATAGGTTAAAGGCTAAGATGATTATTAGTAAATTTGTAAACCGAAAAGAACCGGCTTCCGGTTCTCGTACGGCGAGTACCAAGTCCCGTTCATGATTTATGATTCGATTTCTGCGATTCCCGAATTCCAGAATCGAGGATCTTTCGCAGCACCGTTTTATACGTCTCACTGACAATGAGCCTCGACATGAGACACTTCCACCTACACTCGAGACGAACCCTTAGACTATGTGACTTCAGGTTCTAGTGGTTCACCTGGCACTTAGACACGCGCGACGACGAAAGCCTTCATGTAGCATCGCGTCGTGTGTCTTCTCCGGTGATATTCTTTCGCTTTGGTCCGACGTACTCGCTCTTGTACGCTGCAGTGATATAACGTATTCCGCAATCGTGGGTAGCCTCACGGATGTCTGCGACGTAAACGGATGCGGAAACAGCTGCCGCGTGTAGGTATTAGATTCTCTTTTCGACGCGCGGCGTAATCGACCGGACGCACCGCTGTAAGATTTCGGAAATGATTTATAACTCGAACAGCGGCGTAACGAAGGACTCTTTTGGGAATAAATTTCGTCCATTCAAAGCACGATCTGGCCTTGATCCTCTGGCGAGATCAAAAAAGCCTTCCTCCGAACAATCCGCCAACCTGATAATCCGGTCCGGCAAAAGCCACTCATTTTTCACAAAGACCTGGGTTTCTTCAATTTAAACAATTTACCGGTTCGCGATAGGAACGAGAACACGAATTATTTATACCTACCCAGTTCTATACGGTAAACTGGCTTATATGTGGTTTTTGCCTCCGACTCGACTCGAAACAGCTTCTCGATGTGCGTGCGTGCCGTCGAGTTGATTAACACTGTAACTCCGGTCTCGGTAATAAATTGACAAACATTAGTCTAAGCGTGATCGCTAAGGAGGAGAAAAAGTTTCCACGTATGACTCGGTGTTTATCACGAATGCACGCGTGAACAGCCACGTTAATAATCCCGACTCCTACCCTATTCGACAACCGGAAAATCAACTCGTTTAATCTTTGTCGTCGGTAACGCGTACTTTGTTCTACTGACACGGATACACTGTTTACTCTATGTAAATCCCGGTCCGTATCAACCTCGTCAACCCTTCATGCCTTTCTCTGTACACGATCCAGTGAACGAACTAATTCATTGCACAAAGGATCCTCCTCATCCTGGGCACGCGATACGTCGATAGCCGCTCCGCGCGCCTTGTGCCACTTATTCGATCGTTACATATGGACTCTGATCGCCGAAGTGGTGGAATATTCGTACCAGATCGAAAAGGATGAAAAACTTGACCGAGGTCATCGAGGAACCGTCAGGATTTACGGAAGGACCGAACTGGATCGCGTTAACACTATACGAAACTACCGTTCGTTCTGGTCAGCGAGCGTACGGCATGGCATCGAGTTTCTAGCTATTGATCGGACCTGTCAGACCCAGTGAAGGTACAAAACATACAACAGAGTGGCGTACGTTTCCCACCAGTCTTTCCCATAATTGTACTCCTCGTACGAACTCGAATACACGGTGAGCGATACCGGAGCAAAACTCCGTGCGCTTTCGAGGCGCACGTGCTTTCCGTTAGCGGAATATAGGCACTGTGAACGAGGTGCGACCATATCCAACCGTTCCAGTTCTCGGTTTCCCCCATCGCCAAAGTCCAGTTACGGATTTGATTCGGCGGACAGAGACACGGAGGTGAAATTTAGCCGGAGACGGATCGTTCTTTCGGAAGAGGTTCCCAAAAATGAATAAACGATTCTCGTATCCATATTCTCGAATCAGAAACCGTCACCGAGAACCTGGAGAGGCGCGGTAGCTCGGTGGTTATAATCGTTACCGAGCAATTAAGAACCGTTGATTGCCATTAAGAGCGACCGCGAGGAGATATTATGTTCTTGCTTGAAATAATTTACTTAGCAGGCGTGAAGCTAAACCGTTTTATTAATACGATCATTATCGCTGTACCGGTAATTACAGAGCCAGTCTTCTAGTGCGTAGTTGATTTTTTCATCTTTATTTCTAGACCTGCTGCGTGTGGCATGGCGCATCGGAGGAATATCAAAGAGGAAAATGACGAAAAAAAAATCGAATAAAGAACCACCTGACTAAAATAGGACAGTAAAGATATCCTCGCCCACCCAAAAGTTCGATGTCAACAACACCAGATGTCTTTCGCCTTTCCGTTCGCTGGGTTTCGTCGTGACTCCACTCTCCAGTACCACTCGGACTCGGTGTCTCGACTCTGCACACCAGTAGCGAACAACCTTTCATCGATCTATAGTATACGGCATACGGCATACAGCATACAGTATATTTCCCCGCCGAGCTTAAGTCGGCCTGTGGTGCGGGAGAATTGATCGTCCGTCCTGTTTTGACGGACTGGCCGGTCAATGCGTTAGACGAAATTGTGACTTCCGGTTAATCACTTCCGTCCAGCGTCAATGAGCGGCCATTTTTGTAATATCTACTACGCATAGTGTATAGTACGTAGACATATGTGCCATGCCGTGGATATATAGGTGTATAGCCAGGGCAAACTAGTCGCAGAGTCTCTAACAGCTGCAGCGGAGAGAACAGTCCGGGTATCGAGGCATCCTTTCGAAAGATTGTAACGTAAATGAATTTAGCACAGCATGGCGACTGGCCATATAAAGGCATAGATATTATGTAATCGAGAGTTGGCGATGGCGTGTATACGTGAATAATTATGGCAAAGAGTGAACGTTGGAATCGCAGCCTCTGATCGCCGGCTTAATCCAAGGTTTCTTTCACCGAGTTACCCTGAAACTCAGGGACGACGTATACGCCGCCTCTTACGTACACGCTGCACTTATCGAAATTCGTACGCAAATAGAACCGTTACACTTACCCAGGTATACGTACGGGTAAAATAAAGAACGGAGTGATTACGCCTCGTTAACACTTATGGCTAACTCCCTCCTAAATCTCGTTTCTTATCCCGTTCCTTTCCGCGGTACAGCATCATTCTTTGGTCACCGGTTTTAGTTTACGTAACGAAACCCACGAGACACGTAATCGTCATCGTCGTGTCATTATCGGACGATCCAGGAGCTAGGATTCTTCGAGATTATTGTCCACGATTTCGACGCGAAACGTTCAATGAATTCGTATTCCCGTCGAAGAGTCGGAGAGAGGAGAGCCCCTCGCCGAGGAGCTCGAATACCTCTTATTCCGAAGCTTTCCTTTGTCGATTGCCAGTATTGTTATTCCCGATGCTAATTGAAATAATTAACTTATAAACTAAGTAGGTACGAGTCGACGTCGTCGCCGCGAGTCTCGTACCCTGCAGAGAGTGTGACGAATGCGGAGACCATTTATGGATCGAGCTCTAGGTAGCACGGTCTCGAACAGTTTGTTATTCAAGTCAATGCTTTGGCAGTAAGACACACGTGTGTGTGTATGTACGAAGCCACTTCTTCTTCTTCTTCTTCGTTGACCAATAAAACAATACTAGATGCGTGTTTGCGTCGACCCCATCCATCCGCGAACACAAGAGCCAGACTGCATACGCTAAGAGCGTGTAACTGTACATATCACACGAGCGGAGATGATCCCACTGTGTGCGCATTTCATATTCTAACCGCAATTTTTTTCACATACCGCTTTAGCTTCCGCGATATTTGATCCCTCGGTTTTCTATACAAACTAGATTGCAGGCCGCAGCTCGTACCGATATGAGACGAAGAAGAGGAAGAGGAAGGAAAGGTCTGCGTTCGGTCAGTCCGCGGACAATCTGTGCCACATCGTACTGGCCACCTTTGCCATTGCACGATGCTGCACAGTGTAACGTCTTACGTAATCGCGGCTACTAATTGAGGTATGAATTGCCCCGCATTAGTGGAAATAGACCATTATTGATCGTAGGAGATCCATGGTTTTTACATTTTATGGAACTACGCCGTCGATTATTGGCCAATAAGAGATACGGTTATCTTCGAGTCAAGGAACGGTTCTCCGGGTCGGTTTAAAGTTTAGCTACCGTTAAAAGGTGGGTGTAATCGTCCCACAGCCGTACACTTTACGGCGAGGAAAAAAAAATGAGGAGAAAAAGGGTGAAAAAATACCGATGCATGAAGGCGGTGGGTGTAGAATATCCCAGCTGAAGTCTCGACCTGACGACTCTCTCCTGGACCGTAACTACTCTCGTAGTTCGCGAACTTTGATGGACTTTCGTAGTCCTGACCATCTGGTGGTTGTACTGATGGTGGTTTTGCACTGCACTGCATCCTGGCGGTCTTCTTTCTCGTTGTTCCATAACCGTTACACCGAACATATTATTTTTATCCGATGGGTTTCACACTCGTTCGATTAAAAATTCTCCTAAACAACGACGTGGGCACATATTTCATACGCCTAATCGGTATCACAATTTATCTTTGGGTTCGTTCGCAGAGCCTAACGACGACGAAACGCGATTCAGTCCTGCTGAAGCACCGTGGGATGTTTATCCATAGCAAAAAACGGTCTGTTTTCTTATTCTTTTCTTATTGTTACAGCAAGTGCACCGTTTATTTATTCCTTGATATGGACTGGCTCGTCGTTCTGCTGTTTGAAACTAAATACATGTTAGTGCGGTACGTCGTTCTCTATATTATCAGGCTAATGGAAGGCTCTTGTCACGCGTTATTTGTACGCGAAACTGGGTCAACCCGAACGATTTCAAGTTGTCACTGTTCGGTTGAAGGCCAGTCAAGGTATGCCTGTCTTAACTCGGGTCAACCAGTGCCAATTTACACTTTCGAAATTAAAATTAAAACGCGAACCCGGCAACGGGACGTTGCGACAAACGGTTCGGTCAGCTGCTATATCGCGAAGTCCGGATAACGCGATTATGGTTTTCCGATGATTCACCACTCCGAGGCTGCATCCTTGTCAGGACCTTGAAAAGGAGTCAAAATATCCTCCCGTCAACGAACGAGAGCCAATTTTTTTCCGCCGCGGACACCGCATATCGCACACATTCCCATATCCCTCTAAACCTCGCGCAATACTTGACCGATTAAAACGGCGCTCGTACAAGATCACAACATGACACCGTCCGCCACACACTCGCAGTAGTTTATTACAGACTTTTGCAAGGCTCGGTCAACCGGACTGAGCGAGTGAGAAACCGAAGAGAGAGGGAGAAGTCGAATAGGTTAGCCAAGTGGGGAGAGACCAGCTACTCCCACTATCGATGAAGGTTGGGTTCCTACTCTATCCTATGGATTTATTTAAATTCGTCCTTCAACTTGGCACAGATGATCTTGCACGTTAAAAAAATACCTTTTCGACTTTACCTAGAGACCAAATATTTCAGTATGTCTTTAGCGCCTGCACCGCTGACCTCGATAAATAAAATGCGACAAGTTTCTGACCAACGTTGCGCTGGTTTCCGATGCACTAATAAAAAGAGGGGCTCACCGACTGGCTGAAATTACACGGAGAAAATAATCGCGAAGCCACAGTAGGTAGAAACGGTCTCGGTCGATGGACTGACCTTACATGCGCTCCTATACCACGACAGGTACGACACGGTCGAATTTGCTCCGGACTAGTTACACCGACGAACGAATGTCCTTCGGTACCTTGTACCTGGCCTCCGACCGATCCGTGAAGCTGGAGCTTTTCGAAAAGGAGCATAGCGCACCGAGGGCAGGCAGGAGTCTTCGACGAGCTAAGAACCGCTTGACCCAGTAATCCATGAATAGAAACTACTAGACTTGTAGCTGCAGCGGCAGCACGAGGGTTTCCCGCTCGGAAAACTCGCGTTAGATTGCAATTGCGGTCTACGGACTTCTTTATTACGGTCTAATCGCGAGAGAACGAATTCCGGAACGGGAAAAGCCGAAAGTTTACTTTGGCCTTTGCTGTTTCACCGGATTTCTATCTTCCACGGTTCGGAATGACTCTTGACCCGTCGAGTCGCGCCGCAGCCTTTCCCTCGCATGGGACAACGAATCACGAACTTGTCCCAAATAGCTACGTGGCGAGGTGAAGTTAATTGAAGTAAAGCTCATCGCGCGGGTGGGTGTCGTTAAAAAAGCCTACAAGATAAATTCACGGCACGAATTAAGCGGCGGCCTATTGTTCCCGATTTGGAACAATCGATATTATTTTCTATACAGGTACCGGGGAGGTGTACCCGCTACTTCCGTACGAAATTAGATCGTTAAGCTGTTTTATCGCATCAAACGTCGAGCCCGAATCGGGGTCAGACTGGGAAGATGCTCGACGAACACTGTCCGTGCATAGCGAGAAACTAGCAACAACGAGTAACGACTAATTCGGGATTAAATAAAAGGAGAATTGAGAGACTGAGGAATCTAAGAAACTAGGCTAAAACCTTTACTATACTCTCTAATTTCGAGAAGCCGGGAAATTGGATGAAGACAAACGTACGACGCGGTCTATATCGTGGGTAAAAATCACCGCCTCGTGCAGTCGTACTAATAAAGCTACTAATTTTAGTAGATACTTGATATGGCGAGTCGCGGTGGGCAGCCGAGTCGCCCACGCCGCAGCCATAGGCTAACGGATTATTTAGAAATCCTCCCATTACGCACATCCTGGATTTATATAAATATTCAGACCCACGTGTACGTCATCGATGTATCAATCAGAGTCGCAAGGGCCGTTCGGAGAACACGGGACGATATGATTTTCCATCGGAAAGTTGAAATTCGAAAAGGAGAAGACCGGCGCGTTCCCTTAAAGCGAATGACGCTCCTCAACTCTTGCATACAAATGTCGTTTACAGCTAACTGAAGTCCATACTGTGTCAAAGAACCGCTTCAATGTTAAAACCGTGTTTGTTATGCCGGTCGTATGTGGGACGTTTGATAGTAAAGCCGGGTTAGTGTTTGAACTTTAAAGAGGTCTTTGCGCTATCTAGCTGCGATTTGACATTCGGTAATTTTGACCGATCGGTCGAGTCGATCGGCACGTGAAAGATGATCGAACCGAAGCATCGATCAATGTACGATGTGTATACGCGTGTATATTAATCTCCGTCCGCATGTGTGTACGTACGTGTAGATTTATCTACGGCTATACCTACCCATGTTGGAAAAGTAAAAGTTTACAATCTAGTGAAAGTTAACAACTAGTTAGACAGAGGCGTAGGCCCATAGTCGCGAGAGTCTTCCTCCTCGCGAACTGGCACGTGATCTCTTCCGTTTTTCCCGTTCTCAAGGTGCCGCACAATCACCATTCAGTTTATTAACAAAAGAATTACAGGTTTGGGAAAATCTTAAACGCCAGAAAAACGACTCCGCACGACCGGCAAAAAGAAGAGTAAGAAGAAGAAGAAGAAGAAAATAGAGAGAAAGAAAGAAGACAAGAAAACTACCGTCCGATCCGCACTAGCTAAAATAAAACCGTGACGCGACTCGCGGTTCGCGAAAAAATAAACTACAATAAATAAAGAAGTTGTTTTCTTTTGAGATTATATTTTTGTAACAGTTTTGTAATCTTTATCGAAATGTTTACCGTACGGTGGGCATGGGGTATAAGCACATGATTCACATACATGCTTGAGCTCTCGTTTTAATTATACACAGTTATATCTACATCCGCAATTCTGCTGCAATGATCCTCGAATTTGTATTATACACGCTCTTTTTATACAGACAATAGTAGATAATCACCTCCTCCTCGTGCCGGGTTTGTTTGTTACACAAGTACACAAGTATAACCGGGTATCTATACTCGCTCTATTATGCGCGTTACGAAACGCTAAATATTGAACAGAGAAATAAACATTGCTACCTACGTAATGTGAAAACGATAACGGTTGCCCGACGTCAAATACGAGTATCAAAAAAACAAATAAGGAAGCTGACGGAAACCAGAAATAATTATCGAAAGCCATCGAAAGAAAAAAATCATCTTTCGGAACTTTAATCGATCTTTGGGAGACAGCGACTCGTTCGAAAGTGTATTTTGAATGGGTTTTGACGCGGACCGGTACAGGTCGACGTCATATTTATCGCGGATTTAATTTTTACCTCGATTTCTGGACATTTTTTACCCGAGAGAAAGTGCGACCTTATCTACCGTTGAACTTGCCTCCTGCGAGAGAGTGGCACCGATTAACACCATGAACCTTGCGAACCGAGAATCAACCATACAACGATACGCGGTACGCGTATGCCATACTGACTAGTAATCGCGTTTTTATTCATTAGACGATGACTCACGAGCACCTGTTCTTTTATCATTGATCGAGCTTCGAATTGTCGCGAAAACTTTAAGAGTCTGAATAAAAAAATTCGCGATCGGTCTACGTCATGGGCTAATTTTATTCGCTCGCGATATATCTAATCATTTATCGGCATTCCCTCGCGTCATCTCTCCACACAATTGATCCTGGTGCTGCGGGTGACGCGTGGAATAGAATCCACGATCGTAACCCGCTTTGCATAACTATAACGAGAAAGTTATCCGCGGCGTAGGTTTTTTGCCCGACTTTCCACAACGGCACATCGATAGACGGAACGACGAGCCGTTGGGGATATCCTGGATCAGATAGAGGGAAAGACGAAAGTCGGAAAAGCCTATTGGCACTGGTTGAACTCCACACGCCGTTACTTCGAACCTCTTACAGTATCGCACTGTTCGAACTGATCCTCCGAACGGCACTTCAACTTTAACACTTAATGTCCGAACTACGAACACCGGGAGTTCTTCTCGCTGCAAGCGTTTGATGGTTTAAGCATGACTGGATTCCCTGGTGTTGGTTGGTTCACCACTACCTCATTCCGTAAACCACGCTAAAATCCCCTTCTCCTTTCGGTTAGCCAGACACACTGTACTGTTCGCTTTGCTGTCCTGCACGCCGAATGGCATATCGTCGGAGACGCGAGTAGGTAGGGTATGTAAGTAGCTGGTAATAGTGGCGCAGGTTCCGCGGTACGTCTGGACTGATTTTTCCACTCAACCACTTTGACTAATTGCACAAGGCGTCTGGTTTTTCAGTATCCGTGTCTTGTTCGCTGACAAGACCGGCTCGGTACTTTGTTCGGGAATCTATTGTGCGCGTGGTCTCTTTATCGGAACGATTTTCTCCGCACGCCGCGAGACGATCTCGTGGCGTTATTTTTTTTCCAACTTCTGAAAGAGCGAGCTCGGTGTATACGAAAAGTCGTACGCCGCGGTCTGTCTGGACAGAACTCGCGGTTGTTCTTTTAGAGTCTAGTTTTTAAAATAGATTCGAGTCGAGATTCGGGGACTGGGGGATATAGGACCGCGTGCAGCTTCTTATTTAACGAATAATTTTGGGGATAAGAAAAACTTGGACGGTATCCAAAATCGCGTTTACGTTATTTACACCGAGACCAGAGAGGCCCGCGGTTCACACGGTCTTTTCAGGCCTTTAGAAATTCGTTCTTTTATTCACTACATGTTCGACGCCTTTTTCCCTCTCTTGTTTCCTCGATAGGCCGTTTTTATCCTTATTCATCCTATGAGCGAAAAAATAAATCCTTGGGGCTAGTTTCGTCAATGTCAGTTGCGCCGCTCAACCGTATCATCCCATTTCCTAAATAAGATGGATCGAGAAATCCGTCAATAATTCGATTTGACGGTTATACGAGGAGGAAAATTATTGGCTTATCATTAATCGAGTATAAAATATGTTTATAAGAAGTTTTCACTTAAAAGCGTATCTTATTTCCAGACACCGCGCTGTGACGCTTCGGCAGATTTCTGTACGGAGTAAAATCAATATTAATTCAGCAGCGGCGTTGCGTTGGTTCGGCATTGTGAGTGCCTCATGATACTGGCTGAACTAATTATATTCCCAAAGGTGTTAACGTAATAGTAACGTCTCGTACATATTTTTTTTTTTTCACAAGGATGTCATAAAGCGATGTGAGAAATTTTTTTTTAATATCTGCCATTCCGCTGCAATTAGGCGTAAGAGAATCGACCCGACCCCGTTCCATAGTAAATTTCTTCTTACACACAATTAGGTAGATACTGAATTGAATCAAATGCAAGAATCTAGATAAGACCTTATAGAACAGAGGCGAAAAATTAATCCGCAAAAAAAGAAATAAGAACAATAAAAATAGGAAGAAATAATTGTATAAAAACGTTGAAAGATTTGGTCAGCTTTCTAGTGTACGTATATACCGTATAGTTACGTGTAAAGGAATGTTTTCTACCAGTCTATACTATTTCATGTTTCAAAACTAGTTCAAAGCTCGGAAATATAACGTAGAAAGTTTACTGCGACGAGGCATTTTTTTTTTTTGTCTTCTTTTCTTTCAATTTCTTATTTTTTTTAATTTTTTTTTATTGAAATTCAAAAATCGACGATCTTTATCATTTTTTTTTTATTTTTCAGAACTCCGCGACCTCAGGTAATATGGGATTGAAAATAAACGACCATTGGACTCGAACCGTTAGTTGGCTGGCTCGATGTGCTGCAGTAGCACAGGATGATATGGTGGTTGATAAAAATCTGGATGACCTTAGAGATTTACAACGAACTGTTTATCCATCGCGCGGTTCTATGTAGCCGCGTGTCCTTGCGGTCGCAGGACGTATGTAATATTAATTAAACATCCGAGAGATAATTGCGTACGAAAGAGAAGGAACAAAAAAAAAAAGAAAGAAAAAAAACAGAAATATACGTATACGTCGTTAATTCGTACAATTTAAGAGTCTTTTCGCCAATTTTTTTTCAAACTTTTTTTTCATACATTCTAACGGTAGATCGGTGCAGTAGGTATATGGTAGAAAAAGGTAGGGTATATCTTTATAAGAGAATTAATAAAATAGAGTATCATCGCTACATTACGAGGTTTACGAGGCAGGAAATACGTAACTCGGCGTTAATGATCGCCGTAGTGATTTAGTTAAGTTCGTAGGTAGGTATAATTGGTCCGTACCGATCAAGTCTTGAAAATCTGACATTAGGATGTGAATTTGGATAGATAGAACGAAGGAAAGAACCAGCTGAAATTGTATCTTTCTTATACAGTTATCCTGCGGTATTAAATTGGTAAAGAAATTACACTGACATGGGTAGCGATTAGAATGGACAGGATAATATCCCGACCCGCGAACTGAATCGAATCCGATCGAATTCATCAATATTTCAGACACACCATTACGGTATAAAAGGGAATCAAAAATCAATTATTTTCGATTTCTTATTTTCCGATAAACCGGAGGTATAATTACGATCCGAAACGTAATTAACGAGAATACTGTTCGTCCGTCTATTCCTGTTTAATTACCATAAAGTATCTCTAAATCAAAGTTGACCCGTCTCGTATGCCTGTGGCGTGTCGTCGAACAGTTAGGTTGAAAAATGTTTTAAAAAATGTATAAAAAGACTTTTAGCATTTTTCTTTTTTTTCGTACTTATGATTTTAAGTATCGGACGGTCCGCGGGCTCGACTGCATCCTCTTCTGGGACGTTGGCTAGAGTTTATCTCCTCTATCGACATCGCCTCGTGTGTTTGTGTCGCGCCGTAATCGAGGAGGTGTGAAAATAAAAAGTAGCTAATAAAACTGCGGCCAGACAGCCGTTTCTGAAGGTACTTTTTATCGCCTGTACAGTGGAACGAACGGGTGTGCAGTTCTGACGTAACGTTAAATAACGTAACGTAACGTAACGTGAGTTAAGTTAACTTAACGCAGCGTCACCTCGCCACGGGCTTCGCTCAGCGAGCGCCGTTACCTAACTGAGAAATGAGCAGGAATCCCGTATTCCTAGATCCGTAATGATGATGGGCAATAATAAATCCCGGAGTCGGAGAGGCGGTTCATTTTTCTATAGATTTCCGAAAAAAAAAAGAGTCGCCATTCGAACAGGAATGCAGAATAATGGAAAGTTACACTGGCCCGTGGAAACTCGTTCCTCTCGCACAGCGGATTCGTAGGAGAGGCAATTTCGCACAGTTAGACTCGATAATGCACTTAAAACACTCGCGTATGGTCGAGTCGTCGAGATAATATGCAGATTCTGAAAGTCGACGACTGTTCGTCGGTGATTACGTCTTTCGACGGAGAGTGTGTTCGGATACGCTTTAATCGCAGATTTTCAATGAAATCAAAAGAAAGAGAGAGAGAAAGAGAAATGAGAATGGAGAATAGGTGGCCTTCGTGGTGCATTGGGTAATATTCGACCGAACGTATCGTAGATATCGGTTTCGAACGATCGAACTTTGGCAATAGCGTTCACTGATCGGATGACGCCGATATCGGGAGAGGAATGAATAAGACGAGCGTAGGTGGGGACTGTTTTAGCGTCGATCTGTTAGAATATGAATAATTTATGGGGTGAAAATGGGGGAAGAATTATCGCGACGGGGGCAATGAAAGGAAAATACGGACAAAAAAGTGCGAGAAGGAAATGAGAGAAGGGGGTTAAAACACGGGGATTAAAACGTCACGGGTAGGCAGCCCTTTACCGAAATCCCTGCCCACCCATTTCGTTCTATAAAATAATACTAAAAATTTAACAGAGGTTCAACGACTCCGCACCTGCAGGGGGTAAAGGAAGAGAAAAATGGGGGACGCGGGTTTAATTATCCAAGAGATTTACCTGATCGCAATTTTTCTCACGCCCAGCTCCGTCCCTCTCTCTTTTTCTCCCTTTCTTTCTCTCTCAAACACTTTTATCACCGGAACTATAAAGAAGAACAGACGCGGGAATTGTATGAAATATGATATAAATTCGTTCGCGCAATTCGCGCCTGCAAATACGGCAACATAACTCGCGCCGGTGTAGCCTGGGCTCGGATCTATCGGGAGCAGAGATTTCGAATAGATGCTTATACGTATACCTATGATATCACACGAAGTGTTAATTCACTGCGGATTGAAAAATAGGAAAAAATAACTCCTCCCGGGAGTAAAACGGGCTCCGTTTGTATCGCCGTAATTGTTCGCGGGTGGTTTAAAAATAATGAGGGAACAAAAGAATTCGGAGAATTCCATACAGCATATAGTATAAACCAGTTAAACCCGTTTCCTCTCTTATTCTGCATAGCGTATCTTAAAGGCTAAAAATACCTTCCATCGAGAGAAACAGCAGCTGAGAAGAAGTACCTAGTGTTAATAACAATAGAGTCGAAGGACTAGCGCGAGTCGCAGGAAGCTCACCTGAAACAGATAAAATAAGAACAGCATCAGATCCTCGGTTCTCAAGGGTCGATTTAAGAGCCTTATCACGTATACCGATTAGCCTAAGGATTGCTCTCCTCTATCCAGACTCCGGAGGTAGTCGATTAATCCTACTTCGTTATCTTTCGTTTAAAAGTATCATTTTTTTTTTTTGTTTTTGTTTTTCTCTACCTATAACCGTCTCTTCGACACCAAGCGACCATGAAGCACATTTTGACGGTATCGAATATCCAAGATACTCGGCACTGATTTTCGCACATCGATGTACCCCGCACGGTGTATAAAACAGGAAAAACCGAGGAAACATGAAGCGAATGATAATTCGAAAAACGCCACGCCGCAACGGCAGTCTATCCTCGCTTCGATACTATACGCGCCACAATATCGATCATATTTAACACAAGATCAGACAAGCGAATACAAATTATTCCAGCTATCTTATCTCGGATCCTGAATTCCGATAACCGACCTTAAGCGTTGAAAACATCGAACTGTGGGACGACCAAGAAAGCTCTTCGTTCGCCAGGTGGTGGCGATTCAAAAGGCAGTTTAAACGTCTTGCGGTTAGTGGCCGGTCCAAAAAAGAACGACGAAACTTTGCGCAGTTGTGTAGATAGTTCTCGTTCATAACGAGACACTTTTATTAATGATATCATCGTTATTATTTTCCGTCGCAGATTTGAGGTGGGTTTTAATTGGACGGTTGTCGACGAGATACATGATCGCTGAAACGATTATCACGAAGTTATTATTTATAGCCCGGCAGCTCGTTAGGAGCTTAATTAGAAATTAGCTACCGAAATCGAGTTCTTCGGGGACGCGTATGAGGCGAGAGATATTTTCGGACGCGTTCGGAAGGCTCGTTTTGGCCAAAAATCGTCGTCGTCGTCGTCTCTTGGGTATATCTGTAACCTTCGCACTGCCCTGGGCGTTTCTATACGATAAGACTCGCACAACAAAAGCCATTTATCACGTTTCTACATTTGAAAGAAAAAAATCGCCTAATCATTCGCGATTCATTACGTTATATGTATAGAATGACAACAACGCGGCTGACACTACCAGTCGTGTTGCGATTTCCCACATACGCCCCTGAAAAAGTCTGACTAATATATGCGATAAAAAATTGTCTCGAATTTCCGCGTTTTGTTATTTTATTACTCCGTTTTTTGTACAAATCCGTAAACATGTTTGTCGCTGTATACACAAAGACGGATGAAATTCGCACGATTCCTTGACCGTCAACGTTCGCTACGTTATAAATAATTTCAATCAAACACTGAACAATCTTCTGATAATTATAAAATTCTTCCCTGATAAATAATAGATCGCTAATCTGGCTTATTACCGTTTATCTAACTTCCGGAAGTAGAAAAAAGAATCATTATTCCAGTCGCAAACAGAGAGTTTGTCTATTTTTCACAGACGATCTTCTGTATCGCAGAGATTATACAATTTTTCTTAAAGCGTTGCTAGTTTTATTACCGTTCAAACACCGCCTCGGTCTAAGCGAAAAAGCTGTACGCGTCTAACTACATAATATATGAATCAGCTATCGATTGTGAAGAGACACACGACACCCTAGGAAATCGAATTTCTGCGCCTGGCGACTGCAGCCTGCATGGCGTCACGGCATTGCAATTTGCACGTTCCAAGGGCGTAGTGAATTCCGTTCTAATCGTATAATAGGAGAGTTTAGTCGCGGCTACAGGGATTTACGGGTTCTATTCTTTGGACAGCGAGCAGATCTTCCTGGTTTAATTTTTTTCGTATTATTGGGTACGGAAAATCGAACGAAGTGACAATATTCCGATTGTTGAAATAACGAGACGGTCTCTCCGCCACTGCGAGTGCAGCTGGCATTTTACCCCACATATAAATTGCCTACTACTTTACTCGACGAGAGTAGTACTGGGTACGGTGCCGGCATGGGACTTATGGTGAATTTAGCTTCAGCTTTCCCTTTCCTTTTCCCTTTCCGTATCTCTCTCTCTCTCTCTCTCGTTTTATCCAAGGCGGCAGCACCATGAGCTGCGAACTACAATCCCTTGGGAGAATTTCTACCCCATCCACCCCGTGCACCGATCAATATAACACCATGAGCCATGGGGCGCGTATAGTACACAGAGTCAAAATTGACGCCTAAGGTTTAATCCCGGACTAGGATTAGCTGATCGGGTTTGTTTAATTATTTCTAGAATCATGGAAACTGGGTTCTCTCCTGATTTTCAGGTACTTTATGAATTCGTACGGGTATCGCGAACCTCCATCCACGTATTGCATACGTAAAAGGTAGTAAATACTAGGTAAAGTTAATCCAGTTATATTTAGCTCGACGTCGATATTGATTGGCGTATTATAAAAAGACTCGAGCGTTAAACCAGAGGAGCCTCAAGGAAGGAAAGAAGAAAGACCCACGGGAGGAGCGAGAGGCGAGGGGTGAACTCTCGAGAGCCCGTATTCTCAACAACTTATTTCCAAGTTCAAAGAGCTCGTGAGTTCACGATAGGTATTATAAGTGGACGTATGCATGTCTTGCATTGCATTGCGTCGCGTCGCGTCGCGTTGCGTTGCGTGTGGTAACGCCCTCGCTAGCTGCTACGCTTATATCGCTGCTACTGCTCTCGGCGTCGCTGCTGCTGTTGCTGCATATGTGCACAACTGTTCTCATACGTGACTCTCTTTCTCTTTTTGTCATTTTTTCTCTCTCTAACTTTATTTCATCGTGAGTCATTCCCCTCTAATTGCAGTCCTGCGATCACGTGGCTCGTGGATCGGGGTTTGGGGCTTGCTAGGTGTCTAGGTGAATCAGAATCACCGGGGAGGGTGTAGCTTTCGTAATCGATACGTCAAACAACGTTCACCAAAACTTGACCGCGAAATGTTCAAATTTTCGTTAAAATCTTTAGGAGCAGAAATTTGTACCAGCTTTCAACTTCTATCTACAAATTTCCGAAGATTTTCAACGAACTTTCAGAGAACTGAGATATAAAAAGAATTTCAAGCACGACAAGTGCTTCTAGTTCGCATCCGACTAAACTCGACGTTTCTGAAAATTCGAAATCGCATTCGAATTCGAGAACGCAGCAGATAATCGATAATAAATTCACAGACTATACTTTCGAGAACGATTTCCACCCCCACGTCTCCCTAATCCGCAAAAGTACTCGTATATCTACCGATGATTCAATGTAATTCGATAGTGCGTGCGACAGGGTGCAATAAAATTCATCATTCGGCGTACACCCCCGCGTCCGAAACTGCACCGCCACCGTCACCACGACGAATCGATACTTTTGGCGGTATTGAAGCTACACGCACTCTTCGGGGGCGGAAACATTCCGCTTTTGTTCAAATTTTGGCCAAGGAAAGGCGAAACGGTTCGCTTCGTACAGTAAACCGTAGCACGTACCGAGACTATCTATCTATCGCACACCGTGGGCGTTTTCGCATAGATAAGATTTAGCTGCAATTTATTAAATGTACACGAATGCTAGGAATATGGCTAATGTATTAATTATTCGGAGCGAGAACTGTTGTACACCCGCCTACCCGGTGTTTTTTTTTTGAAATTTCTTTAATTCCCGAACACGCCTAGGTGTAGCTAAATAGCCATTACCTACTATCCCAGGTATGTCTATATCTACTTTTTTATAATACAAGAAGCGGTTTGCCCACGCTAAATTGTTTGTAGGTTAAAGTGAACCCACGCTTGTGAACCCGTCGCGGCGCCCGGGACGCCATCTTTTATAAATCTTTATATCATATACCCACGCGAGGAGGAACTGCTAAACTACCGCAGGATTTCTTAAATCCTGTAGGAACTCTTCGGGGTCCGGATACCGAAATACCTCAAATTTTCCCCCTTTTTTTTTCCTGATTCAGTTTGTAAATTATTTCTGTAACCGTGTGGCGCCGCGATTTTACATCCGCAAAGAATAACTCGGGATCCTTGAGGAGCCCAAGACCCATTCGTATGCGTAGTGAATCGCCTCTTTATCGTATCGGAGGTCCATTGTCGTTGCTTCTCTAATTTAGTCAATGGCATTGGGCACGGGACAGCGTTTGTATAGTTTCTAATCTAATGTTTCCAGCTCATATGTATACACACACACATATGTTTGAAGAAATTGACCGTTAGGCTTATGCAGTGGCAGCAGCGGCTAGTTAGCATCGGGAAGCCTTGAACTACTAACTAACTAATTATCTAACGTATAAGTAAGTAAGCATGAAAGCTGATGAATACATATCCGAGCGTATGCGCTGCATAAATTAATTACTGACGCAAGTAGCCGTTGCGAAGATCGTTAAAAGTGCTGCGAAGAATACTCGCGAAGAGTTGAGAGGAAGTAGGAAATAACGAAGAACAAATCGAGGTATCGCGGTTGTCATTGGATATCTAACGGCGAAATTTTGTCGCTTATTTTATATTTTTCTTGTTTGATAAAACGAACTGACCTCATGTTAATATTTCCGCTCCTGAAGTGTGTGTGGAGTATATTATAGTATGGTTTTGCAACAGGGCAGGTATTAATATTCTCAAGTTCAGCTTAAACTGTACGATTTATTGTACGTCACTGAATTTCTTTTTGTCGTCGTTTAAACTCCATATAAATAAATAAATAAATAAATAAATAAATAAATACATAAACGTACGAATCGATAAAAGAAATTTAATCAAACGTAATCTATTAATCGGATTCCATTCCACGTCACGTTTATTCTATTTACGTATATAATCAGAAATTTTAATCGGTCATTTACGCAAGTGCTGATAACGAAAAACAAGAAAAGAAAAGGAAAGAAGAACCGTTTTTTTTTTTAATTCTTTTTTTTTCTTCTTTTTGTTTAAACACACGTGCGACACCGTGATTCCCGCGTGACGTCACTACTACCAGGCACTTTTCTTTTTCTTCCTCTTCTTCTTCTTCTTCTTCTTTTTTTCTCTCCTCTGCGTGGTTTTTTTTATTCTTTTTGTTCCTCTTCCTATTTTTTTTTAAGAATTTTTTTTTTTCCTCCTTCTTTCTTTCTTTCTCTTTTCGCGATGCACGGTCAATGAAAGACCCGACGAAGAATCGTTAGACAGTACTACTGCCGGGCTGCTTTGGCGGTGGGGACAACGGCGTCTCGACGCCCGGCGTCATCACTACCCCATCGGCGTCTGCGCTCTCGTACGAAGCTCTTCCTTCTTCCCTGCCGTACGCATTTCTGCACAGTTCTCTACGTTATCATCTACACTATATACGTATACATATATCTGATACCTTAATCCGACATTCGAAATACAAGAATTCCCAAAAATCATCAATTTTCATCCCTTTTCTCTAATCCCTCTAACTTCGGTCTATCGCATATTCAAAAATTCCGAACATTTCGTTCGAAATGGCGGGGGAGAGGCAATATAGTTGATCATTCGGTTATAATTTCCGGATAAAAGTAAGCATAACGGAAGATTCGCGGTTCTTATTTTTTTTTTGTTCTCTTTTTTCCTTCATTCTCACAAACAAACGGCTTAAAAATAAAATAAGTGTATAGTTTTACGCGGAGGCGAGTGTACGAGGTAATTAATTACCGGCAAGACGGCTCGCAGCCAAACTCACTGCGGGGGGTGAACGAGTTTGCCAAGCGTGTAGCGCAATTCTCGCGGACTGTATACATACTATACCTATTCGGATAATTTAATATATCCTCAACTTCCACTTCCACCCCCTGAAACACGGGTCAAGTTCCTGATTAAAGTTGAGAGGACGAAAAAACGCGAAAATCCCCCCCGAAAAGAAATTTTTTGATAATAATTATCCGCAGCGACTAATCGAATGTTCAGAGTAAAAATATACCTCCGATGTAGGCGCGTATGGAGTAGAATCTCTAGAACGCGATAATTATCACTCGAACGCGAGTCTTCACGGTCAGCGACAGTAATTGCCCGTTGACGTGAGCTCCCTGTTTACCACCGTGAGGTGAATAACCCCGCGGGAAAATAGTGTCTAAGATAAACAAGACCCTTCCTTCGGAAAGATCGGCGATTATACAATTTCCAGGGAATTTAATTAGAACGAAACATACCGATTCTCCTTGAAGCAAGGTGATCGTCTCGGTTATTTTTGCCCAGAAACGAAATAACGAGGTGAAAAAAAAAAGGAAAAATAAAAAGGATCACGGGAACGGGGGGAAGAAAGATTTCGTTAAAAATATATACACCGGAGGGGGAGACGAATAAGACAATCCGTCAAAAATAGACGTTGTCGGAGCACCTGTCAAAAATTCGTGTGTCTTTCTTGGCACGTGAAAAAATAAATCTCTCGTCGTCGCTTTGTATTTCGTATCGGTGGTTCCAAGTCTTTCGCAGAAGCAAAATAAATTCATCTTTTTCTCGAAGTGAACATTATTTTTTTCACCTAATATAATATATATCTCTGTATATCCGCGGGTATCGTCGGTGTCTATTATTTTAGACGTACACCGATGATGCAATCTTTATTTTTTTATGCACTCCGTAACGCCTAAGAGATTTCTCGGAGACGAGGAGAAGAGGGAAGAGGAAAATACCCGCACCCTCCGCCGAGGCGCTATCGCCTCTCTCATATACCTAGCAGCTATTTAAACAAAAGCAAACAACCCCAAGGAACGCGTCGGACGAAGAAGAAGAAGACGGAGAGGAGAAGATGGCTCTTTGCGATGGTCCAACAGAGCTTCAGATATATTTAGAAACATCGGTCGAACTACGCGAGCCTGAGTCTAACTCATGTCAGATATATATTGGTACGTATGCGAGTGCAGCGGGAGAAGAAGAAGAAGCGATAGTATCGCTTAAAAAGTGGAAGATTTTTTGGGAGAAACGGATCACACGATTCGGCGGAGGATAGAATGAGAGGGAAGAAAAATAGGCGAGAGGAAAATCCCCGACGAATTCGCACATCCGTTTTCGTCACGTGACTCACGCAAAAAGGATAGAGGCGATTTATATTCGCGGTCCAAAAGCGGTGGGTGGGTGTGTGTGTCTCGGTTCGAGGTCGGCCGTAACCTTCCACTTCAATTAAATAATTCTGCGAATTTTAGGAGCGAGGTAAACGGCGAGAAACGCTTCGGGAAACCGTTGAAAAGGACCGGGAATCGGAATTCCGTGTTTCAAACGAAGCCTACAACGCGATGAACATGAGTGTTCAATCGCAAGAGAGCAGAAGGGACTCTGTAGCTCCTTTATTTTTCATTTTCCCTCATTTTTCTCTTTGTTTTTTGTTACAGGTATATAGGAAGAATCCCCAGGGCTTCGATCCCCGTGGGTAACAAACGATTTTTCCTTCCCGGAACTCGACGAAACAACCTCGTCGCTTCGCTTTTCCAACATTTCTACTGGAAATTCGACTTCGACCCTTTTTTTTGCACAGCTGTTTAAATAGCAAAATGATATTCCGATAGTCCGACGATGCGTTTATTCGGGAATGGCCGATGACCCAAGGTTTCCGAATTTCCAGAATTTCCAGAATTTCGAAAGTCCAGATCTCCGCATCGTTCAAAGATTTTCAGAAGCCGTATCTTCGACTAATCGGACCTGTTACTCCGATCGGTATCGAGCAGCGAACACCACCGACTTACTTACTCACTTGCTGCACCGTAAGCAGCGAAAACGATTTAACGAGGTTAACTGCAGATGGAAATGTAGCCTTGCAGCCGTAAACGGTGGTAATGGTACACTTCGGAGTTTACGTACTTGAGCAAGACTTGGCGATTTCGATCGCGCCTCTTCTAACGCTGGAAGAATTATTTCGGATCAAAAGAATCGGAGACGATTGAGTAAATATAGGAGAATAAGAACTCCTCGAGACTCCATCGTGTCTCATGCAAACAGGGTTCAATCCCACGCTATAAAAATCTTGACCCAAAACCATGCCGTTTCATTACATTCCATAAAAATAGAATGAGATAAAACTAAGTGAAATGATAAACGAGATTGTCTAAACGGTCGAATAATCTACTTAGGAGCTAATTGGTCCTAATTGGTCAGACGGTCGTTCACACATGGGATGAAGAACGATCAACGACGCGTGCCAGAACTCTCTTAGTTTTTCCTCCTTCTTGATCCTGGTTCCACGTTTCGGGGGAAAAAATAGGAAAATATTCGTTTTTAATTGGAAAAAATCTGCGGTGAGAAAAATCTCTCGTTCTGAACACAAGACGAGGAGGGTCACCATGCTTCCAGGAACTTATTTCGAATCCATTGTCCTGCTACTCCGTCATGCGGTACGCAGATGTGACGTCGAAATTAGGTGCTTTTCCTACACGAGGCGATTCGGTCGGAATTATTTCCAAAATTCTAACAACGCGAGTGATTTACGCGATACGAGTCTTCCCGCTCTTCTTCTCCTTTTTTTTTTGTAGGAATTGCGATTAGCGATGGTCACTGCGGGGAGGCCTTGACCACCGTAAGGTTCTACGTGTTTCGGTTTTTCTTGGTAATTTACGGCCCTGACCCCGAGAGCCGACCGTTTAGCACGAGCTTGGCTAGTCTTTCACAACGCGGACTTATCTAAGCCGAGAATTTGGTTAATTAATTAAATTTGGGTTAAATTATAGAACCGCCATGCTGTTTTTTACACGCTCGTTTCTCCCTTATTGTCACGCGAAGTTCCCATTCCGTCAATCATACGACTGCGGACTCGGTTAACGTGACCTTAGTTTGCCAAATTAGGGCGGATCGACCCTACCTGAACCTCGACCTTTTTCTAAATTCAAAAATATAGAATGTCACGGAGAAACGGCGACAGGCGACGGGCGAATGGAGGGAGAGGCAGGCCCCTTAGTGTTTTCGTTAGGAGTGCCAAGAATTTTCTTCGGGATTGTGCTTTTCCCGGTAAGGGTCAACGAATCGATTTCCTTTAGAGTTTAACATCTCACACCGGTATCTTGGCACCGATGCAGGAATCCGGAGAATCTCGCATACTAAAATAACCGAATTTCAAATTCTCGACATGTCAAGTTACCCGCCCTTGATCTGATTCGAAATTAATCGAGCTCGCTTCGCTTTCGAAATCTGTTCGATTATTAATCTTCCTCTCCGCGGTGCTAAAGTGCATAAAAATGTTTCTATACTTTCAGCATCGGCGCAGCACATTTGTCACACCTATATATCGTTGAATTAAGATTGGAGTTCGGAACGTTGAAATTCCCGAAGTCCAAAGATTCGAAAATCTCGGTATATCTCCCGGGATTTGGACTTCCGGGAAGATACCCTTTCTGAAAACTGCGAGTCGGTTTGATATCGAAATTCTGAAATCCTGAACGTGGCCCCAGTGCTGCCGGACAGAGCGGTTGTGCCGTCAGCGATAACGAGATAAAAAGCCCACGCGCCGTTTCCGAAGAAGAATGAGAAGGAAGGTCTCTCGAAGAGTGAGAATTAAACGGGTCGAGATCAGGATTTCTACCATTTCTCGATGATTTTTGAACACGAATTGAGAAACTTCACCGCGTAATCAATCGATGATAAAAAGTATATCCATACGCGTGCACGCGCGGGTTACTTATTGCAATTAGTAACGGTGGCATGATCCGATTTATCGCAAACTCGTGTAATCGTAGATGATACGTAATCGTTCGAATCTAAAAATCGACGAACTCCACTGCACGCGGAAAGAAAATATCGAGATGATCCGAGTGCGGTACTCGCGATAGACGTTTCGAGTACAATTATTCCCCGCTGGTGTAAACAAGCCCCGAGTATCTGCGTACGACATGTTCGTCAGAGTCGTATAACCGCTGCTCGTGCCGGTCGAAGATATCGACAGAATAAATAACAGCCGAAGTGGAGACAGATAAGTGGCATAGATTATCGGGAAAAAGAGAGTCGATGTCGTAACTGCAGATGCAAACACGTTATACAATGCGACGACGACGACGACGACGACGACGATGCAGCCTTGCGTCTGTTCGACAATGAAGAGAAACGGAGAGGTGGATAAACAGAGAAATGTCGATGAGTAACGAGAAAGCTCACCTGTCGTCCTGTAGGCGTTTCAGATCAGCCATCTCGAGCTCGAATTTCAATTTTGACACTTCGCAAAGGAGGGCATCCCGCTCGCCGATGATGTCAGAGAGTTCCCTCTGGACTCTTTCGATTTCTTTATATTGCCTGGCTATTAGCTGGTTCTTCTCTTCGAGTATCGTGCCGAGGTCCGGGTCCGGGAACCCTCCCGGATCGCCGATGCTGTTGGCGTCGCTCATATCGTTTGTTTATGTTTCTCGTTAGCACAGCTACTCTGTATGGTAGTTAGAGCTGGTTCAAAAGGGGCCTATTCAACGGGGATGTAGACGAACTGCCGGCGATATATTCACACCAAGGAATCTGAACGAGGCGCTTCTTTCCAGCATAATAAACCGATAACCACCACTGATAAAACAGATCTTCATTCACATATACGCTCTCGGAAGTACGTTTATCGCGTTATTAAAACCACGACGCGAACGATCATCCGCACACGTTCGCCATCTTGTATTCTATCCGCTACCCGTTCGTGTAGCCGGTTGTGTTGGTGGAGCGCTTACCTCTAAAACCAGTCTCGGACTTTCGACAGCGAACCAAAACCCTACCAGATACGGTGACTAGCTCTTTGTGCGCTTGCGCACGAGCGGGGATCTCGAGCGAGGGAAAAAAGATACAAAACATGATTCCGCGTCGGTAAAGAAGGAAGAGCGTCCCTTTCTCACTTCGTCGCCGTATGGAAGAGCTTCTAGCACACCTTCTCCACCCGATCGTCTCGAAATCTCGAAAATCTGACGAAGAGCGATCGAAACCGGTTCTTATTCCGAGCGCGAGAGATCAGATCTATGGATCGCTCCGTCGGTAATACCGTGAGTCGGCAGTTACCGGCGGTAAATCGACTACCGTGTTGCGATTAAACCGCCCGGTTACCGCGTGCCGTCTAACGGCCGTTCATCGATGAAGCAGTCGCCGAACGGTCGCAGGGTCTAATGCCGACGATCTTTCCCACGGAATAGCAGAAGTTTATCGGATATTATGGATCAAGGATTCTACCTCGGACGAGAGACCGATGGGATTTGCAATGCACGCGCGTGCAAGCTTGTAGTACGATTAAAAATAGGCTTATCAATGCCTTTGATCAAAGGCACAACAAGAGGTTTAAGACCACTTGTCTTCGTTATCGATATTCCGTTTCTAGGAATACTCAGTGCGAGTATCTGACCTCTTATCTCAGAGTCCATAAATCGTAGGTACGTACACATGTGTGTTAAATGGTCACGTGACCATGAACTCGTATCTTCTCTGACCCTAATAAACAACACCTGAAGCCTGGGCGAGTTTACTCGACTTTTCTGCAACCTCCCATCTCCTCGCCGGACGCTCTGGTCATTGATGCTATGCTCCAGTCTCCAGCCTCTTCCACTCCACCCGAGAAGGTCCTTGGCCCAAGGTCCTCGCGCGGAACACTCTCCGCTAGCCATACCAATGCACGGGGGTCAACGTACCTACCTGCACATAGACGAGACCTCTGTATCTGTATCTAGTCGCGTAGGATCAGTTCAGGCGTTGTTCGCTCGGCTAATAAACCCGGGCTATAAGCCCTCTGGTAAGCAAGCCACTGTCTGCAACCTCAACAGGCGCGCCATAGATCTTTGCATGCCTTCTCCGGACGGATCAACAGGTACAGTAAAGAAGGTATATCTACTGGTCTCTTTTTATACCGGCACGTGGTGTGCAGTTGCGATACGAGGAGTCGATGAGAAGAGAGAGAGGGAGCGGTGGAATAAATCGGCGAATAAATTTCTTGAAAAATGGTAACACGGTGGTATTACGGTGATAGATGTCATTCGATGATCAAACGCGGCTGATATGCTGTTTGAATTGATCTAGCGTGTATAAAGTGTGTCCGAGAGATGCTTTTAGGATGAGCAAACGGCAGATGGGCGAAACGGACAGATGGACATTGAAACTGATATCGCGGACTGTCCATCAGTCGGAAGAAAAAAAAAAATATATATGTAGAGATTTTTAGCGACTGCGGGGAGGACTTGCGATGATCGGAAATTTTTGAAAAAATTTTTTAACACCGCTACGTTTGACAGCCTCAAAGATCTCGTGATCGAACCTTTCCGCACGCGATCGCATGGGTCAAGCAGATGCAGGGCGAAAAAAAAAGAAAAAAAAGGAGCCAGACCCCAAAAAGTACAACCGCATATCTCTTGTGTCCTATTTTTTTTCATTTTGAATTCGAGTTTGAATGAATCGTTTTTTTATCGGGAAAAAAAAAAAAAAAAAAAATTTCCTTTTTTTTTCTCTCTCTCTCTTTTGAGTAGACGTATGAAATACGGATATAGCGGGAAACGGCGAGGTACGCAAACGCCAAAGCCAAATCTCACGATCAATGCGATATTGTTACGACCTTCACTGCGGCCTATACGGGGTCTACACGAGGGTCTACAGGGACCACCGGACTCGGAGCAGAGAGCGGTCAGTTGGCTACGGAAGGACAGCTGGACAATGCCTCCCTTTTTCTCCCACCTACCTTACCTCGCGCCCCCGTGCTGCTCCCCCCTTTGTCAGCTTTTTCTGTATAAAATTTTTTTTCCTTTTCCCTTTGCTCTCTCTTTTCTCATTCCACATATATATACACGATACGATGAAACGCTGAAATTAACCGGACAGTGAAAATGAAAAAAAAAAGAAAGAAAGAAATTTGGAAATTTTCTTTCAATTTCAATCAGGAAAAAAAGAGGATAAGATTCATACTACCCCTACGATCGGCAATCAAAGACCAACGACATCCCCATAGCCGCGTATACCTGAAGGATCCATGGGCTCATTTTTCAGGGTAAAACCGTCGGAAGGCACGCGCGCGTTCCTCGTAACTTGAGATTCTATGGGTTTCCGAAAAAGACGAGTTTTTTCGGAACTTGACGCTGAGCTACCTGCTGCAGCTACCAAACGAATCGTCCTCAGATAAAAAAATCCACAAAATCCAAAAAATCCACATTATCGGATCTACGTACGTGACCCGTGTCTTTCCGCTAATTCTCCATCTCGGTCCTGATATACCTCACCCCAGCTATGGGGTAGGTTAGTGTCGGTGCAGCGTTAACTCCTTCGCTCGTTGATCGCAGAAAATCCTCGGCTCCGTCTTATCGGAGCTAGACCGAGTGGCCGTAGGGCATTAGGAAGCGAGTGTGAAGGTATACCTTCGATGGGTGAACTGTTGAACCGTTTAAGTGGTCAGCAATTATGACCAACGTTCATTGAAAGCAGAAAAAAAAAAGAAAAAATAGTAATTCTACATTCAGTAATAAATATACACGATGGGTATATGTGCGTGCGGCTGGTCTTATACAGGGATATTGGGGAGAGTCCAGTCCTTTTTTCTCCCTGTCGAATTTTCATGCCGTGTACAACTGCACGTCTGTCGGATATATATATATATATACATTCATATAAATATATGTAAAACCCACAGACCATTTTTACCGATCAAAATTACAACCTGTGTACCTGAAACCCACGTCTTCCCATTTAATACCATTAATTTCTATACCGAATACACTTTCTGGCTTATTATAGTCGTTAATATTACAGATACTGTTGCGTGCCGGCTATGGGGTAGGCTATTCACGACTCAGACTATACCCTCTATACCTACCCCCCGTCTTTTCTCTAAATCACCTTGTTTCATATTCAAACATAAATTATGCAGCCTACTGTGCTGGCTACTCTACCCTGTGGGCTCCCACGCCGATTTTTGATCCGGACCTTAGAATCGGGGTATAGCGGTAGCAGCCTTAGTCACTCACCCTTGTATCCAGGGGGTTGATATACCTGTGCCTCGTATCTGTTATAGACAAACGTCTCTTTCTCTACCTATGCTCTCGTTAAGAAAAATTATTAAATTATTTTGGAACAAAAATAAAATTTGAAATCGATTCAAGCGGATGAATTTGGATCGGAGTGAACTAATTTTTATCTCCACTTTCGGGGGTTTTGAAATTCGGAACTCGAGCCCGGGCCCGAGGAAAGAAATGTGCGAGAAATAATAGTGGGTGTATAAAATGAGGGAAGTCTCGAGCGTAGCTCCTAGAAGCAGACTTGTCCGGGAGGCTAAACTAATTTGTTGGTTCTGCGAGGGGCAGGGGAAACGGGGGATTTCGGGGGTGTACCAGGAGGGTCAGGAGAAACGCGTTTGGAGAGAGGGTGCTCGAAATTGGTGGGGGATTTTGGTGGCCAAATTCCAAGTGACCACGGGCCACCCTCTCCCGTCCCTTTCCCTTTCCGGCTCACCCTCCTCGCCTCTCGTTTCCTCGAGGCCTCGTTCTCTCTCCGTCGTTTGGAAGAGGGTAGAGGAAAGAGTGACGAGGGAAGAGGGAAGAGGGAAGAGGGAAGAGGGAAGAGGGAAGAGGGAATAAGGGAGGGTGAGGAATTGTGAACTGGGGTAAAAATCTACTCCGCGGGCGCCGCGCGCGCGGAGTCCGAATTGGAAGGAGGACGGCGATAGTTTAGAACGAATGTGGAAGTATGAGCTTCTCTGCAGGGGCGCGACGCCGCACCACGACCTTCTCTCTCTGTGTCCCTCTATATCTTCAATGTGTGCACGTAGGGTGCGCGCGCGATTTAGGAGGGAACGGGGAGCGGAGTGAAGTAGCCGAGGGTTTGATGAAGGGAGAAAGTGAACAGTGATGGGTTGCCCTCAAAAACTACCCGCGTCTTTTACCGGAAGGCAGACTTCCCTTATTCTCAGCTATCATCGTTATTCCTTTTCTCTCATCAGTCGCCTTTCCGTCTCAGTCAATTTTTCGCAATTCTTTCCCAATTTGCATACCTTTTTATTTTCCTCTCGGACACATCGGATTCACTAAACGCTTCTTCATTCCAAAAACTCGATTTTCTCTCTCATTATATCTCGTCCAAACCCGCCCCCCTCCCCTCGCCCCTGAAAAAAAAAATCGGAGAAAATCCCCCGATCGAATTTTCTATAAATAAGAAAAGAAACAAAAAATGAAAATGAAAAAGCTCCCAGTATCCCCTAGCTCGTGCCATTCCTGGTCTTTTCGGCTCGTGGGGGTAGTTCCTACGCTAGCCTCGCTCGCGTAAGATCGGTGGGGGTTGCGGGGGCGTAGAGGGACGTTGCGGGGCGAGGGGAGGTAGAATTAGTGGACGGCCTGGCGGACAATGTGGGGATACTTTCTCATATCAAGTATGGCCGCTATCGTGGCATGATGGCCAAAACAATTGTAAGTAGCCGCTGTTAAAAAATGGTTTTTTATTTTTTACTTATTTTATTTTATTTTTTTTCATTTTTGGTTTTTTTTTTCCTACTTTTTTTCTCGTACAACTTTTGGACTTTTTTTTTCTTCCGGTTTTCTTTTCTTTTTTTTCCTTTTTTTACTCTTTTTCACTCCCCCGAAAGACACATCCCTCCGCTTCTTCCTTCCCTGTGCCAATTTTCATCTATCACCGTATCATATTTTGTTTCACTCATATAGTTTTTGTTGTACGGTTACTTTTCTACGTCACACGTGCACCAGATACACGTCTCTCCTCCGCTCTCCCTCTCTTTTTCTCTCTCTTTCCTCCTTCATTTTTTCACTTATTTTTACTTCAATTTCTCCTCACCTAGCCACTTTTCCACTGTACACCGTATTTTTTTCTTTGCTCTCTCTTCCCTCTTTCTTTTATCTTTCTTGCGTTCTCTTTATTTTTTAATTTTTTTTCTTTTCTTTATAAACGGTGCATGTGCTCTGTCGTATTGCTGTACATATAAGTATACAAATTGTGAACCCCCCTGCCCCTTGGCGAGAAGATATTTTTCGATCTACCCCAACGCACGTGATTTGTGACGATTTTGAAATGAAAAAAAAAAGGAGAGAAACCGATCGATCGGAAGACTACGATCTGAAATAATAAAAATCCTAATAAACTAAATGATACGTATATTGTTTAAACAGTTTCGACGTGAAAAAAATTAATAATAAAATGCGGAAGCAAACAAAAAACAGTGCCTCGATGGAATTTCTCGAATCGTCGAATTTAAAAGGGTGACTGCAAAAATGAAATAAAATTTTTCTCTTTTTTCGTTCGTTCTTCTCTTCGTCTGCTGTTTAATAAAACGTGGCATAGTGCAGGTGATCAGTCGTGAATTGTGAGTTATCTGATTAACCGAAGGTTGATTGGTTCGATCAAAAGGAATGAAGGTTTGCTGACGTGAGACCGAGAATTTCGTTATATTTCCTAAATTCATACATTCCTTTTTGTTTCTGGATAACATTTCTTCTCGAATCACACAAATTTCTTTATTCGACAATTTTTTCGATTCATCGATTCTTGAATTCCAACAATTCCAAACCTCGAATTTCGACGATTTTCGAATCACCGAATTACTGCCTCGGAGAGCTATCGTCACGAATTCCCTGAATCGTTGAACTTAAAAAAAAAGAAAACAAACTGAAAAAGTGGTGATCAAAGTAAAAGAAAAAAAAAAAGAACCGTGCGAACTTTAATTATTTTCTAATCATTGCGTAATTCAAAAATCGATCTTAATCGTAAAAACCGCGAAGTTGAAAGTGTAATCGCGAGTGTCCGCGTTGCCGACGTCATATATATAAATCGATTGACATCAAGGGGGGCGGGAGGGATGGGGGTGGTGGTGATGTTTTCTTTCTTGCTCTCTAAATAATACGAAGAAAGAAAAAAAAAAAAATCAATCATTTTTTAAAAATAATTTTGCACTGTTTTTTTTTTTCTTTTTCGTTCTCTTCTGGTTTCTCTGTTTTTCTACGCGGTTCCATGGTTGAATTTTTTCGAGTTATAAAACGGGCGGGAGTACATCTCGATCGGTGTAATTAAAAATCGAACGTATTACTCTTATAATCCACCCGGGAATCGTATCTCTTCTCGCAACCCCCTTCTGCGGGTAACTATTCTCCGGCGAGCTTTGCCGGGCAAGAGTTCCCAAGCCAGACTGTGTGTTCCCTGGTTAGGGGCCTCCCGCCACTAGGCGTCTTTTGCATGTGAACGCGACACGTGGGTTCATCTGACGCGGCGCCGTGCGCAGATCACGCCAAAAAAAAGAAACTACCCTTATCTGTCTCACCGATCCTCGCAACCCCCTTATAGTTACACCTGATCTAGACAACCGCGATGCAAACACCGTTCAAAATCTGTCCTGGCATAGGCTCGGTTCATATTCCAGAATCTATAGAGTTTTGATGGTTGGAACGAAGAAAAAAAAAAGAAAAAAAATGTATCGACTGAAGAATGAACTGAAAACGGGAAAAGATGTTATTTTCTTCTTCTTCTTTTTTTTTATGCCTCTTTAGGTCGAACTACATGATATATATCATTAATTTCATATACTATATAATAATTTCACATGGCGTAAAGTTTGATAAAAGTTTGTTTTGTAGTTGGTATACTATACGGAGTTTCTCTATACTCTGGTATTAATAAGCCAACTTTTCTTTTCGTCTTGATTTTTTTTGTTATTATTTTTCTAGTGTTTTTTTTTGTTATTTTATTCTTTTTCTTTCCTTTTGCTCCATCTCCAACTCGACCTCAACCTCCTCCCCGAGCTCGAGCTAACGAACGAAATTAATTTGGTAACGATTTTCTGAGAAAGAAGGAAAATAAAATTGGGGTGAGAGAGAGAAAGAGAGAGTGAGAGAGAGAGAGGAATTTCGGGGGGTGACCAACCGGGAATGCTTTTAGAAAGGGCGTGGCGTAGGTACGCGGCACGACTGGCTTTTATTTTTATATTTTCCATTTTTTTTTTTTTTTTTTTGGGAGGGTTCTTTCCTCATTTTTCATAAACTTTTTCCAATCATTCTAACATCACCGAGTCGCAGTTTTTTAGAAAGGGTATTTCCCCGGTAGTCTACATAGCCGATTCGAATAAACTTTCAAACGAATTCAAAATTCCGAAAGCCAAAGACCCGGAAGGCCAAGCCGAAACTCGAAATTCACGCATGTTTTCATTCAGTGTTCGATAACTCGGGCTGTATCAATCCCATCGAAATCGATAAAAAATCAATCTTCTCGAGATGAAATTTTTGTAAAAAAAATTTTCAAAATCCTATCAATTATTATTATTTTGTTGTTTTCGACCTTTCGGAATTTTAACCTTTCAGACTCGAAAGAAAATTTCGTCCGGTCAAAAAATCGGGGCGAATTTCACCCGGCCATCTATACACCGTGTACGAGAAAAGATATCCGACGAAATAAGTAAAAATTTACGTCACGGAAACGGTTCGATATCGTATCTCGAATCTAGGCATAATGAATACATATAGAATTCGTGAGAATCGTATAGAGGCCTGACCAATATCACTCGGTCAATCCGATTGTCCGTTCTCGATCCGAATTTCAGGTTCCGAGGGGGTGGGCTCATTCCGCGTTGCTATAGTTTCAAATACTCCATACCTATGTGTGCATGATACATATACACATATACACATATAGATCCATATACCATGTAGGGTAGTATATAGTGCGGGTGGTGTAAGGTTTGGAGTGGTTAGCGAGGGGCGCTCCGGGATATACTCTAGAGTCTAGGAGGCCTGAAACCTGCAGGAGTAAAGAGGAGGAGGAGAGGAGAGAAAGAGAGAGAGAGAGAGAGAACCAAGGGGACCTTTTTCGAGCGGAGGGGTTTACAGGGCTGGCATGACGATATTTGTCTTGTTTACGGGAAGACGAATGCGCGTGTGCCGGGCGCCCAAGTGCGTCCAGCACCGATCAATAGGCCTCAGCCCAAACTCCACATGGCCCTTCATTCCACGCACCAACACAATCGGACAATTTTAGTGGGCTTTACAATTTCTTTTTTTTTCCTTTTTTTTTTCTCTCATTTCCCGTATTTTTCCACGTCTTCTTTCCTGATTTAGACGACCTCGTCGATCACGGTCGAAACGGGGATACCTCCGACTCTCTTGCTCCACTTTTTTAAAATTCAAATTGTGGGCTTAGGTTCGTCACACGCGGCAAACGACGTCGAGAAATTTCCTACCGTGAAATTAGGATTGAATATCGATCGAGGAATTTCTTGAGGAAGCAAAGTTAAGCAGGTACCTCGAAATACCTGGACTGGACGGTCCGGCTTTGAGTAGATATGCAATTATATCGATGTACCCCTGACCTCGGAGGTAACGCGAAGTTCCTCGACGAATCCCCACGTCGATCACTTGAAGACAGGAAATGACACCGATTCATAATTATGGGATTTTCAATGTTCTGAACTTCGACGCTTCAAACGAATTAGAAATTTTCACCCGGCCTCCCCTCGTCATTCGTAAAGCTTGTCACAACATTTCACCAAAATTTCAGAGACACGCGATTTCGGTGTATCGCGATTACATCGATTCCGAAAGATAGAGAAAAAAGAACTGTAAACTTTTCACCCCGACGCTAGACGTCAGTGAGTTGTCACCTAGCTGTCAAATTGAGGTGTACACATACGTACGTAGGCTCGAGGGTCGAAAAGAGGTGAGGGTGGTCGGTGACGGGTGGCGGGTGGCGGGTGGCGGGTGGCGGTTGGAAGAGGAAGTGTATCGGCAGGGATGATGAGGTGGGGGAGTAAATAGGGGTAGAAATAAGGTGAAGGAGAGGGGCTGGAGGTTGGGGCTCGGGGGTTGGGGGTTGGGATATGGACACGCATTATATCGTAAATCTACGGAATTACGAACTTTCAGCCGAAGCTCGTTCGACGTTTTCATTTCATTTGCCGGGTCTTTCTCCTCTTTTGTTTCCCTCGTTTCGTTGCCGCTGTTGCGGGGGACCGACTCTTTTTCTCTTTTCCTCTTTTTCTCTTGCCGGTCCCTCGTCCACCCCCTCGCCCACCCCGTCGCGGGGGAGTAGAGTCGTATATAATATCGAGGCGACGGTATTTTTGTTATGAAGGAAAGAAGGAAGGCCGGTCTGCACCGGCGAGTAGGGACGCCGCCGGCTATCGCCGAGCTTCGCCTCGCCTCGCCGCCCCGCGTCCCTCCGATTTGCGATGGGCAAAAGAAACGGAAAAAGTGGAAATAGCGAAGGGACGGAGATCGGGGGGTTGAGGAGGGGGACGGAGCCCGGAGTTCGAAAGAGAAAGAAAGGACGGAATCGGCCGATATTTGGTAAAATAATGGCCGACAGCAGCTCTGATAATTAGGACGAATCGATAACCTCCCTTCTTCAAACCCAAGCTCACCCCTTAGGACCCGGTAGTACCTCACGGAGAGATTTACTTCCCGAGGACACTTTTGCTTACCTTTTCCGTGAAAAAATTCTTCTCGTTCAATCAACGATTATTCAGGAATTTTCACACCCCTCTATGTTCATCCCTTTACGGAATTAGATCGTCGGTCGGAAATTGTAGAATTTCAAATTCTTAATTAGGATGGATCCTTCGATCTTTCTTTTCAACTGAACCAGGGCAACAACGAGCCGAATAGAAAGATTCGGAACGGTTAAGGGAGCTGAGGAGAAAAGAGGGCGAAACGAAAGCCGAAGGAATGGAATAGGGGAGGAACGGAAAAAAAATGGGACAAGATATTTGCACATAATTATTCTTCTCCTTCCGTTCCTTGTTTTTCTTCTTCTTCTCATATGCCAGTTTCGAACAGTTGTTTGCGTAAGAAAAATCGTCCAGGCGAACAGATTGCGCGTCTGACAACTTTGCAGGGGGTTGTTATCCGAAGGTGTATAAAAGCGAGCTCTCGGTAGGTGAAATAGGAATTATAGTCGAGAGAGAGAAGCGGAGAAAAATAGAAGAAGAGGTGGAGGAGGAGGAGAATGGGGTACTCTCGAAAACGACCAACTTGTTTGTCACATTTACCCTTTCATCGCTTCAGCCCCGACAGACCCCTGCGCCCCGTTTCACCCCGTTTCACCCCCGAAAATCCTACGGCTATTCTCTCCGCTATTAAATGCATTGAATTCTCCAAATTTTGGGAAACGCTATACACAACCCTACAGTCGGATCAGACCCACCAAGCCCAGCATACGGGCTTGTTTACGAATATTTTTGGAAAATCTGTCGCCAGTTGCGCAAGCCTAGCTCCCGCACCTGGCTCGCAGTAAATTTCTGCCGCAAAATTTCAGCAACCCTCTTCGCGTAGGTACCTATCCCAGTTACGTCGGGATTTAATCCAGTTTCTATGGGAAACGGGCCTCGATTGTATATCCTAGACAAAAAAAGGAAATTTCCAGATAATAGGTGGGTGAAATTAAATCAGGAGCTCTGGAAAATTGGCGGCATCAACCCCGTGCCTGGCTTTTTAATTAATATAGGGTCGCGTACCGCTCCGAGTCGCCGATTGACCAGGGCTCGAAATGGACGTGGAAATTTGGTAGAAAAACGTAGACCTCTGAGCGTATTCGGGGCGTCGCGTCGTGTAGTTGCATAAATTAGCCCAACGCATTGGGGCGAAATGATCATCGACAAAAGTTTTCGGAAAAACGCATACAAATGATCGGCTAGCGCAGAGGGGTGGGGGTAGGGTATAGAAATTGGGGATTCGACCCTTATTTCTACTGCGGAAGGTAGGGGGAGAGGAGGGGGGTGATAAATTCTACAACATCGGGAAAAACCTTGGCAAAGGCGTTGCTGGATTCATAACCAGCCAACCAGCCACCGAACTTGCCACACCACACATGGTTCTGTCAAGCATGTCTCTCCGGCACACGTGACATACTATCCTGGCACGGTGACCTTTCGCACGCGATTCTCACCTACATATATTACGTGTGCGCTCGTATTTCTCGGTTTAGCACCGTTGAGTAATAACGCGGCAGACACCTACTCGCGGATATGTTAGTTACCCCGAACCCGGATAAAAGTGTAAAGAATGAGAGCCAGGGAGTGAGTTCCGGAACGGGGACAGTGGATACGTGACGAAGTCGAGTTTGTTGGTGCAAAAGTGATGGGAGTGAGATTCGATGCGGTCAGAAAGAAACTACATGCATACGGCGGTGGGGAATCGTTAACCCTGCGGACGGAAGAATAAGTGCGAATATATATTTCCACCCTGTTTCTCGGGGTACGTCTATTCGTCCGAGTGCCAACTATCGGTTGAACGCGGACAGTGATAGATCTCCTCGATATCGTCGCGATTCTCTTTTCCCCCTTATTATTCTTTTCGCGAACTCGTTGAGGAATAGAAACGTCTGCGTGATATGTAAGTCCTTTTTTTTACTCCGTAAATTTAGTTTTAGGTATTTATAGCGCGGTGGGATCTTGACCATTGAAAATGACGACTGAGCTTATCTCTTGTAATCGCCAATCGATTCGGTTTGACACACGTACGCGAGTACACGAGAAATCGATCTTCACTCTGTGTCCACCGAATATGCCCACCGGTTCTCTCCTTCTCCTTCACCTTCGTTGGTTGGTTTCACCCTGACGTTAACAGGATTGACAATCTGGCATTTTTCACGATTTAACGATGGAACTATGGCAGCGGTAGTCCGCGTGCTGCAACGTCATATTGCTCACCTGTCAGGATCAGAGACGTGACATTCGAGGCTTTGTAACGAGTGCAATGAGACCGTAAAAGCGATCAATGCAGTCCTTTGTTCTCCGGCTTTTTCGAGCTTTCGAAGGTCTAATCTAATTCGAACGACATTCGACGAGGGTTGAGATAAGAGAAGTAAGAATCGGAATGGTAAACCGCGTTAATTAGCATATTTTTAATCAAAGGAAACGTCAGCGTCGAACAAAACCGTTCGTTGTGGAGAAAAAATTTTCAGGGTATTTTACCCACGCGAGAATTATCAGCTCTTCCATCGATACAAATTGCCTATTAAAATTCAAATCAGCTACTGATTAGTCGGATTCGGTACATGAAACGGAAATGAAATTCCGCGTAGGAAAGACGAAGGGCGAACCGAGTGAGAATGTCGTTGAAACTTTTCACGAACGTCACTCAATGCGAGAGAGCGCGGGTGGATGTTTATGTATATAGATACAGACGTATAGATATATATGAGTCATGTGTCCATTCGTTTCCCCCAAGCTTCATTTTCGCCGTTCTCTGTCCACTGCCTTTGCTTTCGTCCTTCGCCCCGTGCTACCTCGGGATGAAATACTTGTTAGGGTCCCTTTGTGGGCGGGTATCAATGTGTGCCTCAAAGCTTTACTCACTGGCTCGAATCATCGTAAGATTCTAAACGAAAGCCTTGTCCTCGTCTATTCTCTATTCAATGCGTCCTCCTCTCCTCGTTTCGTTATGCCATATCTCGGCAAACGTACCTGTACTCGTTAATTGGCAATGCGGTCAGCTGGAGAAAAGACCGTGTCCACCGAGTCCCCGAATCGCGTGACAAAGTGAGACTGCAGGGACACTGAGGTGTAATTTGCTCGGCTAGCGGCTGACTCATTGCCAGAGTCCGGCCACCCCTTGAAGCCGGTGCAGAGTCTGAGGATCTCCGGGAAATTTCCGTCTCCCCAATGTCCGCGGTATGTAATGCGATAATGAACCGTGCGAATGCTTCTGATCCACAGACTGGCGGTTTTTGAAGGCCATCGTGGCCTCGCATGAGAAGCAGGTGTAAGGGCGGCGCAGCTAGACACGGGTATGGCGTCGACGATAGCTCGAGGCCCGATACTTCCGGAATCCGGTGACGGGGACAGCGATGTATCAAGCGGCGAGGACAGGGAGACGCTGAAGCGTCCTCACGGCGAGGTGGACACAGCCGGTGGAAAGAAGCGCAGGAAACAATCGACCCCGGTTAGATTCCCGGCTTCGCTCATGGCCGAGGATCGAGAAGAAGAAGAAGAGGACGAAGAGGAGGGCGAGGACTCCGAGGAAGACGTGACGGCGGTAGAAGACAGCGAAGGTAAGCCCTGCACCGTCGAACGGATCCACCAGACGTCAAAGGACGAAAATTTGAATAACGAATTCCGCTGCCAATATTGTAGTCAATTGTTTGATAGCAAACAAGTACTTAATCACCACATTAACAGCGAACACAATCTGTCCGGTATATCGAGGCAGAGTCTACAGCGGTCGCCGGTTCACTCCCATATTAGCATTAAACAGGAGTTGAACACGCATCAGGAGACAGCCGAGAGTCCCGTCAATCTGTCCGGTATAGGTATAAAGAGTTTCGCCGCGACATGGCTGTCGGGACATGTCCAGTCCCAGTCGCAAACGATCCAACTGCAATCCCAAACCGATGAATGGCCTCCCTCCGGCTCGGCCGGTTCCTTGTCCTCGATTTCTAACCATCTTCAAGCCTTGCCTTTCCCCGGTGCATTGGCGCAGTATCTTCCATTGCCGAACTTCTCGCTGGGCGATTCGAGCCAGGTCGGCAACAGGCCGCCGATAGGTCCGGCACCGGTCAGGATATTCAACCCGGACGCGTACTGCGACTTGTGTAACAAAGAATTCTGCAATAAGTATTTCCTCAAGACCCATAAGGCGAACAAACACGGGATATACGTCGATACCCCCGGGCAAACTGTCGGGGAATCGGGTTTCACCGGGCCACCGTATCCAGGGGCTTTCCTGACCGGCGGTATGAAGCTGGAGCAGCAACAGACGCCGCAGCAGCAATCGTTGAAATTGGAACCACCGATCGTGGGTGTTGCGACTGGACCGGTACTCCAAGCACCGCTGCCTCTCAACTCCGTCTGTGACCTGTGTCAAAAACGATTCAAGAACGACGAGTCCGTGAGGAAACACAAGCAGAAAGTCCACAACGGGGACCCTAACGATCCGGATACTCAAATGCTGCCGCCTCACACCAACGACGATGACAAAGAGACTTCTCACCACAGTCTCAGCCCTGGTGCGATGGAAGCCCTGTTCAAACAGGAGTTCGGAGTCGAGCAGGAGGACACATCCTTCATGCCCGCGCCGAGGCACTTATCTCCGCAGTCTGTACAGCAGGCGAGAGACTCGGGATTCAACGTCGACCGGCTTAGGAGACTGGGAGTGATAAACCCCGAAGCGTTCTGCGAGATCTGTTGCAAGGAATACTGCAACAAGTACTTCCTCCGTACGCATAAGATGAAGAGACACGGAATAGTCGTTCACGACAATGAGAAGTCGCCGAGTAATCCGGGCGCCGCTGCGGCATGGCATCACGTACAGACCAGCCCCTTGAATCTTATCGTGGGAGAGACCAGTGCCAACAGCTCAGAGTCCGGCGATCGTCCCGGCGAAGATTACGAGTGCAAACCCTGCGGGATTAGGTTTCAAACTGTGGGACTGCACCAGGCGCATAGACAGAAGATGCACGAGGCGGAAGACCAGGCCGCGTCGCCGAAAGCGGAGAACGAGGCTGACGCGACTGACCAAAGGGCTGACTCCATCAGCGAGGACCTCCAGAAGTTACAAACGATGATTTTGCAGCTGAACGGTTTAGAGTCGGGGCGAGGAGCGCCGTGTCCGATTTGCGGGAAGGATTGCGACACTCGGCAAGCCCTCAGAAGCCACATGGCCATGGAACACGGCGCTGTCGTCGACGATACCGTCTCGTCGCCTTTGCAAGGTACAGAAAAGTCGCCTACACCGAGCAGCGGTTCCCTGAACTGCACGTTTTGCGAAAAGGAATTCTCCGGGCAGGAAGCCCTGAGGAAACACGTCGCCGAGGATCACCAGCCCTCCACACCAACGCCCAGCGTTATTCCGGCCGTTACGACCCCCATTACGCCGACTACGCCGACCGCTCAAGCCCAGGAACGACGAGCGTCTATCTCCATGACCCCGACGTCTAGCTACTGCGAAATTTGCAACAAGGAACTGTGCAACAAGTACTTCATGAAGACCCACATGCAGAGGATGCACGGTATCGAGATCGAGAACGGCGCACAGATCGGCGGCGTGATATGCAACATATGCAACAAGGAATTGTGCAGCAAGTACTTCCTCCGCGTTCACAAACACAACACCCACGGCATTATCGAAGAAGGGACGACCACCACGACCACCAGCAGCTCCGCCAAGCAGGCCGATAACGATACAACGAGCAGCGAAGATCCGGCCCTGAAACCCGAGCAACTGAGCGACCTGACTCACCGCTACTACGCCTACTTCACAGAAGTCTGTCCGATCTGCAACAGGAGATTCAGGAGCACGAAGTGGCTGAAGGCGCACCTTCTCAGCGATCACGGTAAGGCGGGAATCGACAAGTGGCGGGAATTGGAACAGCAATATCAGTCGGGACCGAGGAGCGGACGGACGCCCGGACCCTCGCGAGGGTCTTCGGTCGCGCACCAGAATCCCAGTCTGAAAATACCGAACGGTATCGAACTGAGCCAGCATCTGAAGACCGGGGACTACTCCGGGCTGGGGAACCAGGTACTCTCGACCCTCTTCGGTACCAGCGAAGACCAGCAATTGAAAAGCTACAGGTGCTCGTACTGCACGTTCACGACGCCGGTGCTCGCCTTCCTGTTCGTCCACGAAAGGTCGCACACGAGTCCGCAGAGCGGGACGAGCGTGGAAGCCGAGAGAAACTTACAGTGCCCCGTGTGTCTCCAGGGATTCTCTCAGCCGGAATTACTCCAGCATCATTTACTAACTCAGCATCAATTCCCGGGTATCATTTCGCCGTTTCAGCCCCATTTACAGATCAACAGTTCCAGGCCCGAGTCCTCGTCGGAAAAGGACAGCGAGTCCAAGGACCGTACGGACCTCGATGACTCGAAACAGACCAGCCCCCACGCCTCGGTTCAGAACGTCTCGTTTAACGATGGCCCGAAATTGCAGAGACCGGAGGACGCGACCGCTGTCCAAGTAACGCCGCAGGGTGCCTACAAATGTGCACAGTGCGGATACGCGACTCCGAATTTGAACCGGATAAAGAAACACATAAGGAAGGATCACAGGAGCGGGGGTAACGAGCCCCAGGAAAGTGGTGTTATCACAGAATTGACACGCACCCTTAGGGAGGTCGCCAACAAACACAAGATTCCGGCGAGTTACGCGATGCCCCAGGACTTGAACTCGAATCCTGACAAGACTATAATGCAACAGTTCCTCATCGAGGAGTGCATCGAGCCGGTACACGGTGGCTCGGATGCCAATACGGAGAAGAAGTTCGCACCCGCGTTTGTATATCTGCCGGTGAGGACGCGGATCAATGCTCCCTTGTCCGCATCCTTTAACCTAAGTCCCACCTGAAATGAAACGAATGAGAAGAAACAGTTCCTAACTAGTCGCGATCATATTTTGGATAAATTTTTATTGTCGATGTTCGATGCAGTATTTTCCTTTCCTATTTCTGTGTATATATATATATATATATATATGTATATACACATACATGTAACTTAATGTGTTTTTAGGGTATACATGCGTATGCATTGAAAAACAAATATATATATATATATATATATAGACACGCGTACATGGCGAGTGAACCGCAACCGCTGATGGCGAGAAAAAGAGAATAAATAAATGAACAAAAAATGACAAAAAGACAAAAAAATAAAATAAAAATAAAAATGATAAAGTAGGAATATATAAACTTGCAACAGAAGATATTTTTTTAACGAAACAAAGACTTTTATATGCACCTGTGATTTTAAGTTCCTTCTTAATTAATTATTCGTATAATTGTAACAATTCTTCTTCTCCTTCTTTTTACTCGTCGACGATGACGGGAAGAAGGAAGAGTAAGAGCTGTTCGAGATTATATGAATTATTGCGTGACAGAATATACACATACGTGTTAATGATAATAAATAATATACCATAGACTGTATACCTATTACTTACATATTAGAAGTGAAGAACAAGTTTTTTTCGTTTTTTGTTTTTTTTTTCTAATAATATATATAATTTTTTTTTTCATTTCTCTCGCGGAGGCAGTCTACGGAAACCGTTTTGGTTTTTGCATATACTAATATACTATATGTGATGAGGAAGGAGAAAAAACCAATTAAACAAAAAATAAATAAAAAAAAAGTACGAGACGCGTTTAGAAACCACATTGTTATAGGTATATATATAATCGTGATGTTATTCTTGTAAATATTAATTAATCATAATTAATATATATATATATATAAAAAAAAAAAAATTAAAATTAAAAAAAAAAAAATTTAAAAAATGGGTGATTAACAAAGTTCCTATTTTAAACGCGACGGTTACTATATAACTATTATACCATAACGGTTTCAACTGTCCCGCGCTGTCGCCGCCGCCGTTACTATATTATAACTAATAATTGTAAGAAAACTAGAAGGAAAAAAATCAAAAAAAAAATCAAAAAACAAAAAAAAAAGGGAAACTTTTGAACGGAAGGAAAAAAAAAAAGTTGCCGCACGATTTTTGTGTTCGCTGTAATAATCCTCGCGTTATTATATATACAATACATACATAATATATATTCTTTCATTATACATATTATAGCTTTTCAATATTTCCAATGCTCAACGCAACATATGACTTTACTTACTTACTTACTTACTTACTTACTTACTTACTTAATTAATTAATTAAATAATTAGGTATACCTAACTGGGATTTTCTAACTTATTACCACGTATCTTTATCGGTACGAGTACGCTATAATACCTCTTATACTCAGATTCAACGAGATATCGATTAATTCGTCTATACATATAGTATACATATACGCGTGATCGTCTTGTTAATATTATTATTATATCATTTCACTAATTCATATGACTAGTCAATATTTTACCAAAAAAAAAAACAAAAAGACACAACAAAAAAAAAAGAATGGAAAAAAAGAATGAAAACAATTAATTAATTAATACAGATTCGAGATAACTTTTATTACCCTCTAGAGAAAAAAAAGCAAAAAAAATAAATATATATATATATAGATAGGTGACGCTGCCGTATACCTATTACTACATACCGTGAGTGAGAAAGAAAGAAAAAAACTATTTACGTATCGTGGATAAATTGAACAAATCGCGTTTTTTTTTTTTCTCGGATCAAGCGAGTTGAAAATTCCATGCCTAACACAGGATATAAGAAACGAAAATAATAGAATTACCGTTAATTTTTCCGACTTGATAACATGGGAATACATATGAAACGCTATCAAACTGATTACAAAAAAAAAAAAAAAAAAGAAAGAAAAAATATAATACCCAATACTACTACTACAATTATAAATATTATTACTATCATTATTATCGTCTAATATCGATCGACTCACGAGCTATTCGAATAATAATATAATAATGAAATATTTAAACTATACATACATACATACATACGAACATACATACATATAATAATAATAATAATAATAATAATAATCGAAAACGAAATAACAAATAAAGAAAACGCAACTCAGGGTGAAAACACAGTATAACTCGAAACCAAAAGTACAATCATATATACACAGCCAACATAATGATGATAGATAAAAGAAAATAGAAATAAAAATAAAAAAGAGAAATAAATTGAAGAACAAAATTAATGAATTATATAAATAGTTTAAATATATATTATAAATAGTATTATAGAAATAATATAATACTCTTTTTTTTCTTTTTTTTCTATACATATTCTATACATCTCTCAGATAAAGCATAAACTATAATACTAGAAACAATACGTACGTTGTACCAAAGAAGAAAAAAGAAAAATATGAAACAATAAGAAAAAGTCCAAACGATCATATTATTAAATATACTAACATACATATATAATAGTTTGATTTTGACTAAATTAGGGAAAAAGACAAAATGACGAAATTAAAAAAAAAAACCAATCAAACTATCGGAGATAACGAAAGAAGAGGAAAAAAAAAATCAAATGGATATATATTATATCTGTGAATTAATTAAAACTTGACAGAAAAAAGAAAAAAATCTAGTCGGATTATACAACATTTATCTAGATCATAATCTAGTCTCTGTAATATATATTTATATATATATTACATACGCGAGGTAAATAATTTTAATGATAATTCTAATAATAATAATAATAATAATAATAATAATAATAATAATAATATTAATGATAAATGAGAACGTATAATGTAATAAAAAAGAATTAAAATTTAAGAAGATGATCGTTGTGAGCGCGGAGGGCATCAGAAACATATAGTTCCTTAAAAAAGCTGTTCATACTCGTGCCTTGCAGCTTTTGAAACTGAAATCAAAATTTTAGTAAGAAGAATACAAAAAATAAAAAAATAAAAGAATAAAAGAATACTAATCGACACGCGATGTATAAATATATATACCCTAACTATATTTAAAACACGGAATAAGATTCGCGATCGTATAAGTTGAAAAGAAAAACTCTGAACTATGTACCCTGCATAGAGTGACATTTGTATAAATGAAAAACAGAAACAAAAAAAAAAAGGAAAAACCTAATAATAATAATAATATAAATAATAATAACGAGAAAACTCGATCGTGATATAATATACGAACAAGAAGAGAAAATAATGGCTTCCTCCGCTCATCGTTCGAACTATACTATGTAGAAATAGAAAAATTATTAATAATATATCCTAGGGGAGCCTATAGCAAGGGAAAATAATAGAAAGAAAAAGGGAAATTTGTTTGTCTACCCCGACAGACAAACAGACCAAGTTTCTATATACCTATCAAGATATATATATATTATATTCCTGATCATTCGTATTACAATCCCGCTTATTGAACCGATTGAATTATTCATCGTTCCGATTCCACCCTGAACGAGCCATACGCGATACGATATACATTTGTATATATTATATATATTAAAGAAAAACGAAACTGAACTAAATTGTAGTGTGAAAATTATACGGGTAGGTTTCTACCCGCTAATTTCACAACTGCAGCTGATATTATTCGATATTCGATGAACCGCGTTCATTTTTCATTTTTTTTTTTTATTTCATATATTTATACCGCCGTAAACGCATGGTATAATAACTAACTAACCGACGACATACGGGACGCGAGGAATACGTGGAACACGGAACGATGAACGAACTGTGACGGGTGATTCCCCGCGCTCACTCATCACTTTACGTGTACGCTTTCACTCCGACGTGAAACGCGCACGAAAATTATACAATCGTATGGAATCGCGGGGGTTTACACTATTCCACGCCACGATTATAGGTCTGTTTGCCTGGGTAACAGCTGTTATTCCTTAGCCAGCCTATCATTTACAGAGAAATTCGGGTATCTGCGCCTAACCTCAAACGGAAATGACTTTTACCACCGTTTTTTCAAACAACTAACTACAGTGTGCCCCTTTACTTCCCATATATGCAGTTCGACAGCGATCCGGAGCTTCCTTTTTCAGGAATTTTGTTTCTCTGATATTTGAGCTTGAAAATTTGGCGTAGGTCGCGTAAATTGCATTTTGCATAAATCTATGATAGATCGAGAGTACGAGGGGAAGCCATTAGAGGTCCATTGGGTAGCGAGGCGATCCGCAATTTCGAGAATCCATTATTGTCGCGAATAAGTCCTGCGGAGACATATAGCGCGTATAGGTAGGCAGTCCGTACCATCTAACGCATCTGTCCGTCGAGGTCCTGAGGTCAATTCCGTGACCTTAGTGGGCCGCGTGCAAGTCCATTGTAAAAATGATCGTATATGTGAGAGAGGGGAGTAAGATTTTTCGGGTAACACAAAAAAAAAAAGAAAAGAAAAGGAGAAAAAAGAATTTGACTGCGTTTTCGAATAAGGGGGGAGTTCCGTGCACGCGTGTGTCCGAATCGCCTATTATTATTCCTAGCCTCGTGCAACCTCCACCTCTCTAGCCCCCCAAGCTCGTGCGCATATGCATATTATAGAAACGCGGTGGGTCCGACGGTGCACAATGATCCCAATTTCGACTATAGAACCTCCTTACCGGCCGAGTCCATGCAAATATCCCACGTGGGGATGATTTTTAATTGCCAAGAACTAGCCATTGTGCGTTTAATGGGCCGATGCACGTTAAGGCCATAAATATTAATTGTTATACCTATTGAATATTGATAATAAATATCGGCGAGGGGTCGTTGGCTTGTACGTATTCCTGCCTATACGTTGAGAGAGAAATATATACATATATGTACAAAAATTCGCGGTTAGGGGGCGACGACAAAAAAAAATAATAACAAAATGAGATAAACGAGAAGAAAACCGTTATACTTCGTTCGAATATACTGCGATAAAGTTTATAGGAGGTTATTGTACAGCCATAGCTGTACAGAGCCCTTTACCAACCCCAGATGATTTATACAGTAAGAAACGAATGATAAGAGAAGATCGTATCTACTATAAATACTATATGAATAACTTGCCTTCAATAATTAGAAGAAAAAGATAAATGAAAATAAAATGAGCGCAAAATCAAAACTAACGAGTAATATGAGATATACCTATATATACTTATAATGGAGGATGATAGAACTCTATATATTCTATTGATCACCGATGACGATGATGATTATGATTCATATATTATATATATAATATACAATATATTTATAGGATTATAGGCTAAGCGAATGAGATGATACATGAAAAAAAAATGATATTATATTATATTATATATGTATATGTACATTGAACATGATTAACTAGATATTGCAGTATGATTATATTATTATATATATATATATATATATACTTATTTAAGTTAGTGTCTCTCGGTGGTCGGGAATGAAACTTGTGAAAACAGGAAAAGAACTTGGAGAGATATATATATAAATATATAATATAGGTAGTAAATAAATAAATAAATACATATTAATTTAGTAGTATTTCTAGTCATTTTTTGAAACGGTTTACAATTCCTAATTAAGCTAGTCAAAAAGCTAAATGAATAAATGAATGAATAATAAATATTACTAGCGCGGTAATAATTATGATAAAAAAATAATTTTTAAACAAAAACAAAAATAGCTCTACACGTAAAGACCGAGAGTTCGAAAGAGAAAAGAATACTTACGTTATTCACTTTTGCATATAAATATTGGCAATAGTTATATTTAATATTTGTAAATCTCAGTTATTTTTATTATTTCTGTTTTCAGTCGTTTTTATTCTTTTTCTTTCTTATTTTCCTCTCTCCTTTTTTTACTCCTTATTTAAGCATCCACGTATTTTATATAGTATATATATATATACAGATACAGATACATATATTATTATTATTATTATTATTATTATTATTATTATTATTGTGTCTATGGTTTGTCCCAATAAAATTCATTACTTTGATTTCACCCCTGTTTACATACATTTATTTTATTATATGTATATGTAATACATATATTTCCTTTTATTCTTTTACTTTTTCTTTTATTTTTCCCCATACTTTTTTTTCGTTACACCACCCAGCTATATCGAGTTACTACCTATATATACTCATACCGGGGCACGCGGTCTTACCCTCGATCAGGTTGCACGATCCAACTATACATATATAATACGCGTTACGACAATATTAGAGGAAAAAAGAAAAGAATTAAAATTAAAATTTGACAGAACCATACATCGACCATCTCCCCCATTATTTATTTTTTAGAGAGTCTAATTTTCAAATTCAATTCTCCGCTTTCTCTTTCCGCTTCAGCCCAACCCCCCACCCCCCACCCTGGCTACGAAATATTCGAAGAAGGAAGAAAAAATGATTTCCGAAAGATTTTGTTCGAAAATTATGGAATTGTAATATTTCGCGGGATTTCGGGGGGGTGGAGGGTGGTTAGGGGATGATTTCCCTCGTCCGGCGCGTTGTGGTGGCGTATATATACAACAGCGGCACAGTATGGCGACCAATGAGTAAATGACACAGAGCGCGACGACCCGCTCCCCCACTACCCCCGAACTCTCAAACACAAACAGAGAGAGAGACACCCCTAGGGGGTGAAATGGGGTGGGTCCACCCTCGGCATGGGCATGTGTATAAAAATCAATAATATCTTGCGGCTTCCGCGAGAGAGAGAGAGAAACGCGAGGAGAGTGAAAGGCGCGAACGTTGAGAAACCAGAGTTAAGGGACGCGACAAGGGCGTATATCCACCCACACACCCTTGCATCTAACTTCTAGTATATTTATATACGTATAACCGATGCGTGCGTGTGTGTATACGTGTAAGGAAAGAAGCGAACGTTTCGGGGCGAACCACCCGCTTCCGCTCGACGCCAAATTCCGTACCTATACAGGGAGGAATCGTGGTAGGTTATTGGCAAGTTTTTAATTAAAAAATAAACCTTGCTTTACCCCTCCGCGAGCCCTAGCCTCGACTCCGACCCCTAACCCACAGGCCCGCGATCCTTCTTTCTTTCCTTTTTCTTCTTCTTCTGCTTCTTTTGGTATATAACCTTCAGAATCGCGTACGAGACTCAAGAACCCTTCGCGAGGGTCTAATATCTTGCGTTTTATGTTGCCAAAAAGAGTTCGCGGGGACAGCGACAAGGGGTGGAATCGGGGTTGGGGGTTGGGGGTTGGCGGTTGCGGGTTCGGGTTGGGGGCAGTGGGGCTAATATATAGCAGCTAGCGAAATATTACGATGGTTTTTCGAGGGACTACACATATACATATGTATACATATATATTATACACACATTGATAGATACATAAGACCTGTGCGGGTGTACATCATATATGTATGTATGTATAAAACGCGCAAGCGTGTGTCAAGGTATATCGGTACGTTTGTGGTCTACACTACAGACACATATATGCACGTCGCGTCTCGTCATAGGGGTGGTAGAAAAACATAAAAAAAAAAGGAAAAGAAAAAAAAATACTCCCACGCTTGAAGGAAACGTACTGAAAAGGAACTGATTGTAATATCCTCGATATATACCCGAACGTACTACATTCACAGCTCATACGTGAACAGCTCTATAATCTTGATCGAAAGATTTCGTTTAATTTGAAAGACAGGTAAACAGGGGAGAAAAGAACAAAAAGTACACGTATATGCCTGCATACGCGACAAGTTAGATTTTTTTCTCTTTTTCGAATATAAGATAAATTTATATGCCTACCCCGTGATCGGGTGAGGAAACAAGAAAAATTAGAGAGGCGTGAGGAAAGTGTATGGAAGAATGAGAACGAGATGGGGATGAAGGGCGGAAAATTCTGAATTTCGGGAACTCGGTCCTAGTGTCATTTCGTATAGAGAGAAAAGGATAGGACGAGGGAGACGAGGGTGCAGAGAGACCTGTCTCCCTTTTCCCTTCAACTAAACTCTCCCTCCCACACCCCGTTCTTCTTTCTTGTTATTAATCAAGGAACACATAAAGGGCTACTATACCCTTTGCTACTATATATATATACATATATACATATACACGCGGCTATAAGGTTAAGGGAGATATCGAACCGCAAACCCACCCCCACTTTCTTTATATTCTATATATATGGAAGAAAAAAAATATATATATATGTAGGTGTGCGTGTACACCCAACCTGACTTGTAACACTACCACCACTATACTACTTCCGGCCTGCACGCGCGCGACACCGTATAACCCCGCCTCGTAGAAGTGGATTGCAATTATCAAAGTCTATCCTCTCGAACCCCCCCACTTCATCCCCGTTCATCGTCAAGCCCCGAAAAACTCTGTTACCGGCCTATATACCTATACCTATGCCATATACCTACTAGAAGGACAAGACGAACGAACCCTTACCCCATTTTTTTTCTCACCCCGAACCCCCGACCCCCAACCCCCACCCAGAACTCCTCGTCATCTTATACCAAGTTGGAAATTTCATCCTCTCGTAATAATTTTACCGTCCTTCCTTCCTTCCTTCCTTCCTTCCTTCCTTCTTCTTCACTCGATCCCCTCCTGCCCCTGCCCCATGGTACGAACCAACCCCAACTACCCCGAGGATGAGGATTGGACGGTGATGACGTACCGCAGGTCGTTTCTTAGCTGGATATTGTGTACCGAGTATTATGTGTGGGTCCAGTTTTATATTCTGTACTCAAACCACTCGAAGCTAGGGGATTGGGTTATAAAGTTCAAAATTTTCAGACTTCTGTAAAAAATTGCGAAATTCCGGGACCCCCGAAATCAGAGAAATCTCGAGAAATTTATCGAGAAAATGTTCGACCCTCTCTTTATGCGAGCGACGATGCTCCCTAATATTTACCTCTGTACGTATTCTCCCCTCCGAAATTAATTGTTCCGAATAGAAAATTTTTCAACCCCATGTAACAAACCCTTTCGTTTTATTTTTTTATTTCTCATTGTAGCAGCAAAGCGACAAAAGGCTTACGGGGTACAATACCGCGTACAATACCTGGGTACACAGTAGTTTCCGTAAATTCGGAAAATCGGTGCCGAAATCGTTGAATTCGGTGAAAGAAGAATCGAGGGGGGGTTTGTAGCGAAAGCAGACAACCGATACGTGTGAAAAGGTATTATTATTTCTGGTATGAAATATAAGAATATAAAAATAGTAACAGAAAGTCTGCAACCCTTTATTTATTTAGCGATATCGTTCGGGGGTACGTGGCACACGTACGATTCTTACTTTTTCCACCCCATTCCCTGGTCTGGAATTTTATGCCGATTTTCAATGTATTTTTGGGGAGAAAAATTCTTCAGCTGCGGCAGCAGCTTTATATTGAATGGGTATACACGCGACGATCGCCTCGATCCCCCCGATTTACACAATATTTTGGAAAATCTTTTATATTAAATTTCGGTGTTACACCCTTCCCGGTACACTGGTCCTAGAAATGGTCGACACGACCGGCTTACGGCTAACGCGTGCCGTTACCTATTGTAAATCTAACGCGACAGATGCACGAGATGCGATGAAAATAGATGAAAAAGAAAAAGGTGAAAAAAACGCCTTTTTTTACACCAAAAACGTATCGAAATCGTGAAATTAGGGTTAAGGGTGGAGAAAAAAAAAAAAAAAACGATGTCCGAGAGAGAAGAGGGAAGAGAAAAATAGAAAGGCCGGTGAATTAACATCGGCATTGTTAGATAGCTAGGCTATCCGAGTGGAAGGGTGAAACGTAAAGCTATTACCCTTTTTTTTCCGGGGAAAAAAAGAGTAGGGATTCCTTTTTTTTTCATTTTTTTTTTCTAACAAATCGAAAAATATCGGAGAATTTTTTTTTCCATTTTTTCTTCTCCACGGATTTAACGCGCGAATAATATATATATATATATAGGTCTCGTATAGTTTTTGTCGTACCGTGTAACATCTGGTCGCGAAAGTCCTTCGGGCAGGTAAGGAAATGGTTTTTTTTTTTTTTGGGAAAGTCAAAATGCAACTTGATCGAGGAGGCGGTAATCGTGTAGAAAAATTATTCTACATGTATATATGTATACAATATAGGTATACATTAATTATTGTACGCGCGCAAGAATTATAAGCAAATGTTCCTATGTAATATATACATATATAGTATATGTATATAGTATAATCACGTAAATGATACATGAGAAGGGGGATGAGCGAGTGAAACGAGAAAAGAAAAGAAATGAAAAACAAAAAGAAAAACGAAATATATTGCGAGAATATACCTGAACCAAATTATTTAAGTTCCTATGATATACCCTGTGTTCCTAGGTTTGGCTTTATTTTAAATAGTTCATAGTTGACAGAAAATTTTCAAATGTCGGTGATCCAGTCTAATTATTATTATTATACGAGTATATATATATGTAGAGATATGTTGAAAGAAAATAAACACAATAATTACGACGAAGTGAACAAATTCTTATTTCAAGAAATAGGTAATATACCGCGAAGAGAATATATGTATATATATATATACAACTGCACTTACGTATCTATATAATATATATATATGTATACTCTGACTTTAAACTGGGCTGGACCAAACAAAGATTCGACCTCGTCGATTTTCGACGTTATACTATACTGTATAGGTATATGTATAAAAAATAAAAATAAATGAGAAAACAAAAATGAAAGGAAAAACAAAAAAAAATAAGAAAAAACCAAAAAAATTATAAGAAATAAACCTAATCTATAGTCTATACTCTGATAAGATCGAATATAGGTAAAGTGTATCTACCTATATATATATATATACCTATATATATTGTATATGTAAATTTTAAGCACAAAAATCAAAATTAGATATTAAGCAGTGAAAATGTGTTGTTAAGATTATTATATTAATAGATTTAATTATTTAAGGGTATTTATAACGTTTTAATAGGTAATATTGATTGATTAATTAATTAAGTGAATGATTAATTAATTAATTAACACGTTTCATGATTCAGGGTCCCTTATAAGTTACTTTCTATATAAATATATATAATATATAATATATATATAATATGTAATCTAATATAAGATGATAAATAAGTACAACTATACCTGCATACATATATACACATATATATATAATTATATATACATGTGTGTATAATTAATACGACGAATTAATTTTCTAAAGTATTATTTCCGATTATATAATATTTATATATACCTATATGTATAAATTATATATAACCATACTCAAAAATTTGCAGGTAAATTAATTGTAATTTTTTCAAATCAACGACTGGAGTGTTAATATTATATTATTATCTATGAGAAAAGAAAAAAATAAAAGAAAAGAAAAGAAAACCAAAATTTGAAAATAACTTCTAATTATTATATTTGATGTATAATTTTTCACTTCAGCAGTCAGCACTCAAGTATCGAATGTTCCTAATCTAATGCTTTCCATTAACTAATTAATTGATATAGATTATTACTAATACATGAGAAGAATAAAAAAGTAAAAGAAAAAACATAAATGACGAGAACAAGATGAAAAAAAACTTAAATAATGAAATGAATGAATATAATAAAGTAAGCTAGTCTCGCGAACGAAGTTCAATAGAAAAGGAAATGTGAATCGAATAATGAGCGAAAATAAGGAAATAATGAACAAGAAAAAGGAAACCAAAAAAACAAACCTAGTCTTCTAAGAATACAATTAAAAAAAAAAAAAAAAATGAGGAAGGATCGTCATATTCTTTGCGGAATTACAGAGAGATGCGTATATACTTACTACATACATATATATGGATACATACATGTGTGAATAGTTATATATATACATATATACGGTAATTTCGAACAAAAAAAGGAAGAAGAATAAAATAAAAATAGTTAGGATAAAAAATTCGAACGTATATAATATAATGTATATGTATATGTATAGGTATGTATACGTCACGCGCTCGTCGAGTATTATATATATACCTATACACCTAATATATACATCTATGTATGTAATAATATTATATGACAAAGAATGATGAGAAGTAGATGAAGAAAAAAGGAATGCAAAAAGAAGTTACATACAAAACTAGTGTCGATACGTATATGTGTATAAAGGAATTAAGGAGATATAGAAGAAAACTAATTTTCCGTTCGATTCCTTTTTTCCTCCGATTAATGATAACATATATGATATACACTTATATCGACACTATTTTCAAGCAAAAGAAGCTAACGAAATATGAGAGAGTGAATGACACTGTATGTGTGGGGCTGAATCGAGCGCCAAAAACGAATTAATAATCTAAAATCAAATTTTGAAAATCAAAATTATATTATAAGAAAAACGGTAGATTATAAGGAAAACTAAATAACTAAGTAAGTAAATAAATAAATGATTAATTAATTAAATGAATAAATAAATAAATGAATAAATTATTATATTATATATTATATTATACATTATAGTTGAATATGGATATAACTATATATTATGTAACGATTATTATTATTATTATTATTACCATTAAATATACCTAACAATTTGTTGTGTCATTATTATTTTTTTTCTCAATCATCTGTTTCATATTATTATTATCATTATCATTATTATTATTATTCTATACGTATTAATACCTGTATTAGGGCGGCCACAGCTACTGTATTATATAATATAATATAATATAATATACAATGGACGAATCAACAGTAGAAAAAAAAATGTTATTTTTAATTTTCTTCTTCTTTTTTCTTTTTTCTTTTTTTTTTCTGTCATTTTACGTAATACTAGTCACTTATAAAACTAGGTTTGTATGGTGGAACGTATGTATATTTAAATAAAATTATAGATCAAATGATCAAATCATGGTTTTTCGCATTTCGCATTATGTCGTTGTCGTAATCGACGAAAATCCTTTCGCAATTGTTATTGCTCTCGATTTCTTTTATCCCATCCGTATATAACCGACCGATTGACCAGCTGTACCGATATCAGCGACAGACCGTGACGGTACGAGAAGCTAAAACTTTCGACTACTCGATGCTAATTCTATTCGCAATTGGTATAAAACTAAATCAGCATTCGTTTTAATTTAGCACGAAAAGACACATTTTTTCCTTCTTTCTTTGAATAAATAAAAAAGAAGAGAATTGAATTTTATTCGATTCGGAAAGAAATTGGTAATCCATACAGGCGGCGAGACTGCAGAGTGCGAAACTCGATATCTATGGAAGTTTAGGAATAGTCTGACGACCTCCGACTCAGCTGTTTAGTCTCTCTCTTATAGGTATATGGTTACTCATCTTCAGTCTCTTTTATATTAAAGATTATCTTGCCTGAGAGTCGGAGACACGCTATACCATTTAAGTCTAGTTCTCGAGGCAGACAACGACTTCAACTATTCCACGTGTGTCGTCTCACACGCGGTTCAATATCTCGCTTATCATTTACCGCCTCGCGTATATACCGATCCCCCGGTATACAGGGTATCCGGTTTCACGTGTCTCTAGACAATTCGCGTTTGATCATGCAAATTTTTATCTCGCCAAGGACATCTTTCTCACCTATCGTCAGCCGTGTGGTTATAAATTCATAATTTTCTTTCTGGATCAAGAAAACGTTCGGATTTAGCGGCACGTGCCAATTTTTCGCGTAGATTGAGATTGTTTTTTTTTTTAAAAACGGTACACCTTCGGGATTTTTGAGAAAATGGAAAGATATACCGTGAAAGAATTCAAAAGCTTGCGAAACTCGTAGCAGCTACTTATCTCACCTGTACAATTATGTATTCTGATAACAGGGAATCGAGAAGCTTTAAATCGGTCTGTTTTCAATTCTACGTATACTAATCTTCTTAGAACGTTGATAGCATACCGTATATTCGCGTTGCATCCCACATCGCACCGTACATACGTCGTAAATGTCTTCAAGATTTGGTGCAAACAGCGCGATACCGATCGCAATGTATTTCGATGAAAAGGCAGATTCTTTCGACTGGTATAACAGGGGCAGAGTCGAAGGATTTCAGAAAGGGTATTTCCCCGGAAGTCTACACGGCGGATTAGGGAAACTTTTAAAAGAAGAACACCGAAGGTACGAAATTCCGGAAGCCGAAGATCCGCAAGGCCGAAAACTCCGAGACTCGAAATTCGCGCATGCATTCGTTCACCGTGTGGATGTAATTATCTATTGTCGTACGTCTATTTTCTGTTGACACCGTAATAGAATTTATCGACGTGTGTATATATAGATATGTAAGTGGTACGCGTTATCGCGAGGGTTCGATATCGTTTTATAAATTTACCGTGTGATCAATGAGGCAGGAATTCGTGCTATCGCAATAATCGACAAAGTGTTAATCCCGCGAACCCGAAATCTGCCAGAATTATATCGTTATCGCGGTTATCTAGATTCGTCGAAGTATATTTCGGAGCAGACTTTGAGGGGTCGTCGATTATTCCCCAGAAACTCTTCTTCGGAATTAAGATCACAGATATACGCATAGATATACATATGTGCGTGTATCGTATCAAGCTCTGGATATTATCGTAGCGGTAATAATCGCTATTTACGCAACACACGTACGTGTGCGGTGTTTAAACCCCCGAGTTGGTAAATACATCAAGAATGAATACCGGCCTGAGCCCTGACCTGGAAATTGACGGTTGTACAATTTTCCGTATCGTAAGCCACATAAGCTGTGAAACGGTTATTATTTATGTTATACGATTAAAGACCGGTGACGCGATCAACACCTCGAATTGTTATTTTTTGTTTTCAAAAATATCCAGAATTACGTGAAACAATGAGAAGTTCTTCGAAATTTCAGATTCCAAGTATCAGTATTTCCTTTTTTCCTTTTTTTTTCTTTTCAACCAAAGCTTGGGTTTGAAGGAATCGTTTTTCCGTTTCACAGGGACTCGAGGTTCGTCTGAAGACAACGTGGTCGTCGATAGACGTAAATCCGTGCAGGTATATGTAAGTTTAGAATCAGTTAATCCGATCACGTGATAATCGTAAATCTGAGAAACGTGGTTGACGTAGTTTCGTATATAAACGAGTATGTGTGGAAGAAGTAGAATAACGATGATGTTGTACCGCATCTACGTGCCTGTACCTATACACCCTGCATCTACATACGCGAAACGAAACTTCGCCTACTTCCGTAATTAATAATAATTAATGATAAAATAGCTTGGATGGGTTTTGCCCCGTGCTGCCAGTACCATTGCTCATTGCGTACGATATTATGGTTAGTTCGGAGATTATCTTATCCGAGGAAAGATCTATTTTGAAACAGATAACGTGGAACCAAAGAAAAAAGAAAGGAGAAAAAACGACAGGACTCATTCATTTCTTTAATTATTTTCATTACCGTAAAAACCAGATGAATAATATTGATACAATCTGGTTTGATTGATTACACAATCTTCTGCAAACGATATATATCTATTATTGACGTCGTCGTCGTGCCGATCACGTACGCTGTTTTTTTTTTTTATAAATAATATCGATTCGAGGATTCGATCTTGTTCAGATTCTGATTGAATTTTCTCACTTCGTGAAAAACCGAATCGCTCCGGTTGTTCGATAAATTTTAACAACATTCGCAAATTTCGTTTTCGAATGAACAACGACGGAGAAATCTTCGATCGTATATTTTGATTTATAGATGCAGGACGTGTCAGACCTCAATTATCGCAATCGAGATACATATCGTACGTGATTGATTACAATTAATTCGATTGGGACTCTTCTTCTGATTAGTCAAAGACGCGACATCGATATTCCACGTAAACGGTATAATGACAGATACGGACGTGACATGTGTATCATATCTCTTCATCTTATTGTCACCGGTAAATAAAATGATTATTTGTTATGCCGATTTTCGTAGAAGAGAAAAGAAGAAGAAAAAAATATAGAAACTGTTTTTTTTTCTTTTTCCTTTCGTTCAAACGGACGAACCAACGTCGTAACGCTAGGTCTAGAAATATGGGATTTACCATCGCGAATCTGCAGTACACGATGATCTGCAATATTCTCATTTATTGGCAACGATAGACATTCGGGAAATCACAACGAACGGAAAAAACCATACGTATGTACACCTACGGTAATTTGATTGAGAAACGAGAGAAAAAAAACTCGTTTTTAAATACCCAATCAATTTTACGTAACGCAGACGAAGAAGCGAGCGATTGTTTCCCATTTTAATAGAAAAAATATAATAATAACGGCGATTAGGTGTATATTCGGACGCTACAAGACTGCCCGCCCTCATGTAGTGTAATCGAAGTATCGAAAATCAAAATATTTTGTTCCGAAGTAGGTATCCATTCGCCTTTGCTCAGCTGAGAGAATTTTCGGTACGTGCGAATAATTCGCGGCAATGTAGTCGCTGTCGATTATTCTTCGGATTGAAATACGCGAAGCGATACGTTTCCGATTTTTTAACATCGACGAAAGGAGGCCGAAGGTATCGCGGACCTGAGTTTAATCAAAAGGCAAAAGGAAGGAGAAGAAGACCTATAATGTGGCTCAGAGAGTGCGAAGGTTTTGGCGCAATTATGCGGAGTCAAAGAACGGATAAAAATATTTAGCCAATCCGATTCAGACGATGGGCCGAATGATGAATAAAATTTTGCCGAATCATCCTTCTTCGCAGGTATATAATCGCTAATTTCAATGATAGTCTCAGAGAGTCGGTCGAAACTTGATGATCGAGTGGTTCGAAAGAACAATTCGCGGTATCTAATACCCGGCAATAGAATGAGACAGTGATTCATGAAGATGGAGATAACAGGAGAGATAAATAATTGAAAAAAAAAACGGAATGGAACACAAAAATGATTCGCACAGAGCGCCGAGGATATAAAGAAGGAGCTTATCGTCGTATTCCTAAAGCTAGAAGGCTAACGTCCGGTTCTTATCGTCACAGATGCCGAATTGCAACCTTTTGAAGGGACAGGTAACTAATCATTAATCATACTGTAGTGAATCATATTTTGTAAATTTTCCGCAGTCTCGAGCCTTTTGGATTTTATTTATCCTCTTCGTCTCTGGCAGAAATTGTTATGCGATTAATTTTTACGAAGTATCGCGGTGGATAATTTTCTTGGATATGAGTATTTGCACGAGGTGGTAGGATCGACCGTTTCCTTTTTTCTTTCAACCGACTATTAGACTCGTCTGACAATGAATTTACAAACCAATGGTGTGCCCAAGGCCGGAGTAATTGTAAGTCAGTTAACAATAGCATACCAGGTACTCTCAGTCAGGGTTTTATTTCCGTGTTACAAAATTCATTACGCGTTCCGTATACTGCCGAAGGAACGGAGGAAATCCCCGGATTAATTTATCTTCGAAAAAACGATAACGTTGTATTAATTATCATTATTTATTTATTTTTCATTTGTTGCTCGATGGGGAAACGAGTCGACGAGATAATACACTTTCTTTAGTTTCTTTCTCTTCTGACAAGAGGAGACGATAGCAGAGTAGCAATAATCCCGATAACTACTCGATCTTTAAACTTTTTCCTCGTTTAACCGAGTCTAAGTTGTAATCTGTTTCAATTATACAGTATCGCATGCGCAAAAATTGGACACGCGCTAATTCCGCAGCGGATCGAGCGCGAAGAAAAAAAACGGGAACTTTTATCGAACTATGATCCGACGATCGAAGAAATTCACGATATCTATAGCCAGTCTTTTACAGCCTTCTATAAACGCGTGGGAAGGTACAGGTAGATACATAACGGATACGTGGCCGGAATCATCGAACGTTTTGTAGGCTTTTTTTTATTTATCTATGGGAAATAAGATACGTGGGGACGAAAAATTCGTCCAATCATTCTTCAACTATGCGATAGATGGTTATCAGATCGATGATCAAAAAACGAGGTGGAGTATCGCCTTTTTTTCGGTGAAACAAAAACGACGCCTTATTCTTTCGGGAATCGCCGTTCCGAAATCGTCGTTTTCTCATACTTTTACCCGATTGTCCGCGTTGCGCAATGAGTCTTATACCTTCGATCGCGAGCGTTAAAAATCGTGAAAAATCCGCATCCCCTCCACGATCCGCTTTGTCCACGTGCCGAGCATCGAGTGAGGCTGCAAATCATGAATTATAGTAATTAACCTGCGAAGTGCGGTCTGCGGTCTGACGTGAGTCAGTCAGTCAGTCACTCACTCAGCTAGTTAGAACTTGGGGCACTGAGTTATCAGCGAAACGTCGCTCGTTGTGGCTGGAAGTAGCGGTCGTAGTCGTAGTCGGTTTTAAGTCGGCTTGAAAATTTCCTCGTTCGTAAAATTGATAAAACTGCCGAGTTCTTTCGACAATTCGTTGTTGAGCGGGTCGATTCGCGTGTATAAATTCACAGTTCCTATCGACTGGAGTCAGTGAATTGAAAAGAGTCGGGAAGATCGACGGGGAAGCAGGGCCCATTTTTATAATCAAATAAAACACGCTGGCTCTAATTTATATCAACGAATTCTCACCGTGAGTATATAATTACATGAAAAAATTATTGAGAAACATAGACTTTCCCTTACGTTCCCCTGTTCTCACTTTTCACGCGCTATTGCGGTAGCGAAGTATGTCGGAGCGGATAGAAGCAGAAAATAAAAGGCTGCCCTGCGATCTATATTTTTCGTTTGTCGAATTACCCTCGCGGACAAGATATCGTCCGGTAAACAAAATCTAGCTGGAAATCTGACCTTAAAAAATATCATAAAGCGGGACCGTACATCCACCCGGCAAACATCGGAGAGGAGAAGAATTTTATTATCCGCGGCAATAAAACCGGCTGAAACTTATCCTGCCCGTGCCATTATAGGATTAAACCGTTTTTGTATTTTTCTTTTAATTTTTTTCTTCCATTTTCATTCATTTTTTCAAATTTCCGTCGATCGATGCAATTTCACGTGTCGAAATTATTCTGCTAAATCCACAGATTTTGGTGGAACGATTTTTGCCGATTTGGATCGCCAAAAATCTCCAACGAATTACAGCGACCTCTCCGGCTGGTTGGGCTGAGATACTCCACCCACGATTCACTGCAATACAGAAACCGGTGAGTAGATGATTTTCTGGTCTTTTTTCGAAAATTTGCGCGGAATCTTTCCTCGCCGATTATTCCCTCCTTCCGTCTCTATCTCTCGCTCTATCGGGGTAAGGAATTTCTGGACAAACACTGATACTCGATATCTTTACTCGGTATCCAAGAAATATGTCTAGTCAATAGAAAAACTCGTATGAAACACCTGATCGTATTTCAAGGCGAAAATTTTCACCGTGGGAAATATAATCGAGAATATCCTCTTTCGACGTATTTTTTTACGTTTCTCTCTAATCGGTTAATCGATATTCCGTCGCGTTCGTTCGACCATAATGACGATGAATGAACGAACAAACAACCCGATCGAGTGTCGAACTCATTGTCAATCGCGTTTATTCCGAGGCGAAAAGTGGGATCGATGATGAATCGAGGACGGACGACGCTTCCGTCTTCAATTCGTGTCATTGTCGCCTAATTTCGAATTCCCGATCTACGATGCTCGTCGCGGGTCTCTGCCATCGTTTTTATTACAGATATGGCGGCCTTCCCGGATCAGGAAACGGAGCCGAAACGGTTGAGTGTTTCAGGCCTCCCAGACCCAAGCCCGGTATCATACAACGAGAACCTGGCTGACAGGATAGAGGAGTCGAAGTCCAAACGGAAACGCCTTGACACCATGAATAACAACGAGTTGTTCACCGTCAACGACGACACGGAGATTCTTGCCTACGATCTTCACCAGTTTCGTAAAAACGAGGACGACATCGAGAGGTCGGACCTCCCGGAGCACATCGTCGTCAAAGCAGGTCAGTCTCGTGGAAATTTTCATCGTACGTCGATCGCCCAAAAGGTTTTTCGCGTCTTGACCTCAGCCTTTTCTTCAGCTTCGTTCGTAGAGCCCGCTGGACTTTACGCCGATAAGAATGGCTTCACGCCGCCCAGTCCAGGAGGTGATTCCCTGTCCAGCGGAAGATCAATGGTCACCATCGCCACGATCGCGAACTCCGATCCGTATCCCGACTTTCCGAGCGGATCTCCGGACCCTGGGATGAACGAGAAGAGGATAGCGAAGGGGGAGAGATGGTACACCACGACGCTCCAGATATCCGTGCCGTTTTTGATCGCTGGAATCGGCACGATCGGTGCTGGTTTGATGCTGTCCAACGTACAGGTGAGATTCTGTTCATGAGAAGAGGTTTCGAGGGTATCGAGGTCGAGGGACCGAAACGAGACGATAGAGGTGAATAAAAGTTGTTTCATGAGACAATAAAATCTCGGTATAGAAATCCGCCATTTTGTATTGGATTAATGGACTACTTCGTGGCGAAGTCAAGTGGGTCCTGACTGTTTTAACGCCCCATTTCGTCCGAGATGTCCCCACATCACGTTTCCCGATATAAGAACAAAAGTAATAACTATGGTGAATCAGTATTATAGTCGCATATAGATTCTCCGTATGACATTCCGCCGCCCCGATACACGCGTACATCCGTCCACGTAGTACGTGTACGTACGAAAGAAGTATAATGCTATATCTCGAATCACTTTCGTTTTATTGCCATCTAGTTTAGTGGTCACCGCAGCCGATCATTAAATCGTTTTGTAGCATCGAGTGGTGCACGGGGAGTGAGGAGCCTGGAACGTTAAATCCTCTCATTGTACAGTTTCCGTTCCCCACAGCTTCGATCGTGTCGAATCGAGTATTTCTCTGGTTTACAGATGTGGCCGGTCTTCGTGGAAGTCAGCGAGCTCTTCATCCTGGTCCCGGCTCTTCTAGGGCTGAAGGGAAACCTGGACATGTGTCTAGCCTCGCGGCTCAGCACGCAGGCGAATCTCGGCAACATGACCAGCGTCAGAGAGATCACGAAGATGGTGATCGGAAACGTGGTCCTGGTCCAGATCCAGGCCATAGTAGCCGCCGTGTTGGTATCGGTATTCGCCGTTTCAGCTGCGGCCGTTATGCACGGTGGATTCGCGTGGAACAACGTTCTCCTATTGACCTCTGCGAGCGTTTGCACAGCTACCAGTTCATGTTTTGTCTTGGGTGAGTCGGCTTATCGGACAAACGGTAAATACCGGACAGTCACTCGCTTTCTCGGTTCGTTCCGACTGGCAAAACACTCGTCTTTGCTGATCCAATTGCCGGCGAACGACACGCGCAGTTTCCAAACAGTCTCAGACCCGGTCATCTGACATGTGTATTGTTTACAGACTTCGTGCTGATAGCGGTGATCATGATATCACGTCGGTGTAAAATGAATCCTGACAATCTTGCCACGCCGCTGGCTGCGTCCATCGGTGACTTAGTGTCGATCAGTGCCCTGGCGATAATAGCGTCTGCACTTTTCGACAGACTGAATGATCAGACGTGGATCTTGTACCTGATAATGGCGGGTTATCTCTGCATCCTCCCACTCTGGGTATGCATAGTTCTCAAGAATAAGTACACAAGGAATGTCCTGAAGACTGGATGGACTCCGGTGCTATCGGCTCTGTTCATCAGCGGGTCAGTGGTCGTACTTATAATTGAAAAAGGAGTAAACCTGCTCCAGTATTTGCTGTAGGTCAATCACACCGATGTTCCCTCGGTTTCAGACTCGGTGGTCTGGTCCTGGATCAGGCAGTCGACGTTTTCAACGGATTCGTGATCTTCCAGCCGATCATAAACGGGGTCGGTGGTAACTTGGTGTCGATCCAAGCTTCGAGAATGTCGACGATGCTGCACCAGACTTCTCTGCTCGGAATTCTACCGCCACATTCGAAGCTGCTCGTTTCTCCATGGGCAGCACTCGTCAAAGGAGGTTTGTACCGTGTAAAAATCGAGCTCTGGGTGTTAAAACTAACGATTCGATCCTTCCGCAGTACCCTATGCCAAGACAGCGCGGATCCTGATCGCCATATCGGTGCCTGGGCAGCTCCTTTTCATATTTGCTGCGGATTACATACAGTGGGGTTACTCGACCCTCCACGTTTACTTCGTGCTGGCATATTTAACCGTCGGTGTGTTGCAGGTAGGTTATATCTTCTGTTTTCGATGTACGAGAACGTAGACGACGTGTTTTGATCGTCAAAGACTTTTATCCCCTGGGGGTTCGTATAAACGGTTGCTATAAAGGTAGCCGATAGTTTTCCGAGATCTTTATTATCCACGTTATACGATTCGAGATAAGGGGGATAACAAGAGAATATAAGAGAATAAATTAATTAACGCAAGACAATTACTCTTCCAGATGATAAAACATTGTAAAAGCTTATCTAATCCGCGTAATAACGCGAGTGGCTTATTCCACCGCGTATAAATTTACAGTTTATATTTTATCGTGAGATAAGTTCTAACATTTTTGATCAAATTTTCATTTCCAGATAATACTGCTGCTCTACCTAGCTCACATACTCATCCACGCTATGTGGCGGTTCAAAATCGACCCGGACAATTCGGCTATTCCGTATTTAACATCGCTGGGCGATCTCTCCGGTTCCTTATTGCTAGCCTCGGCGTTTTGGCTCCTGCAAGCCGTAGGGCACGAGTACGGTGACTATGATTAGAGCGTCCGATTGAGGAGCGAAAGAAAGGCATAGGAATTTACCCGATGGTTGAAACTTTCAAAAAATTTCATTCAATCGACGAGTATTTTTTGCTTTTTTTTTCAATCCTGAATTCGAAAAACCGAATCTGGATTTTAACGACTTCGACGCCGGAAGAAGTTTGTGGATATACAAAACCCGACTGCAGGCTCATTGTTACTTGGGGGATTTTTTATTTTCATTTATTAATTAATCAATTGATTATTTATGAATGAAGAATAGGGGTGGTTGCAGTTAGCGGGATATAGAGACTATTTTTTCATTCTTGTACAAATTTTTACAATGTAAGAAAACCGATATGTATTTTATAAAGAATCGTGATGTATGAATATTCGCTTTTCTTAGATTTATTATTAATTAAGAGATTCGATTTTATTTATTATACAATCCTATATGATACGTAACGCGATTCGATATAGTTAGCTCTATAATTATATTCCGAATGCAATCAAATTTGAACGCGAACCTTTTTTTTCTTTGCCTCTCATCAAATTATATAGGTAGATGTGATGTAAATAAGATTTCGAGTTTACTGTTCGATCTGTGAATTTTAATCGTAAACTAGAAACCGAGGGTCTGATGCGATTTTATAAAACTATATAGAAAATTTCTCAAGGCAATGAAATAAATAAATTATAGCGAAAACAATAATTCATTGAACTAGGTAGGTAGGTAGGTAGGTTACTTGAGATTCGACTGTTAGTTAGTTATATTATATCTTCTTCAATGAAGCCCGATGAATTTATTCCTTCATTAAGAAGAGGGGTATATTTCATATATATAGTATGTACATAAATTAATTATTTATTCATAAGTTATAAATTATAGGAATAACATTTTTAAACAAAATAAATTCACGCGTATCGTATAATATATACGTTGATATTTTGTTGTTGAATTATAATGTGCTGTTTGAATAAAATATTTCGATTCAATATCCTCTGTTCGTTATAATTAATTTCGATAAAATATTGTTATTCTTTTTGTTTCTTTCCAAATAATAATAATAATAAATAATTAAATTCGTTTGTACAGTATATATCGAATTTTTTTATTTTTTATTATTCAACAGCTATTAGTTATCGTGAACGTACATCGATCTTTCATCTTCATCCTAAACAGAGAAATTTTCTCGTTATATATCATTAACTTTCTCACCGTCATAGAAAACATAAATCATCACCATCAATTGTTCATCAATGAATGAATAATAATTCAAACACGGTGCAATAATATATCGATTTATTTTCGTAGCAAAAAAAAAAATTCATCTCTCGCTGAAGAAGGAACATAATACTTTTATCATAATTTATATTTATTTTTTTCTTTTCATATATATATAGTTTTTCTTGTTTTTTTTTTTCTTTTTTGTTATTTATCGTACATAGTTTTCTGTAAAAATATAAGCTGCACAAAAATAAATAATGAAAATTTACAATTTCTTATATACTATATATAACTGCTCGGCAGTCAATATATAGTTAATTCTTGTACACAAAATATCATCTTCTGTTGTTTTCGACAATTATCCTCCTCATCCTCATCATCATCATCATCATCATCATCATTATTATTATTATTCATATTATTATTATTATTATTATTATTATTATTATTATTATTATTATTATTATTATTTTTCTCTCCCTCGATAATACATCTTTTCAATTATTCATCATTCTTCTCCGCTGCAGCTATTATTCTCTCGACAACGTTTCCATTTCTCTTTCTTCATTTCTTTTTTTTTCCTCTTTCTTTCTCACAACGCGTTCAATTCACCCTACGCAAGTGCATTCATTTCACTGTACTGTTGAAAAGAGAGAAAAAATAAAAATAAAAAATAAAATATAGCAACAGCTGATCGACGGTGTAACAACGCGTGCCGAATCGAGACTAATTTAATCAATCTATATAGCCGTTTGTCGAACCTTACGGAAAGAAAAAATTAAATCACAGTTCGATAATTAACTTCCATTTTCTATCAGCTGCTGTCATGCAAATAACCTCGTCGATACATATAGGTATAGTTCGTGCGGTACGTATACTTCATCATATTATCATTCGATAAAGGAATAATACTTTCAAGCAGCGATACACTTACGTAATAGCACCATAATATCCGGATTATAAAATTATATCGATAATCGATAAATTACTTTCGTTCATTTAGCGTTTTCAGCGAAGTTTCCAATTTCTAAAAATTTTCCTTTCCTCCCTCACATTAGGCTCGTTATATTCATCAATTTCTCCTAGTAGTATCAGTAGTATCAGCTAGCTCTTATTATCATCAATCAATGTCCGTTAAACTTTTCTTTTTTCAGTAATCAGCCGAAATTCGTCGTATCTAATATTTTTTTTCTTGTTGCTCCTTTGTCACAGCTGATACACACATATCCTTGTTATTCTTATTATACATATACCTATATATATATATATATATTTTACTACTGTACTGATATTTATATTATTATTATTATTATTATTATTATTATTATTATTATTATTATTATTATTAATCAACGAAAAATGGTTCGCAGAACTGCAGTTTTAGTCCAAGTACTATTCAAACAAAAAGAAACAAAAAAAAAGCTAAAAATTTTCTGCTTGCAATTTATAGGCAACATAGCAGCATTATTTAAACAACTAATATATCATAATCTTTATCGGCGATCACTACAAGATTGTCGCGTTAAAATTTGTTAAAAAAAAAAAAAAAAAAACATTTCTTCGAAAGAGAATAAACTAATAGCTTAACGGGTAAAGTAATGATAATTGTACTAATATTTATAATATGTACATCGAAACTAACAGCGCCAAACCGAAGGACTGATTTTTTTGTCTTTCGGTTTTATTTTCCTTCTTCTTATCCTTATTATTTTGCTTCGGCTCTTTTTCTAGATTTTTTTTGGACAGGCCTTTATTTATACCCGTTCGTTTCTCTTCGTTCAAATACGCCCAACACCTGCGGCGTATAGCTGGACAATATGCCTCTATTTTAACTACAATATATATATCAATTGCAACGTAATTGCAACGGAAAACAATCAGCGATTGGCACTTTAGCTTGGATCTTTACGGGTTTCTATGTAGGTACCCCTAATAATTTCAGGATCGATACACGGAGCTCAGCAGTGATGCAGATGAATTAATATTGAAAAATACCTTTTATACATAAATTTTTATTAATTATTATTCAGTTATTTAAACTCTAGCATTATTGTTATTATTATTATTATTATTATTATTTATTATTTATTATTATTATTATTTCTTTCTTTTTTTTTGGCTCTTCAAATTTCAATTATATCTCAAACTAATCAGGTATGTATATCTCAGCTTGACGATGACGAATGACACGAAAAGCCAAGCTTCTTTCACGCACGATTCTTCGAATAAATAAATAATCCTTCCGAGGGTTGGGATAAATATCTGTAAGAAAAAGTTTTATACGTATACTGGTTAAATTCAAACTCCGTACGACGGGTACCGGGTTCGAGTTCCGAATTCGAATATCACCGTTTCACAGTTTTTGGATAAAGTATTTCTCCGAAAGTCTGGATAGCCGATTTGAAAATTGGTTTACGTAAATAGGATCTCTGTGAGAACGAACTATCTTCTGTCTCCAACATCCCGAGGATCCATTGATCGGAATTTTCGGATCTCTGGGCCTTTCGGAACTCGAACTCGACCCCCACGAAATAATTATAGTAACGCATTTAATATTTCAAGTAAATTATAACGAAAATTGACCCATACATACGTTTGTCGTTAATTATTTCCTCTCGTTATAACGGCAAGTCAGAATCCTGATCCCCGACGAGGTATAGGAACTGAAACGCGATAGCAAGCAGACTGATACCGAGGAGATCGCCCATAGCCGTCAGATAAGGTATAGCCGAATTGTCGGGGTCGATTTTCCGCTTCCACATCCAATGTATCATTATAAAAGCTATGTAAAGAAGAGCGGCAACCTGGAGTAGCGCTGCGCAGAGGTAAACGAATACGAATAACGGCGTCAACGAGGCGTTACCGTCTTTCATGTAGTTTATCAAGTAAATAAATATTATGTGACCCGGTATGACCATCGCCATCAAAACTCTCGTCGTCCTGGCGTGGAGCCCTGGAAAATAATAGAACGAACTTCAATGAAGAGAAACCGCGAGGAAACGTCTCTAAAAAGTCTCGAACCTTTTCCGAAGAAGTTTGCTATCGGCGTGATGAATATTATCGGATGCGTGTGCCCAGGAGGTATAAGAAGCGTTCCCAGATCCGCCTGTTTGTGAAGTGCGGTTGATATCCGACTGGCTTGTACAGCGACCAGATTACCACCCACGCCGTTTATCACCGGTTGAAATACCGTCAGATTCTCGAAACGGGAGACCATGAACTCCAGGATCAGACCACCGCAGCTACGAGAATGAACAGGGCGATGGGTTAATCGACGAACTCGATTTCCAGGGGGAAGAGCTAGCGATTAACGAACGGGCAACGATCTACCTGCTGATCAGCATCGCGATCATAACCGGGGTCCATCCGGTGTACAAAACGTCGTTGGTGTGTTCGTTCTTCTTGGCGATCCAGACCCACAAGGGTGTGACCAGGACGTAGCAGGCTATTATCAAAGGAGCGAGCCAGTCCTGTTTGTCTATCGCTTCGTATAGGATCGTGGAGATCCAGGAAAGCAGAGCCAGGGACGTTATGTCTCCCAGACTCGCTGCTATCGGCGTTGCAACGTTGTCAGGGTTGATGTTGCAGTGACGAGAGAACACGATTACTCCGGCCGTTATCAAGCCCAGGACGAAGGACGCCAGGGATGCTGTTACCAGACTGCTCGCACACAGGAGATAAGCGTGGTCCAGAGATACCGTGCCGTTGCGAAACGCACCCATCATTATCGCGACTACCGAGCCCAGGAAACCTACGACGATCGCTTGACACTGGAGTGAAAAAGAGACGTGATCATTCCGGTGGTAATCGTACTTTTTTCGCGTGAAATGAATACGTTCAACCGAATATCAGACAAAGTTAGATCGTTTTGACGAGGGATCATACTATCGAGTAATCAAACAACTCGGTGAGACGGTATTTATCGAAGGCCAAAAAGACGTCAGAGCGAGAGTGAACAGAACAAATATTGAAAATGAGATATGAACGCGGTTTTGAATGATATCCGCTCGTTATACTTCGCTCCGAAAAGTTCGCGAGTTACGTAAAGCCGGAGTAAGCTATTTTCGGAGGTAGGAGTGACGTCGATAAGCGCTTCCACCATCGATCCTTAATTCCAGTCTATTCCTCGCAACCGATTACCTGAATCAATACAAGGTTTCCAACTATCATCGACGATTGCGCCTTCGGCGTGTCCATGTGTCCCAAATTCGCTTGAGTCGAGAGTCTCGAAGCCAAAGTCATCTCGAGGTTACCCTTGAGACCCAGAAGAGCCGGTACCAGGATCATCAGCTCGTTCACCCTCTCGAACACCACCCAATGCTGCAAGAATAATTCCCTCCATGAACCGTTCGCACGATTCGAACCACTTTCAGTGGGAACCGTGAAGCCTGAACTTCGCATACTTGAACCAGATCGAGGACCAAGCCAGCGCCGACCATTCCCAAACCAGCGACGAGAAACGGGATGAATACTTGGATGGTTATCGCTAGGTACGATTCGGTGGGCTCGGCGGAATCGGCATCGTACAATTTCGTCTCGGCTACTATATCGGGGAGACGATTTCCGTCACCGTCTTCGAGCATCGTTACCTCGGCACATTCTTCCTCGGCGAGTGACAGGACGGACGTAGCACCAGCTCCAATGTTGGATACGGAGGCTGACCGCGAACGGCCACCCGTCGGTGTCATCCTGTACGAATGCCTTTTGTTGTATAGCAACGGCTCCTTACATTGCCCACTGCAAAAGAAATTTCAAGGACGGTTTTAGCCCGGCTTTTCTTTTCCCTAACGGCCTCGACGGACCCTATAACTTTATCAGACTCGTTTCAACGAAGCGGACTCAAATATTTGCTCCCTAACTCTATCAGCGTGTGCGTGCGTAACCGAGCAAATTCGCTCAGGCGGCAATTCTGATCCCGAATGCTGAACGAAATTTTTTTTCTGGAGTGGAGACGATTTTTAAATCACACCGTCGACGAATGAACGATCGAATGAACGAATACATGTGCACTTGAGGCTTCACTCTCTTCACTTCACAAATCAAAGCTGGATGAAAATAGTTATGGAAAATGATGGTTATACTTGTCGAACTTCTTGATGTAAACCGTGGGCGAATAGTTTTGATGTCTTTCTGTCGGCTGCTGTACCGGAAGTGGCGGATGTACCTGACCGTCTATCATCTTACGACTGGTCCTAGCTCTGGGAGATATGCTACCAATATATACCGATTCAGTTCTTCGAGAACGGAGATAAGGTTTTCCGCCGAGTACGTACCGCGGCGTACTTCCACTGCCTAGTTACCCGAGGTACATACCTACCTACACCTTATTATTCTTATTACGCGAGTTATTTAAGACACAAATAAAACTAATTGCGTAATCAAGATCGCGCGCGGCGTACGGCGCCTCGACAGAAAGGTTGTAAATCTAACGAGATCCCTCCGTGCCTATACCTCGCGCTTCTGCGTTTTCATTTGGACTTTCGAACGTTGCTAAAAATGTGTAAAAATTAAAAACCAGAAGGAAAGAAGAAAGAAAAACAAATTTCATACGACAAAACGTCGCGGTTTGTAATCGAGAAAAGAATAACGGCGAACGGAATGAGCTCGCGACCGAATGGAGTATGCAAAAACAATAATTGACCCTAAGTTAAGAGCGGAATGGAGTGGTGAGTGCTGATGATCAAATTTATAAACAGGTTCAATCATACAATTGACACTAGAGTTTCTTATTACAAAATGGGGTTATCAGAGCAGACTGAATCTGGCCGGTCAATTAGCCATGTGGTTTTGGGTCGGAGTTAACCTCGCGGACGATCCGTACCTCGGAGAGTACAGAAAAATTTAAAAAGCCCCAAAGCCCATCGTCCATACCTTGTTTCGTCCCGATCCGCGACCTTAATATCCTTTCGAACGACACTGGGCCGAGTATAAGTCCGATAGAGTTAAGGCACCGGGGGATAAGCGAGATTTCAATATGTCCTTGGATTCCAGCATGGATGGAGTTATCTGGAGGCCAAGAACAGGCCGTCTCGTCATGAGGTTACATCGCGACTGAAGAACGAAGACGACCCTCCGTTAGACCCGTCTGTACCGAGTCTAGGCCAGACTGAACGAACACCCATAGAGCAGACGCGACTTTATTGATCCGATACGATGGGAGACACCTATATACCACGGGGGACCCATTTTCGTCACCGTTGTTACGTCATTTGGCGAGGAGGATCGTTAATTCATGAAAAATGATCATTCTCATCGAGCGATACGAGGACCGAGTTTAATCGGCACACGAAACGCGACCGTTCCTCTAATTCTTGCGCAACATCCACGTCGCTATTTATCCGCTCTACTCTAGGTACCGTAACTCCAGCGCCAGAGCAAAACGATCCACTCAACGTTACGTTGGTCGTGCGGTCAGAGAGCACCGCCGCGTACCTACGCGTAGATAGTTTAAGGAAGATAAGTACTCGTACTAGTCTACCCTGCACTCATGCTTTCCGGACGACAATTTCAAGCCCTCAATGAATTCAGGACTAGGTCATATTTCTGAACGGCGACACTTCGCTGCCCCATTTGTCGCGGAAAGGGATCAGGTCGAAGTTACGTATCGAAGTCCTGGCCCCGGGGCGAATCGCGTTTTTTCGGAAGCCGTAAGGAGCTGCGGGATTTTCCAGAGTCAATTTTTCAGACGCGTGACTACGCGTGGCGAATTTCTTTGCTCTCTTCAATGGAAGCGGTAAATCGTTGACTCGAAAAGCGGCGAATTGGCTGGTCAACGTACCGCTGCAGCGAGTATCATTAGATGAGCTAAAAGTCTAAATACACCGAGTATTGCTTAGGGTTAGGCCAGAAGTTGTTAAGCGGTTAATTCGCACCGGAAGTGTTACTTTTGAACCTCTTGCCCATCTCTTAACAATGGAATCGTTTTAAAGTAAGGTTTTGGTAAGTGAGCGGTAAGGTCGTACGTGGGTGATCCTGGGTACCGTGTGTGACGACCCGATGTCATCCTCGCGCTTTTCCGAAATCATGGATACAAGCAAAAGGCGGGGAATTCCTGACCTTGATTAATATAATCTCCGACATTGCCGCGACGATAACGAACTCGCGCAGGCCATTTCTGGTATTCAAATCTCCAGTAATTTCATGGTTGTTTCAATTACGTAAAACGCGTTCACGTGGGCCCGCGTACATACATGTACGCGACGTATGAACACATGCATTGCACGAACACGTTATAAATTTAAATATAGACCTGCCGTGGAACGTTTGCTGAATGAAAAAAAAAAGTCGATTAAAGATCGGGAAAAATTCGCGTCTCCTCTCTTCCGGTCTCTGTATCCAACTATGCGACTCTAGGTACCGTTGATACGTTCGTCGAGTCTCGATGGACCGCTTCCAGCTGACAAGCCGACGGTTAAATGCAAGTGAATATAATTTAAACCTAGAGCAATCCGTAACAGTCTTATCTAATTGACATTGCAACCATATTCATGGTCAACAGTTAGCCATTAACCTCTCAGAGCGCGGTACAACGACAACAGCTATATGCCGATTGACCAACGCGAGGATAACTCGTACGTAAATTTTCGAGGTTGAGTATCGTCATCGGTTTTTTTTAAATTAGTTTATAGATTTTTGTTTAATTACCTATAATGCAACTGCTTCGGTTGCTCGGACATTTTATAGTTCCTTTGAGTCGATCGATTTCGCACAAACCACTGGAAAAGCCACGAGTTAGTTAGTCAATGTTTTGTAGGCATGTAGAGGTAGAATGATAGTTAACAAATTTTAATTGAACACCATCGTCGACCACACGACAATTATAGAATGTCGCGCATTACTTGGTATCATCGTATCCGAAGCTGGAACTACCTACACGATGATAAACGTCACGGATTAAACGAACAAACAATCTGCAAGTTTCACCTTTTCAAACGTCTGCAATAATATTGGTGCAAGTTCCGACGGAGGCCAGCGATACATGTTATCGCGATTTGCAACGAGGCATTCTTGTAGATAAAAATATACGGGAACATGTTGACTTAGGAGCTCTGTTTATTTTCACTAATTTTCTAAGCCGAACTGTTTGTTTGCTTGTTCGTTTTATTCGAGTTTCAGTGGCATCTTGTAATCGCGAGGAGTTTCATTGCTAATGATCTCAGGTCTGATAGTGAGAATAACGTGTTTATTCGAACGGCGAAAAGCACGTTGCTGTACGTAACTTTCGTTACGTTACGACGATACTTTAAACTTGATAGTCGCTACTTACACCGATCGTTGGTCAGCTGCAGTGGCACGTGTTCCTCACCTCAAAGTGTGACTTCAATCGTTTCCTCTGATTGCGCATTTAACGATCGCAATAATATAATACCCGCGGATCAAGTTATTCGACAATGGAACAAAATTTCCAACATTTTACGAACGTCGACCACTAATTATTCCGTTCACCAAAATCGACAGATTCCCTTTCGTTTATCTCTGCGTTACGTTACTGATAAAAAGAGCCATCCCCATGTTTTCGATTTTTTTATCCACCCCGATCCATAGAGCAAGATCCGGAAATTCTTTCTCTTTCTTTTTCTAAAAAAAAAAAATGAAAAAATAAAGAATAAATAAAATGTCCCAGGCAAGAAGGAGAGGAAGATGATGATACGGTACGAAGAAGAAACGCGTTGCCTCGCGACGACGGAGTAGCTCGTCACTGACGGATCCAACTATTTCATTCACAGTTGGTGTTACGCTCGTTTGATTGTTACTATATAGGTATTTACAGCGTATATACTGTACACCGGTTAAACCTCTTTCATTGTCAGTTATATCTGCGGTGCGGAATAAAACCTTTGGCAAACGGGTTCGATTTCGCCTCGGTCCATCTCGGGTGTGGAAATTTATTTGGTAACAGGCACTAGGACGGACACGGGGAACTGCATGCGGCGAAACTTACACGAATGATAATTAAGACGTTAGATGAGATAGGTGTGGGCAGAACGGTGCGTTGCTGCGAGTTGGGAAGCAGCAACCGAGCAACCAAACGGTTGCTATAAACTGGCTCATTGTCAGCTAAGCTATTTCTCTGCAGAGTTGTTAAAGAGATTCGCCTCTTCTTCTTCTCCGACTTATCCAGCGGTTTGCGAACGTTCTCGCATATATTCGTTTATCGGGACTTAACGATTAGCAGACGGGAGATCGAACGCCGCTCTACTCACTGTCAGGGTTTTCGACGCTGGACCGTATCTCGCACGGGTAGTTTTTTCGGGAGTCGTATCGGCCTTTGGATCTCGCCCTTTCCGTTCACAATAGACTAATGAGACGAGGCGAAGGAGGAGGCGAGATATGTTGGCTTGTAATTATTTTGGCAACGCGAAACTGATCTAAAACGATCGCGTTCTAACCCGTCACGTGATTTTCGTGACGTATGAATTTGACATAGTGCATAACGCGTATCGTACCTACAACTACAATACATACTAACACGAGTTTGATACCTAACGTGTGTTTAAGACGATTTCTCTATTAAACAGTTGACTGGCGATTGTGTGTAATAATGGCTGTAGGGAAGATAGTGATCTGTCACGCATTCATCATGATATATCGTTGTCACACATGCGTCACTCGCTCGCGAACCTATATACCTACGTACCGTGTATAGTGCGATTCATAACTCGCGCATAAAATCGTATCCAAAGATGTACACTCGGTTCATAGAGCCAGTACTCGTTCTACGAGCCGAAAATATCTCTCTCTCCTTCTCTCTATTGTTTTTCAGACCTCGGATCTACGTCCTTGCTTCTATACAGATCTCCGGATCGAGTGTTTCGACGTTTCTTATCAATTTCTTTTTTTCTATATATCTAACCGATTTCCGTGACAAATCCCAAAAATATATAACCAAAATATTCGGTTTTCTTCGAGTTTCGTATGACCGGAGAAAAACAGTTTCGAAACTCGGTTTCTACCTTATCGACGAAAACTCGCGTTCCAAATTGAAACGAACTGACGCAACATAACCGTCGACAAGTCAGAGTTTTCGGCTTTTTAGGTAATAAAAAAAAAAAATGAATAAATGGGAAAGTGAATTTTTCTTTTTTTTTTTTTGTGTATTTAGATACAAAAGACGTTATCAACATTCGCATGTACAGTAATATATGGGAATTTTTTTTTGTTTTTTTTTTGTATTATAATATTACGTGGTAGTATTTGTATAAAAAATTCTATATCTTACGTTAAAAAAAAAAAATGTTTTTTTCTTTCAACTGAGAAATTGTTAAAAAATAATCGGTTTCAACGAAAATTTATACTATCCTGAATACATGGTCGATCTGCGATACAGATATGAATCGTGATTTTCTTCGTAGGTTTTTTTTTTTTTTTAAACAGCCGCACGGACCTCAAAAAAGTTTCCAAATTTTTCTATCAGAGAAATTAGTATTACTCTTTTGTACTGAAATTGGCTCGCAATTGCGAAGGTGTTAGTTGTATCAGTAATTAAAGAAGGGAGAAGAAAAAATAGTAATAATAATGATAATAATAATAATAATAAGTCTAAGAAAGTACGACCAGAATAAATAAAATGGCTTTAGAAATTGGGAAGATATTTTTTTCAAAAAAATATGGCATATAAAGCAATTAATTCGTGCATACGTATACGGCAATAACGGTGGCGCACGGTTGTTGGAATATCTAGTAATTATAAATTATGTCTAACTATAAGTATAATATGTGGAATAAAAGATATTCGAATAAACTAATATATAAATAAAATTCGGCTTTGAATCTTAGCTATGATAGGTATAAGATATTTAAAATTAATTAACATCACGTATATTGTCATTATTATACTACTGGCATAATAATCTTTGAGGAATATCGATATAGAAAGGAAATGTTATAGAAACGAAATTAATGAACTATAATCGTTGAAAATTCAATAATAATAATAATGATAATCATCAATCAAACTATAATGGCTATAACACAATTATTACACTAATTACCTGCTATTTGACGCCCCAATCTCGTATAATCGTATAAAATTACAGCCTGGTTTAATCGGGACTATGAATACCTAATGATAATAACCGAACGAAGATTCGTGCAGTTGGAATAATTAAGTTAAGTTGGGGAGTTATTTCGGAAACGGTTTATATCGACTCCCTGTAAATTCTGTAAATAAAGAGCTAGGAATAATTCACAGATCTTAATCACCGACGTCCGAATCTCCGTCCCCTATGGCATAAAGAATGTGAAATGCTATTCCTAGCAATGCAGTTCCTATCAGATCACCGGCTGCCGTTAAATACGGTATAGCAGAGCTGTCCGGATCCATACCCAAAGTCCACATCCACACTACCATCAGTTGCGCTATATATAACAAGAGGACTACCTGGAAGACGATAAGACGTTAGATCGAATCAAAAACTGATACCGACGCGCTAGGAAAGAGATAATCGTTACTTGCCTGAAGCAGGGCGGCGAATAAATAAATAATAATAAATATCGGTGTCAACGAGGTATGGCCAGCTTGAAGATAACTTATCGTGTAGCTGAATATCAAGTGGCCAGGTATCACCATCATTATCAGAACTCTCGCGGTTCTGGCATGCCCGCCTGTAAAGAGAATCGGAGTCGTCAGACTTTCGGGGATTCAAAGGGAGGCTTATTCCCTCTCTCACCTGGATCTAGAAAGGCGTGAAACGGACTGATGCAGATAGGTGGAACCTGAGGGTGGTCAGAATTCCGCTTTCTGTGTAAAGACGTGGAGATTCTGCTCGCCTGAACAGCCACCAGATTTCCACCGACTCCGTTTATTACTAACTGAAATACCGCTATGCCTTTGTAGGTCGATATCGTGAAGTCTAGTATCAGACCTCCGATGCTAGAGGATCAGAGAATGATTTCGTTCGTATGAAAACTTGCCAGCTTATTATAAGACCTAGAACAGCTTTTCGGATCTCTGGTGTAAATACCTGCTTATTAACATCGCCGATATAACCGGAGTCCATCCGTAATTCAATACCTCTTTGGTGAACGGATTGTTGGATGCAACGTAGCCCCAGAAAGGTGTTGCGACAAGGCAAATTACTATAATGAGCGGTGCTATCCATGGAGCAAACTCTGTTAAACGAAAATTAATTATCTGATATTTTTTATCGAAGAATGTTCGATTATTCTATCGAAAAACACGTTGGTAGGCGGATAAAGAGACCGCTCGTTTCTTGCGCGGAAACAATTGTAAGGGATGACGATAATAGGTGTTACCAATTGCGTTGTATAGCAGGGAAGCTATCCAAGCTAGAAGTGCCAAGGTAGTAAGATCTCCAAGCGAGGCAGCTATGGGTGTAGCGACATTGTCAGGATTGATGTTCATTCTTCTGGACAACAATATCACCGCGACCATCACAAGACCGAGGACAAAACTTGCCACGGATGCGGTAACCAGCGAGCTGGCGCACAGCAAGAGCCCGTGGTTCATGTCGAAATGTGCTTCTGGTATCCAGCCCAGGATCACTGCTGCTAGGGATGCCAGGAGCCCGACGACCATAGCTTGGCACTGTATCAATGCCAGATTACCGACTATCAGGGTCCATTGCTGCTTCCTGGTATCCATATGCCCGAGGTTCGCTTGGGTAGATAAACGAGAGGCCAACGTCATCTCGAGGTTTCCTTTCAGGCCCAGTAAGGCAGGAACTAGAATGTAGACTTCGGAAACTACTTGGAAGACTGGCCAATGCTGCGAACAAAACTCAGAGTGATATTTATCGGCTCGTTAATCCGTAGATTCGATTCGCCGGGTCTTTAGTCACCTGAACAACGTCGAGCAAGAGGCTGGCCGCAACCATGCCAAAACCGGCGAGCAAAAATGGTATAAACATTTGGACCGATATAGACCAGACATTTTCGTCCTCGGAATCTACCGACTGATTTTGATTGACTATTTTTCTGTTGTTGTTGTTCATCCCTTTGATCATTGCGCTAGGGATTTGGGTAATTAACTGCCTCGTATCGTCTTCGCCGCTCTCCACCTCTGAGTCTGAGATCAGGTCCGTCGTCAGATCTGCCATGTTTACATTCACCGACTCTTCTCCGCCGGAACCGACCATCTTTTCCGTGAGAGATTTTTCGCTCCTCTTTCTATACCGCAGCGGTTTTTCTTCCTTGGTGTACCTTGGGATCAGGCTATCCGCTCCGTCCATTTTTATTCAACAAGTATTTGTAGATCACCACAAAACACTGCGGAATAAACAGCGTTTAAGATACCTCGAGCTTTTAGCCGATCAATAGAAGAGCAAAATGCGGATAGTTAAATGTACAGCGACTATAACGATTCAGGCAATTATTCAATGGACAGAAGCGCTCGTACGCTAGCTGGCTAACTAGTCTCAACAAACTAATGCAGCTCTCTGCCACTGATGAAGATTAGATATAGACCGGCGAGCTGTTTTTTTTAGCTCAGGACACTTGCCAGGGTATTCAATTGGCGGAGAACAAGAACGGTCATTAAATTTATTACATTACACGGCGTGTCTTTGCCGTTTGATGACTTTGGGATATTTTTAGACAAGTTTACGACAAGAGATAACAAATGCAATGAGTTTATTGTACTTCTTTCACACCACAGGCACTCAGTACAATGCTTTTTAAGAGACGGATGATTTAGCATGGCAAAACATTGAAAAATAGGTACCGAATAACCGTCGCATACGACTTACCATATTCTTATCAGAGTCCTTCATGATCAGTTTCTGCATAGAAGGAAAAAAACAGTAACAATTGGTTTAATTCGAGTACGGGACTGTTTTAACTTCTCTAACACATCGATGTGATAAATCCTAGCTAACCGACGGCTAATCAGCTCTTCGAACGCTTAGATTTTTAAATTGGAAGGTCAATCGTAGGATCTTATCGCAATACCGCATAATTATGTAATTATTCTGGCTGTTTACAAAAGTGAAAATAAGACTGACAGAGTAAAGTGGTGTCAGTGGTATATGAATCCATCAACTTTTATCGGAGTAATCGTGAGTAACGTCGGCTAGATCGATTTGTCGAAGAGGTTCCGGACAACGGTTTGTTTATTAGAATTGATTCAACGACGATAAGGACTGAGCGCGGACCTAACCTAACCTACAAAACATAGGTATACATCTACGAACCCAAATATCGCGAATATGTCTCTTCCCATCGTCGGTCAATCGACTATGGCCTCAAGTTTAACTACCTCGTGACTTTGCGTAAGACCGTTTATTACCCAGTCGGGTTTTACTCGAGAAAATTTATAACTCAGCGCCGGGGTTCCCCCATGTAGTTTCAATACATCCCTATAGGCTACACTTTATATATATGTGTGCATATGCTCGTGCGGCTGTCATACTACGAGATGTGCCGCGACAGTGCGCTTGCAATTAAACGCGTGGCAAACTTTACATATTGTATTGGATAAGGCTGACATGTATGGAATATATTGTTACGATTTTTTACCTGTAAAAACTATGGCTTAAAAGATATTTGCACTCAAAACGGACGGATCCTCGATTTATTTATTTATTTAAACTATCGTTAGTTTCCCACCAAAAATGATAATATAACTACATATTTTAAATCGCGCACAACGAGATAACTCGAGGCAATGTTTAACGCTCTGTTCTTCTTACTGATATGCCGAACGCGTATGTGAATATATTGTATAGATGTATGTATGTATTATGTACACGTGTGAGTTTTAAGTCTGACTATGTTTTATGTTTCTAGTCAAATGCGTCGCGTGGCAGAACGCGGTCTCAACTGTTCGTTATTTTTTTTCGCCATATACTCTCGCGGCTACGAGGAAATAGCGAACTGTTATCAGCTTGTACAGCTGTAATACAAAACGGGGTATCAGCATATTCGGAATAAAGTAAATTTCGATCAGATGGCGTTGAGCTAATACACGCGCTGCTTCTCGGTCGTTATCGGTTTTTTATTCGGCAGTATTCATTATCGCGTTAATTGATTATTGATATCGTTACGCCCGTATATTAAACGCGTTCAAATATGGCAGTGATTTGAAATTCTTTTATATGTACATCTGGGAATAATAAAATGTATTACATCAAAGACACACGGAGTAATCGATGAAATTTTCCTAATATTGAATTCAATGATTGTTCGATTATATAGTCATTATATAATAGCAGAGAGCGAAGCTTCGGCTTCTGCCTATATCCGTATTGCTATGCATGTAGACGGTCTCGTCAACTCGACAATGCCTGGTGTAAATCCCCAGACGAAACCAAACCATAGCTGCTAGAAATACGATCAGACTGGGCATGGTGCCCGTTGAAAGGCTGCGCATGTCGTGATCGACTTATTTATTTGGCATTTCAAGTGTCTGTGGCTAGGTTTAGCTAAAATAAGATATAATTACAAAACGCAGCTATGATCGCACATTGTTCAGTGCCGCGGAGCACGCCGGTCGAATATCGAACCTCAACGTAGATAACAGCGTTCTTGATTTTGTCAATTCACGGAAAATCTCCAGTGAGTCTTGAAAAAAATTCGTAATTAGTCACGAAATTGAGAAAAACCGCGAATTTTGGTTCCAGAAATTTTTAATCGGATACGATTGTACCAAAATGGGACGGGGCAAAAGAAAAGTGAAAAAGACACCCTGCGTGACGATCGAGGGACTGGAGGATAAAAATTTAGTTAAAGAATCGACTGCGATTAAAGGAGCGGCGAAGAATCTGGTCGATATATCATCGAGACTGTCTCTCCCTGTGATAAGAAATTGGCAAATCGAATCTGACGACGACACGGACGACGAGGAGACGATCGAATTCGACTTCCGACCGAGAAAGATGTTCCTGTCTAATACGTGTCTGGTTTGTTCGCGGCTCTGCAGTCCCGAATATTTGTGCGAAAATTGCGAAATGGTTTCTTACTGCACGGATGATCATCGGCGGGACGATGTAGCTTCTCATCGGGACTTGTGCAAAGCGTTGAGAAAATATTACCGCGATGTAAAAACCGACAGTGGATTTAACGGAAACTCGGCTAGTCCAGAAGAGTACAGAATTTTTAGAGTCGGGGTAATCGAGGGGACGGAAAGATCGCTGAAACGTTGCCTTCAGCTGTGGGAAAGAGAAATCATACTCTATCCTCGCGCCTGTTTTAAATGCCACTGCAGCAACAAACGTCGCGATTTGAAGTGCTGCCAGGATTGCAAAGTCGTGTTTTGGTGCGGAAACGAGAATGTGAAAAGCCACTCCGAATGGTGCCTGCAGTACAAGATATTCCACAGATTAGTCGCGGCCCAAACTGCCTATGGGAATATCGAGCCCCGTATACCCAGCGTTTATTTCGAGGCTCCCGTTCTATCAGTGAATAATTTCGACACCGTTATGTCAATGGTTAATAATAATTCAGAGAATTTCCGGAATATGGATATCTATAATTACACCACCTTGTCGCACCTGGCGAGCATTCCCCTGACCACCTTGTACGCGGTCCAAGAATCGCGGAGCGATTGGAAGAGCGTAGAAAATTTCGTGGTGCATTTGATAGGCGCCGAGTTTCACTACGAAGGAATTAATTTGCGGGTTTGGGAGAAGCTTTTCCTCCATTTTTTACCGAGCTTGAAAAATCTCGAGCTCGTCATAACCGGCCCTGAATTATTCCTGCCTCAAGTCCCGCGGGAGCTTTTGACCAGAGTGAAAATCTGCCCGCGTTGCAAATTGGGAGGGAAAAGAATCGGCGTTTCGTTCGTCCCTCGGACGTTATACCACGATTATACCTCTTCGATGGATTACCGAAAACCAGACTTGGCGTGTCTATTCAATCCTGGATTATACCGTAGGACAGGTTTCGACGGCCAAGACACTTGGCCAAATACTATTTTCGAATTATGTCAGACCAAGGTGCCGATTCTGGTAACTGCTTACACCGAACGGGAAATCCCGATGGATATTAAAAGAATCGAGTCGGTATGCGATGTCGAAGTCGTTCTTACACCGCGGAGAAATCCTTTCGCCAGTTTAAAACCGGACAGAAATTTCGTTAGCGACGAATCCGTACCTCTTATTTATAAGAATTATTTTCTAAGCATTGTAAAAGCCCCGAAAAAATAAAGACAGATTTTTATACCGGCGTGTTTCACGCTTTTTGGTCATTTTATTACAAATTCTTCCACATCACTTTCCGTGTTAATGATCGAAAATGAATGAAATGATTTTCGAGAAGGAAATATTACCGTATCATTAAGAATGACGACACGGTAATACCATGGGATGTTGAAATAAATTACATAATCTTATTTTCTACAAATATAAATATCAGTTACGAACACATTTGACAGATAAATGTTATGCGAGAGCTGACGAGGTTCTTATCGACTGCAATATGCATAAATAGCGACCACGACCATCCAGTATGAAGATGAAGACCTCAGCGACGTACCTGCGCTATAAGATCGGCCATAGCGATACGAATGATCGCAGTGCGAAGGCCAGCCCTTGAGACAACCGGCGTAAGCTATGACATGAGCGATGTAATTCTGCTCGAACGTACCTCGCAACAGGTGAGAGTAGGGACCTGAAATAGGAGTCGAAGTTCGATTGGTAAAATTGATATCAACGAATCGGCGAGCAATCGATTTACGTACCGATAGCATAAACCGGCACGTCTTCGCCCCCGTGAGTTTCCTCCTTCAGATAAATTGGAGCAAAGTGTCTGTAGTACGGATCCCCCCTGTTCGGATCATCGGCGACCGATCTCCAGATCTGATCATGCGTGTGCGGGGAACTGTCGTTGATTCTGTGATACGTAAACCCCGGACCGTTCGCGTAGGACAGAGTCTCGTACGGCTTGACACCCGGCCTGTTGGCGAAACCGAGAATGTCGTTGCCTCTTTCCGGGTAACCGTTTATCGTGAACGCGTGAGAATGATCGGCCGTTACTATGATCAGAGTTTCTTCTATGTTCACATTGTCCAGGGCGACTTGGACCGCGTCTTCCAATGCCCCGACCTCGTGGAGAGCGAGTTTTGCGAAATTGTCGTGATGGGCCATGTCGATTCGGCCGCTTTCCACCTGGGAGTAGTTCATTCGCGTCAGTTTTTATTTCATAGATGAAACGTGAGTGGAGGATCATTTGGAGACACTAACCATTAGCAAAAACCCGTTTGTGTTTCCTTTCAGCATTCTGATAGCCTGCAACGTCATGTTTGCCAGCGACGGAGTTCCCTCGTCGCTCCTGTCTCGAACTGCATGATAGGGCATATGATTAGGTGCAAATACGCCCAAGATTTTCGTAGCACTACCAGTGTCGACCGACATCAGTTCTCCGGTATTCGTCACGAATTTACCGCAGGGATTTTTCTCTTGCCAAATTTCAACCAGGTTTAAATCGTCCTTGCGAACACAGTCGTCTGGTTTCAAATAGTGCTTGGTAAGTCCCAAGGGTTGACCACCACCGCCCATCATTACCTAGGTGAAGAATCCCAGTGATTTGTTGATCGCTACGTATTCAAATTATCGAAGAAACGTGCAGAACCGCGAATAGTTTAACGGTTACCGTCGCAAGTTCAAGATTCAAAGTATATCTACTATTCCAGACACAAAAACCGACGTCTTATCTCCATACCTTGAAGTTACTTCCAGGAGCATCTTCGACCAGCTGTCTCGCAATGTCCTTCGCGCAGTCTTTCTGATTTTCGGGAATCAGCGCGTCGCATTGCCAATATCTGCTGTTCACATGTGAGTAAAGGGCTGCAGGTGTGGCATGAGTGATTGCTGACGTGGTCACAAACCCTGCGGTTTTCAACGATAAGATGAACTCAGTGTATTGAAAAATCCACATAACTCGGCGGGACAGTGAAAAACCGATTGCAGAAGAGTGTTTCTTCGCATGTGCAATCATTCAAAGGGCTAAGAATCTACGACACCGCCGGATCGATAGGCAGAGAAAGAAATCGTCTGATAATGAATGATATAATACACACCGGTATCTTTACCAACCGATTGGGCCCACTCTGCGATCGTTGAGACTCTGCTCATTTCGTTCACATGTTTGTCACACTGTTCGAAAACTGCTCTAGCGTCCAGCCCGAGCACCTTGTAGCGACACTTGACGCCGGAGAACATCGCAGTCGCCGTTGCAGCCGAGTCCGGTACTTGTTTGTCGACGTTGTAAGTCTTGAGGAGAAAATCGACGGGAGATCAGTGACACGTTAGATTTTTAATCGATTATGATCGGTCTTCACCTTCGACAGTCCGGTGTTGGGAAACTTTTCGAACGCCAGCTTGTACTCTTCCCCCGATCCGCCCTTCCTTTGTCCCTGGAAAATTCTACCAGCCGTAACGGACGTCATCCCCATTCCGTCCCCGATAAAGACGATGATGTTTTTCGCCTGATTGACGTTGTCTTGCATCGCCAGTACTCTCTGTAAATTTTCTTCCCCAGATCTCATCCAAAAGGCGGTATCTAAATAATGGAATCGGAAAATGATCCTCGTTATACGAAGATGCGAATGCCTCTTCTCTCCTTCTCATCAGGGACAGAGGTATCTACCTTCATGATGGTGGTGTTCAGGATGCCTCAGTATGTAAGACGTGCCGAGACCCATGACCTCGACGATAACGGTGCAAAGAAAGGTGATCAAGAGTTTCATGATGTGTCTGATAAGGAATTATGATTTTTCAGATCTTTGATCCACTCGCAGTGGAATATCTCGTCGTACATTAAAGAATAGTTTGCTTTTATAGCTGTCTGCAAACGTGCAAAGTTTCTTACATTACAGGTAATTTAGTAACTATATAAATAACTACTTCATAAGCTAAGAGTTAGTTGTTACAGTCGTAATGATGAATAATCACCATGCGAGTGTAATTTAAGTCATGAAATGACACGTTCGTCGTAAATTACTACTCAATTTATTATTCGTACTTACGAGAACGTCGGATTTCCTGGATTCGAAGAATAAAGAATGAGAAGAATAAATCTTCGCGGAACTCTCTACTATACGCGGCACTTAATTTATTTTGCAAACCGTTTGAAAACATATAAGTCGAATTTTCGTACGATCAGCACATTTTGAAAATAGAATCCCTCGTCCAATGGTGTAAAATAAATAATTTATGGGATGCTATGTGACGACCCATACGGCGAGTCTTCACGCTCGTTTCGGACGTTGTCCCAACTTGGTGTGATCGGTTCACCCGGGTTTATCACTTTATATACAAGGAAAAAGGCTGCAATGATTGATTGAATGGAATAGATATGTGTGTCTAGATAGTATGAGCCACGCGACTAACTCCTGTTCGTGAGACTCTTCAGATTAGAGAAGGGCCCAACAGTTTGCCGATCCTCGTGATCTGCTGTGGTTTCTAACTAAAATGCGTCGCGATAAGAGCGCAAATCTTGCGATCGGGCCGTGGTTCACGTGCGGTTTGGCATTTAGCCTAAACCCGCGATCACGCGAGCAAGTGGAGATTGCCGTTTGTTCACGTGCGTTTAGACGGAGTTCTAAGCTTTTTACAACATCTGTCTCGAGAGATTACTCGTTATCGTCGAGCAGCTACCACGGAGTGAGCGACAGAAAAATGTACTTGTCACGCCCGCTTCTTTCCGTGACGAGCCTCTGCCATTTGGATAACGAAAAGAATTGATCGAATCACTTTTTGCCGCTTTATGGTATTTTATGGTATTATTTGAATGCTTAGACCGACGGTGATCGGTTTTTAATAACGGCTCTACCGATTTGCAAAAAAATTACGCTTCTGCTATTTCTTTACTCGACCGAAATGCAATTCCCTGTTAATAACCAGCTGGGCTAACAGATATAATTTATTTTGCGTATACGGCGATACTCGGGGTTTGTAACACGCGACTTTCCAAAACCTTGTCGATCATAGGCAAGAGCAAAAAGGAGGATTGTTTTTCAGCCGATTATATGTACTAGACCAGCTTCGGCACCGCGACACGTCGTAGATTAATAGTAATTCGTAGTTTGCATTCGGGCATCGATCACGTTCGCCGATTAGGAGAACGTGACGATCGCTGCAGGTGTCGAACAGATGGAAAAAATGGTAAATAATTACTCGCGATTAACGAGCGAACATCGGTGCTCAAAATGTGTTTTGCGTCTCGCGAATGACTTCGGAAAAGAGATTAGAAATATGAGAAACGCGGTGATCAGGAAATTCATTACAGTCTCCAAGACCGTTTTATGGACATTCCACCACCGCGGTAACTGTGTCAGGGATATTGAGATACGAGCGTATTTGGGATTGAAGAACCGATATATATTATATTCCGAGGTATCAGAAGATCTGCACTTCATTAGCCTGTCATGAATATCTTTTAATCATTTTCAAATCTGCAATACGAAATGTTATTTTTATCGTTTACTTGCTGATAAGAAGCACCTTTGTAACGAACAATGGATTACAATTCTAGTTAAGTTAAGATAACATCTGATAAGTCGCGTTGCATTCGTCATAAAGATCACATGGGTAACCGTCGAAGCTCACGTGTAAACTGTCTGTAAAAAAGAACGTGACCGATGTTGAAATCTTCCTTGATACTAAAATCTACCTTTGCGGAAGGTTGGTTTACGGCCCAACGCGCGTAATTATCCGCGCTACACGCGTCTCACAAAGCCCATCCCTCAGTCACATACCATAAGCCGACTGAGACTGAGAATCAAATATTAACTCATACGATTAAATTATGGCGGATGATTTTGACGGAGCAATCGCTCATCCCCGCGGCAGTCAGTTATACGAAGAGCGGATTTCCCTTTCCGCCGAAAATATTCCGCGGATTAAAAACCAGTAGCAGGTTCAAAATCGTATTCTCTACTATATCACCCGGGGCTTTAGCATTCGCGATGGGATGATCAACACCGAGCGGGGGATTGAAGAAGGTGTAGTGAGCTGGCGTCATCGAGTGTTGAATTTCTTCACAATTGCGTATTCGCGGATTATGTGTAGGGGAAAAGGTCTCATGCGCGAAAGACAAAGAACTGGTTACGGATAACGTTCGTGAAACGTCTTTTGCATTCAAATTCGTGAAGATTGTGTCATTATTTTCGATTGTAGTGGGCATCCCTGACACCTTTCGAGGGCTTCGACTGACGGATACTCCAAAGTCACATTCTATCCTCGTGCCTGTTTTAAATTCCACTTTCGTAACATCATAATAATAACCATCGAAATTTACAGCGCTATTCGAGTACTTTTTCGGATTATATCATACCATAAAATAGCAATTGTAGTAACTGCTCACAGAGAGCGAGAAATCGCGATGAAAATCGAAAGAATCAAGTCAGTACGCGATGTCGAAGTTGTTCTAATTTCGCGGAGACATGCTTCTGGCTGTAGCACATTTTTTATTTATTTCATTATCAATATTTACAGATAAGTTTACGTATGAATACTTATAATGAATGAATTGATATTTGGGGGAGAAAATATTCTCAATATCATCGAGGATAACGACACGGTAATACTATGAGAGATTAAAATAAATTACAGATTCTCATCTTCTACAAACATAAATATCAATTATGTACACATATGACAAATAGATATTATCCGTTAGCTGGCGATGTTCTTACCGACTGCGATAGGCATAAACAGAGACTACGACCGTCCAGCATAAAGATGGAAATCCCAGCGACGTACCTGCGCTATAAGCCCGGCCATAATGATACGAATTATCGCAATGCGAAGGCCAGTTCTGAAGACAACCGGCGTAAGCTACGACATGAGCGATGTAACTCTGCTCGAACGTACCTCGGAACAGGTGAGAGTAGGGACCTGGAATAGGCGTCGAAGTTCGATTGGTAAAATTGATATCAACGAATCGGCGAGCAATCGATTTACGTACCGATGGCATAAACCGGCACGTCTTCCCCCCCGTGAGTTTCGTCCTCTAGATAAATTCCGGCAAAGTTTCTGTAGTACGGATCCCCCCTGTTCGGATCATCGGCGACCGATCTCCAGGTCTGATTATGCGCCTGTGGGGAACTGTCGTTGATTCTGTGATACGTGAACCCCGGACCGTTCGCGTAGGACAGAGTCTCGTACGGCGTGGCACCCGGCTTGTTGGCGAAACCGAGAATGTCGTTGCCTCTTTCCGGGTAACCGTTTATCGTGAACGCGTGAGAATGATCCGCCGTTACTATGATCAGAGTTTCTTCTATGTTCACATTGTCCAGGGCGACTTGGACCGCGTCTTCCAATGCCCCGACCTCGTGGAGAGCGAGTTTTGCGAAATTGTCGTGATGGGCCATGTCGATTCGGCCGCTTTCCACCTGGGAGTAGTTCATTCGCGTCAGTTTTTATTTCGTAGCTGAAACGTGAGTGGAGGATCATTTGGAGAAACTAACCATTAGCAAAAAACCGTTTTTGTTTCTTCTCAGCATCCTGATAGCCTGCAACGTCATGTTTGCTAAAGACGGAGTCCCCTCGTCGTTCCTTTCTCGGACCGCATGGTAGGGCATATGGCTGGGTGAAAATATACCCAAGATTTTCGAAGCGCTACCGGTGTCGACTGACATCAGCTCTCCGGTATTCGCAACGAATTTACCACGGGGATTTTTCTTCTGCCAAATCTCAGCCAAGTCTAAATCATCCCCTCGAATACACCCTTCCGGGTCCAACTGGTGCTTGACTAGTCCCAAGGGTTGGGCACCACCGCCCATTATCACCTAGTTAAACAATCCCAGCGATATGTTAATCCCTGCGTGCTCAAATTACCGAAGAAACGTGCAGAACCGCGAATATTTCCACGGTTACCATCGCTAATTCACGATTCAAAGTATATTTACTCTTCCAGACACAAGAACCGACATCTCATCTCCATACCTTGAATTCACTTCCAGGAGCATCTTCGATCAGTTGTCTAGCAATGTCCTTCGCGCAGTCTTTCTGATTGTCGGGAATTTCCGTATCGCATTCCCAATATCTGCTGTTAGAATGTGCGTAAAGAGCCGCGGGCGTGGCATGGGTGACCGTCGTCGTGGTCACAAACCCTGCGGTGTTCAACGATAAGAGTAAAGAGTGTATTGAGTGGGCACCGAGGAACCGATCGAAGAAAAGTGTTCCTTGGCATAGGTATCCGATTTTTCAAAGGGCGAAGAATTTACTTCATTCAATGTCAGACCGTCACTCGTGGATATTAATACGATTCATCCTCACGGCACACGACAGACGCTGATAGATCATTAGGCGTAATGCCATATTCTATGAGGGCGGTTAACGCGACGTATAAAGTACGCGCACGTACGAATTATGCGCATACACATACGATAGTATGTAGATTAGATCGTTAAGACACGTAAAAATGGCCAAGTGGCCTTGTTAATCTTGCATATTCATGTTACGGAGTACATAAGGTACTTGAAATACCGGCTACTACCTACTACGGTCAGTTGCAGCCGAGTCTGGCAAAAAGTAACGAAATAATACACACCGGTATCTTTACCAGCCGATTGGGCCCACTCGGCGAATGTCGAAACTTTGCTTAGCTTGTTCACATTTTTGTCACACCGTTCGTGAACTGCTCTAGCGTCCAGACCGACCACCTTGTAGCGACACTTGACGCCGGAGAACATCGCAGTCGCCGTCGCAGCCGAGTCCGGTACTTGTTTGTCGACGTTGTAAGTCTTGAGGGGAAAATCGACGGGAGATCAGTGACACGTTAGATTTTTAATCGATTATGATCGGTCTTCACCTTCGACAGTCCGGTGTTGGGAAACTTTTCGAAGGCCAGCTTGTACTCTTCCCCCGATCCGCCCTTGCTTTGTCCCTGGAAAATTCTACCAGCCGTAACAGACGTCATCCCCATTCCGTCCCCGATGAAGACGATGATGTTTCTCGCCTGATTGACGTTGTCTTGCATCGACAGTATCTTCCGCAAATTTTCTTGCCCAGATTTCATCCAAAACGAAGTATCTGAATAATGGAAAGTCCGTTAGCGCTAATAAAGCCGTATAACATGCGGAAAATGACCCTCGTTATACGGCGCTCGCTCCTACCGCTGCATAGCTTTATATATCGATATGGCAAACTGTAACCTCGTTCAAACATTTGCCTTGGCACGAATTTCTCGCCAAGTTCTAACCAACCGACAAAGTTATAGGTAGGGGAACCCTTTTGCGATTTAATCAACAGTGTTTCTTCTAGGGCCTCGTTCTATGTCTATATATCAGTTATCAACCGCTCTGGCAATTCTATGGATCGGTTAGCACCCCGAGGCTTTCTGTAATCAAAATCTAAGACGACTTTTTGGTCAATTAGAACGACTCGATTACTCGTTTATCGTCGTTTTTATATATCCTAATTCAACGTTCCTCTCAGGCGGAATTAGCGCCTCGTCCGATACCGCTCTGCTTTTTTTAATCAACTACCGTTTGCGCAGGTGTCGCGCGATTAGCTTTGCGTATAAAAACTGTGTAGAGAAGTTCGGTAGAAATGTGTAACGTATGATAACGAACACACGTCAGGCCTCCGCCTTTTTACCTCAACTAATTATTAGTCTCCGAAGGCCACGTTGCATAGAATTGCATTGCATCAGGTTATTCGCTGGTCAGATAAGACTGGAGCAGCGACCGTTAATTAGAAATAATTAATTGACGATAATTTCGCAAGTAACTCAAGGCATAACGAAGAATTCGAGTATTTCGAACCCGTAGATAGAATCTTGGGTCAATTTAGATCTCCAGACGTACCTTCAAACTGGTGGGGTTCTCCCCCAAGTATGTAAGACGAGCCTAGACCCACGACGGTGCAGAGAAGGACGATCGAGGGTTTCATCATTTTTCTAACGGGCAGAAAAATCTTTTTTGGTTTTCGTATGTCCGAGACTATTTTTCCCGATTTATTATTCATACTTACGAGAACGTCGTATATCCTGGATTCGAAGGATAAAAAAAGGGAAGAATAAATCTTCGCGAAACTCTCTATACGCGACACTTGATTTATTTTTGCACACGAAAAACGATGACAGGGTTTCGAGGTACCGTTAAAAATATAAAATTCGAATTTTCTAACGATCAGCACATTTTGAAAATAGAATCTCTCGTCCAATAACGTGAAGTAAATTATTTATAGGATGTTATGTGACGACCCATAGGGCAAGTCTTTACGCTTGTATCGGACGATGTTCTGACTTGGTGTGAGGTTTAACCGAGTTTATCACTTTATATATAAGAGAGAAGGTTGCCGTGGTTGATTGAATGGATGTGACTACACATGCAACAGAAACCCACACCACCATCTCTCCTGCCCATAGCGTTAACTCTTCGGAGTAGGGATGGACCCCAACAGGTTGTTAATCCTTGTGCCGTACTGCAGTAACTTCTAACTAACATACGTTGCTAACGGAGCAGAGATTTTACAATAGGGCCGTGGTTCTGACAAGGTTTTACATTGATACAACCGCGATCACGCGGGCAAATAGAATTTGCCATTTGAGGGGGCAGAGAGAGAGCAAAATCCAAGGTGTACGATGGAACAGAATCTAGTCTCGTTCACGTGCGCTTAGGCGAAGGCTTTGCGGAGATTTAAGCTTTTTATAACATCGGCTCAGGAGATTACTTGTAATTGTGGTACAGCTAGGTATACGCGGAGAGTTTAAGGGACAGGAAAAAGTTCCTTCAGATAACGCGACGGTAACGCGACTGTTCTATCTTTTTGACGAGTTTCTGCGATTTGTATGGCGAAAAGAATCGATTGAATCACGTTTCGCCGCGTTCGGATCTGATATTTTTACACTGCTTAGACTGACGTTGATCAGTTTTTAATAACGGCTCTACCGATGTGCAAAAAATTACCTACTGCTATTTCTTTACTCGACCAAAAGTCAATTCCCTGTTAATAACCAGCTGGGCTAACAGATATGATTTATTTTGCGTATACAGCGATATTCGCGGTTTGTAACACGCGACTTTCCAAAACCTTGCCGATCATAGGCAAGAGCAAGAAGGAGGATTGTTTTTCAGCCAATTATATGTACTAGACCAGCTTCGGCACCGCGACACGTCGTAGATTAATAGTAATTCGCAGTTTGCATTCGGGCATCGATCACGTTCGCCGATTAGGAGAACGTGACGATCGCTGCAGGTGTCGAACAGATGGAAAAAATGGTAAATAATTACTCGCGATTAACGAGCGAACATCGGTGCTCAAAATGTGTTTTGCGTCTCGCGACTGACTTCAGAAAAAAAGATTAGAAATATAAGAAACGCGGTGATCAGGAAATTCATTACAGTCTCCAAGACCGTTTTATGGACATTCCACCACCGCGGTAACTGTGTCAGGGATATTGAGATACGAGCGTATTTGGGATTGACAAACCGATAGATAGTATCTCCCGAGGTACACGGAGAATTGCACTTATCCAGACAATCGTAAATATCTTTAAATTGTTGTAAAATCTGCAATACAAAATGTTATTTTTCCCGTTTACTTGATGATAAGAAGCACCTCTGTAATTGACAGTGGATTACAATTCTAGTAAAAGAAGATAACATTTAATGAGTCGCGTTGCATTCGTCATAAACGTCACATGGGTAAACGTCGAAGCTCACGCGTAAACTGTCTGTAAAAAAGAACGTGACCGATGTTGAAATCTTCCTTGATACTAAAATCTACCTTTGCGGAAGGTTGGTTTACGGCCCAACGCGCGTAATTATCCGCGCTACACGCGTCTCACAAATCCCATCCTTCAGTCATATACTATAAGCTGACTGAGACTGAGAATTAAATATTAACTCATACGATTAAATTATGGCGGATGATTTTGACGGAGCAATCGCTCATCCCTGCGGCAGTCAGTTATACGAAGAGCGGATTTCCCTTTCCGCCGAAAATATTTCGCGGATTAAAAACCAGTAGCAGGTTCAAAATCGTATTCTCTACTCTATCAACCGAGTCTTTAGCATTCGCGATGGGCTGATCAATACCGAGCGGGAGATTGAAGAATGTGTAGTGAGCTGGCGCCATCGAGTGTTAAATTTCTTCACAATTGCATATATTCGCGGAGCATATGTTTAGGGGGCAAGGTCACATACGCGAAAGACAAAGAACTGGTTCAGATATCGTTCCTGAATCGTCTGCGAGGTTCCTTCGCAATCAAATTCACAAGGATTATGTCATTACTTTCGATCGTAGGCATCCCTGACACCTTTGGACGAAAACTTTGACCGACGTACAGATATTCCAAAGCCACGCATAGGTGTACGTGTCTAGACTGCAAAATAACCCCGGAATCGCAAGACGTCTCTCTTATATAAAATTGTAAATTAAAGAGACGATCCAAGGCTCCTGGAAACAGAACGTATCGTCATATATACCTCTATCGGCCTTTACAAGCGTCATTTCATTCATCCGAATGCTTTCTTTCTCTTTCTTTGTTAATGCAAGGGTTCGAGAGGTCGTAAGCTCGCTACAGCCCTGAAATAGTTGTGTGTATACCGAACGAACGAACCCGTTAATCATACGCACAAAATCCTTGATACAAATTAATATACACGATACACGAACCGTTAGCTGTTAGTTGTCCTACCGCACCATCGTGGTCTATACCATAAGGCACAGCCAGCGCACTCATCGAGCTAACGATAAGCCTAAAGTCTGACGGAGTGCAATTCCAGCGTTTCTAATTAACCGCCAATAAAGTCTGCGGTCAGGGAAAGTAACGGTGGCGGTATCTATCGCCAGTTTTTCTCACCGAGAAGGTAACACGAATTTTTAAACTTTATAAAATGATTTTCAAAAAATGAATAACCGATCGATGCACCGTATAAATTATCGGCATTAATTAGTATGTGGCTATTGCTCGTGGGATTGCAGAGTATAGAGCCTGGAATGGGTTTATATTCGCACGAATGCGTCTAGACGCGATCCCCCTGACCGTACAATTCGTATATCCAAAGAGTCTTGTAATTGAGGATCATTTCCGGCAACTATGACCCTGTGTGTGGATAGTAGTCGACGGTGTAATTTCATGGGATATAATTAAATGAGACGTTGGAGCGGCAGCGTGAAATTGATATGTTTTTCTGTAATCCGCGTGTGTTATGTAACGAAATTCTGCTATTTTACGTATCAGCATTTATCAGGGCCGACTAAAAACCGTGAAATAAAATCGAAGGTAGCTAGTATCTAGATTGGTATTAGCCTAGTTTCACGAAACCGGGATCGCCTCCCAGTTCTCGTGTTCACTAATCCAATCACGTGTAGCAGACCACGACCAAAAAACGAATTCACTGAAGCGTTTATCACGCACGGTTTCTCGCGCGATACGAACAACACCCACGACGTGCACAGCCGTTCACGAGAATTCGATCTCATAAATAATCGATAGAATTTTGAACCTGTTCTTTTTTTCCCGAAAACTGCGTCTCGAGACGATTAATTTGACCCCTTTTATTCGCTCCGATCTTCGCTCGAAAGGTTTTTGAATATTCCCACAAAAACCACTCTCCGTAATTACGGCCCTGACATGCGCGAGAACCTGGTTACAGTCGCCTGCGCGGACTATAATCCGTCGCCAAAATATGACCACAGGTATTATATATATACCCGATATCGCGGTTTTGGAATCGATTGGCGGACAATTCGATCGGAATTAAGAAACGGCCGTCGATTTTCAGTATCGAGTGTGATAAAAGCGTTCAATGAACCGTACAGCAATGATCATTAGCCGTATCGATCGGTCCCAAAAAATATACCGAATGAATGAATAGGTCGACTAGCTACGCCCCTGGTCTGCGCAGGGCGACGATTGAGCCAAGGCACACGGGGAGCACAGCAGACTGTATGAGATATTCACTCGATGAGGTTATGTGCCTTGTGGTGTCGCCGACGTGCTCGATAGAGTGCAGAGTGTCGAGGAGTTTAGTGTCCGACCAAATATCAGCTACATAATACCGGAGCCCGTGTTAGGGCGAGCTGTGGGAATGGGACGTTGTAATTAACTGACAGACGCGATTTTACGCCATCTTTAGAGCGGTGGAAGTGGAAGTGGATGTGGATGTGGATCCCCCACCTCTGATTATTTATCTGACCAAGAGAGAGAAACAAAGAGAGAGAGATAGAGATAGATATACGCAGAGAGAGAGAGAGAGAGAAGGAAGGCACAACAGACCACCGCTGAATTAAACTTTGGCCCGCCGAGAGGAGATAAACGTTTTCGTGAACGGTCGACTCCGGAGTTCGGCGGGCGGACTGTTTTTTTTCTTCTCATTTTCTATTTTTTATTTGTAAATTCGTCTCGGTGTATCCTCCTTCCATTCCGGATCGCAGAGTGGGTTTGGAAAGATGAAGACGTGCCTCGTGGTGGGATTCGGAGATAAAATATCGGCCGGAAATTATTGGTGCAGGATTTTAACGATAAACTATATGCACTACGGTCGCTCCGCGTTTCGTATATCGCTGTGTGACCGTGCCTAATGGCTTGGTTAATTGATACAGACCCATTGTCAGGCCCTCGTTCGGAACGCGGGTTAATAAGGCGATAGCAGAGTGCAGTTTCGTGCCGTGCTCGTCTGCAGCTGTGTATCGAATCGTAGTGATAAAAGGTGGAATAACTATGCTAGCCATAACGCGATACGATTTTTTATTATTGTTTTACTACACGGAAGACGTCTGCAAGAAAAGAGCGAACGGTAATTATACACGTCTGTATCTATAATCTATTCAATATCTACGTGTATTCATCGAGTTCGATCATTCAAATATTTATACTGCGCTTCTCGCTTCGTATATTCTTTCGGACTGAACAAACTCCGAATGTTTTCTCCCTAATTGTTGATTCAGGACGAATTCCGAAGGGTTTTTACCCGCCATTGATCGGTTTAGATAATCATCAGTGCAGCAGCCGTCGATCGTGTAATTTCCTCAGATTTCCCGCAACCTTGCCGATAGATATGGTCACGGATCTACACCTACCAGTTTTTACAATTAGAATGATTAATGCGATGCACTGTACATGCTCGGGAGACTGAGAAGGTTCTATAAATACGCGAGAGTAGTCATATGTTTTTATTAATAAATATGTGTATAGGTATATGTATGTACGCCTACCATCCGGACTATACGATCATCGTCGCAATGATTAGAGATCTCGTTCGTACGACTCTGAAAAAATTCCTATCCCCGGGATATCCGTTCCTTGATTTTGAAGCGCGGGAAGGGATCCGAAAAAGTGTTTACATTCGGTCTTTCGAACCGAATATTTTTTTTTCTCCTCTCTCTCGTCCGACCACTAGGAACGGGGCGTAAATATTTGGACCGAGAAGTTCCTAACCGATATTTAAATAGCAGGAATAATAATTCCTGATCATATATACAAAACGGTATGTATATGCAGTACGATTTTACGATTGTAAGTAACGCGGTATGCGGCTAGGACTCGTAAAATGATCCCAAATTCACCGCGAGTTCAATTTCTTCGTTCCCCATACTACGACGGTTCGTGAGTGTGACTGCGGCTTTGCGAATCAACGTATCATTCATACGCATGCGGTTTGGTTCACACGTATCGTATATATCGCGTAGCTACGCTCTTGAATGAACGCATCGCGTACGCGTATGTCTACATATAGGTACACGCGTTTAATTCCCGATCGGATCCGTGAGTAGGCGGGATGACACAGTGGCAGTGATACCGCGTCACGTATCTTTAATTCTGATTCTATTTGCGCGATTAATCTCGACACTTTCGTCTTTGTCTCTTAATTACAGGATGCAGCGAGGGCAGCTGAGGGACATACCGTCCTGGATGGCCCGTTTGCTTCCGGAGCCATTCGAAGGAGTAGCGTCAACGGCAACGAACAGCACGATAAAAATGTTCAGCTCAAAGTCTACCTCCTCGACGAGCACCTTCTACACGGACCTTCTCGTCACCGAGGAGGACAGCGATACAACGGTCCAAAGTTCCCTGGGTAACAGAAACTCGCGTTTGTTGGAGACCCAGAGCACCACGAGCGAGGATGCGAATTCACAGGACTCGGACTCTATGGGTGGCTCGGAGGACCATCACTACAGCAAACATTCGTTTCATAGAATTACGAGCTATGGTGGCTTCCCGCGGTTCCAGCCGTTCGTTATGTCGGCCTCTAGTCCAGCGCCGGGTTCCACGGACATCGAGGAATCGTCTCCCGGTCCAGAATTCGTCAAGATGTCTCACAGCGTTCTGGAGTATCGAAGTAGCAGGTGATACATTTTCTTTTCAGGTCGTATCCCACCCTTCGGATCGATCGTAGATGAGAACAAGCGAAATCATGATACTCCGTACGATATATCAGGTCATGTCGCACGCTGCGATAAGGTGGTATCTCGTTGCAGCTGATAAGAATTAGCGGCGTGTAATAACGTCGGGTTTGTTGGTGGTGACAATATTGAGTCACCGTAACCGCACCGCGTACACTCCTCCTTCCTCGCTAGTGTAAAATCGCGTTTTTATATTAATGCGATTAATCAGTCACCGCCATCTTTCGCGAAAAGGCTAAGGACTCTTTTCCTCCATCCTGATGTCGGAAATAACTAACGGGCCGTGATACGTAGAGCAATACGTCGCAGTTTCGTAACTAGTGATATGATTTTGACTGATTGGTGGCGGTGGAGTATCGGCGCTCCACCGCACTACCATAAAGAAACAAACAGCGTCTTTTACTGTGACCTACACCACCAGGAATTGACGAGCATAAACAACAGGTAGAACAACGACTATTCTACGATTATCGATCAACCCGTTTATTTATTTTATTCATTTTTTCTAACTCAAGCGCGTTTATCGCTCGTGACGGACTTCGGTCCGATAAAAAAAATAGAATCAAGCGTAGCAGGAATTTTTCCAGAGAGGAGAATCTAACCTCAAAGAATCCACGAGAAGTAGTTATCATAATAGATTAAAAATAAAAGCGGGATGTGCGATTCAGCGGGCGTCAATCGTCCGTACGATTTAAAAATTCATTACACGTCGTTTCCATCTGATCTTTTATTCGTCTTTCAATTTTATTTTTTTAAATTTCGTCGCAGATACGTCGTCGCTGAGAGAACGTCGCACCAGTATAACGAGCTAGATGCCTACGCGATCAGCGAGTCGGAAAGCGAAGAAGAAGAGACGGAAGAGCGAGCTCAGTCGTCGAAAGTCGAGTCGACGATCACGGCTAACGAGGACGGGGAGGATTTCCCATCGGAGGCTAAGATCTACGTGGAAAAAGACGCGTTTGAAGAGAGGAGAAAGAAGGGGCGACTCATAGCCAACGAGCTTTTGACTACGGAGAGAAATTACGTCAACGTATTGCACCTGATTGATCAAGTATTTCAGTTCAAAGTGGATCAGGAAAACCGGGCGCATCCTATGTTCGCGCCCGAAACGGTCCAGCACATGTTTTCGAACATAAAATCGATATACAAATTCCACAACGAATTTTTACTGCCGCAATTAGAGGAGAGGATGAAATACTGGGACCGAGATCCACGGATAGGCGATATCATGAAGAACTTTGCCCCGTTTTTAAAGATGTACACCGAGTACGTTAAGAACTTTGATTACGCTATGAACCTGATCAATACACTTCAGCAAAAGATACCGAGGTTCGCGGCGATCGTTAACGAAATACAAAAGCGAGAGGACTGCGCGAAGCTTTCTTTGGCTCACCACATGCTCAGTCCGATACAAAGACTGCCCAGATACGAACTGCTGCTTAAAGATTATCTGAAAAATCTTGAGGAGCACAGCGCCGACTTCGAGGACACGAAGAGTAAGTTTTCAGGCATATTTTTATACAGTATATACATGTGCGACTGGATTTTTAACCAAATGAATTTTTCGCAGAAGCCTTGGAGCTCGTTTCTACGGCGGCGAATCACACCAACGAAGCTATGAAGATGATAGACAAGTTTAAAAAGCTTTTAGAGATCCAGGAGAGCATATACGACGCGATTGATCTAGTCAGCGCGACACGGGAGCTCGTGAAAGAGGGAAAAATCGTGAAAATATCAGCTCGAAGCGGGGACCATCAAGAGAGATACTTGTTTTTGGTAAGATCAAAGGATCCCAAGGTGCTTTATGAAACGCGATATTAACTCCTGCCGTTCCTTCGTTCCTCCACAGCTCAGCGACGTGCTTTTACTTTGTTCGATGAGACTGATACCCGGGCCGCTCTATCGATTGCGAGCTAAATTCATGGTTGAAAATCTCCAAGTTGCCGAAGGCGACAATCTCGAGACAGCAAACACCTTCTACGTAAGGGACGAGCACAAGAGCGTAGAACTCTACACTCACACCGCCGAGGGAAAGGCCGCTTGGTTAGACGCTCTGTTCAAAACCATGCAAGAAATAATGAGGAGGAAGGCCAGTCTAAAAACCGGGGGTGCAAAATCGGCTCTGGTAACCGCCGACGATGTTACCAGGTGCATGGTTTGCGAGGCGATATTCTCCGTCATGAAAAGGAAGCACAATTGCAGAGCCTGCGGAATTGTGAGCAAATGTTTATCCCCTCTGATCCATCGAAGCCTGGCTTTTTCGTACCAAACTCTAAATTTCGCCGTGTTCTTCGCTCGTTTCAGGTAGTCTGCGGAAAGTGTTCGAACCAGAAGCTGCTTTTCGAGGACAACCGGAACATGAGAGTCTGTCGTTTGTGTCACGCAGCGCTGACACAGCCTTTGAAAAAATCGCCGTCATCGCCACCGGGTCCAGCGCCAAGTCTGCTGCAAGTATCGGCGAGTGCAACGTCGGTGTTGTCGGGTTACTTGCTGCTAAAAACGCAGGCTAGTAAGCCGTGGACAAGGCGGTGGTTCGCACTTCACGCCGACTTCGTTCTCTATTCGTTTAAGTCTGATTCGGACAGTTTGGCGATGACTGCAACCCCGATGCCCGGTTTCGCAGTTACCGAAGGCTCCGGACTCCCCGAAGAAGATCCTCTCAGCTTCAGGGACAGGGAGAAATCGTTCAAGATACATCACTCGCGGAAGAGCTACTATCTTCAGGCCTTTGCGCATCAGGATCACGAGAGGTCGGTGGATCGTTTAGCCGAGTGTTTTGAACCGAATCTAATTTTTTTTTCTTTTCGCTACGATTGAGCGAAAAAATTGATGATGCGATTGTTCTATATTTTTTTTTACGTCTTTTGCAGGTGGGTCAACGCGTTGCAATTAGCGACCAAAGCGGAGCTACCTTCGCCGGAGGATAAAGTAGAGAATGAGGTGGACGTAGACACATGATTATACAATCGAGTGTTTGAACTAGTAATTTAGAGTAAATGAATTTTGTAATTTAGGTAACGATAATAGCCAATTGTTTGACTGTAATTCTAATAAATTATACGAGACGAGGAGGAGAGAAGAATTTAAAAAAAAAATAATAATGAGAAGAAGGAGCTAAAGTATGTAAAATAGAATTTAGGCATTTTATTATTTATAAACGACGTTAATTTATGTTATTGTATATTGTAATTTATATAACGTGACAATTCGACTTCACTTATATATTGACTATTGCTAGCAAAATCGCTGTTACAATATTTGTTGGTGTTTTATAGATATTTTTTTTTCTTTTTTTTTTCTCTTTTATATTCAAATTCGTTTCTTCTTTATCTTTTTTTCTGCTATACATCTATAATGTTACGTTGTCATATATTTAAATATATAGTATATGGATATTACTATTATTATTCGGACGCCAATCGCTACATGCTGCCTATGATTAAAAAAGAAATTGATGTTTTAAAGAAAAAAAAAACGCTATTTTGCCATTATTTGCATTTTTCCTTCGTTATTTTATCCGTACGATTTTTTAAAAATATTTTTGTGTGCAAGAGAAAAAATAAACAAACCGAAAATCTGACAAATATTTAACAAAGTTTTGAAATTCTTTCATCGGAGATGTGGAGGGAGATAAACCATGGCGGGATTTTTTTTACACGAGATCGTGTTATACTTGTGCTGCCCCCGAAGCGGGTGCCCCTGAAGTTAGGGACACGATGGAGTGGTAACAATATATAAGGCTGGGTGGGTATTTCATATTCCTCAAAATTCTTCCTTACCGCGTTGCTTTCAGGGCCGATAAAAACGCTGATTATATGCATAGAAATTGTGAAAATAGATTCAATAATGGCTATGATATCCATTCCGATTATTCACATTTTGGTGATAGCTTAATTGTGTATAGACTTCAAAATAGAAGTATTCGATATATTTTCAACGTAGAAAAGGTGACTAATTGAAAAAAAAAACGTGTATAACTCAGTATACCCACTATGTACATACCTGAAATCGTAAAAGTAGAAGGGTTTCGTGTGAGATAATTCTTACGCTTACTTTAAAATAAATAGAGGAAAGAAGAAAGAAGAAAGACACATGTATACAAAGCGGAGAGAGTGGTAGCGCGGCGGTCGGCGTCCTCTTCGAGCGCGGCTTCCCTCTGACCTCTGTGCCCCACGCGAGCACAGAGGTGCAGCGAAGCGTTTTGCCCATTCAAGTGATTGAATATTTGGCGTCGCGGCGTACGTATACGTAATTACTCACGCGCGCTAAGACTATGGAAACGAGGAAAAATATCAATAATTGAAAGTGATTCGCGGGACGTTTTCGATTGTAAAGAATGCATTTATTTCCGAAGTAAGATTAATTTCCGATTACTCGCAGTGCCAGTTCGACTCAATCACTTGACGCTGTGGATTTAAAACGCGAAATAACGCGGAACGGCCTTAAACTATCGCGTCCTGCCTGCCCCCGCCTCAATCCCAATCCCACCGTACGTGGCGACGATATATTTAATTAAAACACACGCATCTCGCATTCAGGCACACTCCCCCGCCCGACCCTCGTAGCTGAAAATCACGCGAAAATACCTAGACATTCGCTCCAACACAGACATTCATCGACATTGAAATTGTCGCGAAGACTTACAGTTCGATGCTCTTCCGTGTATAGATATGGCTGTAACCTGTAGGGGGAGAATGGATTAGTTCATTTGGCCCTGTTCGGTTACTGATACATAATATTATAGATCTTGATCAATGGAATGGAATAAATCGAAAGACTGAATAAATATTGTTAATTTGAGAAAAATTGATCGTAAAGGCAAAATAATTATGAATGAGAATTAAGATCGATATTCTGTAAGCATGAAAACGCGAGCTATAGTTCATAACATGACATACATATATACATATATACATGGAAATAGTAAATGGTACCGCCGCGCCACGCGATAGAGAAGGAGAAAGAATAAGAGAAAGAGATAGTTGTTAGTTAATAGTGAACATATCACATGCGAAGCTCACCATCGCAGGAACGACGAATAGGTGTCCAATAAAATGTAATCCTGATCGGCGATGAGACCTAGAAAAACACTTCACTGTGGATATTTTATATGCATGGATATTCCATGCTGTGGATAGATTTAAAAACACTTCACTTTCGATGCACATTCTCCTGGATGATGATAATGATGATATGTGGGGAGGGCTTTCACACGGGGGATTAAATTTAGAGAAAATTTCTCTCATTATATGATTTTACTTTATTCAATCGGCGATGATGACTGGAAGAATTGCACTCGCGCATCACGAATATATATTATACGTATGGTATGCCATACGCTGGGTAGATTTTAAAGACACTTCACTTTCAATACACAATATTATATTATATGTATATGCATTCCACATATACGAGGCTTGGATTTAGAAAAAAAAAAAACATCCTTTTTTATATTTTCTATTTATATTTAATCACGTCTATATCATTCACAAATCTATACGTACGCTGAACGCGAGAAAATGAAATCATTCTACTCCGGGGCAAAGTTTTGCTGAATGAATAATAGAAACGGCTAGGTATCCTGGCACGTATGCATGTAAACAATCTTGACTTTGAGATGAATTTCCGTACCCTGGCGATACCGCGAATCTCACTCATTCGATAAAATAACAATATCTTTCATGACGTATCCCTATATAGAGAATCATATTATCTACCATTAGAACGAGCAACAAAACTTCCGACCCGAATAAGCGAAAGAAAATTTTCGCTGAGGTGCGACTTGGGCCCTCCGCCGCCTGCTGCCCCCTTAACGGCACTATGGCTAAGCAACCGAACATCGCGGTCTCACGAGTATATTACAATCAACGTTCACCAGCAAATTTCACAGACTTTGAGCGACTCACGAATCAGCTAATCGCACGAATCACATGCCCGAATACTTGTTTATAGACGAATCGGCCATACGGTTTGAATTCGCGTGAAGAGAGCAACCCGTACGAACCTGTTGCTACCCCCGACCAAACGCAACTGACCGGGGAACGATACGCCGGAGGAAGGGGGAGGGATTATGGGTGTCGTTATGGTGCCTTTTGCACTGATACACGGTAGCCTCGTCGCGATACCCCGCACTACAAACATTTTTTGGCGTACAATGATCGTTGGGTACGCAATTAAACGAGTGAGAGAAAATTTTTGGCGGGATGTAGAGGACGCCCGCCGCCATATTATCGGCACGATGGCTAAACGACCGGATAACGCGATCTTGCGAATAATCGAGTATAATCTGTGTTCGACAGCCGATGTTACTGACTTCAATCGCGACGCGGATTAAGCGAACTCACGACCGACCCGAACACCTATTTACGGATAAATCGCCGCTGTAATTTTAATTCGCGTGAAGAGGGCAACCGCGGACTTGTTGCATCCCCTAGCCAAAGACAACTAACCGTTGATCGGTGCGCCGCGGGGGATCATGGAATCATTGATGCGTTGACCAATTAGAGCTTACGAGACAAAGAAGGCTTATCCTACGTCTCAGGCTATCCCACTTCAACCACGGGGAACCCCCCGGTCTCGCATGCTTATTTCTCAGACACCATAATCGAATGATGTTATAACAACTTTGTTATAAATAGCATTATTAATCTATGCAGATTATTGACTGCGAATTATGAAAGAATCGATGGAAGATATATTTCCCGCAGAACTTCGAGCCTGAAACTCTAAATAATCTCCGATTTCACTAAGATGATATATAATCGATGATAAATTCGTCTGGTCAAAATTATTGTTATCCCAGCCTCATCCACTGTTATTTATATTTATACTTGATCTAATCTGTATTCGTAAAGAATTGTATAGATTTTTCATAATAATATCAATTTTCAACGAAGAATTTGTCCATTCAATTAAGACACTGTCATACCCTGTCCAGCAAATCATTTTTTTTCTCATCATTCTCATTTCGTTTTTCACGATTAATTCTACGAACGGTCTTACCAGCGTCGAAAGTGAAATATCACGGTCTTGCTATTGTTATCACTCGATCGTGGCTCTAGTTTCAAGAGACACTCGCCCAGGGAGCAGCACAATCCAATAATGTTTTCTGCTACCTCTCTGCGCGCTCGGATTTCGACATGGCGTTTGATTCTAAACAACACGACATAACATAACCTAAAAAATACTGTCACATTCACGTTCCGAAGGTAATTCGCGATAACAATATGGGAAAAACGTCAAAAGACAAACGAGATATATACTACAGACGCGCCAAGGAAGAAGGATGGAGAGCGAGAAGCGCTTTCAAGCTTCTCCAAATAGATTCAGAGTTTCATATATTCGAAGGTAACAATTGATCCATTTCCTGCCACTAATTCCCTTTCGAAGTCGTAATCTCACGATAATTTCACTCATTTACAGGCGTTACCAAAGCAGTGGATCTCTGCGCCGCACCGGGAAGCTGGAGCCAAGTTTTATCCCGCAAATTAAGGTCAGTTTTCCTGAAACAACATCCTAATCACAATTCTACATGAAACTAATCAGAAGCTGTCTTTCTTCCATTCACAGCAAAGGAGAGGATCAAACTCCAAGAATAGTCGCGGTCGATCTTCAAGCTATGGCGCCTCTCGAAGGAGTCGTCCAGATCCAAGGGGACATCACCAAAGTCAGCACGGCTGAGGAAATCATAAAACACTTTGAAAATGAGCAAGCTGACTTGGTCGTATGCGACGGAGCACCGGATGGTTGGTTCTCTGGTTGATATTAGATCTGCTTGTGGAATATCTGACGTTATATATGTTCTTTCAGTTACCGGACTCCACGACATGGATATCTACATTCAGTCCCAGCTGTTGTTGGCTGCACTTAATATTACAACGCACGTTTTGAAGCCTGGGGGTATATTTGTGGCGAAAATATTCCGCGGGAAGGATATATCGCTGCTCTACTCGCAGCTGAAGGTCTTCTTCAAACAAGTCTATTGCACGAAGCCCAGGAGCTCAAGGAATTCGAGTATAGAAGCTTTTGTCGTTTGCAAAAACTACGATCCACCTCAGGGATATCAACCGCATATGCTGAACCCTCTGCTCACACATGAACACTGCGATTTTGACCAACTTACCGGGGTCAATAGATACATCGTTCCTTTTGTCGTCTGTGGCGACCTCAGTCAACCAGATTCGGACGCTTGTTACTCTCTTGAGGTGAATTGATGCGGAAATTGCTTGTACTGTAAAGAGACCGTTGATTCTCATGATCTTTATTTCAGTATCAAGGCAAGGAGTACAAATATCACGAGCCGAACCAATCTCCTATAACACCGCCTTACGAGGAGGCAATAGCCTTGCTGGAAAAGGGCAAGCTGCAGCTTAAAAAGCCTGGGACTAGTTTGACCGTGTTCAATCAAACTGAATCCTCTATTTCGGAATTTAAAAACAAGTGCAGGATCAGTTCGAGGGAGTCAAGCCTGAAAGAAGGATCTCCCAGTACATCTGAACACCAATTAAATTCATCCAGCGTAATCGACTGTGAATCAAAGCAATGATTTTAAATAAATTTTAACGCATTTATTATCCTATATTGGTGTATTATTTCACCACCTTTTATCATGTTCTTACAGATTTCTCGTTTTTCCTATTCTTTTTCTATTCTTTATCAGATTTTACCGATTTGAAGTAGTTTTCCATTCGAGTAAGAATCAGCGCCTTCTCGAGTCCCCTCTCGTACCTGTAAAATCGAATTTGAATAGTAAGACTCTCCACAGCGCTATAGACGGTCAACGAGGACGTCGAGAGACGCGCAAAACTAGTAATCACGGTCAGTTATGGTCAGACAAGAAGTCCCGCGCCGGTATATACGTAAACAGACTTGTAGTTGATCAAGATGACCGAAGCATAGACATGAATACACTGGTTCAGGTATTTATTTAACCGAATAATACCGTGCATTTGATAAGAAAGAACAAAAGAGCGCAAAACTAACTAAAAGATCAGTTATACTCGGGTGTAGTCTTTAGTGGAAAAACAGCCGCAAAAGTTCTTTAGAATTAGCTCACTGATATGAAACGGCAGGTGATTTGAGGATTTTTGTTTTGAATACAAAGTGGAAAAAAAAATTGTCTATGCTCGTTGCTCGCTATAAGGCCTTTACCTGCCAATTTCGTGTACATTGTTTTATTACTATCGGAATATGATAAGAATTAATGAGTAGCTGAACAATAAAAATCATCGAATAAATTCTGCTACTCGTATCTCATATCGAATGATGATTGTCAATACAGGATAACCGTTGTCACGAGTGCAAGAAATTATTCTGCTGCGCTAGCTGTCGGGATTTACACGAGAAGAAGAAGCACCCGAGGCCGAAAACCGACGAGGATTGTCCTTTGTGTTTATCGAAAAAATTACCGCTTGAAAGATTGAAGAATTCCCAGTTCCTTTGCCACTTGGTCATCCGGCATTTACCCTTGATATGCGTGCTATGCGGTAATCTGTACCGCACCAGTTCGGATTTGGAAAATTTTTCAAAGTGTGAATACTGGCGTAGAAAAAGTCGCCATTCGCTGCTCCAAGACTCCCTGAAAAGGCTCTCGGCTCAGGTCACACCGTCACCGATCGTCAGGACGACGTCCTGCCCTGCGGCAACCAATTCTCAAAAAGATTCACCCGACTCCGAGTTTCACACTTTGCAGAGTTTCACCTCTCCCCCGGAGTTGATGAGAAACACCAGTACTCCTATGCACGTTGGTGTTACTGGTCAAAGACTGCAATCCCAATTTAAGACGCCCAAGCCTCCAGCGTTCTTCCTCAAAACGCCAAGGACTCCGACCGCCGTTTCGGCCCAGAATAAATCGACATTCAGCAGTGGGACAATTGAGGAAGATCCGTCGCCCAGCTTGTTTTACTCGGCTACGAGTCAGCTGCTAACTTCCAAGGAGGTAAATTCTGACAACACTCCATTCGCCAGCCGCATTTCTGGATCGAGATCTTTCATCGGTGGAGACACACCCTCGAGATCGAGCGCTGCAACGCCGAACCGGGGTTTGTCGGAAGAGGGTTGCGGCCACTCGAGGGAATTCTTCAGGACGAATTCAGGCCGGATTTTAGAAGTGATGGAGGAACAGGAGGAGCAGGTTTCCGTGAACATGGATCTGACCGAAGCGCAGGATCACCTTTCTCCAGTTTTTACTTCAGACATGCCAGATCCTTCGAGTACGTCGGTAGCTGAGCCTGCCAGAGATGCATCGAAGAAAGTGCGATTCTCCGATCAGCACCAGTTCGTGGCAGCTGAGAGTACGGTGGACCCGGTGTCTGACAGTGAAGAATTTTACGAAGCCCCGGAGATACCAGCGGAGAAATCAATCGCTGAGAAAGGATCCGAGGCTCAAATGATGCGAGAGAACGAGGACAACTCCGACAAGGAAAATCTTGGGAGTCCGGAAAATTCTGAGGTGATAAAACCGCAGGCCTCGTCATCTGCAACTTCTGCAGCTGCGACATCCTCGCGTGTTGTAATGATGGTTGTCGTCGAAAACGGATTCGACATTTCAACGACCAGTCTGGTACCACTGATCAATTCAAGCCTCCAGAAACTGGAGCGAGATCCACTGACCTCTAGCATCTGCGCTTCGTCATTATCCAACATTTCCAATCAGTTGCAAACTACACCCAATGGATTAGTGCGATCGGTTTCAGCGGTGGACAGCTACACTGCCTCGTCAACTATAGATTATTACTCAGCCAAATCGAGCCCGAATTCAACGGCACCTCACAACCAGCCTGGCTCGTCGTCAACCTCGTCAGGAAACGTTGGAGGTGGGATTTTGTCGGCGATGGCACAAGCCATGAGATACGCTTTCAGAGGACTTCCAGGTAAGGATTTTTCCTCGTTGTTTGTGACTGTCGCGAATCAACGATTCATCATGTATGAGTGTAAAAAAATGGGAATTTCTTTCAGGAGCGGGTCCGTCGAGAGGTTCTCCGATCGGAGGATCGGACAGCTTCGATTCCAGCTCGTCAGGGTCTTCGACCAGTAGCTCGCGACCCGGTGCATCTAGTTTCTCGACGATTGCTACATCGTTGCTGCATCGCCGTCCTGGTAAACGGTCGAGAGACCCGATCAACGACGCGGTATTAGCCCATCGTCGCGAGCTACGTAGTCCTCGGAACGACCCGCTCAGTCCGATCGCGAAACGACCCAGAAGTTGGCACAAGATCAGGGGAAGAGACCCGATCGCAAGGATGCGCAGAGACCCACCACCCGCAAATACGACTCGAGGGGTTTCGTCGGAAACACAACATTTCCAACAAGGCTCTTTGTCAGTAGGCGATACAGTTCTGCCATTGCCATCCAGAGCTCATCAATCGACTCAAACCGATTAATCTTCTGAACCGTTTCAAAGTCTGAACATTTGGATGGGTTTTTCGCACAGTATAAACGTACCTCTAGGCTCCTTCCGATCGCTATCGACTGTGCCGAGCCAATCGGACTCGAAGTCGTGATATTTTATACCCAGCATGTAACTCAATTTAATTAATTAATCGTTTTTCGTTGTCTCATTAATAATTGTATCATTTTTATTCATTCATGACCGAGGTTTGAGCGTTATTTTTAATCAGGAGTGTAATCGTAGCTAGAAATATATTTGTTTGTAAATTTTTTTCCTATCAATCGTCCACATAATAAAAGTATAATTCTATGGATACCATATGCGTGTTTTAATGCAACGTTGATACCCAGCTGCCACACCTCGTTCAGACACGGTATCTATATACCTTAGCCGCGGAGCTCGCAATGATCGAACCGCGCCGGAGAGCACGGGGTCGTCGACCCTGGGCTGGGGTTGGCGGTAACCTGGTTACGGAGCAGAGGCGCAGACTAATATCCCAGCATCTCTGCGTCCCTGATTATGGACCCGCATCCCGACTCCCTCTGGTCTGGCGCATGCGCTTGTACGATGGAATTGTACCGTATGATTTTTTCGTACTATGAGCGGTGGTGTCTACGGCGGTGGTAAGTTGCTCCCAGTCTTTAATAAATGATCGAAAAAATACGCCAATCGGTGAATGAAAAATAGACCCGGGAAATCGCATCGGCGACGATAACTAGCCTCGGCTGTTACCCGATAAAGATTTCTCACGATTTTCATTGATACGAAAAATAGAAGAAAAAGCGCGGGCATATCATTTTTTATACATTTTCACACCCGTTCTGTATACCTACACAGACGAAGTCGGTGCTATTATATTTGACATTGGTCATCAAAGCTTGCGCGTTGGATATGGCGGTGAAGATTCTCCGAAAGCCGAAGTGCCCACGAGTCTCGGTGTCTGGGAAGATAACGTCGCCGATAATCAACCCGAGAATCTTCAAACGGCGAAGAAGCGATTCAACATCGACACCACGGCTATACAAGTCAGGAAAAAAGGTGAGAGTTCTCGTGCCAGTAATTTCGTCGTCGATTTAACCCGCGTTGAGCGTTGAATTATCGCGTCGATTACAGATATGGAGATAATCAGCTTGATGAAGGACGGCATGATCGAGGATTGGGACATGTTCGAAAGACTGGCCGAATACACGTACAAAAATCGGCTCCACGCGGTCGCCGAACACCACCCGATACTGATGACCGAATGTCCATGGAACACGAGATTCAAACGTGAAAAGCTCCTCGAATTAATGTTCGAAAAGTTCAACGTACCGGCAATGTACATATGCAAAAACGCCGTCCTAGCTGCTTATGCGAACGGGAGATCGACCGCTATGGTTGTCGACAGTGGGGCTACTCACACCAGTGCTGTACCGGTCCATGACGGATACGTTATAACCCAAGGAATCGTCAAGAGTCCTTTAGGCGGTGACTTCGTCACCATGCAGTGTAAGCAATTCCTCGAAGAAAGGGACGTCGATTTGATACCAGCCTGCCTAGTGGCGTCTAAAGGTATGCATAAGTCCCCATCAAATGACCAAAAAATCGGTAAAAAGATTGTTCTTCCCGCAGACGTCGTCAGAGAACAGGATCCACCGCGTTGGACTCGCCGTCCAGGTCCCCAGCCGACGACAACCTGGCTGAATCACATGGTCAGAGAACTCCTGCAAGATTTCCAAACCAATACGTTGCAGATATCGGACGGACCCTACGACGAAGAAATCGCCAATGCCTTGCCGATGAAACGTTACGAATTTCCTACCGGTTTCAACGACGATTTTGGATCCGCGAGGCTCGTGATACCGGAAGCACTTTTCGATCCGAGTAACGTGAAGGGTGTCGGTGCTAGTATTCTTGGTATCGGTCCCCTGGTCACTACCAGCGTTGGGATGTGCGACATGGACATTCGCCCGGTAGGTTGAAATTGTCAAAAAACCGGAGTATCCTTCGGTAAAACCAAAATCGGTGAGTAACACGTTTCCTTTTCGCAGAGTTTGTACGGCAGCGTGGTTGTCACAGGTGGAAACTCTTGCCTGGCAGGTTTTAGCGATCGATTGAACAGGGACTTGGTCAGCAAAACACCACCGGTAACTATTTTCCCGTTCCATGGTGTTTTTATATCGTCCGGGGATCGATTTCAGCGCTAATTTACACGCGATTTCGTTTTCAGAGTATGAGACTGAAGATAATATCCGCCAATAGCACGAGCGAGAGAAGATACGGGGCCTGGATCGGTGGCTCGATTTTGAGCTCGCTTGGATCGTTTCAACAAATGTGGTTGTCACGTCAGGAGTACGAAGAGTCTGGTAAATTGATACTGGATCGATGCGCGTGAGAAGTCAATCAATTAGAAGTATGACATAAATGCAATACGCTTTTTAGATAAAACTATAATATACACCTACTGTAACTCACTCGTCTTATTATTTCGGCAAACGATAATCTGCGCTGTTCACCGCAGCTGCTTGAATAGATTATAGATGGAAGAAAAGAGGAAAAGATATCAACTGGAACGTATTTTGCAATGCAAACTTTCGTGTGACTAATTTTAACCCGCGTATTATATATCGAATGAAACAATCAGTGTTAGAGGGGCCGTATTGAAGTTTTGGATTTCAATATTACTCGGAGTTTTCGGATTTTACTCAGATCTGGACCTTCGGAATTTTTGAAATTCGGAACCTCAACCCAGCCCCGTGTTAGACCCCGAAAAATATTGGAAACTATACAATATACACATGTGTAAAACTGTTCGAAACTTATCGAAGCATAAAGTCGTCAATTCGAATTGATCGTGGAATCGCATTTATTGGTCTTTGTCTTTGCTAAGTATTATTACGATCTAGGTATAATCTATTATCGAATACGTGTAGTTTTTAAATAAATTTAATATTATACAACAAGCGGAATAGGCAATAAAATTGACTGTATTCAGTGAATGGAGTTTAATTATTTCGTTTACTTATTCAGTATTCTACATCTTTTGCTGTATTATCACACTGTTTCCACGCTGTATCTACCCTTTGCAGTACAGTGAATGCGAGCTTTGGTTCTAACGACTATATGTATAATATATAAATGTTGATATATATTTACAGCTGAAATATCTACATTACAATCCATGCATTGCATGAAAAAGGAAAATGGAACCGAAAATAGATAGGTATAATGAGATGTTAATTTTTTTAATCTTTTTGGTCGCGGTTTTTTGATTATGGGGGAATTAAATAAACGGGATTAGTTTAATCTAGCCTAGTCTCGTTGGTTGGGGTAGTTTACATATGGCGTTATGTACTGGCATGGATATCCATCCAGCTAATGCGATCCCGAGCGAGTCAGCCAGAGTCGTTATTCCTAGTGAAAATTCCCGATCTTCTTGCGGCACCTAGAAAAACAAGCCGGGTTTGTCATCGCGAGAAATTCAGGATTGTGGGACTTTTGAACTCACCTCTTTCGTCATTTTGTAAAAAGTGTTGACGTACGCGCCGCCACCGAGAAGACCTTCCCACAATACTATCGCGAAGACTATCCAAATATTTGGAATGTAAAAGTACAACGTCTCGAACAGCAGGATGAAAACGTTGACGAGCTAACGTAGAATAGACAAAAAAATCGTTTTTATTTTTCAATTTCGTATAATTCGAGCCAAGTGATCGATGATGAATCGATAATCGTTACCTGGAAGACTGACATCAGCCAGATTTTGTTGATCGTGATCACGTTAACCGATGATCTCGAGATGAATACACCGATCTGGTAATCGACTTGGAGCCATCTGTACTGCTCGGCATGGGTCAACCAGATTCCTTCGAAATCTATCAGTTCGAACTGTCGAAAGGGGTGGAATTAATAAACAACGAGACACCTCGGGGGATGCGATGGTCGGTTTCTCCACTCACCAATCCTTGGTTGATAAAGTACTCGAACAAGTAGACGAGTCCGATTGGTATCATGTACTTCATCAGCCCCGGCATCAGGGCTAGTTTTTCTCTCAGTGTTTTTTCCGGACCAGAGGCGATCTGCTCTTTACTCTCTCCTCCTCGTTTGAGGCCAAGCTTGGGAGTAGTTCTCTCAGGATGTACCAACAGGCCCCAGAATGTCATAGCCTGAATTACTGGCACGATAAGCATTACCAAGAGCGTGGTTTCGGTGCTGAACCACATCGCTAAACCAGCGTAAGAAATCGCCCCGATGACACCAGCGCCACCGGTTCCTGACGACCACGTGGATATGACATTTCTGAGGAAACCAGGTAAAGGGGGTTCATGTAACGTTCCGTAAATCGTCGTTTGATTTTTCCTTATCGTTGTTATTAATGATGGTTTGGGAAAAACAATCGATAAGGCTAGACGAAGTATGCCAAAGCAATAAAGATAACGCGCAAGGCATCCAAATTAGAGAAACACGCGTTAAAAATAAAAGCTACGGAAAAAAAGTCGAGGATGTCTATACGGTCTTGGGTCAGCGATGCATGTTTATAATTGCGCGATGGAGATAATTAGAGTTTTCGCAATTATCAGTAATTCTATACGACAGAGCTACGAACTTGTGAAAGAAGTGACTGTATCCCAGGAAAGTAACTTCTCCTAATCCAGAAGACAGCGAAGTTAGAACGACCCCGAAGATCGCGAGCCATTCGGTAGCGGCTAGAGCCACTAGGATGAATCCAGCACCAGCGGCTACAACACAGAAGGCTAATCGCAGGCTGTAACAAAGTTTCGATCCAATTTTATCCAACGTCGAACCTCGAAGATCGCGAGAAAAGGGAAAAATCGAGTTATACTCACTGTACGAAAAACGGCAAGAACGGTGCGATAATTTTGACCGATAACGCGGGTAGAATGTCGGCCAAAAGTATGGCACCTGTTGATAGTGTGTTACAACTTCTTGCTGTCGTCGAGTTATCAGACGATTCCGAAGTTGAGGACTGAACAATAACAGGTTTATCTCAGGTCACATAATGGGTATGGAAAAAAGGCGAGGATCACATCGCTGTGTATTCAATTATATCTGCGCGAGTTTACTCACCGTAGAACCACTGAACTTGCTGTCAATAATGTCATGTGCCGCGCTGAGCATGACCACGTATCCGTAATTGTTGCACAAGCCAAGTATCCAAAAGGCAACCAAATTCCTCCATCTTGTTACTCTTGTGATCTGATCTTCGACCTCGGATATATCCTTTTGCGGTTCTGTGACAGCAAATGATTTTGTGACCATTTCAATGGAAGGAGCGATAGCGCAGGTGAATATGGCCAAAAAATTTGGCCTACGGGTGGCTATATCGATATGTAAATACAATCACGCGCAACAACTTTCAGCAAAAAAAAAAAAACCGTGTCAATTACTATCACCGTACAATCCTCAAAGTGGTATAGCTAACTTTTCCTTAACAGGATAAATACAGAGCTGCTCGCCACACGTCTTTTGATAACGACTGCTGGCAACGTTCTCGAATAATTTCGAGCCGTTCGGCTTTACTCAGAATCACGATTACCGATGTATAGAATGCGACTATTAGTGGAAGAAAGGAAAAAAAAAAACACCAACACAAATATGTGATCTTAATATCGAAACTATTAGGCCCGTGCTGCCATCGCTATAACAATAACCACTCTTCGGACATCCTCTAGCTTATACGACCGGGGCTCGACTATAAGCGTTGCGGCTTACAGCGAGGAATACGCAACGCAATAACTTGCGGGTTTGTTCTCCATGACCACATTCTGACCGTATGATAATTCGCTAGTTCTGAACGGTTCCGCTATAAAATTCCCATGCGCATTCTCGCGGCGTTGAATCGCGACCATGACCTGATCTTCAATCCGGTCGAGCCCCCTGCCTTGCAGTGATCACGTCATCGCAAGGATTAGATGATTTCTTAAACAGTTTCTGGGCTCGGGCCACACTCGCGAGGTTTGTTCCTTACCCGATCCATCCCGGCTGTAAATCGATGCTATAGAACTCGGCGGTCTATTGAAATCGGCTGAAATATTGTAACTCCGATACGGCATTTTTATACGATCTTGAAATACCTGACATCGCACCTGTCAAAATAACTACAAACTCTCAAGGCTCTACGGTCAACATTGATCCGTTGATGTTTGTCAATGATGTATGTACGATCGCTCAGTTTGTTTCGAGTGTGTTTCGAGCATATGATCAAACTCTTCGGTATTGCGAAAGTAGAAAGAGGTCCCATGGAATGTACGGTTCAAGAGAGTTTATCGTTAGAAGCAAAGAGCTTCACTTTTAATGAGGATAAATACGCGCTCGTCCACCATTGATAAGCGATGTGTAGTTTGCGAAAAAAATTCATCGCGGGTAGATACTGGCTGGAAATAGCCTCGCGATAATCAGTCAAGGCTAAATACTCCGTGGACAATGTCATTTATGCCAGTACTTCGAGGGCATTGCGACGACATATGCTCATTGCGATTATCGCAGTAAACAGGAATGATCGGAAAATTACGGTTGCGTAACCCGCGTGGACTTATGTGCAAATTGAGAGGATTTTTGTCCATCATATCCATGTACTTGACATTCAGCACCCGTACAATACATGCTTTCTGCATTGCTAATTGGAAAATTACAACATCTCTGGTTTCATTCACGGTATGGAGGATAAATTTTCACTTATCACTGACAGGTAGGTATGAGCGAGTCGCAAGATTCTATAGTGAAGTCGAGCGGGTATATATTTATCGGAGAGTTTCGCAATGCCAAAACGTGCCGGTGAGAAGCCTGCAGAAAACAATTACTCATCGGTTGTTTTAGGAACCTCATTGATCGCTGGTGGTCTTTTATTTCCCGAATGCTAATTCGAGTCGCATTTTGTCTTACGACCTCGATGGAAGTCATACTACGACGCGGAGAAATCGGCGATGGAATCGAATGTTGTAGTCTAGTATCAAACTGCGGCTTGAACCGAAATCTACGTTCGATATTCTCCTGTGTCTGGAGGTCGACGGAACGGACTATTGAGAGCACCTTGTCCTGCAATAATTAGCTATAGGTTGTCTGAATTCCAAGCAGACGATATAACGATGCAAAACTGTCGCACTAAAGCAGGAAATGTTCTGAGAAAACTCGTTCTTAAGACCGATAAATCGTACTCGACAACTATGAGGATTCCGAAGGCTAAAGTAACCGGTAATCAGGCAAAGTCTTCGAAATTCATTGCGTAATTTGAGTAGAGGGAAAACATCGACTGCCACGAATACGCTTTTGAAGTGGTTTTCAGAAGGGTGACGAGCTACCGGCTGAAAACCGAATCAGATTACATTTCTTTGATAACTAGATGTGATAAATACCTGTAGCTACGAGTTCTTTATCGATCTTCATCCTCCAATTGACTAGGCCGGACCAGGCGCTTCGGTGGCTGCAGCAGTACCACTGGATCAATAACGCTTCCTCGCGTAACAGGCCGACGTGTTTGAAAGATCAACGAGACTCTATCGTAAAGAAGAGTTTCCACTAGCCCGTTTCGGAGTCTGTTAGTCAAAGATCCTGTTGTTCGATAAGAACTACTCTACGTTGATAGCAGGAGCCCATCGAATGGCTATAATCAGCTTATTACCTCTTCTCGAAGATAAGACTGTTCCACCTTGATCATAGGCTCCGTATTCGATCAGCTAACCAGCCAATCATTCGTGACAATCATGCAGATTGGGCTTATAGACGAAATCGCAATAAATATGTAGCGGATAGCCAACATGTAGTACGAGATGAAACGGCATGCTTGTACCGCGATCTTATCGTCGATCATCAGGAAACAAGTTCTAAACCACAGGCTATAGCAATAGGCAATCTATTAATCTCCTGATAAGCTGTAAAGTATTAGTAAAGCGAGTAGTTGACTAATCAGATCGATTTATACACGAGTACAGGTGTCAAGAATTATGAGGAATTGAAAATACGTGACTAGTTATGCGAATAATGTGATTACTCGGATCTGCAGGATTTGCAGGATCTTGCAGATGAGAAGAATGCGTTATGCGAAATTGGGATTGATTGGTTGCAAAATATGTTTCGTATCGTCGAGCCTTGTTATTCTAAACGAGTGAATCGCCGACTGTTATTTAATCACTTCGAGATCAATACATAAATGATAGAGTATTTTAACTCGTAAGAATGTGTTCGGTGTATGGATATTTGGGATAATACGAAGGCGTATATACATGCTTCGAACAGCATCTTACGCGTAGACGTAACGCGTGCGTAAGCATATCGATTTTTTTCATTCAGTTCTGTAAATATAGTACGGCGCATTGTGCTACACGTGATCATTGTGTAATTCGCTCACTTACAGTCAATTGAGCAATCGATCGACGTCGATATCTGCATGAACGTGAGACAAACATCAAGCAGTTCTTCAATCTTCACCAACTCCACCACCGTCTGTATCGCACAGAATATATTCGTACATACATATATGTCACTCAACTTATCAGTAATTAGCGCCAATCGCTTGAATTCGTATTAATTTATTCGAGTTGGTATGTTCTACAGAGGTTGTTGACTCGTGGCAATTAGAATATGCGGTATCTCTTATCCTACACAAATCATGAGTTGTAGTTAGCTAGGAACGTGCGCGCCTTGAAGCCATATAACGCATGTTCGAATGTCGCCAATGTAAGATGGTCAAGAAGAGAGTGGACGCCGATACGATTGATTATATCACGCCTGATCCAACGATAGTTGAAACCGACGCTACATCGCAGTAAGCTGGGTTGCGTCTCGTCTTGTTTTACCGACATCGACAACGTGTGGTTGTTCCAGTCGGTAAGCTAGGATTTTAGGCGAGATGCTGTTTGCATCTAAAGTTTCCGATAGTGATTCTTCTTTCTCGCTAGTGAAGTGATACCGTTTTTCGCAACCGAGCAGAAGTGGCATGCGTGATATAGATATACATCGAACATGGCCACTAGCTGATCTTGCGTGAGTTGCGCGAGAGACGATTTCGAGTAAACTCCGATGCGACTGGCCCTGAACGACTATAGAGGAGTGTAGTCGAGAGACAAGAGACGTAAAGCGAAATGTAACCTCAAACCTACACAACAGCTCAAATATAATATACCCGAGTTTCGCTGTTGTGGATCGAAACGCTGGTCTCTTATAAATCGTTTTCTGTAATTTGTCTAATAACTGTAGTTACGATAATGTCAATGAAATAAATAAACGAATGAATAAACGAGAATAATAAGTTAAGATGCGTTTATTTAACCGTTAATTAACTACTTCATGGTTTTGTTATCCCATGACAGAGCGAGACGAGATGTATTACGTTATGACAATTTGGTGTTCATTTAACTATCGATAGAGTCATGTTGCCTTCAACGGGATATTTCAAGGCAATTAATTGTCCATTTTATGACAGCGGTTTGTGCGAGAGGCCCTATTGTCACTTCAAACATCCACGAAGAGGTAATATACACGTTAATTACATAGAATATTTCTATCAAACTGCCTCCTCTAACGCCCATTAGTACGCGATGATCGTTCCCTTCATCCCCTTCCGACGAATACCTTGAACTAAAAGACTCACCAAGAATTCTCGCGAACTTAAACAATTGAAAGATTTGCCTTAAGGCCTCGAGAGTCAAGGCACCCGTTCTCAAACCCACCCCCTGCACCCCGAGGCTCGCAAATTTCTCATGGCCGCCATAATTATTTATCTGCGACACACACACACACACACACACACACACACACACACGGCAAATGAAAAATGAGGAAAAGGCACGAAAAATTGCGTGTGTCATAAATAAAAAAAAAAAAAAAAACAAAGCATGTTTATGTAACAGAGAAAATGATAGCATGAAATTTTCAAACAGCATCGAGGTGTAGAGAATACTGGATCCTGGGAACACCTTGTTAAATGTGATCATTGCACAATTGAATAAAAGAAAACGAATTGATATAATTTTCCCATTTTTATTCCCGTCCCACAGATGATGGCTCAGCTAACTCAGGGGTATCCAATCAAATCGTGGCATCGAACGAAGGAGAAAGAGCCGCCGTAGGCTCATCGGATTCGAATACTTTTCAAGAACTTGTCTCGCAGGCGGTAAAAAAGGTCTTAGCTGACCGTGAGGGAACAGATACGGGTGAAATATCAGAGAATATTGTGTCCAGGGTGGTCGAGGAATTGAATCCAACTCTGAATTCACCATCCAGTTCTGTTTCTCATCAAGAAATGCTGATCGCTAAGCCTGTGGTACAGCCCACACCCTGTGTTTATAATCCCACTCCCATAGCGGAACTCAAGAAGCGGCACATTCCTGTCGTTCCTTACATGCCTACTAGAGAAAGCAAGGTCGCTGCCAAGAGGAAGTCTTCGCCGGAAGGATTCAAGCCTTGGTTAAGCATTTCGCAGGACATTTCTAACTCTTTGGACAATGTCGTAGCCGCTCCTAGCTATTCAACGGGCAAAGTTATGGAGATAACTTACAAGCCTACGGCGATATCGAACAGCGGAGGAGAGACTAATTACGTTCAGAGTTATATACCGACGATAAAGTCAGATTCTTCGTCGCCGAATTCATACGAGGATGGGAACTCGAGCGATTATATATTCAAGACCAAAGACGAGTATAGACCCAGGTCTAAGAAGCGGCGGGAAGAGTATGTGCCAAAAAAACTCAAAGCCCCTTTGAACACTGTGCGGCAATTGGACGAGCCTGTTCTAGGCCAGTTGGAAGCTGACTTGGAGACCGTTGAGGGAATTCTAATTGCTGAACAGGAGAAAACCGGACGTCTGGGAATACAGGAATTACAAAACTATGGCTTGGGAATTGAACCGCAATTTTCTGACGAAGAAGCGGCGGATAAAACGGTCGATAAATCAACCAAAGATGTAGATAAAACGGATCTGAACACTGCAGGGGCTGATAAAAGCGAAGATAAATCTAGAGGCGGTCATAAGTCTGGTAGCAGGTCGAACAACGATAGAGAAGGCAAAACTGAAGCCAACAAACCTGCAGAGCGAAGAGCAAGTCTGACTAAGGATAGGGAAAAGTCCAAGGATAAATCTGACAAGGATAAAAGCAGGAAGGAGAGACGGAGTAGCAGCACAAATGACCAAGAAAAGGATTTAAAGGATGTCGGCAACCGGGAAAGAAGCAAGGACAAGGACAAGCACAGACACAGTTCAAGTTCTAAGGACAAACACCATTCCTCATCTTCTAACAAGGGTGGAAGTAGCCGGAGTTCGAAGGAGAGAAGGGACAGCAAGCATAGCGATAAGGGGGGCGAAAAGAGAAGCAAAGACTCTTCTAGGTCGAGTAAAGAGAAGGACAGAAATTTCAGAGGGAAAAGTGAAGACCGAAGTCAGAAGTCTAGCAGCGATGATAAACGCAAGAGTAAATCCAGCTCGTCGTCCAGCAGGGATAGACACTCTTCTAATAAAAGGGATAAGAAACTCCCAAGATCGAGCACCAAGTCAAGCACTTCGAGCAAGAAATCCGACTCCAGAAAGAAGAGCAACGACGAAACTTGCGCCGGCAAAGATCATGACGAAAAGGAGAATAGCCCTTCGCTCAGGTTCAGATCGACCTCTCCTTATTCGGAGGAAATATTCGAGATATCAGACTCTGACCACGACATCGAGGAAGAATGCCTGAAAATATTTCAGGTATGAACCGCAGAGTTAAGAAGAGGAAGGGACTAATTTGTAACTTCTTTTTACGCGTCGATGATCTATTATTTTTCTTCCACAAAACAGGAATACGAGGTATCAGAGCACCCCAAAGAACCGATGACAAAAGGTCATCCCCGCCGAGAGCCTGACGAGGTCGAAGAACCGGGTAAAAAGAGAGTGGCGCATCCCTCTGCCAGTCAATACTCGGAACACAAGAGGGTTCCCAGCGAGCCACCAAAGGTGCCAATAAATCCTCAGCTAAGATTGACGGAACGATGGCGACTAAGGAGAGAAGCAATGGCTGATAAAGCGGCGATCGAAGCTTCGTCGCAGAGTTCTGCGAGTAAAAATTCTTCCCCGACTTCCCAGCCTTCTTCAAATCCGGCAGCCAGGACTGATCAGCTAATAAATGGAAATGGTAATTTGATTGGCTCCGTGAAACTCCCGACGTATGCCTATGTTCAGTTTGTTATTTTTTCCAACAGGTCGTTTGAGGATCGCCCATGTACCGTATGCAACTTCCCTGGCATTGGCTAAAAAAAAAGTCTCTCAAGCTATGAACAAGAATTTGGAAAACAAAACTGTTGCACAAACGGCTAAAGGCTCTCGGGTCGCTCATGTGCCTCAAGTTGTGAGTTTGATCTCCTATTCACCCTGTTTCACGTCTCCGAATCTACTACTTTGTCTCTTTTCAGATTCCTCAGCTAATACGGCCGGAACCGTTGCACGTAGCGACGCAAAAGTTTCCTCTGAATGTCCGCCAGTACTATGTCAACATGATGCAAGATGTCTGCGTCCAAATATACACAAACGGTGAAGACGCCGCTCAGAGAGCTCTGAGGGAAGAATTTGCTTGTCATGAACGCTGCAAGGCTGTACCAGTTTACAAGAACTCTTGCATGCTGGCAACGCATCGTCTAAGAAAGGAGTTGGACCAGAGATCTTCCACTGAAACCTGCTCATCTACCGCCAGTGGAACAGTTTCACATGAAGCGGTCCTCGCAGGAAAATCTAAAGGCTCTTGGAGCGTTGTCAAAACGAAGAAATCGGTTACGGAATTCAAAGGAGCACTGTTATATGCTATGTTATCCAAGTGGATAATGACTGAGGAACAGCTTAGAGAGAACGGTTTTCCAAGACCTCATCCGGACGGACCTACGGTTGAGAATTATTCACAGTTTTTTTAGTTCAGATTCTATCATGAAGTCGTGGGTCACGGTTTTCGGGGTTTCAACATCGTTCTGCTTCTTTATATTCCAGGGTCGCGTCAAGGTGTACGTAACGAACACCCGCAATCAATCTATACTGTCTAAAGTACCAAACGAAAGGTTCTGCAGTCGGTGTAACCAGCCCTACATGGTGGACAAACACGGGAATGCGGTGACTCAACAAAACTGTATATATCACTGGGGCCGAAAGTTTACGATAAGAGGTGAAGGGAAATACAGTTGCTGCCAGCAGTACGGATCTGCGGGTGGTTGCTGCGACGCCAAAACCCACGTGTGGGAATACGTTGATTACGAAAACCTCCGCGGATACGTTAAGACTTTACCAAAAGGTCCGAGATTTCACTCTCCCCCGCCTCATTCATAAAGTTTCAATATATTACAATGAATAATCTTCTACTCTCCTTCGTCTAGATTATATCGCAGTTGAGGAACAGGGTGTCTATGCTTTGGACTGCGAGATGTCCTACACTACTCAGGGCCTGGAATTGACGAGGGTGACCGTTATTAACGAGGAATGTAACGTAGTTTACGAAACTTTGGTCAAACCGGTACACCCTGTTATAGACTATAATACAAGGTAACGATAGTTGTGTATTATGCTGTTAGATCGATAGAAATTTGTGTGTAAAGTTATGAGGAGAAGAAAAAGAAGAAGAAGGAGAAACAAGCAATTATTATTATTTTCGTTACATCGATTCAGATTCTCAGGGATTACAGAACAAAATATGGAAGGAGTTACCACAACGTTGTTAGACGTTCAAGCCACGCTATTGTCAATGTTCTCGGACAAAACCATATTAATTGGTCACAGTCTAGAGAGCGATTTTAAAGCGTTGAAATTAGTACACGATACTGTAGTCGATACAAGTATTATGTTCCCCCATCGCAATGGGTATCCGCAAAAGAGAGCTCTGAGGAATTTGTGCTCTGAATATCTCCAAAAGATTATTCAAAACGACGGTAAGTTGAGTTAGCCTTGTATCTCGTACGAGTTTTGAAATTAAGCTGTAATGAATTCGATTCGACTTTTTGTTTTTCCATTCTCAGTCGGGGGTCACGACAGTAACGAAGATGCTGTGTCGTGCATGGAGCTGGTTATGTGGAAGTTGAAGGAGGAAGCTAAGTCGCAATAAATAACTAGGAGAGAAATATAAAAAGAAAGAAAGAGAGAGAAAAAAAATAGAATGCCGTTAAATTTTCCTGTAGCTTGCGTCTACACGCGGTTCAAATATCACCCTGAATAATTTATTTTCATTAAGTATTCTGTAGGAGGTGAGGTTTTTCTTTTTTCGCAAACGATTTTCTTCTCGTTTTATATTATTTGCCGAAAACTATACATATATGCATATATACATGTATTAAATATTGTTCATATATCATCGATATATCATGTAGATATTTGGCGCAAAGTACAGGGAGATGGTAGAACGGTAATCGAATAAAACCTGCAATTTAATGTTATTCCTTCAATATTTCGCAATTAATATTTTTGTACTTCGTTACCTATTTATATTATGCACAATTAAATGAAAAAAATCGACGATATCAGTTACATCCCTATATTTAATTTACCATCCTTCTTTTCCTTATTACCACGTAACGATCGATCCTCGCTAATCAAACCTATACCCAGTAAGTTCAGTAGTATATCGATCGTCTATATTGAGTAGAGACAGCATTCAATTTTCGCGGGGTTATTTAATCGGAAAACTAAAAGGCTGTGGAGAGTTCCCGAGCGTTTAATAGAAGAATATCTCGCCAGCTAGCGCCACTATAGTATAGGTGTTGGGAATAAGTGCGGTAAATATATATATTTCTTTTTTATTTTCGCGCACGCGTTGCAACACGCTTTTAAGCGCCCTAAACAAACACCCATTTAAAGACAATGAATAATTTAGTGGGGGGGTATGAAAGCCCATGGGTTCTTTCCTTTTTCTTTCCTTTCTTTGTTGTTGTCCAGGCGACAAAGAACCTGCTCGAGCTACTACCTATAGGTACTTCTTTTTTTTTGTTAAAAAAGGACCGCGTGTAGTACAAGTGCGAAAGGTGGCGCTTTTCAAGTACCATCGAAATTGTAAAGGCGGGAACTTGAACGGCGAATGAATCGTTCGAAAATCATTACAGAAGGCCTTTATTGTGGATAAAACGAACCCCTGCGAATACTCTATACCTATTGACGCTTGAGCTGGGAATAGCTGCCACGATGAGCCAATCTCGTCGATTAAATATTGAAACGTTGTTGAATGAATTTCCCGAAATTCATTCTGGTAGTTTTAAGTCATGCCATAGATCGGTCAATAAGTATGATCATCGAGGGTGCGAGATGCGGCAAAACGCTTTCGAGAATAATTTATAAGCAGTCGTTCAGGGATATATGTATATTTATGCGGTGTAGGCGGGAGGTGCGTGGTAGCGCGCGGTGTGCGAGGATAAATATTATTTCACCGTACTGTATATATTTATATATACAGTGTTGTTTCAGAGCTGGCAAACCTTTCGATCAGGTAGACACACAGGGCACCGTCAACGCCTGGTGTTTACATCCGTTTTGCAAATCGAGTGCAAATTGGTTGTATATTTATTTATCAATCGCGTATATAGCGCCGTATATCGCATATAGCTCGCGTTGGCTAGTTAAAAATTATAAATAATAAACATACACGAATATATGAAATATCTTTACACGAACGAGCATCCAATATCGTTTTTACTATTTATTTAGGATTATTAATATCACGATATTTCTTTGAAAATATGAAAAACAGGATATGCATGGGTATAATATTGTAGGTGCGCGGTGTAAATAGATATTTCCTTCTTTTTTAATAACGCACGAATTTTACCCCGTATGTAAATTCAATTTCGTTTTTTTTTTCAATTTGAACAGAGTACTGCTATTGATATTTCCGTTCAATTTATTGAAATCGTGTAAATATTATATAGATTAATGTTTCTTTCGTTTTCACTTTATTTTTTATTCGGTGATGGTAACAAGCTGTTACCTCAAAAACCCCGGGACCAAACGCGTTATACCCCTGCCGCCTACCTTATACGCGTATACAACATGCGACGCCCCTACGATTTGCAATTCAAATAGCTGGCGACGCCTTGACTTGATAAATATACAGCAAGTTGCCGCCAAGTACCTTCCTCGTCTCTGACTCTTCTATACACGTAGATATCTCCATCTAAAGATGCAGCGTGAAAAGAAAGCGTACAGTATATGCCGACGAAAGATGAAGTTTTTCAAATTTTTTAGTAATAACGTCAAAGGAAGTAGGAATTCTCCGACGATCTCGCTTTTCTTCTCGTCTTTTTTAAAAGTGCAGATTTTCGCGTGTATTTGAATAGCGGGAAAATTGATTCGTATACTTAATTTAATCCTGGCGTGTACCGCGGGTTCTGCGCGAATGAAAGCTAGCGGAGTAAAATGCGATAGGTAGGTATAGAGGGAAATGGAGCTGCGGACAGGAAACTCGCCGAATGTGACCTTAATCCTTTTCCTGTTCCATTCATGGCTGATGGAACGAGAGCAGTCGGGCGAAAGGAAAACGCCTCTGATCGCAGCTCCGCCAGGGTAGGTATTCAATGTATTCGATTTTTTCGAACGATCAACTACCCGTCCGCGAATTGAAAACGGAGAAAAAGGTTGAAATGAAGGAATTAAAACGTTGAAAAAGGAGAGGCATAAAACAAACGAATGATACAAAACCGATTAGACTGCGATTTCAAAGGCTGCCCATTTAATAGGATTACTCGCGCTGCTACTTTGGGTAAGTCTTCGGGCCCTCCCCCATTCGCGACAAAAATTCCGAGAGGAAATAATCTGATTTAAATTTATTTAAAACTTGTTTTTATTGTTTTCAATTCGAACGGAGTCCCACCGAATGATTCGGTTCTCTTTTCATCCCTCGTCCTCCTCGTGTAATTCAGGTGTACTTCGCATCCCAACGGACGCATGAGGATTATCAACTTGTCCCACATTTCCGCCGGCTGGTTTTCAGCTTGAATTATCACGTGTGTATAAGTATATATATATGTAAGGTCGGGAAAATGGAAAGGAAGGGTACAGGTACGCGAATATGGTGAGGAGGAGGCAGGCTGTTTCCTTGAAAGAAAGAATATAGATTTTATGCATGAATAAAGAGAAGCCTCAGACCGGTGTTGGACCGGCTTTCACAACCCAGCCTCAGCTCCGAAGCGCGCGCAACCCGCGGTGGTCGAGAATACCGGGATATTGTACAGCTTTTAGAAAATTTATTCTAGCCACCCCGAGTCTCGTTCCTTCTCTCTCTTTCCTCTCACCCTAAAACAGCCGCAGGCTATTCTGTCACCCGCCGTGGCGTTGGAGACAGACGATGCGTCTGCATTTTACGTTTTTCCGATTTTATGAATACACCGCGCCGCCCCCGTACAGCCTGGGACAAAATTCAGCTACATCCCCGTGATTAAGTATACTTTTCGATTATCCCGAACTCTGGTTCACCGAAACAGCAATCGCGCACAGCCCATCACTAATGCAGATGAAACCACGGCTCCGAGCTTTTGTTAGACTAAAGAGGCTCGCAGAGGAGATATATCGCTGCACCATCATCATCGTGACCGAAAAGTCTCTTCTCTTCTCTTCTCATTCGTTATAATTCACATTGATGTGCACAGGGATGTGAATTGAGACTCGTATCTCGCAACAAGTATCAATTCGTGATATATGCGATACTCTAAAAGCTGCAATGACGGTGCTGGTTGTTCTCTTCTCGGATGAGATGAGATGTATTTTAGCTGGTTGTAAGAATCTGGAAAAGTAAAGGGTTGGAGTTGCTTTTGGTTCGTCCTGTATATGTACGCGATCGTGGTTGAAGAGTCAAACAAAAGGAGGTTGAAAGATGCGGTGAAACTTTTAGGTGACGCCCATCTCCAACAGCTATCCTCGACGAAGAAGAAGAAGAAGAAGAAGAAGCAGAAGAGGAAGAAGAAGTCAAGTTATTCCGTGGCGTAGATATCTAGTTGGAAATATTTTAACGGAATTCTATTCGTACTATGGCATAAGAATTCTCGGCCTTTTTCTTTCCCACGAGCGATCCTTATATCAAGGTTAATACCAATGCTGCAGTTGCAGGTCCTGGACGAGGGGAAGAAATCTTCTTTAAAAGTTATCCTTTTCCAATATTTTCTTTGCTTGTTCTTGACGTGTTACGTCGTTACTCGAATGGGCTTATTCCACCGCACCGTAGCACAAGACTCCTGAAACACTAAAGCACGTGTCGACGGCTAGACATACAAGACCTTCCACATTTATGAATTCGATTCAAATCTGATATCAAAATATTCCGTTTCTCTTCCTTTTTCTTTCGGTTTTTTCGACGATTCGATATCCGGGGGATTCATTAGCTGCTGCCCGTAATACCGGACTACATGATCTGTGCAGCGCTCTATAGAGTAGGTATATGCGGTCCGCACTTGTAAATACCACATCTATTTCCTGCGCCAATTAATCCCCACGCACCACTGAATCCCAATGCAAATTTGACTGGCGTGTGTAAAACGTTCGTAAAAAAAGAACTTGATCGATCTTGAGCACCATTCACCGCGGTTCCCGCATATCCCTCGATTTTTTTCAATCGCAATGCGGCCACAGGTAAAATTTCCCTCAATTTAATGAAACTTGCAGTTAATTAACGCATTTTTTCCTTCCTACCATATCTCCCCAACTCCCTCCCTCTTCCCGGCATGGCACAGAAGGTACAGACCTCAACCTCTGGGATGAGAATATTGTGAAAGGGCCCTTTGCTCCGCTCTCTGGATAGGGGCTCTGGATAGGGGCTTTCATCCACCTGTGTTTGTGTGTCTATCTATGTGTAAGCGCGTGAAGAGGCGGCAGCCTCTCGCACAATATTGTTATCGATTGGTTTTACCGGGTAACAGTTCCTGGAGGCAGTAAGCGAGGTGGTATACAGGCTTGTTGAAGGTTAATGGGAACAACCCTTCTTAGTTTACACCACCTGCACGCCAATAATTCGTACATCCAGTCTCCCAGCTGAAATTTGAAAGATCCTCAGTCGGAGAGTGCGAGTCATGGTTCTTCGAGTGTTTCGAGAACGACGATAGTCCACGTATGTATACCCTGTATCAAAAATTGATCCTCACACCAAAAACGGTAATACGCCTCGTACCATTGTGCTGTGTAAAGACACGTGCGCGATTTAGTTGACACACGTCACGTCCACGTGTTAGGTCACGTGTGTATACATCCCCTAATGGTCTTGTTCACGCTCGGTGATTCTCCTCTCTAAACTGTTATCCACACACGATTAGGGTGTGATAGTACATTAATAGAGGATGGAAGGGTGGGCTTGATGTGTGAGCAATAATACTGATAATTGAGACCGCCGTTGTCCTGATCTTTCCAACGCGAGATGCCCAACCTCCGGTCTTAACATTTATTTGTAATTTGAAAGACATTTTTCTTCATTATGTCTCGTGGCACCAAGATCGGGGACCCATACCCGTATAATGTGTATTGTATTGTTCCGTTTTGGTGGTCTTCTTGCTTTCAGCGAGGCAAACGCCTCTGGCTCTTTTAAGTTCGCGCTTCGCCAGCCGCGGCAGACAAATCTACCCCCAACATCCCGGCAAGCCCCGTACCAGGGTCTTCTGGATTCTTTAATCAGAACCTCGTTAGAGGAGCCGGGTAGCACGGCGAAGAGAGAATCCATCGATCCATCGTACCATCTTTGAAAGTCAGAAAAAGAAAATTTATTCCAAACCGATACACCGTGGCTATGACTTTTTCTTGGTATATAAAAACGGCTCGATAATCTCCCCGCGGTTTCTTTGTTGCCCTTACTACTTCCACTAATCTAGTAACACCACTTCCATACAATCTGCAGCTACTGGCATTTCGAATCTGCTTCAAATTATTCGATTTCGCGAGGCGACAATTTCTCAGATTTCCTAATCACGACCCGGGAAATGTTAAGCTTGCAGCGTTCTACGGGGGACGGGTTAGGCCCGGATTCAAGAGGATGGGGCTAATGGTGCCAGCGGATACGAAACGTAAATGTTCCGGAGAATCGGATAATCGGATAATCAGCCAGACTGCTCTGCATCCGATTGCTGCACGAATTTCCAATAGTTTGTCTTTCGCTCGGTGCAGATACCAGTTATCAATTTATTTCGCACTGAAAATACTTACTCGACATCGCCACGGAACAAAGTCTCGCACCGCACAAGGTACAATCGTGGCTTTCGCGGTACGTAGTACATACATTCGCATAATTACGCGGTATCTGAATTCGCTACTCGTACACGTACACGTACTCCTACAGGAGATGCGATATAATCAATTCTATCCCCGTCAGAAGTTGGCATCGAACAGTACCGCCGATAGAGAGTATAAGGATCCTCCTTCTCTTCCCTGACATTTATCGCTGATAACAACTTCGAGTTTCGTCAAGAGGACGACTGTCTGCGAATGCCGACTCCCCTATATATTCGCTTGCCCGTAAAGTCCGGTTGAATTGTCCGGACGGTTCGCGGACATTTCAAACGTGTGCTTTTGTCCAGGATCAGACAGCCTTTTGTATACGGTTACCGAGAGAATGAAAATTGTTTGAATATTATACCTATATTATATTCAACGAGCCTGGATTAGCGGTAGGTAGTACTCGATGAAAATTGGTTTTAATTGTTAACCACTGGCCATTGTCATCGTTCAAATGAGCAATCTGAGCAGCTATCGGTCCGATCGAAATATCGGTGAAAATCTATGTTATCTTTTGTCGCTGATTATCGCCTTTCAAATTAACAATCGCTTTCCAAGTTACAATGGGCAGTACATTTGGGAATGCTGCGGTAGACGGTAACCAAGAAATGTTTATTGTCTCGTAAACGTGACCGGGGATTTTAGTCCGGCTTTCGAAATCGCCAGTTTCATCGAATCCGCCAACGTGTTCATGTGCCGTATTTACTCGGACACTCGTGTCGACGCTTATACGGGTCTAAAAACGTGCCGTTCATTTTCATTCAGGATTACAGTATATATCAACGTTTAATTATAACGTATGCTGGTCTGCGTGAACTCGTTCGTACGATTTATCGATATCGGTACAATATTTCCTACCCCGTCTGTAAAAAACTCTCGTAACCCAGCTTTAATTTAGGTAATAATAAGGGCAGGATGTTGCAGGGAGGATTTACGGCTTCGGGGCTGTTCCGGTGATCGAAACCTTGTACAAGTTACATACAATCTTCGTAGCATCGCTGCAATCGAGGAGTTGGCCGTGTATACCTGTTCGCGGACGCAAATTCACCGTGGAATACCTTTTCTGAAATAATTAAATTCCTCCAACGGAGAACAAACGAAATACCGTGTTCTCAGATGGTTTATTACCCCCTTAGGTCCTCTCGGAAATTTGAATCCTTCGCCGAGCGAGACGCCAGGCATTATTTATTTTTCGAATATTGCTCGTCTATTCTTGGATTCGCACCTGGCACAATTTATTTTCACGATTTTCGAGATCCCAGTATCTTACATACCCTCTCTTTCCTTCGTAATTGAAGCGTTGATAGAATAGCCTAAGTGGGTTCGCCGCATTTGTCGTCTACGCGTTTACCGTACCGTACGACACTCATGCGAATGAAAGATAAGACCCCGAGGGGTTCCACTCATGCAATAAACTTGATAGGTTCAAAGCTTATCCACCGGTCCCGATGGGATAATAATTTGTCGTAACAAATGACCATAATATGTCAGCCAACGGTATGAGCGATTACGCGAAGTAGCGAACGGTTCGACTTTAGTGCGAGCCGAGCGTTCGACTGTGACGGTTTTTCGCATTTCTGTAATCTTCCACTTCGAGATGCGGTCTTCCGTGCGAATTATCTATTTCCTAGCGAAAGCGTTGGGTCTTGCTCCGTTCTCGTTGCGGAATGACAAACTCGCGAAGGGGTCGCTTTTGGAACGATCCTACCCCGTGATCTTGGCCGTTTTGTACACCACATTTTTCGCAAAAGCTGTAGCGAATGGAAGGCAAATGATTTTTATGAATTATTCAGGCTTTTCGAAAGATTCCGACGCCGTATTTGCCTACGGGGCATTCCTCACTTGTGTAACATGGTGGATACTGTTTGCCTACAAACACGAACAATTTATTGATATAGTAAACACATTCCATGCCATAGACTCTTCGTTGATCAGATTAGGCGTACGTCAGGACTATAATCAATCGTTCCGAGTTACAGCAATCCACGTAATCGCTCTAGTGATTGGGAACACGTTTTGCGAAACGATAGCCCAGATACTGATTTTTGATCCTGACGCCGGATACGACGTAAAGTTTTGGTACATCCACAACATGACGTACTTGGTTCGCCGATGCGCCGTTTTGATATTCGTCGACGCTTTACTGTGGGTTAAAAATCGGTTCAAAATCCTGAACAAAAAGTTGTCGGAGGTTTGTTCCGCGGACATGAGATCAAACGGAGGCCATAAATCTCTAAGGTGTAATATCTTCGTTTTGAACGAACGTAGGATCGATCGCGAGAGAGTTTATCGAGAGACGAGGAAGTCCAGACTCGTCTACCAGATCCAGGAGCGAATCAAGATCATCAAAGAGTTGCACGGGGTATTGTCCGACCTCACGGAAAATATCAACGACGTCTTCTCCGTGCCTCTTTTACTCACCATATCCGTGTCCTTCTTGGGTACACTGGGAAATACATGGCACATATACTCAGCGTTTATGAAATACTGGATATTCGAGGAATCCTTCGACTTGGGACGAGTCGGTGCGAGTGTCATATTCATGATTCTAATGAATATGGTACTGGTCGTAATAGCGATAGCCTGCACGTCGACTTGTTCTGCGGTGAGAGACCAATCACTTCATACAACTGCGCTGAAAGGTTGCATGTCTCAAATTTAATTCAAACAGGTATACTTCCTATTCAGGGAAACGACATGGTTGCAGTTCTTTACAACGTTTGGATAGGAATCAGACCAGCGGAATCGAGGAATGAGGTGAGTTAGGAGAGACCCTGGCCGTTCAGTCTCATCATTCCACTGCAATGCCAAGGTACATATCGATCAAATAATCGAGTCTACAGTTTTACCCGATTTTTTTCTCGCATCGCCCGCATTTGATTAGCTCAGCTGAGGGATGCTGGAAACTTGTGACTGTTGGACGATTAACTAGTCCATGGAATAGATACGAATCTGTGGTGAGAAACCGACACCTCGACAGATTTTACTGCATATTATGTATGTACAATTGTCACATCGATAAAATCTAGGAGGGATGAGAGTTTCGAAATTCTGTGGCTTTTTATCGTCGCCGGTACGCAGTTCCAACGTGCGTGCATGGAATAATGATACCTACAATTTTACGTATTCTCCTATCGATCCGTTGTATCTCTTGAAAATAATCATACACCGGCGTAGCTGAGAACTAGGGAAAATTGGTAATTGTTGAGTAAGTCTGCGACAAATTGACACCTTTGAAGTTCTGGCGACGTTTTACGACCCGCGAATCGATATTCGCTGCAAGGGGCATATTTTGCACGGGCTGATTGCAGGAGGCGATTATCGAAGAGCGTTGTGTCGCTTCGGCGACGTATGCACAAGACTGTTCTTCGGGATGAATAATTGATCAGCGATCGATTTAATTCTTAGTGTAATTTTCTGCGAAACGATGCAAGTCTCAGTCGTAAATTCATGGATAATCCTGGAAATTATCGATCAGCATAGTAGCGATACGAGTCGCGTGGACGAATGTTGGTCAGACCAGTCCGACTGCTCGAAAAGACAGCATCAACGGGTCTCAGAGGTGTAGCAAATCGCGAAAATGTTTCGATCGGAGAATCGTTACGTGAAGTTTTTGTACTACGCAGCAAAAATTTGGGGCCTTGCACCGTTCACGATAGAGAATAACAAAATATCATGCGAATCAGTACGCGCCAAACTCTGGTCGATGGTACTCGGCGTCTTTTACAGTTCTGGAATTTTTATCCTGATAATTGAAGAAGCATACCGTGCAAGGTTCTCTGTCGACGTTGTGAGAGGCATTGCTGAATTTACATGGATGCAAGTAAAGTTCGCCAGTGTCATAATATGTTTGGTGACATTCGCGCGCGGAAGAAAGACCGTCGCGGAGATCGTAGACCTGTTCTCTGAGATCGACAAGATCTTAAGATCCTTCGGCATCGTACAGGACTATGAGAGAGTCTTCAGAGTGCGTGCAACTCGTGTCGCGATATGCTTGGCCATTTTGATCCTCGCCAAGTACTCACTCTCTGTAGTTTACTGGACCACCGCGGGGGAAATCTCCGTGGCCAGAATCGTAATGGATTTACTTGTAACCAAAATCGTCGATATCGCACATACCGGTAGAATCATCATCTTCGTAAATATTTTCATTTGCATCATCGAACGAATCCAGGCGATCAACGACAGCGTTTCGAACGTTTTTGCCTCTGTGTGGGGACCACGTCGAATTTTGAGGCGACGCATCGGTACCGTGGACAGACGCGGATCGAAATTGACAGGAATCAATGAGAAACTGTCGAAGAAACTTGTTCAGATTGCGGAACTCAACGATAAAGTTCGCGATTTGACCGATAAGACTATGAAATTATTCTCTTTGCCGGTTTTCATGGTTATCGCTACCTATTTCCTGCGATTTCTGATCGTTTGCTATTACATCTACTGGACTCTTCATAAAGATGGTACGACAGTTCCAAGATCTGCTTATAGTCTGCTGCCTTTATTGATAGGTGTGCTCCTCAATCTTCTGGAATTATTCGCCGTTGCTTTCGTGTGCACCTCAGCCCTGATGTTGGTAAGTACCCGCGAATTTCACGGTATTTTCTCGAGCGACGGGTGGGGATCGAAGCTCGACTATTGAAGAGAAATCTGGTTCTGAAATAAAAACTCCCTTTTTTATCCAGGCGAAGACTACTGCAAGTTTACTTCACAAAACTCGGATCCAAGACAGCTTCGCCGAGTTAAAGGATGAGGTAAGTTTGTAAATACTCTGCTTGAATAGACCATACTTTAAATAGTCTCGATAAGTGGCATCGGGCAGGGGAACCTAGGCCTCGTGTGACCATATTTCAGAAAATCCATTTCCCCTCATGATCGACTGCAATTTCATAGAACCCTGAAGATTTTCATGGAACTAGAAATCCCGTTCCCGTAAACGGTGGCCAATAATAATATCCAGAAATTATGTACTGGCGCAGGTGAGAGCTGGTGGGAAGTGGTAATTGTTAGGTAAGCTGGTTCGCGGGACAGACATGCATGTTTTATGAGCAATTGACACCCATGGTAATTCTGACGACATTTTGCGACCCGAAAGTCAATATCTACGAGGGGTATATTTTCTACGAACTGGTTGCAGAGGGCAATAAAATTACTGGAGGGTGTTTTATCGCTTCGATGACTTACGAGCACGACTGTTTTTCGGAATTGATAGTTATCAATCGCTTTGTTGGGTCGTGTAAGTTTCTGGAAACGATAAAATTTTCAGTCAGTCGTTCGCTCTGCACACCGATTAGCCACGAGTAAAAAATTTCGCGAGCAGCAGGCAGTGGCAGAAGTCTTGGGTGCCCCGGATCACAATCATGGAAATTATCGACCAGTAGTGATAAAATGTGTTACCTTGACGAGCAACGGAGTCAAGGAGCGAGGTAAGCTCGTCGATACAAATCGTTCGAATGGATGAATAATCATCCTTTCAAGTATCATCGCGCGAGGCGCATCCACATATCCCCCATCATGGATATGTACATTTTCATTGCAACGTGTGGCACGAGCACTGTTTTCATAGTCCGGATGTCGATGCATAATAAATATAAGCTATTCCGCATGTTATAAGCGAAGCATTTAATAACGCATACCGTATTCTTGGTCTAGGGAAACTGTGCTGGAATCATGTTGCGTCAACTGTGGCTGAAAGAACATCGAGCCGAGCTGCGAGATGAGGTACATACGGAAATATCTTCCAACGTAATATATTGACAATTTACCTCAGTTTTTCTTATTTACAATAAATCCATACTCATCATGTTACGTTTCTCCGGTTCAATGGGTTCTATTTTTTTTACCTTTCATCACCTTCGGTGGTACACCTTGTTCCTACCTAAGAACGGAATGAAAAGTTTCTCTCTACTGGAAACATACACAAGGGTATACAACTCAATCGCCCTAATGGATAGAGCAATGCAATTATGCGAAAGACCTAGTGAATACGTCAACGTCATATCAATCGTTCACTTTATCATGATGAATGCGCTAATGAGTTTAATATCGTAATGGGGCCGAGCACTGTGAGGGTACCTTTCGTTACTGGACTTACAGTCGTCTAGATCATCGGCAAATATATAAGCGGTCGCTTAATAAGTAGACGACTTCCGAACCTATCGAAGTTTACGTGTAGTTTCTCTCGGTGTCCGAGGTCCCTTGCGAAGCAAGCAATAAGCTTTTCTCAACGTTTCGACCCTGAAGGAAGTCCCCTTCGGAAGACTGAAAATTTGATTACACGGAAAGAATCCCACATACGATCGATTCATTAGTTCACGTCCGCGAGAGTGTAATCGGCGCGATGTCGAACCGAGTTACGAACATCCATGGACGTACGAGCGTGCATGTTAAGTTTTTATATTACACGGCGAAGTCTATCGGTCTGGCGCCGTTCAGATTGACGGATAACCGCGTATACGTCGGATCGTCATACGAAGCACTTTATTCTGTGATATTGGTAATTATGTGCCTTCCGCAGTCTATCATTATATTCAATGACCAATCTACTGGTGATTTCATGGGTAAAACGATGATGACGCGGCTCGGTAGAAGTTTGATCAGGCACCTTGGTAACTTCGGCAGCGGTTTATTGTGGTTGACATTTGTGCTGAAGAGAAAGAAGATCACAGAGATCATAAACGCATTGCGCAAAGTGGACCGTCTGCTCAGCGTTTTGGGAGTTGAACAAGATTATGAGAAGAATTTCAAACGGCGAGCTATCTTAGTTGTTGTGTTGTTTGCCCCAATGATGACGATAGTATTCGGAATCGGTCTTATGTACTGGATGAGGTTGGGCTTTACGACGGAGCCGTGGGTGCTGTACGAACTGACTATCGGTAACCTGATTTATATGGTTTACCACCAGGTGATCGTGTTATTCATAAATACGATGAACTTTGTTCGCTCACGTTACCAGCAGCTCGATGAACGACTCCGTAACGTTCATCAATCCGAATATAGACCGAAAAACGTTAGAGATCGGCTCGCTCGCCCTGATAACTGGAACGCATTAGACATTCTCTCTGTCGATGTGGAGACGGGAAATCACGAGTGTCCTACGACTGCAAGTAACTTGAAGCCGATCGAAACGCTCAGAAAGATCGAAGAACTGTACGACAATCTTCGTGAAGTAACCGACAATATAGTTCATCTTTTTTCTCTACCGATCATCCTAACACTTGGTTATTATACCATTCTAATATTGACTATATGCTATCACGGTTTCGTTGTTACACCAACTGCATCGTTTACGGATGATTGGTTCACCTTCGGTCAATTAGCGGCCACCACTTTTGCGATGTTCTTTATGCTGTCAGAACTATTCGCTCTCGCCATCATTTGTTCTTCAACTGAGACGACGGTGAGAATTTTCGATTTCTTCGATCTCTCTTGATTTTGGCGTTCTATGTCTATGGAAGAATGCTATAACTTTGATATGATATTCTTTGATCAGGTGAACTCTCTCGCGGTCACACTCCACAGAATGTGGATCACGTCTTATCCAGTCGATTTGAAGGATGAGGTAAGATAACGTGAAATGTAACTCTGCCGTTCCCAATTTAGAGAGGTAAGGAATTAGCGATCATACTTCGCGGAAAGGCGGAAATGTTCGTGACAATTTCACTCGGATAACTTATTTCCATACCGTTATTAACGAGCGTGTCGATCCATTCATATTCTACAAATGCGAACCTTCCACTTGGGAATGATCCGACGATTGACGTGTATTCTTCGAGGCCCTTTCATAGGTGAGTTCTGATCAAAGTCAGATAATGGAACCAAAGTGTAACCATGTTGTTGTGATCCAAATGATCGTTTCGACCGACATGTTGTCCATGTAGTTGCCCGGCAACTATCGATCGTATGTGACCCATCGACGTACACTGATTTTCTTTGTCAGAAAACTTTAGAGGCATCCAGCGCTCGGGAAGTGTAGGATGTACAAGTCACACGGCGGTATGAAAACGTCCGAAGAATCAAATCCGTACGCCAAGTTCATGTACTACTTGGCGAAGATTTGGGGCTTAGCACCGTTCAAACTGAAAGAGAATGAAATTTTCTCAGGATCGTCATTCGAAATATTTTACTCGGTGATTTTGGCAGCGTTGAATATTCCCCATTTCGTGTTCGTCGTAATTTACAGAACCCAGAATAATCACTACGGCGATACGGTCGTGACGAAGAGCGCGAAAATATTCGCGCTGCTTTGGCAAGTCCTGGGGAATATTTCATGTTTCGTGATGTTCGCGTTGAAGAGAAACAGCATCGCGGAAATCCTCCGTTTGTACATAAAATCTGATGCCATTCTTGGACATCTTGGAGAGAAGCAGGACTGTCAAAGGGAGTTGAAAATTCATGCAAAACTGACAGGCCTAACATTCGCTACTACCGTCACCATCACATTAACTGACGCTATGATATATTGGATGTGCCTGGACTACGATGACAGATTTCGGGTAGCTTACATATTGTTTGTCGACAAATGGATGTCCTTCGTGCAACATATCCAGGTCCTGATCTTCGTGAACCTTATAGTGTCGGTCAAAGAACGCTTGCGGTTGCTGAACCAGAATTTCTTGAACATTTGTGTCGATGGAAATGAATCGGATCGAGTTTGGCGACACCGGGATTTGATGATTCGTCGGAACGGATGGACCGCTGGTTCCATAGATGATGGGGCTGGATCTGACTTCGGAAAGCAAACTTCGAGTAGCGGAAAATCTGTGGAAAGGGTCCTGAAAATTGCAGAACTATACGGCAGCCTCCTCGATGTGATCGACAAGATCATGGAACTGTTTTCTCTTCAGATACTTTTCACTCTGGGTTATTATTTCACGATAATCACAACTACGTCCTATTACACTTACGTTTCACTAACAAGCTCGGAAGTCGCACGAGATTTCGTGAAAACTTTGCAGCTCGTAAGCACGCAAGTATTTCTGTCCGTCATGTGGGTGGAACTACTCGCCATCGCTGTAGTATGTGATTCAGTGCAAACTACGGTGAGGGTTTGTAAATAGTTACGATTAAAATTCTGCAATCAGATAATAAAGAACAAATTTATCATACGCAGGCAAAGTCAACGGTGATCACGCTCAACAAAATGTGGATAAAACATCATCGAGGAAAACTGAGCGATGCGGTAAGTCCGAAATAGAAACAAGTCACAGTATCGGATGGTAGAGTCTGAGAGAGTCATGGATATCAACTAATTTTGAGAGTGCTATGTCCTGCAATCTTTTTGCAATCCTCCCGCAATAATTGATCGTAGCTATGGCGTTATCGTGCGAATGTCCAGTAACCTTCGGGATCGAGGTAAGTTTCCAAACGTTGTGATGTCATTTCTCATTGTAGTTCCATTTCTCTGACAATGAGAGAACCGGGAAATTTTATTTCGCTTATAGTCGTGGAATGAAAAATTGCGCGTTCGGTGGGTAAGAGTTCGCGGCTCTCTTACACCACTTCCATCGTCCGGATAATAATTCATACGCTTTCAACGGGATCGATCATAGTCGTACAATACTTCGTTCCAACAATTTGCCATTTGGTAAACGCGATCACGTTCGAAATGCTATTAACAGATTAGTTTTGTGAGCCGTCAATCGCGCGAGTCACCAATATATCATACAAGGTAGTCGTTCAACGCGGTGCAATTACTATGGACCTGTCATGTGAATTCATAAAACCGGTAATGTGTTTCTCCTCATGTTAAGATCCAACAACGATAAGTCATTGAACAGTGCCATTGACTTCTCCAATACGACAGTCCCGGTTTGTTGCTTAGCTTCGTTTCTTCGCAGTTGCTTGGAAACGATCGATCGATATCGGCAAGATATCCTCCGGGTTTTGGTCACAGTGCGAAGTGTCTTACAGTCGCGAACGTCCCATCGGAGAGCCGCGGTTAGCTTCGCAATGTGTCGTCGGTTCGATTCGTACGCAAAATTTTTTTACTACGTTGCTAAAATTTCGGGCCTGGCTCCAGTTACCCTGAGAAACAACAGAGTCTGCGATGGATCTCTGTGGGATATCCTCTATCCGATAATCCTAGCCGGGATGTGCCTTTACATACATGTTGGATTTTCCATCGATAACCCAAAACCTACTATTTACGAAAATAAAGTAAGCATCAGCGATACGATCGTCATGCTAATTATCAACGCGAAATTTGTGCCTACCGTACTACCCATGGTAAAATTTTTATGGGACAGGAAGAAGATCACGAAGATCGCGGAACTGTTTTTAAAAATCGATACAATTCTGAATTATGTGGAAGTTGAACAGGATTATAAAAAGAAGTTTAAAGCTAGTGCCATTTTACTGGGATCGTTCTACTTCGTTGTAATTACTTGTAACCAAATTGCTTTCGTAGTTTTCTTTTCGAATAAAGGTTTTCCAGAAACGTGGGTTTCAATTAATATCATCGTTATTAATTTATTCGATATCGTAAGGCACCAAGTGATCTGTATGTTCGTAAGCGTCATGGTGTTCGTCGCTGAACGGTATTCGCAACTCGCCAATAGTCTCCGGGATATTTGCACCGCGCGAGGTGGAAAGAATTGCCTTCGGAGACGGGAAGTTTTTCCAATAAATAACGACGTATTGAATATGATTCTAATGGATCAGGATGCCGGAGGTGATTCGCAAACTTCTCCCAAAAGGAATCCGAAGCCATCGGACAAGCTTGACAAAATTTCGGAACTTCATGACACCCTCCGCGATCTCATTGACACGAGCACCGACCTTTTCTCACTGCCACTCTTCGCGAATCTGGTGTATTCTTCCATGATGATGATCTGCAATTGCTTTGGGATCTATGCGAATCTTATATCATTCGCCGTGACTCCCGATTCAATTGATATCCACCAAATCTCGAATATAACTTTCGGCTCGTTTCTCATAATGATGGAAATGTTTGCTGTCGCCGCAGCATGTGCTTCGATTCAGAAGACGGTGAGAACTATTCTATTTTTCTCAACGAATGGCTATACGCCGCGATATAAATCTGGCGTCGAATCATATGTACTGTACTCTTTGTTTAGGCGAAATATGCAGGGGTTGTGCTTCATCGACTCAGACTTGAAGAACACCGAGCCGAGCTGCGAGATGAGGTACGTTCAAAGATATATCCCAACGTAATGAATTTGCTCGTGAAATTCCTTGAGAATTTCTACTCTGTAGATCATCATCTCTCCGAACGCTTTCTCTGTTCGCTAATGAACGTCTCAAAATTTTGACGGATTATTTCCCAGCCTCAAGGTATCCAGCCACGAGCAAACTATCGAATCGTTGGTTTTTTCCCTTCCAACAAAAGATCGGGTCCGCGAAGTTCACCACTATCGGAAAAGTGTTCACGAGTATTCGTCGATCGTTCCAACAGATAGGACGATACAATTATGTAAAAACTTTGATAAATATGTAAACGTCACGTCAATTGTTCACTATGTTATTATAACTCCTCGACAACGATGCATTATATTAAATATCACCCTAATGAGTTTAATATCGTAATGGGACCGTGCAGTATAAGGGTACTTTTTGCTGCTGGACGCGCAGTCGTTACGATCGTACAGTAGCTGCAACTCATCGGTTCGTGATCAATTGTGATAGTGTAATTGTTACCACGATGGTTAACCGAGTTACCAAAATCGATGGAAATACGAACGTGTTTGTTATGTTCTTATATTACGCGGCGAAGTCTATCGGTTTGGCACCTTTCGCAATTGCAAATAACCACGCATACATCGGATCAGTAGGCCAAATATTTTATCCTACGATATTGATGATCATGAGCGTTTCTCAGTGCCTCATTATGGTGATATACGTACCTAGAAACGATTATATGGGTGGCACGCGCATCATGGAGACCTGTATGGGCTTGTCCAATCAACTGGGTAGTTTTGGCGGCGGTTTATTCTTGCTGGCATTTGTGCTGAAGAGGAAGAAGATTACAGAGATCATAAACGCGTTGTACAAAGTAGACGAACTGCTGAGCATTATGGGAGTCGGACAAAATTACGAGAAGAACTTCAAACAGCGAGCTCTTCTAGTTTGTATAGTGTCTGGTTTTTTGGTGATCCTAGGCTTCGAGTCTCTCTTCATTTACTTGATTGAACAGGGTTTGATCAGAGATCCGTGGATGTGGTACACAGTGGTGTGCAATAACTGGATTTTGTTTGTTCACCACCAGGCGATCATGATATTCTTACAAACAATGAATTTTGTTGAAAAACGTTACGAGCAGCTCAACGAAAGACTCTCTAACGTTTCCCAATCCGAACCAAAATCGGATCACGCTCGCGATCAGCTCGGTCATTCTGATATCAGAAACACGTTGAACGTTATTTTGGAGACGGGGAATCATATGCGCCCTGCGGATCAAAGCAACTTGAAACCGTTCGAAAAGCTCAGAAAGATCGAAGAACTGTACGACGATCTCCGCGAGATAACCGACAACATCCTCAATCTTTATTCTTTACCGATGATCTCAACTATTGGTTTCTATACCTTGACGTTATTAGCTATGTGCTATTACATTTACAGTAATGTGCCGAATGTATTGACTTCGTATGATTGGTGGGCCACCAATCAATTCGTGAACATTACTATTTGGATGTTCATCTTGCTGTCAGAACTATTCGCTATTGCAATAATTTGTTCTTCAATTCAGACGACGGTGAGAATTTTCGGATTCCTCGATTCCTCTTGATTTTTACGTTCTATGTCTATAGGAGAATGATATAACTTTAACATAATATTTTTTGACCAGGCTAACTCTCTCGCAGTCACACTCCATAGAATGTGGATCAAGTGTTATCCAGTCGAGTTGAAGGATGAGGTGAGTCAACGCGAAATGTAACTCTCCAGTTTTCAATTCAGAGAAGCAGGGAACTGCCGATTTCATATTCCGATAATACCAATCTTCCAGTATGGAATGATCCACCGATTGATCAAATGTGTGGAACATCGTGATAGTCGAGGCTACTTTTAATTTCGATACGGTAAAAAGTTCACCACTACTGAAAACATATACGAGGGTACTAGTCAATTACTCTAATGACCAGGACGATACAGTTATCAGCAAAACTTGATGAATATGTCAGCGTTGTATCAATTGTCCACTTCATCATGATAACTTCAAAAACGATGCATTATATATCACGCTAATATGTTTAATATCGTAATGGGGCCGTGCACTGTGAGCGTACCTTTCGTTACTGGACTTACAGTCGTCTAGATCATCGGCAAATATATAAGCGGTCGTTTAATAAGTAGACGACTTCCGAACCTATCGAAGTTTACGTGTAGTTTCTCTCGGTGTCCGAGGTCCCTTGCGAAGCAAGCAATAAGCTTTTCTCAACGTTTCGACCCTGAAGGAAGTCCCCTTCGGAAGACTGAAAATTTGATTACACGGAAAGAATCACACATACGATCGATTCATTAGTTCACGTCCGCGAGAGTGTAATCGGCGCGATGTCGAACCGAGTTACGAACATCCATGGACGTACGAACGTGCATGTTAAGTTTTTATATTACACGGCGAAGTCTATCGGTCTGGCGCCGTTCAGATTGACGGATAACCGCGTATACGTCGGATCGTCATACGAAGCACTTTATTCTGTGATATTGGTAATTATGTGCCTTCCGCAGTCTATCATTATATTCAGTTACAGAGCTGATGTTAATATTACGGGTAAAACGGACGTAATGCAGGTCGGTACTAGTTTGTCTGACCACCTTGGCAACTTCGGCGGCAGTGTATTCTGGCTGACATTTGTGCTGAAGAGAAAGCAGATCACAGAGATCATAAACGCATTGTACAAAGTAGACGGTCTGCTCAGCGTTTTGGGGGTTGAACAAAATTATGAAAATAGCTTCAAACAGCGGGCTATTTTAGTTGGTATAGTGCTTGTTTTCATACTGAGCCTAGATTTCTTTACTCATCTCAATTACTGGAATATATGGGATTCCATCACAGAGCTGTGGATGTTTTACACAATAGCTATTGGTATCTTGGTTAATGTCATGTTCCACCCGGGGATCATGATATTCTTAAATGCCATACACTTTGTTGAAAAACGTTACCAGCAGCTCAACGAACAACTCCTCAATATTTTTCAATGTGAACAAAAATTGCATCACACTCGAGATCGGTTCAATCGCTCCGATAACCGGAACGTCCCAAATATTCTTTTTTTGGACGTGGATACGAGAAATGATATATGCCCTGCGGCTAGAGTTAACTTGAAACCGCTCGAAAAGCTCAGAATGGTCGGAGAACTATACGTCAATCTTCGTGAAGTAACCGACAATATAGTCCATCTTTTTTCTCTACCCATCATCCTAACTCTCGGTTATTATACCTCGTCGTTATTGGCTTTATCCTATTACACTTACGTGTCTACAAAACGTGGATTGTCCACGTATAATTCGACATACATCAGTCTGCTCGTGTGCAGTAACATCTGGATGCTCGTCATACTGTTAGAACTGTTCGCTATTGGTATAATTTGTTCTTCAGCTCAGACGACGGTGAGAATTCCAAAGTTCTTTGATTCCTCTTGATGTTAACATTCCATGTTCATCGAACGATTGTTATAACTTTGATATGATGTTCTTTGATCAGGTGAACTCTCTCGCAGTTACACTTCATAAATTGTGGATCACATGTTATCCAGTCGATTTGAAGGATGAGGTAAGTTAACGTGAAATGTAACTCTGCAGTTCCCAATTCAGAGAGGTAAGGAATTAGCGATTATACTTCGCGGAAAGGCGGAAATATTCGTGACAATTTCACTCGGGTAACTTATTTCCATATCGTTATCAACGAGCGTGTCGATCCATTCATATTCTACAAATGCCAACCTTCCACTTGGGAATGATCCGTCGATCGACGTGCATTATTCGAGGCCCTTCCATAGGTGAGTTCTGATCAAAGTCAGATAATGGAACCAGAGTGTAACCATGTTGTGATCCAGATGACCCTTTTGATTGACATGTTGTCCATGTGTAGTTGCCCGGCAACTATCGATCGTGTGTGACTCATCGACTCATACTTCCTTCTTTCGTTAGAAGAATTTAGAATCGTATTGAACTCGGTACGGATACGACGTGATGCATAATTATGGAAACGTTCCAAGGGTCAGATCCATACGCCAAGTTCATGTACTATTTGGCGAAGATTTGGGGCTTAGCACCGTTCACGTTGAAGAAGAACAAAATTTGCTGCCGATCAAAGCTCGATGTATTTTACCCGGTTATTCTGACGCTGATGAGCTTTCCGCAATTCGTACTCTCCGTGATTTATAGAAATCAGTTTCATTACCCCAGTGACACGGTCATGACGAAGAGCATTGACATACTTGGTTTGCAAATCCAAACCCTCGGAAATATTTTATCCCTGATGACGTTCGTGTTCAAGAGAAAAAGTATCCCAGGAATCTTGGATATGTTCATCAAATCTGATGCCATTTTGGGACTCCTTGGGGAGAAGCAGGATTATCCGAGAAAGTTGAAAATCCGTGCGATTCTGACAGGCGTGTCGCTCGCTACTACCTTCACCATCATATTCGCGGACCATCTGATATATTTGGCGACCACGGACCACGAAGAAACAGCCTGGTTACTTTTTTCGATGTTCTTCAACAAATGGATGTCTCTACTGCAAAATGTCCGAGTTCTAATCTTCATAAACGTCATAACGTCGGTCAAAGAACGCTTCCAATTGCTGAACAAGAGTTTTTCAAATGTTTGCGTCGTTGGATGTAAACCGAATCGCCGGTACCGAACCAACTTCGGCTCGACAGGTGAAGTGATCAGATCTAATTCGCGAATTCAGACGCAAATTAGTATCGGATCAACGGAGAGGGTCGTGAAAATCGCGAAATTGTACGCCGACCTCCTTGATGTGACCGAAAAGATCATGGACTTGTTTTCTGTACAGATACTTCTCACTATCGGTTTCAATTCTACAGTATTAACGAATGTGATCTATTACACCTATATTTCACTCGAATATTTGGAAGTGACAACAGATTTTGTGCCGATTTTTCAACTCGTGATGACGCAAGTATTGCTGTCGATCCGATGGCTGGAACTACTCGCTATCGGTGTAGCATGTGATTCAGCCCAGACGACGGTAAGATCTTGTAATGGTTCATTTCTCTTTTTGAAGATGGCATCAAAATCAAAAATTTTCCATCAAATAATATAAATTAAATTGATCGAATACAGGCGAAATCGACGGTAGTCATGCTCAACAAAATGTGGATCAAACATCATCCAAGAGTACTGAAAGATGAGGTGAGCCAGAAGATATACTCAGTAGTGACACGGTCAGAAGAAGGTGCATGGAAAATTTGTAGATAATCGACTACTTGCGAGAGTGCTACGTCCGACACCTCATTCTCATAATTGATCATATTCATAATTGATCATATGCATAATGTGATGTCCAGTTGGTGCTTTTTCATGAAGGGTGTTATCATCGCGATCACTCCAGCCTCATCAATTGTAATTGTAATTAGTTATATAGATCCGTCAAAGCACCAGTGTTAGTCACGAGCGTTTCAGACCCGAAGAAGGCGCCATCCGCAGACTACCTCGGTCAGAAAATGTACGGACGAACAAACCCTTACGCTACTTTTCTTTATTACTTGGCAAAGGTCTGGGGACTGGTGCCATTCACCTTGAAGAAGAACAGAGTTAGCCACGGATCTTCGAAGGTGAAGATTCAGCCAGTCATTATCACAGTGATTGGCGTGTACCAACTGATAGACTTCATGATCAATTGGAATGATGTCGAAGTTACCGGACAGACGAAGCTTACACGGAGCGCCTATACATTATCGTCTGTAATAGCAATCATCGGAGTTCTTGGATCTTCGATAACATTTTTTCGAAAGAGAATTAACGTCGTGGAAGTTATAAATCTGTTCATTAAGATCGATGGAGATTTGAACTCTTTAGGCGCACAACAGGATCATGAAAAACATTTCAAAGTGCTAGCTATTAAAGTGGTATTGTCACTCTGTGGCATAATAATGACTTACTTCATCTCGATTACAGTTTATTGGCATTCCATAGTCACATTTTGGTCTTTGACTCTGATATTCATAGTCAACATGCTTTATCTCACCCTCGACTTTGCTGTCTTCATTTTCGTGAATACTATGTTCATGGCTAATGCGCGTCTTGAACAGATGAACGGTATACTGTTGAATTTCTGTAAGCCGAAACATAGATTGAACTTTGTTCGGAGACGAGGTGGTATGTTTGGCAATCGACGAAAAACAGCACCCATTGTGTCGGTGGCTGACACAGGGATTGGAGGTGAAGCTGACATTTTGTCAGCAGCTCACCTAGAACCATCCCAGATTCTGATTAAAGTCGAAGAACTGCACTTTGTTCTCTGTGATGTGGTCGAGAAAACAGTAAAATTATTCTCTATTCCGTTAATTGTGATAATCGGTTATTATTCCTCGAATATATTGACCTGTTCTTATTACATCTTCACGGCTACATTGGATTCGTTTGATATGTTTGATCACGAAAATTTTGTTCAACTTGTTGCTACCGTGCTATGGACGTCTGTGCAAGTGGCAGAGCTATTCGCCATTGCTTTGTCATGTGATTCAATCCGGAAGACGGTGAGTTATTGCGTGCTGATTGTGATCCGATAGATAGGTAATAATATCTTAACATTCCGCTTTAACTATTTCACGTCCATGTTCAGGCGAAATCTACAGCATCTACCTTACATGGGATGTGGATCAGATACCATCCAGATGAGCTGAAAGACGAGGTAAGTTACACGATCGAATGAATTTCGCCTGGTTGTCTTCGCGAATGATCTAATGATCAGAAATCAACGGGGTAAGGTAGGCGTGTTGTGCAAGTTTGCAATTTTGAAGCGATTATTCAGGTGGTGCATCATGTTAGAAAATGTTTGAAACTGACAATTTTGCGACTCGTAAGCACGTACATAGTCCTGTCCGTCATATAGTCAATAGTCACACGATTAGAAAGTGGTGTATGAAAAAGTTGTGGATAATCAGCCATCTGCGAGAGTGGTATACCCTGCAGCTCATTCTCATAATTGATCGTATCCATAATGTGATGTCCAGTTAGTGTTTTGTCCTGGACGTGTTATCTTAACAATCACCCTACAACAATCGATTGTCATTAATTATGTAGATCCATCGGAACACCAGTCTAATTCATAAGAGTTTCAGACTTGAACAAGGCAACAGCATGTCCGAGTTTCGTCGAGTCCCAAGAATGAACGGAGGGTCGAACTTTTACGTTACTTTGCTGTATTATTTGGCAAGAGTCTGGGGATTGGCGCCATTCGGTTTAAAGAATAATAGAGTTACCCCCGGATCCCGGTGGGCGAAGGTTCATGCGGTCATCATCACAGTTCTTTGCGTGATCGGAGGAACGGACTCGATAATGAAACGGAAGAGTGCGGAATTCAACGGGTTGACGAAGTTTACGCTGGTAGCCTATACAGTCGCCCGGGTAATTGGATTTTTCGGAGTTCTAGCATCAGTTGGAACTTTCCTTCGGGAAAGAAGCAACATCTTAGAAATTATAAATTTGTTCATCAAGGTCGACGGAACTTTGAATTCTTTGGGCGCACAACAACGGGATTACGAAAGAAAGTTCAAAGTGCAAGCTATTAAAGTAGTATTGTCATCTTGTGTTATAATTACGATTGTGTACCTGAAGACCGTGATTTATTGGAAATCCCACGTCTCATTTTGGTCCGCAAATTTGATGTTCATGGGCGACCTGTTGTATTTCACACTCCACTTGGCTGTCTTTATTTTCGCGAACACCATGTCCATGGCCAATGAGCGTTTCGACCAGATGAACGATATACTGTTGAATTTCTGTAAGCCAAAACATAGATTGAACTTTGTTCGGAGACGAGGTGGTCTGTTTGGTAATCGACGAAAAATAGCAACGATTGCGCCGGTGGCTGACGTAGGGATGGTCACTGGAGCTGATATTTCGTCAGAAAATGATCTTGAACCATCCCAGATTCTGATTAAAGTCGAAGAACTACACTTCACCCTGTGTAACGTGGTCGAAAAAACAGTCGCGTTATTTTCTCTCCCCTTAATCGTGATAATCGGTCACTATTTCTTGTTGATACTATTCTGTTTGTATTACATGTTCGGTGCTGTCGCAAGTTTGTTTGACAAGTTTGACAGCGACCTGTGTGTGCACATTGTTCTCACCATATCATGGACATCCGTGCTAGTATTAGAGCTATTCGCTATCGCTCTGGCAAGCGCTTCAGTCCAGAAGACGGTAAGGACTTCTTTCCACGATGTACTCATAATTATCCTGGCAATCGTTTCTGAATATTTCAATTTTATGTTCAGGGAAAATCTACAACGCTTACCTTACATGAGATGTGGATCACGTACCATCCAGATGAGCTGAAAGACGAGGTACGTTACACAATTAAGTATTTCACCCGGTTGTCTTCGTCGAGACCAGTGGTCAGACATCCATGTGGACTAAAAGTGGTTTTCGTTAGTAGTTCCAAAAAATTTCCAATTAGTTCAACAGTATGCGAAAATTGCGGAGTCTGATCATTGAAAGGACACTGCCACGTTATTTTTATCATTCGCCCTCGTGTCCTCGCAGGGTCATATAGAGTTTCACTTACTCGTACGAATTCCGCGAAAAATAGAAAAATATGATTGAATATTGTTCAATTGTCCTGATGGATTTAGATGATGCGATTACGAGGACCACGTCATTAGGACGATGTTAGGGCGATGTCGTTTATCTATTATTCGTAGTAATGTGACAATTCTTCAACGATGATGAATTACGGTTTCACCTTAATGAATTGGATGTATGGAGGACTGTCTAGGGCAGGTCTCATTACTGGTCTTCTCTAGTGATCGCAAACATTGAGGTGAGGTACATCGGCGAATAGAAATCGTAGGATTATAGCGAATTGTGAAATTTCACATCGAGTTGCAATAATGGAAGGGAACACAAACGTGTACGGCATGTTCTTGTATTACTTGGCGAAGGTTTCCGGTCTGGCGCCATTCAGGCTTGAGGATAACCGAGCACGCCTCGGAACATGGTCTGAGCTACTGCTTCCGATAACCTGGACAATCCTGTGCATCTCGGAATTCATAATCACAGCGATTGAAAGATCAAGCATGAATTATATGGGCAAGACGTTCATGACTGACGTCAGTAACAGTTTTTCCGCTTACCTTGGAGTCTTCGGCGGTGGCTTAGTCCTCGTGACACTTGGACTGAACAGAAGGAAGCTCACAGAGATCATCAACGCATTGCGCAAGGGTGACGACATGCTGAGGGCCATGAAAGTCGAGCAGAACTATCAGCAATGGTTCAAATTACGGGCCATTACAGTCGGTGTAATATCCTGCACCCTACTGATCATCCTTTTTGGGTCTAATATCATTTTCGGGATTAAAACGGGCGAGATATCCGGGGTGACGATGATATGCTCGACCGTTATGAGTATCTTGATTTTATCAGTGCACCATCATGCGATCTTCATCTTCTATAATCTCATGGACTTCATTCAAAGACGATACCAACAGATCAATGATCAGCTGCTTAAAATTTCCAAATGCAGAAACAAATCCGAGTACGTTCGACATCGGCACCGCCGTCGCTCGAATCGGAACACATCGAACATTGCTTTCGTGGCTGAAGCGAGGGAAATTCATATCAGCTCGTTGCCTAGAGATGGCACGAAGCTCTCTGAGCAGCTCAGGAAGATCGAACAGATATACGACAATCTTCGTGAGGTGACCGAGAAGGTGGTCGAAGTACTTTCTCCGCCAATCGTCGGAACTATAGCCTACTATTTTATGATGATCTTGAGTATGCTCTATTACTTCTTCATTCTTGTACAAATCGCGTGCAATGAAGGTCCTAATCATGGAACCATCGGTATGCTCGCGATCATCGCCCCCTGGCTGGTCATCAACACCGCGGAACTATTTGCTATCGCTGCGATATGCTCGTCGACTCAGGCAACGGTAAGAATTCTCGAGTTTTTAGATTTCTGGAAATTTCTGTGCGGTTGGTTCAGAGTCTTTCGAAAATGAATTCGAGCTTACAATGATATATTTCAATCACATGACCACAGAGTATCACCGATTTTCTTTCCTTAGGCCAACTACACGGGAGTTGCCCTTCATAAATTGTGGGTCGACTGTCATCCAGTTGAGTTGAAAGATGAGGTACGTTGAACGAAACTTTCTCCTGACTTTGTCTCAAAAAAATTAAATTAGCCATGCCCTTATGTACATAGATCACAGACTATCTCGATTGACAAAGAGTACTGGTCATCACATTAGCCATATCATTTATCATCCGTTTGTATAGGGGCAAGATCAAGTCCCACAGCATTCGTAACGAAGGTACATCAAACCATATGCACGCAATAGCTCCAAGCTAATGGACATTTCCAATAGTTCGTATAGCGATATTGTACGAGCTACGAGCAGGGCTAATAGCTATATCAGCTTTTTCCGCGTGAAGCTCCAACGTCGATAAGCTTCAATATCTTGACGAGGCTTTCCAGGTGTTGGCGGAATCGTAAATATTTTAGGTGCTACGTAACTATCGATCAGTGACGACAGTACTTCCCTCCATAGTCAGCATAACGCAGAAGAGCTTTACACTTTGAACCGCGAGCATCGAACAAGTAGCGGGCTTCTGCAATGACTCGATCAGATCCTTACGTAATGTTTGTGTACTACGTGGCAAAGATATGGGGGCTGGCTCCATTTACCATGAAGAACAACACAATTTCCATCGGATCAGTGTGGGATAAAGTATACCCGATCGTTGTGGCCGGGTTGTGTATTTGTTCGACCGTGATCTCCGCTGTCATCGGACGCGGTAGCAGTGCCGGAGGAGAATACAACATTGGTAAAATCGCGCTCGAGTTAATCTCCAAAGTTAGATTCCTCAATGGTTTACTAAGTGTCATTACATTCCTGCGAGGAAGAAATAAGATCGTTGAGATCGCGAACCTTTTTCCGAAGATCGATGGAATTCTTGAATCTCTGGGAGTTGAACGGGACTCTAAGAAGAAACTTAAGTCCCGTACGATTTTGGTGGGGTGTTTTTACCTTGTTATAAACGTCGTACACTGTCTTCAAACTACGTTCATTTGGTTTAACACACCCAATATGGAGAAATTTGTTATAACCGATATG